>CM076580.1:1589306709-1589935558 GCA_034641835.2 Pinus albicaulis | reverse complement strand
ATGAAATCAAGACATATCCTGGAGCCAAACCTGTTTGGAAAAATCTTTGGCCGATTAACCTACGTCTAGTAGTAGCTGTTAAAGATTAGGTTCAAAAACTTCTTGATGCTATTTTTATCTATCCTATACCTTTGAAAGAATGGGTTTCTAATACTATTCCAGTTGATAAAAAACAAGGCAATATTTGAGCCTATTTTGATTACCGCGATCTCAATCTAACCTGTGCTAAGGATAATTATCCTACACCCTTTATCGACCAGATACTTTATGCCTATGTCGGTAACACTATATTTTCCTTTATGGATGGTTTCTATGGTTATAACCAGATTGAAATTAAACCAGAAGACCAACACAAGACTGATTTTATCTGTCTGTGGGGTAACTTTTCCTATCATAACTTTTCTTTTGGTCTTAAAAATTATGGGGTCACATTCTAGCGGGCCACGTCCTATGCGTTTAATGATATAAAACACATCGTTGAGGTATATCTTGTTGATCTTACTGCATGTTCTCTGCTTCATGGGGACCATCCTTCCCACCTTCGAGAAGTATTTCTCCAATGTCGTTTTTTACAAAATTCAGCCTAAGCCAGATAAATGTGTCTTTTGTATATGATCTGGATGATTGCTAGGATTCATTGTATATCAAGAAGGAATCCGTGTTGATCCTTCCAAAGTAGAGGCAATCATTAATCTGCCTCCTCATAATGTCTGCCAACTTCAAAGACTTTAGGGAAAAGCCAATTTTTATGTTGTTTCATTGCCAACTATGCCCACATTTCCTATGGTTTCATGCGTTTGTTGAATAAAGGAGTGCATTTCATCTGGAAAAATCAAGGCCAACATTATTTTGATGATCTCAAACAGGTTTTGTTTTCACCACGTTTGTTGAGCCCTCCTAGCTTTAACTGAGACTTTTTTACTATATCTTTCCGCTTCAAAATATTCGTTAGGTATGGTTCTCATCCAAGAGGATGATATGCACAATAAAAATCCTATTTATTACCTTAGCAAAGGCGTTATCGGTACTGAGTTTCGCTATTCCCATGTTGAGAAGTTGGCCCTTGCAAAACTGTTTGTTGTATAATGTTTGATGCATTATATTTTATTGTGAAATACTATGGTTATTCCCAACTCCAATGCCATGAAACACATTTTTAGTCGTCAAATCATAAGGGGAAAATACTCTAAATGTATTGTCATCCTTCAGGATTTTGACTTGGAGTTTGTCATTACTAAATCTAAGAAATGCCTAGCTTTCAAAGAGCTTCTTTCTGAATTGCCTTTAGCTGATGAGGAAATTGTGGCCTTAGATCCTCTGCTTGACGAATCCTTTATCCTCCTTATCACTTCTGATCCTTGGTATGGAGACACTATTCTTTATCTCCAAACCCAACACTTTTGACCTGATTTGTCTCCTAACGATCGTCGGCATGTACACCATTAGTCCCGACACTATATTATTATCGATGATACTCTTTACCGTCGTAGTGTCGACACTGTCTTACATAGATGTCTTACTCATGCTGACGCCGAACATGTTTTAAATGATTGCCATACTGGGGCATGTGGTGGTCATTTTTCTAGGAATTCCACTGCTAAAAAAATATTGTGCACCGGTTACTTTTGGCCTTCACTCTTTCAATATTGCATCACAACAGTCCAAAAGTTCCATCACTGTCAAATATTTTCTAGTAAGATGTGTGCTCGTCCTGCCTCGTTTCATCCAGTCATCGTCATCGGACCTTTTTACCAGTGGGGAATTGACTTTATGCAATATAACCCACCCTCTTCCCAAGGACATTAGGGGAGTTTTGAGGTCTAAAATGGGCCTCGTAAGGAAATAATAAAATAATAGATAAACCAATAAAATAATATTTATAAATTTGCAATTTACTTTTGGCACCAAAATCCATGTAACCATGGTTAACTTCAATTCAAAAGTTGTACCAAAATAAAATTAATAAAAGAATTGTATTGATGTGACTATAAATTAGAATGAGTTTCTTAAGAAAAAATCATTATCATTGAACAACTAATACATTTGTCCTTTGTACTTAAATAACTTAAAATAAAATATAAATATAAATTCATAAATTCTTAATTATATAATATACTATTAATTAAAATTTATATTATTTAAATTATATAATAACATGTAATTAATATACTATATAAAAATAATATAATATATATTCTTTGACATTTAGAGTATTTTTAATAATATTATATATAATAATATTTAATATTAATATAATTATAATGAAATGAATTGTTAAAATTAAAGAAAAAAATATTGAAAAAAATTTGATTTATATTTATAAGTATAATTACGCTGATAGGTGTTCTATTGTGGGATTTTTGGTTGCGACACTGTAGAGATTCATTGTCCTCTATAGCTGTCGCTAACCAGATTTTCCTATGTCAACTTCTACCTACTTGGCTATCCACATCTTCCTACCTGGATATCCACCCACCGTCATAATCACTCTCCTATCTCTGTATCTGTCATCATGAACAACAGGGCCATTACTCCCTCCCGCAACTGAAATCAATCTCTCTGCTCAATCCAGATCTCTCTACTCAATCTGTCATTAACAGATACTCTCACCGCTACTAAAATCAACAGTGAAATCGAACTTGTCATTAATTGAAATGTAATGACATCAAATCTGTCATTAATAGTAATACCTATCATTAACACCAATGCCTGACTTTGCTCTCCCACAATCACTCTCATTAAGGCTACCTAGCTCTGCTCATCGGCAATCAGATCATCTACACTTCATTCTTGATCTTCCATGATCTTCCACAATCAGATCTGATCAAAATATTTATGCTCTGTCTCTGTAATCTGTCATTACTATTCTATTTAGCCTCTTCATCTAGATCCTTATTTTAGTTTTTCCTTCTCCTGGAATTGACATTTGTTGTTGTTGGACTTTCATGTTCCTACAATTAGCTCTTGTTGTTACTGAAATTAGTTATTGTTGCTGTTAGTACCCTATAATCTATAATATCACAAGGTGACTGATTATTCTTTTTAGATCTTGTATATTGAAGATAATATTCCATGGCTGTCATTTATTTCCAGACAAAGAAGAGAAATCCTGACTGTCAAGGACTTCAAAGGAATCAATCTGCCATTTCAGTTCAATGGAAAGAGGAAAGTGTTGCTGATAAGGTGTAATGGTGATAAAAATTCATTTCCTCCCTCATTTCATTTCATTTACCCTCTTTTGCACTTCATTTTTCCATTTTCTAAAGTCTGACACTTCATTTCTTTCAAACCCCTTTTTTAACTATTAAAATTCGATTTTTATAGTTAAAAAAGAGCATCTTCGCCCCCCACAACCAACCTTTGATACATACCATTTATTACATATATGATATCGTATATATCACTTTCCACACTCAAACATATGGAAACCCTTACCTTTCATCGCAATCGGTGTTTCGCAGACCAAACTCCATACATAGCACAGTGACCGTCTCCTACAAAACCCCCCGAAATGCGATTTGCGGGATTGGTGGGACCCATAATGCCCTTATATACACCTCAAATGCTTTGAAATCCTTTATATTTTGGTTTAGGAGGCCTTTATCATATTACCATTTCTTAGCTAAATTTTCACTTTTTTGCCTTGGAAAGCCCATAATGGGGTCCATCACCTTTTCACATCGCAAAGTTCGCATCACCACTTACCTTTTCCACTTATGCCAATTGCGATACTTCCCACCACATCACACTTCGCGAAGTCTAATAGTTACCTCCCCAAGCTCATAACATAAATTGTAAGATTTTTGATGTGCGGTATTAATGGGCCCCATCTTCGTCCTGCCACATCACCCTTCGTTGTCTCACATCGCACTTCGCGGGATTTAGCCTTTAACTCTTGTTCCTCATAACCAAACCCCAAAATTGTGATCTGCGGGCTACGGGTGGCCCCCACCTCCGTCCTACCACGTCACTCCCCCACCCACCGCACTTTGCACATCGCAGATTATAACATTTAACCTCCACCGCTCATAACCAAGACTTCTGATTTGTGATATGTGATGTGAGTTTGGGCCCCACCTCCTTGCCATGTTACATCCACCTCATTAAACTCTACTCACCTTTACCGACATCCACCACACCCCGCTCCCATCCAACGATCAGCATAACATTTCTATCCCCCCTTAGCCTTCGAGCTTTAACCGTGGGGGGGGGGTGGGGCCGCCGAAATGGGCGGTATCTCTCACCGTTATTCCTTCTACGTGGCACGCCCTGGCTACTTCGCAGCCCACTGCTTCGATACTTCCAACCACTCCACTACCCCCCCTAAATCGACTTTCCCTCCGTTCTGATACTTCCTACCTACTCCAGCCACCTCGACTCCACGTCCACCTACCCGCTCCTACCACCGCAGCTCCACTACAGTCCATCTGTGAAACTAAAGGAGTATGTGGACGATGTTACTTCCGACATTGAGGCTTGCTTATGAGTTCCTGTAGAAGACTAAAAGTACAATCAAGTTTCAAAATATCTACAGAGTATAGATCAATAGGTGACATGGCATATTCAAGGTTGTTATAGGCGTATCTTCCAGCCGTCACAGTGCTTACTCGACCTCAAGATAGCACGGGGATAAACCACTGAATGCAAATCATTATTCTTATATGTTTTCCATCTATCGAAATACAAAGAAGATCTTATTAATAACATCATCTTGAGAAGAAGGAAGAAGTTTCACACATGTCACCCCTGTTGCAATCACTTCCTTGAAGACTAATAATTAGTTATACATGTGTCATTAGCTTTATAAAAAAAATTCTAAAGAAGATGGAGGAGTCGATCCAATTGAGCGCTTCAAAGGAATCAAAACAACGCCAGATGTTCAGATGCCCTTTTAACCCAACTGTTTTATTTTACACATGTCAAATAATGTTATTCATTCTCTGTTATGTAGTTAACAAGAAAGTAACTATTAGTTAATGCATTGATCGAAATCAGTTAGTAGGATTAGCATATATACTTCACCGTTCGAAGTATTATGGGGGGGAATCTACAATGAGGAACATTCCCATTCTGTAATGTCTTTCACTAAATTTCAAGTGACTGCTTGAAGAGTAATACAAGACCAATTGTTCAGGTATCATGTGGTGTCTGAAATGGTGATGTTTTCTTCTGTTTTTATGTGTTTTTCCATTGTTTCTCTTTCTCTGTAAATCTGTAATCTCATTGTAAAAAAAAAGTGTGAAGAAAAGGATTTTTTATCTAGAGCACCCTATTCTGGCTATGTTTACAATAGTCTATTTTTTCTACTGATGCCAAATCGATGAATTCTTAATTGCTCCTCGGTTTCTGCTGAACTTTACATCCTAGGACAGACTCAGGAATTCTTAACTGCTCCTCAATCTCTACCTAGCCTTACATTTCTTCTTTTCATAATCCATTTAAAATTCTGATAGATCCATGGTAGTGCACCTATCTTGCCCTTCTTCACTCATGCTTGATATTTCTGCATTTAATCACCCGAGCCTCTTTGACTCCATTGCCCAATGGCTTTCCCTTGCTCTTCCCACCAAACCAATTCAAAATCCAAACTCTGCATCCAATAGCCAGCCTAAAATGCCCAATCTAACAAAGCTATGTCTAATAGAGAGATCCCTCGTTGGGTCTAGGAGGGCTACATCCTAGGCCCGAAGTAATTTTGATGTTACCTTTGTATTTTTTTTTCAGCCACAAAATTACAGAGTGATAAGATAGTGGTGACCATACTAGGGACGAGTTTTGTGTTCCTCAGTAACAATTATCAAGTTTAGATCTGGTTGATGATGGTGGACAAACAAACAGACACAAGAAGGTTGAAATCATCCACTTGGTGACTCCACAAAGTTCAGTTGATATAAAGACTCCACTGGTAGAAGAATCCAGATTTGTTGTGAACATATGGTGACTCCATTCTTTGATTGATTGAAAAGATGAATTCAAGAATACAACACAGGTATGCTCCTTTGGAAATATCTAAGATCCCAAGTTTTCCAAAACCCATGTCAAACATTGATTGGTTAAAATATCTTCCGGTGAGTAGAGATAAGAAAGGAGATGAAGCTACCATACATTTGTTAAGATTTCATATGCATGTCCGAAGATTTAAAATCCAATTTCTGAAGGAATGTCTTATGAAAATGTTTGTGGCCAGTTTAGAAGAGAAAGCTAGGATTTTGTATGAAGATCTACCAGCTGCAAGTATAAGTTCTCTAAAGTGTTTTCATGCTGTGTTTTGTGACAAGTATAAAGAATATTATCCCTCGTTCTCACTATTTCAAGACTGTTGTGATAACTTTCAAATTTTTATTGAATATCTGGAGGATTACTATGATGATGATCAATTTATGAATGATGATATATTAGAAGTTTTAGAAGAAATACCATTTCAGAAAGTGGAAGTTTTGTCTGAAATGTCTTCTCATCATGAAAAAAGGAGTGAGATATGATGTCCAGAAGTTTGTGAAGTTTCATCATAGGAAATATCCCTAGCAACACAAGGAAAACCTGATCAGAAAATGGTTAAAGAAGAACTTCATCTCCATAAAATATATCTAGCAGAGGACAACAGTGAAAACCTCTTACAGTCTAGCAATCCAGAAGAAAAGGAAGCTGATTTTGATGGCCCAGATTCACAAGAGCACCTTCAGCTAACAGTGTTTGATCCAAAGGTTGAACACCAATCAAGTTTTCCTGATGAGAGCCATGAAAGATTTCCAAAAGAAGACCCATCAGGTTTGTTGATTGAAGACCTCTCTAATCCTCTTTCTGAATTTATTGAATTTGAAGAAGATCACAAAATTTCTCCATTTCCTTCTTGGGATGTTGGCAAAGTCTCACAAAATATTGATGTTATAGCTAATGATCCTTTGCCCGAGATTATTAAGAATTTGCAGCTCCCCCACAAGTTTCTGAATGATAAAGGGAATGATGAGGAGAAAACAGACCAGTTGATTATCATGGATAGAGAAGAAAAAAAATTGTCTCCCTTACTATTAGATGACAGTCAGTACTAACACAAAGGCAAGGGAACAGTCTGGGATGAGGTATCTTTTTATATCACCAATCATCTGAGGGATCTCATGTTGTATGTTTACCTAGATCCTATGAGCATATTATTATAGACATCGGGAAAGGAAGAATTCGATAGGTTCATCAACAGAGTTATTGAATTCAGTGGAAGATTTAAGTTGTAATTCTTTGAATCCATTTTTCTATCTAAGGAAATGGAGGATCATTTCAGTTAAGCACTCATCTGCTTGACTGGTTGCATTGGAAGTCTAATTATTATTTGATAGGATAATTTTCTATTAGACTAGATTGAGGTAGGTGTGAAAATAAGCTCAATAATTTGAGCATATTTTCATAGTTAGTTTAAGATTTCTTTCAGTTTTAAGTTTCAGCATAGTTCAGATTTCAACATTCAAATTTGCAAGGTGCAACAATGATTTCTGTTTCATAGTTTACAGTGCATAAGTTTAGCTGTAGTTTCATTTCATATTGCAGTACATAGATCGGATTCTTGTCTAAGGTTTAGAATAAATGATTAAGGATTTTGAGCCACAGAGGTTGTAGAAGATTAAGTTGCAGATTTGGGATCAACCCAATGGATTAGGCTACTAATCTATGGTTTTCTTGACACCTCCTGAGGGAGTTTCCATCCCCAGCTGGAGCCTCTATTAGTACCCTGTAATCTATAGTATCACAAGGTGACTGATTCTTCTTTTCATATCTTGTATATTGAAGATAATATTCCATGGTTGTCATTTATTTCTAGACAAGGAAGAGAAATCTTGACTGTCAAGGACTTCAAAGGAATCAATCTGCCCTTTCAGTTCAGTGGAAAGAGGAAAGTGTTGCCGATAAGGTGTAATGGTGATCAAAATTCATTTCCGCCCTCATTTATTTCATTTACCTTATTTTGCCCTTCATTTTTCCATTTTCTAAAGTCCCACGCTTCATTTCTTTCAAACCCCTTTTCTAACTATCAAAATTCGATTTTTATAGTTAAAAAAGAGAAGCTCCGCCCCCCACATCCAACCTTTGATACATATAATTTATTAGATATATGATATCGTATATATCAATTTATGCACTCAAACATATGGAAACCCTTACCTTTCATCGCAATCGGCGTTTCTTAGACCAAACTCCATACATATCACAATGGTTGTCTCCTACAAAACCCTCCGAAATGCAATTTGCAGGAATGGTGGGACCCATAATTCCCTTATATATGCCTCAAATTCTTTGAGATCCTTTATATTTTGGTTAAGGAAACCTTTATCATATTACCATTTCTTAACTAAATTTTCACTTCTCCGCCTTGAAAAGCCCGTAATGGGGTCCATCACGTTTTCGCATCACAAAGTTCGCAACAACACTTACCTTTTTCACTTACACTGATTGTGATACTTCCTGCCACAACACACTTCGTGAATTATAATAGTTACCTCCCTGTGCTCATAACAAAAACTGTAAGATTTGTGATGTGCAATATTAATGGGCCCCATATCCATCCTGCCACATCACCCTCCGTCGTCACACATCGAACTTCGTGGGATTTAGCCTTTAACTCCCATTCCTTGTAACCAAACCGTAAACTTGCAATTTGTGGGTTGCGGGCGACCACCACCTCCGTCCCACCACGTCACTCCCCCACCCATCGCAATTTTCACATCGCGGATTATAACATTTAACCTCCGTCGCTCATAACCAATACTTTTGATTTGCGATATGCAATGTGAGTTTGGGCCCCAACTCCTTGCCACGTCACATCCGCCTCATTAAACTCCTCTCACCTTTCCCGACATCCACCACACCTCGCTCCCATCCGACGATCAGCATAAATTTTCAGCACCCCCTCAACCTTTGAGCTTTAACCATTGGGGGGGGGGGGGGGGGGGTCGAAAATGGGTGATATCTCTTGCTGCCGTTCCCGCTACGTGGTGCACACTAGCTACTTCGCACCCCCCTTGCTCCGATATCGCCTACCACTCCACTACCCCCCCCGAAATCGACTTTCCCTCCACTCTGATACCGCCTACCCGCTCCCACCATCGTAGCTCCACTACAGTCCATATGTGAAACAAAGGAGTATGTGGACGATGTTACTTCCGACATTGAGGCTTGCTGATGAGTGCATGCAGAAGACTAAAAGTACAATCAAGTTTAAAAATCTCTACAGAGTACAGATAAATAGGTGACACATCATATTCATGGTTGTTATAGGCGTATCTTCCAACCGTCACAACGCTTACTCGACCTCAAGATATCACGGGGAGAAACCACTAAATCCAAATCATTATTCTTATATGTTGTCCATCTCTCGAAAGGCAAAGAAGATCATATTAATAACATCATCCTGAGAAGAAGGAAGAAGTTTCACCCATGTCACCCCTCTTGCAATCACTTCCTTGAAGACTAATAATTAGTTATACATGTGTCATCAACTTTATAACAGTTTTTCTAAAGAAGATGGGGGAGTCGATCCAATTGAGCATTTCAAAGGAATCAAAGCAGCGAAAAATGTTCAGATGACCCTTTAACCCCAACTGTTTTATTTTACACATGTCAAATAATGTTAGTCCTTCTCTGTTATGTAGTTAACAAGAAAGTAAATGTTAGTTACTACATTGATCGAAATCAGTTAGTAGGATTAGGATATATACTTCACTGTTCGAAATATTATGGGGGGGAATTTGCAATGAGGAACAATCCCATTGTGTAATGTTGTTCACTGAATTTCAAGTGACTGTTTGAAGAGTCATACAAGACTAGCTATTTAGGATTCATGTGGTGTTTGAAATGGTGATGTTTTCTTCTGATTTTATGTGTTTTTCCATTATTTCTCTTTCGCTGTGTTTCTGCAATCTCATTGTAAAACAGAAAGTGTGAAGAATATGATTTGTTATCTAGAGCACCCTATTATGGTTGTGTTTACAATAGTCTATATTTTCTACTGATGCCAAATTGAGGAATTCTTAATTTCTCCTTGGTTTCTGTTGAACTTTGCATCCTAGGACAGATTGAGGAATTATTAACTTCTCCTTAGTCTCTACCTAGCCTTACATTTCTTCTTTTCATAATCCATTTAAAAGTCTGAGAGATCTATGGTAGTGCACCTATCTTTACCTGCTTCACTCATGCTTGATATTTCTGCATTTAATCACCCAAGCCTCTTTCACTCCATTGCTTAATGGCTTTCTGTTGCTCTTCCCACAAAACCAATTCAAAATCCAAACTCTGCATCTAATAGCTATCCTAAAATGCCCAATATAACAAATCTATATCTAAGAGAGAGATCCCTCTTTGGGTCTAGGAGGGTTAGATCCTAGGCCTGAAGCAGTTTTGATGTTACCTCTACAGTTTTGTATTCAACCTCGAAATTATGGAGTGATAATAGTTGCAATTAGTTGTTGGTTGTTGCTGCTTGTGCCCTCGCAAGATCCTTGCTCCAGATTTCCATTTCCAAACAATTAAGTATAAGTAAGTATCACACTGTCTTCTAACTAAGAGTATCAACCTGTGAAATTAAATTCCATGTATACATGTTAGGTTGCTGCATATATAACTTTATTTTGCCAAAAGAAATTAAATTTCACCGTTTAAATAAAAATTGTTGTGGAATAGTCCCTCTACAAGCTAAACTAAAAACATCTGAAACCCCTTGACCTAGGTTGTTTAATCATTACACAATCTAATCTAGAATGTTGGATTATCTATAATGGATATGTCTTTGATATTGCTGCATAAACCACCAACAATCGTATTGCTGCATAAACCAGCAATAATGGTGAAGTATTATCTACATTTCTGGTTCAACTTTATTTCACAAACTAGATAGAGAGAGCCCTAGAAGTTCAATTATTACTGTAATTAGTTAATCGTGATAAATTAAAACCAATCAGGTTAACTTAACTTAAAACCAGCTGAGGATGGCATGCATTTTTTCTGGATATTTGGAGGGAGTTGATGTGGCACCTTACCTTATGGTCTAGATAATATTTTTCGAAGAGGTTACTTCGCATGTGGTGGATATGGATATGAAACTGGATATGATATCTAAGAAAGCATCTCAGCGCACATCCCTTCCAGCCCCAGAGCTAGTTGGAGTAGAACCAACGACAGTTCTTGATCGATCAGTTTCACCCTTTCTCTTGTTTCAAAACCAAAAACATATCCAGACTCAGTAGTTGTGGCAAACACTGATTCCATTGGTTCTTATTAAATGAGTGAGTATGCTGATTCCATTCCTTCATAAATCATTAGCTGCGAAACCCAGTCTCTATACATTCTCTGTACATACATGGTAGAACTACCTGAACAGGCCTAACTTGGACCGGAGAATGGATTTGTTTTCCAATGCCTGCCTTGTTAGGTATCTTCTATGTTACTTTGCCAGGATTTCTAGATGGTATAGCCATGCTCCATTATGCGATAGCCATACTCCATTCTGCATTGATTCTCAGTGGAGCAACAGGAACCCATTTGTAGGATAGTTTTACACATTCCCAAATCTAAAATGGTGAATGGTTAGGTGGCCTCGTGAAACCTTGCACCTAATTATAGACGCGGTAGTGGAGCTATCGAAACAGACTAGTCGAGCACCTGACGGGTGTTGGGTCAATTTACTGTTGTAAACTAATGCAAGTATTTATTATCAATCTGGGTTTGTAGAACTTAGGAGCATCTCCAAAATATATGGATTTCAACTACAGTCAAGTTTAGAAGATGAATTATTAATGATAAAGGAAATGCATAATCTAAATCTAACTTAAAAAATTTCTAAATTCAAGTGTGCAATCAGAAGCAGATGAGTCTCCTAACTTAAGGGATTTGTTTGTCCTTCTCTAACAAGATTACCTCATGAATTAGAAATAAAAAACTACTAATTGAACAATATATTAAGATACATGAAGCAATAATTGAAGAGGATCTTCACTTAAGAGGTCCTGGTTGTCCTTCATCATAGATTTTGTTATCACTCAAAAAATTCAAACATCATTTTGACAAGGTTAAATAGGTTTATGGGTCAAAATAGGGTTGTAGGATTCATTTTTAAGTTTGGTCAAGGGAAATGTTAAATTTTTATGGTTTAAGTTTACCCTAAGGTCTAAACCCACTCATGTTCAAACTCCTTCATGTCATATCATTCATCATTTTCTGATTCATTTCATTTTCCAAAGTTTTTGTACCAAAAGTGCCAAATTAGCCAAGAAACCACAGTTTCATAGTGCAATGCATTGTAAAAAGTCACTTTTCGCTATGAAACTACTGATAGTTTCATAGCAAAAATAGTCAAATTAACACTAGAGGCGCTATGAAAGTTCGGTTTCCTGTTTGTCTTGTCAGTCGAGCTATTAGGTGTCATAAAACGTTGGCAAAGGGTAAGTTAGATGCTTTTCGATTCATGGAGTGATGTAATCAAGGTACATGCACAGGTTTGTAGTCATCATGGTCATTTTAGGTAATGAATAAGTCATCATTGAGTCATGAGAAGACATTTAAACTTCAAATCCTTTCCTAATTTAGTCATTCTCATTTCTCATTCCTCCTTGCATAATATCTGAGCTCTGAAGAGTTATTGTAATAAGCCAAACTTGTAGTTGGTTTATTCAAAGGTTTACTTTGAACATTATCAAACGATCCTACAAATTCATCAAACGATACTGAACATCATCAAGTGAGGCTCAACAATCTTTGAGAAACTATGGCAGAGAAAAGAAAAATACACAAGGGTGGACAATGTCTGAGATATGAACCTGAGGACATGAAAGTGATCAATGAAGATCTAGTAGTAATGGAAGCCTTCAGAAGAGCAGGTTGCCTACAATTTTGTGAGAAATGCAGGGCTGTCATACACAGGTATCCAAGGAGTTTGCTTTGAATTTCAGTGGAATAGCCACTAAAGTGGGAATGCTAAATTTGTCCATCACACCAGAGGTTATTTCTGCTGCTACAGAGATTCCAAGAGGTCAAGAAACCTAGTTCAAAGGTTTCAAGTTTAACATGGAGCAGTGGAAAGAGTTCATGAAGCCTGAATACACTGAGATGGATCTCATCAATGTTGTTCCAAGAAGCTGCATTAAAGATAACTATTCAAAATTGTTGCTCATCATCCAAAAGTACTTTACCTATGAAGTTATATATCACAAAGTCTACTCATACCATTTCAAATTACTTCTGCACTTCACTGGTAAGATTTCCCTTGGCTTACCTTTCTATCTGCATAGAAGTCTATCAAAGATGGCTGATAAGGTTCAAGCAAAGTCTGAGGGGAGTGAGACATCATTATTTCATCATTGCTTAATGAAATTATTGGTTTTAGATGAATGTCAAAGGTTAGGCAAAGATTGGTCGTCATTATTGTTTGTCAGTGGTTTTGAGTTGGATGCTCTAACTCCAAAAACTCCTAAACCAAAGAAAATTCCGTCACCACTAGCAGCATAACAGAGTCAACCATTGGTTGCAAAACCAAATGAACCTGCAATAGCAAAACCAAGTAAGCAAACTATGAAGGAGTAGAGGAAATACAGAGTCTTGCCACACCAAAATTATCACCTGCAAAACAAAAATCAAAGGTGGTCAAACCTGCAAAACAGAAACAAACTGTTAGCAAACAAGGGACCAAAAGGATGACTAGAAGCCAAATAGTGGTTTTGGAAGAGAAGACGGTGGCTGTAGAAGACATAGCAGAAGCTAAGGGGAATCTAGAGGATATTTTACATGGCATTGACATAGAGGAAACACGTATTGTCCAAGATGAATTCATATAAGAAGGTGGGTAGAAGTTAAAGAAGGCCAAATATGAAAATAAATTAGAGTTTGAGGGAGAAGATACAGGTTTCATGGTCCAAGCAAGAAAGCCTATGACAAGGCATGCTAGGAAATTAATAGAAAGCAACAAAGAAGTTCAAACACCTACTGAGACAGCTCAACTACCTCAAGATATTATTTACCTCTCATCACCCATAGTATAAGATATAGTCAGCAAATCAAAAAAGGGAAAAGGGAAGGTGATAGAAAAAACAGAGCTGCAGCTCCTTGAAGAGATTGAAATTGGCCAATCAGGAAATTGTTGTAATGAAAAAAGAAGCTAGGAAACACAGTGTTGAGAAAATTCAATTTGAAAATATGAAGGAATTTTGGGAAGAACAGGTTGACACTGTTTCTAAAACTTTAGACAATACACAACATCTTATCAAGTGGACAATTCCAGCAAGGATAGAAACCAAGCATGTCAGAAAGGTGAACACTCATATGAAAGCCACCAACAGAAGACTTAAATACTAGGTCAAGGACCTTCAAGAGAAACTTGAACTGATTCATGAAGAATTAGAGAAAAAAGGGCTTAAAATGACAGTGATTGAAGAACCAATAGCCCAACCAATTGTAAATGAGGAAGAAATGCCTCAAGGAGCATAAGGTGAGTTGGTTTATGGTTTATGGAGGCTGAGGACATGTTAGATACAAATTTTCGGCATTTATAGGTTTCAATTTTCAAAATTATACAAAAATCTTCATTTTCAGCACTTTTCAGCAGTTTCATAGCGTGTCTGGACTTGAAGGGAAGAAAAGCGCTACAAAACTATTGTAGCTTCTTTTTTGAATTTTTGACTAGTTTTGGAGGTTATTAAGAGATGAAATTGGTATGAGGGATGTGTTTGATGATGATGAACCTTGTGCAAAAGGAAAGAGTCAAAAATTTTGAGGTTAAAGGCATGTTTTACAGTGCTATGAAACTGCCTTACTTTCGTAGCGCACTGTATTTCAGCCTTTTTAGCAGGTTTTGGAGCAGTTTTTGGACATCTCGAGGTTATGAAAGAGTTAAATACCATGTCAAACAATTATTCAATACTCAAGGACCACGAATTGAAGATTAAATGACAACCAAAATATTCGAAGAAGAAGAAGACCATTTGCCTAAAAAATAGGGTTTTGTTTCCTAGTATTGAAGAGGTCAGTTAAGTGGTCATAAAGTGATGAATCCCATCATCTAAATTCGACCATGTGACAATATACTTGTCAAAGATTTAATTTATTTTAGTAGATAAGTTTTTTAAAGATAATAATGAGTAGTTTGAGTCCTAGATGAATTAGGATTGTCAAGTAGGATAGGTGTCCGTTTGTCACAAAGTTGATGTTTTATGGTTATGCAAGGTGTTAGTAGGAAAAAATTCGATGTATCTAACCTAGAGGAAGATCATCTCATGATGTAACAACTCTATTAAATTCCATTGAGTCGAATTTGTCAAGGGTTGGAGATTTTTGGCAAAATTGCAGCTTATTGTAAAGTCACTGTTTCAGAAATACAGAGATCTGTTACTTGACCAACTTGAGATTCTGAAGGAGTTTCTAGTACTTACCTATTCTATCTATACCTTTTATGTATCTCACTTGCAGTGGTTTTCATTTATATTACTCAGAATTCATCCATGTGATGCTCTGACTTCCTTTAGAAGTGAATTGCCTATGTATTTTAATGTTTTGTGTGTGTATTTCCTATTACTAACAACTCTGACCTGCCTCAACTTCCATGTCAAGTAAAATCACTGAAACACTGAAATTTTGACTCCATAAGCCTAATGTTTACACGCTGATATTGTTTTCAACCTACATTCATCATAACCAGTTTATTTCCTAAATAGAGTTAGCCATCTATATCTTTATTCCATATCATTAACCCTTGAGAGAGCCCTCTCAGATTGAGGAGGCTAAGCCTCAGTCAAAAGATTGGTTTGAAAAATTTGGATGAGATTTCCCGATTAGCAGCCTATCAGAAGCCATTTTGTGATAACAGATTAATTTATTAGTATTGCTATCGTTAGAAAACAGGAATTCAGAGAAAGCAGGAAAGATGAATTCTAGTTTCTAGTCTCTTGATCAGATAGAAGAAGTATTTAGCTTAAATACTGGGTTGATTCTTCATATGCAGAATAGAAAAAAGAATAAGATCCATCAAAAACCATGTAAAAGCATGTAAAGATGAATTCTAACTGAAGATATTGATTAGATAGAAAGAATGTTTAACTTAAACATTTGTTTGTCCTTTCATATGTAAGTTAATAATGATCATTAGATTCATCAATACTCAGAAATAATCAGCATAAAAAAATTAAACATAAGCAAGCTAATTCATAAATTGTAACTAAAAATAAACTAAGAAGGGTACTTAGCTCGGTGTGGGGGCCCTCCACCCTTGCCTTGTACAGTGAGAGGAAGTTCAGCTACTGAAACTTATTCAACTCTCATGCACAAGAAAATGATAAATTATGTCTTCAAATAACTTCAAAAAATAAGAATCTCAAAGTCTCAAGTTTTTCCTACTACCTTTTCCTCTCCTTTTTGGAGAGAGAGCACTCCTATTTGTACATGAGTGCTTTGAAAACATGATAAGAAACTCATAATTACAAATCCACTTTTCTCTCAACCAATATCCCTATAATTACAAAATATGATCCCTTCAAATCCTCACTCATCTCTCAAAAATCTTGGATGAGATATGTTATCCAAATCTCCATGATCTTCTCCTTGGAATAAGCTTGAACAATTATACTTTGAATTCTTAAAATGGTGGAGGAAATATTTGAGAAGCTTTTTAAATAATACTTCAAAATCCTACACATTACAAAGCTCATCCACATTTGACATATTAATGAAATATGTTAATTTTCCAATAATTAATTAAATGAGGTGATGGAATGTGAGGAATGGTGAGGATAAACATGATGAAAATGCGACAATTACGAGACCCAACATACCCCCCAACTGAACTTGTTGCATGTCCTCATGCAACCTTGCATGGATTAAAAACTTTTGCCTTTGCATGATTATGGTTTCTTACAATGTATCATTCCAAGATGTAAAATACATGTACTACGACTGATATTTTCTATGGTTGGTTCTTGTGTTAACAACCATGAATATAACAAATGTTGGTTATTGTGTTAACAACATTCGTTTCTTTTCTTTCTTCTATTTTTTAACACATGTACTGAAAATGATAAGTGATGTACTAGAAATGATAAGTCATTAATATACATAAGAAAATTTTTTCTCATTTTTTTGAATCATGCCAAAATAGATATCAATGTATCAATTGCAACGAAGTGTAGTTTGGAAGAGTCATGTTGGTCAAGAATATGTGAGGTGATAAATGGAATGAAATGATAATGAATATCCCCCCCCCGGCCCCCCAAACTGAAGATGTGTTATGTTTACATAAGGTGAAAGATGATGTAATATGGTGAGGGAATTTTCCAAATTCATTTATTTTTTCCAACAATGAAATTGTTTGATGCGGTAGAAAACCGCCTTCGCCTTGCAAGCGATTGATAGCTTCTGCAATATAAATTTAGTTACTACCAATTCTAGATTTGGAAAATGTCATGCTGATTTGCATGAGAGAAAATGTCATGTTGCTAGATCAGGAAAATATCATGGTGTTGGATCATGTGAATATCATGCTGTTGGATGAAGTGAAGGAATCTGAAGTGTTGCTGCTAGATGAAGTGAAGGAATCTGAACTGCTGCTTGGTTGTATGAATCTGAAGATGATGTCTAAAAAGTGGAACTGTCGTAATCTCATATGGTTGAAGGAATGTTGTTTCAACTGTTGATGGAGTCATGAAAAATATATAGTCTTCAACTGCTTCAAAAATCTGATGGTACAATTCTAGTCATGCGAATGAATGTGTCGGTGTCGATCATGAAAAGAAGTCATTGGATTACCGACCATTAATGGATGTCGTTAACCAACGTGAGACAAACTCACCATTGATGTTAATAAGTGACAAGGTATCCAAGTACATCTTGTGAAGTATGAATAAATGATCTAATGTCGAGCCACTTGCAAGATCCAACGATCAAGGGACATTGATGTATTCTCACGACTGTCAGCGAGAGAATTTGTCATTAGGGCATACAAGCCTCCAGGTACTAACGATGACTCTAGCATTTATCCCAGATAAGGTGTTGAGGTCGATGGGTCGAGACTTGTTGAAAGGTAGGCCTTAAGGAATCTCACATCAATCAACACGAGTTTGTACAAAATGATTGGTAGGACTATAGATAAAAGATCTCACAATCAAACAATTGCTATGGCAAGGAAAACAAGGCAATGTAGAGAGATGGATGGCTTATTCGTAAGACAAAAAGATGAACTGAAATGAAGGTGAAAATGTATGTGACTCAGAAAAGTAGTTATGTGTGAAGTCGTGATGGATAAGGCAATGAATGAGTGGACTCCAACATGGATGACTAATGAAATTTGAAGGAGGAATATGGATAAAACATATCGTGGCGCAAAAAGTTTTTTTTTTAATGGAAAATGTCACGACATTTGTAATAAAGTTTTAACGCCTCCTTTCTTCAATAATGCATGTGATCTCTGGAGATCTCATCTTCATGATCTTGGATCGTATCCATACCTGTTAAAGCTCAATAAAATTCTTGCATGAAAACTGTGAGATCTTATGAAAAACATAAATGCATCAACTTAATAAAATGCATTTTTCTTACCTGTTGCCTTTGCGTGCAAGTTCCTTTGAATTGACTTGAAAAATAGTTTTCAAGAGTTTTATGAAATGTCCATTTGTGAAATGTTTGTTTTTTTTTTTTAACAATGAAATTATTATCAAATATGAAACTCATTTTTTAATGGATTTTTTTTTTTTTTTAATAAGGCCATAGATTTAGACAGTTTTGAGTAAATGTACATACAATGGAGTTGTTTATCCTTTGAGCAATTGAAAATCATATAGCTTTATGATAAAAAGAGAGTTTTGCATGAGTAGCATCTAGAGAAATGCAAAGCAAAGAATTTTTTTTTCATTTGATCATATCTGTTAGAAACCATGGTTTCAGTCTCTTTGACAAAGCCGTCCCCAGTCCCTTATCGGATGCTAAACCTCTTCGAACAACTTTCCTCTGCTCAATAGCTTCATGCTGACGACGAACCAAATTTGTATGGGTCGTGAAATATTGTAGAGACAACCGCCGAAAATCTTCAATAGATGAAAAATTATGCTTCACCATAAAGTACTTGAGCTCAGAGCAGAGTTGATTAATAAGTCCATAACCATGCATCATGACCCATGTGTAGACCTGAACAGTGTTTTCTCCAAGCAGTATAAACTCAGCAGCATGACCTCCATTTTCAACTCCTCCTATGCCAGAAAGTGATAACGTTGGATCACGAAACTTGGACTTCATCATATGTGCAATAGACATTCCTTTTGCAAGAGCAATTGGATGCACAAATTTTGAAGAATATCCACCTGGGGTTGAATAACCCTCCAAATATGGTTCAGGCCGTAATGTGTTAAGATTGATTCCCGTTACACTCATTATTGTGTTAATAGCCGCAAGTCCTTCACTTCCTGCGCTCAATGCCACTCTCCCTGGCTCAATAATATCTATCACATTTGGAGGCATCTTTTCCCAAACTGGGATTGTTGCTTTCTAATTTACCCAACCACAAATCACCTCCAATAAAGCACAATATTTTCCGACTGCAGCACCCATCTTGCGCTCAGGCATCCCGTAAGGACAAGAGAAGTTAATCTCAAATGCATCAACTCTAGTTTCTTCTACTCGTTCTATAAGCTCCTGCCAAGCATATCTATGATACTCCTCCATAATGGAAGCAATGAGAATCCTATCAGGATATTTTTTGTACATTCAATCCAAGGCTTGCCATTCCAGAAATATCACAAAATCCATGGGAAGAAAGGAAATGGGAAAGCAAAATGAAGAGATGAGGCAAGGGTATCAAGTTCGTTCATGCAGAGAGATCTGGAGTAACTGCCTCCTCCATTTTCGATGATAGCTAAATCAAAATTGATTATGTTGGAGAATGTATTGGCATGATCTTCTCCTCATTCCACGGACAGAAAGCCCGATTTTCTCATGGATTTTCGAGATTTTGTTCCCTGCTGCTCACGAATTGCGCTTTTCATAGTTAAACTGAAAACTTTTGGCTGGTTGTTTCTCTTTTTCTCTTTTTTCAATAGCCAGGCCAGCTCCGGTTCTTTTCATTTACGATGGGCTTTACGCAGTCGGCCTGGTGGCAATGGTTTGTAATTCGAGACTATCATAGATCTAGGAATTGTTGCTACAAATCTTGGGAATAGATCCAATATTTTCGCCCAGCAATTCGAATTTGTCTAACAACTAAGCCATATGAATCGGATTCCCAACTGCCACCGAAACATTTTACTTCAATTCAAACTCATTCATGTGCGCAAATAAACCACAGCTAATAACCATATTAATTATTAACAAATCATAGTTTAATAACAAAGCTATACCTCACCGTTTTACATGATTTATACTTCGCAATTTTTTTTTGCAGATTTAATGTTGAGTAAGGCAGAAGCCGAACCATGGAAAAAAAATCAAATTTGATGTTATTCCCGCTCGACGAATAACACCAGCTCCGCATAAACCAGTTGATCTTTATTTTCTTTTGAGTATCGTTTGTTACAATGTGGTTTGTTTGTTTGTTTTAAGGTTGTTGCAATATGGGTTTGTTTTGGTTGTTTTGTTTGTTTCAAAATTTTTTCTTTTATATGTGTTGATTTGTTTTGCATGGCTTTTATTTCGTTTTTCTTTATTTATTCATTTTTTATTTTTATTTTGTTTTTGTTTTTAATTATTTTGTTTTGGTTTGTTGTTATTCATTTTTTTTAATTTGTTTTTTTAAATGATTTTTAATGTTTTTTTTAAATGTGCTTGGAGTTTTCTTCTTTTAGTTTGATTTTGTTTTATTGCTCATTAGTTATATATTTTTTAAATTGTTTTCAAAACAATTTTTTTTTTTATATATATATATATATATATATATATTATGTGAGATTTTGTTTGTATTTTATTATTATTTAAATTTAAAAAAAAAAAAAACTAAAATTTAGAAAAAAACTAAAGTTTATTATATTTCTAAATTAAGAAACTTTTTATTGATATTAATGATTTTTTTTTATTAGATGGACACAAATTGATTTGCGGATCTAAAGATGACATTGATTAAGCATATTGCAAATCCTTCATTTTTGAAAACGTTTATAGTCATCCTACTTTATGATCCTCAAGATCATGTAAAAACATAGGAGGAGAGCATACTTATTCAAAACTGAAGAAAATAATATCCTACCTACTCTATTGCAGAAAAATAAATTTTTCTTTCAAGTATTGGAAAATTTCCAATGCATCCATTTGCGTAACAAGATGAGAAGTAAACTCACATCCAAGGTTGAAAAATATACTTCAATAAATGCTTGGACATGAAAATTTATCTGATTATAAGGATTTGATGAGAAAGAACATTGAAAAATAGAATGGTGTTGTAACGTAATGGCTAGTTAAAACCAAGTTTTAAGATGATCTTTATTTGCTTGGCTCTCCTTAGTTGTCATGTCACAAAATTCTTCATGTGTCACTTGTTCAAAATCTTGAATGCACGGGGGTCTTGTGATATACATGCTAGAAATTCTTCAATTTCGGGTTCTAATATTTGATCTTCATCGCATGTGATCCGTGACTCTTTCATCTCCTTACTAGAAGAAGATTCTAAGTTTGTCTCTTGTGGATCCTCTTCATGGACGCTTTGTTCCTCTTCCAACTTATGAATTGAATATTCATCCCTAGTGATCACTCTAAATTGTGGACATGGATTTAAGAAGATCCTTGTGGTGGCATATCCTCCTTCTCAAAATGGCTTCTTTAACATCATGTTTTTTATTTTAGATCTTGTTGGGAAAATGGATTTTGCAGTTATTGTTGTTGTTGTTTTTTATTTAATATTTTGTTGGGGGTTTTTTTAATGAATCTATGCTTCTAATCTCTATGTCTAAACATAAATAACCATAATGCAAATTGTTTTTTTTTTCTTAATGTTTTTTTGTTGTTTTTGTATTTTTTTCTTATGTGTTTTCTAAAAAATCTTCCTAATTTACTATGTTGAAGTATGCTTCCACGACAACAACGCCAAAATGTTGGGTCAATTTACTTTTGTAAACTAACACAAGTATTTATTATCAATCCGGGTTTGTAGAACTTAGAAGTATCTCCAAAATATATGGATTTCAACTACAATCAAATTTAGAAGATTAATTATTAATCATAAAGGAAATGCATAATATAAATCTAACTTAAAAAACTTCTAAATTCAAGTGTGCAATCAGAAGCAGAAAAATCTCCTAACTTAAGAGAATTCTTTGTCCTTCTCTAACAAGATTACCTCATGAATTAGAAATAAAAAAACTACTAATTGAACAATAGATTAAGATACATGAAACAATAATTGAAAAGGCTCTTCACTGAAGAGGACCTGGTTGTCCTTCATCATATATTCATTTATCAGTAATGCTATTGTTAGAAAACAGGAATTCAAAAAAAGCAGGAAAGATGAATTCTAGTTTCTAGTCTCTTGATGAGATAGAAGTATTTAACTTAAATATTAGGTTGACTCTTCATATGCAGAATAGAAACAAGATTAAGATCCATCAACAACCATGTAAAAGCATGTAAGGATGAATTATAACTGAAGATCTTGATTAGATAGAAAGAATGTTTAACTTAAACATTTGTTTGTCCTTTCATATGCAAGTTAATGATGATCATTAGATTCGTAAATAATCAGAAATAATCAGCATAAACAAATTAAACATAAGCAAGCTAATTCATAAATTGCAACTAAAAATAAACTAAGAAGTGTACTTAGCTCAGTGTGGGGGCCTCCACCCTTGCCTCATACACTGAGAGGACTTTCAGCTACTGAAACTTATTCAACTCGCATGCACAAGAAAATGATAAATTCTGTCTTCAATTAATCAGGAAATAAGGATCTCAAAGTCTCAATTTTTTCCTACTACCTTCTCCTCTCCTTTTTGGAGAGAGAACACTCCTATTTATACATGTGTGCTTTGAAAACAAGATAAGAAAATCAGAATTACAAATCCACTTTTCTCTCAACTAATATCCCTATAATTACAAAATATGATCCCTTCAAATCCTCACTCATCTCTCACAAATATTGGATGAGATATGTTATCCAAATATCCATGATCTTCACCTTGGAATATCCATGATCTTCACCTTGGAATCTCCATGATCTTCTCCTTGGAATAAACTTGAACAATTATCCTTTGAATTCTTAAAATGGTGGAGGAAATATTTGAGAAGCTTTTTGAATAATACTTCAAAATAATCATACACATTACAAAGCTCATCCACATTTGAGATATTAATGAAATATGTTAATTTTCCAATAATTAATCATACATTATCTTATAATATTAAAAATAAATAAATTGGAAAATAGTGAGGTGAACCCATGAAAATGGTATGATGAATGGTTAAATAAGGTGATGGAATGTGAGGAATGGTGAGGATAAACAGGATGAAAATGCGACAATTATGAGACCCAACAATGGGCCACATGGTCATAGCTACGTCTACCTAGATCTATGTGAAAAGTTACTTTATATAAAATGTAGCCCTATGTAGTTTCGTATTATAATTTCCTTTTCATCTATTTAAACACACTTTATTAGCAAAGAACGGATGGTGGCTTCTAAGGCCCTGCTACATTCACCATGAGACATTAACCCTTTGTCTTCAGTAATGCCTGTTTGGAGGTGAGCTTCAAACCTGAAACAATCTTTAGAGTTCTATTTGAGCCTAGACTCAGTTCATAGATAGAGTCAAAAAATTATATTGTTCCTGGTTTTAGTTATTGTGCCTTTCTCCTTGATTGAAATAACATTAGCTACAACGCAGGGTAACTATTTTGTTGGTTTGACGCAAATGATTTTTTTCTTATTAACAAGGATAAGTAGTCCCTATCCATACGTATCATCTGATCCAACTCTGTGTCCAAAGGACTGAAATCTCCGTGTGAAAAGGACTGAAATGCTTGCACACGGATTGTTCCACAAATATATTTTACAGGGACATTAAGACCACTAACATTCTTCTAGACAACAATATGTATGCAAAACTGGCTTCTTTTGGTATTTTAAGGGCAACAAAAGGTTTCCCCAGATTTTTTACTGTAATTACAATCAAAATCTTGATGTTGTCTGATCAAAATCAGATCTTGATCTTCACAAAATGTTCTTTGTTAGTAAATTGCAGTGACTATCAAAATAGAGGCTAGATTGAGACAACTATAATAGATAGAGACCATGTCAAGTTTGAGAAGTATTAATGGAATTGTCTTGAATAGCGATTCTATGAAGTTGAGTTGTGATGTTGCTAGGTGCCCTGTGACAGAGTGAAGTCTCTTTCGTTGGGTATCACTCTTCTGATGGCACTCCTTACAAACATGAGCTTGAATTTGGTTGAGAGTCTGTTTCAGTACAGAGTGATGGGTGTGAGACATGGTAGCAGCTTCTCTTATGAGAAGGGTAGTAGAATAAATTCATCTGTAGTGTGGGAGGCTCCTTTTATTATATTTATATATTCAATTGTAGGTGTGATGGAGGGTGTGATGAGCTGTGTGCTTTACTACACATGCAAGTTAGCACGTTTGGAGGGCATTTGCTAAAATTATTCTTCTTTTCAAAATCCATTGGCAAATGAGTTTTCTCCATAAAAAAATTTATTCTCAGTCCAATGCTTGGAAAACAAGATTCAAGTCTGATGCAATTTATTCTCTTCTTAGAGTTATTTCATTGGCATATGAGTTTTCTTCAGATCTGAATTTTTTCTCAGTCCAATGCTTGGAAAACAAGATTCAAGTCTAATGCATTTTTTTTCTCTTGTTAGATTTCTTTCAGTAAGAAAAATCTTGACCTTTCAGAGCATGGAAGCTCCTACACCTATATGTACATATAGGTGAGAGTGTTGATACATTATTTGAAATAATGTAGGCTATGAAAGTAGTTCAACATCTCCTTGTCTTTTTGCTTGTAAACCTTTTTCATCCTTGCACATTTTTAAGAAAAACAAATATCAGACTTTAACTTTTCTTGGATATGTAGTCCCACTTGCCCCAAACTCCAACTAAGAATTCATTAAGGAAGAATGCAAAAGAGTACAATAGAATTCCATTGTCATTCCACTTCTTAAAATTTCCATTGTCAGTCCACTTGTGAAGTTTTTCCTTGCAAATAGTAGTCATAATTGGGCGAGAATCATAGTTTGAAAAACGGTCGCCAAGAAGGTAACTTCCTGCTGCCCATTTCACCCAAACTAGGACTTGTAGAGCACTGCATATCCATATGCTAAAACCTTTTATTCCCCAACATCTTGCTATTGTGCTCCATAATGCAATGCATATAGTCTCCAACACTATCATTGCACATACAATAATAAACGGGACTCGATTCTTGAAAACTATCAACGGTCTACCCAAGTACAAATGAAGACAGTCCATGCCCAAAAAAGTAACAATCCCCAACATTATAATAGAAAAATTAGTTTCAGAGAGTGGCATGGAGGGAGTATATTGCCATTTGACAACCACTCCTCCTTCAATTGCAACGAGCAGAGCCCAACCAAAAGAGAAAATCAATTTCACACAAGCACCTATAATGGACAGGGTACTAAGAATCATAAAATTACCTTTGAAGGTTAACACCTGGAAAAAATTCATGTGCTTTGTCTTGGCAGACTAAACTTGTGATGACATGACCCGAGCATAGGTTACAAATGCATTGATGGCTAATCCATTTCAATGTTCTTTGTTAGTAAAGTGCAGTGACTATGAAAATAGAGGCTAGATTGAGACAACTATAATAGATAGAGACCATGTCAATTTTAAGAAGTATCAATGGACTTTTCTTGACTAGAGATTCTATGAAGTTGAGTTGTGATTTTTCTATTCCCTGTGACAGAGTGATTTATCTTTCGTTGGGCATCACTCTTCTGATGAACTCCTTACAAACATGAGCTTGGATTTGGTTGAGAGTCTGTTTCAATATAAAGTGATGGGCATGAGACATGACAATAGCTTCTCTTATGAGAAGGGTAGTAGAGTAAATTCATCTACAGTGTGGGAGGCTCCTTTGCTTATATTTATATATTCAATTGTAGGTGTAATGGAGGGCGTGATGAGATGCGTGTTTTACTACACATGAAAATCAGCATGTTTGGAGGGCATTTGCCAGAATTATTCTTCTTTTCAAAATCCATTGGCATATGACTTTTCTCTATAACATAATTTAGTGTCAGTCCAATGCCTGGAAAAAAAGATTCAAGTCTGATGCAATTTATTCTCTTGTTAGAGTTCGTTCATTGGAATATGAGTTTTCTTCAGATCATAATTTATTCTCAGTCTAATGCTTGGAAAACAAGATTCAAGCCTAATGCATTTTTTCTCTTGTTAGAGTTCTTTCAGTAAGCAAAGGCTTGACATGTCAGAGAATAGAAGCTCCTACACCTATATGTACATATAGGTGAGAGTGTTGATACATTATTTGAAATAATGTAGGCAATGGAAATAGTTCAACATCTCCTTGTCTTTTTTCTTGTAAACCTTTTTCAGGCCTGCACATTTTTAAGAAAAACAATTGTCAGACTCTAAATTTTCTTGTATATGTATTCCCAATTGCCCCAAAATCTAGCTAAGAATGCATTGTGAAAGAATAAAAAATAGTACACTATATTTCCATTGTCAGTCCACTTCTAAAAAATTCCATTGTCTGTCCACTTTTCAAGTTTTTCCTGAAGATGGATCCCCGTTGGTATTCGAAACGTCGACAAATGTTCCTAAATAGTGTGGATAATCCGGGAAGCTCTTCAATAAGTTTTTCCTTGTATACAGTAGTCATTATTGGGCAAGAATCATAGTTTGAAAAACATTCTCCAAGAAGGTAACTGCCTACTGCCCATTTCACCCAAACCAGGACTTGTAGAGCATTATATATCCATATGCCAAAACCATTTATTCCCCAAAATCTTGCTATTGTGTTGCATAATGCAATGCATATAGTCTCCAGCATTATCATTGGACATACAATAATAAAAGGGACTTGATTCTTGGAAACTGTCAACGATCTGCCGAAATACAAATGAAGACAGTCCATGCCCAAACAAGTAACAATCCCCGCCATTATAATACAAAAAGTAGTTTCAGAGAGTGGAATGGAGGGAGTATATTTCCATTTGACAACCACTCCTCCTTCAATTGCAATGAGCAAAGCCTAACCAAAAGAGCAAATCAAGTTCACACAAGAACCTATAATGGACATGGTACCGAGACTCAGAAAATTACCTCTGAAGGTTAACACCTGGCAAACATCCATGTGCTTTGTCTTGGAAGACTGAACTTGTGATGACTTGACCCAAGCATAGGTTAAAAATGCATTGATGGTGATTCCATTTCCTCTACTTTCAAATAGGTAATCCCATATTGCCCTTCTTGCCAGTAGAGAAGTAGAGAAACTATTCGTTCTGAACCAACTAGTCAGTGCCAGGTTTAAGAACATTTCTATTACCCTTCGCAGTATTAAAGAATTTTTGTTGTAGGTGACCTCGACTCCTTTGGCTCCCACGATTTCAGTAGACATGTGTTTTCCTCGGCGCCTAGAGACATGTAATTTTTCAGGGCATCAGAAGCCATGAATCTCACTCCTTTGCCTTCCTTGTCTTTAGACCTCACAGGTCGCATCATGAGGTATGCCTACTTATCATCTTCTGCATGATGCAGTGGAATGTAGATGCAAGTACCTTCTTCTTGGATGAGATTTTGATAAATGTAATCAAGGGTTTCAAGAAATGAAAATCTATCCAACTCTGGTTCTGTCAGTGTCCTCCTTTTACCCTCCTCCAATCTCACCCCTTCAGTTTCATCAGTTTCCTTTTATAACATCATGCATAGAGAATCAACCACTCTCTTTAGCGTTCTAGAAATTCGATGAGAAAGCAAAATACAATTCATTTTCATTCATCATTGCAGTTACAGATCTCAGCAAGGAGCATAGTAGATATTAAAGGTAAGCATTCCAGAAGGATGGACTGCACATCATGTGCACTGGATATATACCTCATAAATTGTTTGATGGAAGAAATGGGGGAGTGAAATGAAAACAATACAATAGAAGCATCCTTATATTTCTCACATGTTTTAAGGCCAAACCTGTGTATAGGCTCCAGTTTAGGACCTCTTCTAGTAGCTAGAACATCCCTTGCTGCCATGTCTAGATCTAGCCTTCCTCTCACCAAGCTTGTAATTAAAATTTCTAAATTCCCTATGTAGGTGATTCCAACGTTAGAAATTTTTTTTATAGCATTCATTACTGCTTCACCTGCCTGCCCTTCCCCCCCTCCCCTCTCCATTGCTATGGAAAAACAAGATAAACATCCCAACAAGCCAATGAACCTTATAATCAGCAACTGCATGGTGTAGGAGCTTCCCAACCAATTCTTGAATAAACCCATTTTGAAAACAGAGCCAATAAAACTATTTCATGAAAGGTCTAGACAATTTCTTGTTAATATGACTGCAGATGTTCCTGGGTCAGCCGTTGGCTTTATAGTGTATACAATGGTGATTCTACCATGGGCATTGACATTTTCCATAGGGGTGAACAACTCTTTCGTTCTAGTTGGAAACGTCTTGCTATTGATAATATAGCTTCTAACTTCAACCTTCTTGGTGAAACATAAATTCATGTGTTGTAAATGGCATTAGGGCTTTAATCATCTGTTGATCCTATGATGCTCTCTTTCTAGTTGTAGCTTTTGTTTATAATGGGTTTTTGTGTATTACAACGTGCTAAATGTTGATTCTAAGGATTTAGACACAAAATATTATATTACAACCACGAAGGGATATTGCTTCATGAAAGGAGATTGACATCATTAAAATAGGATTTAGATGGAATTCAAGGACAAGGACTGGTAATTTCAGCCCTCTGATTGTAACTATCATGGCCTAGCCAAATTCTCAAGGAGATTGTTATATTCTTATACATGAAATGCAAAAGGCATGTCTAATTTTGCTTATTTATAAGGTAGGTTAAAAGTTTTATAGTTAGTTATTCTTTATGATGCCCTCTTAGTTGCGAGCTATTAAGAACACAGTGGCATATTTGTTTCTGAGGATCTTCTTCCATATTAATATGATTGACTATAATCCAACTTTATGGGCAAATTTGTAGGAATATGTAATGGGAAAAAATATTTGGTTCAATGATGCTTAAGAACTAAGTAGTTTCAATCATATCCTTACCTTCTAAGTAGTGCAAATATATAGCAAAGACAAATAATATTAAACTGTTGAGGCAACATCAGCTCTAATTTTGATTTCTTGGGAAAATATTATAATAGAGAAATAACAACTTATCATAAAGTAGAGTATTCTTAAACACTGCCAATTACTATTTCCACATTTATGAGGCTGGATAGCAGAGTGGAAGTTTCAAACTGTGGAACGCGTGAAGGATAGTGTGTAACATTCAAAACTTGATATACCGATCTTAGTATATAAATGCATGAACTTATACTGACTTGAATAAAATGAATTTAATTTCCTAGGATAGAATTTTTGTAGTGAATAAAGTCAATATTTCAAGTGTCCTTGTGAATCACAGATTCATATGTTATCAACTTGTACATTTTGGTTTCCTCACTTGAAACCAAAGGAAGTCAATGCATATATATCAAGGGTTATTAGTTTTCCTTGCATAAAATTTATTAACAACACAAAATGGTGTTAGCCTCTCTTGAATCAAACAAATGTAATTTCTTAGGATATAATTTTTTGTAGTGAATAAAGTCAATATTTCAAGTGTCCTTGTGAATCACAGATTCATATGTTATGAAGTTGTACATTTTCCTTTCCTCACTTGAAACCAAAGGAAGTCAATGCCTATCAAGGGTTAGTATTTTTCCTTGCATAAAATTTATTAACAACACAAAATGGTGTTAGCCTCTCTTAGCAAACCTAACCTAAACCTAATAGCATCCTTAAATGAGAAACTTATACCTCAAAACTCCTTGTTTCCCTAAATATCATATCACTTGCTGCCCCATTTCATACTTTTTCAATTCTATGTTCTATTTGCTCCAAATCTGCAATTTTCCCTTCCTTGCACTTGAATTACGAAGATGGCCTTCCTATCATCAATTATACCATTACGCAAACTAAATTGCATATGCTTGTATTTGCAATTAACATTTTCTCTAATGATCCCCTTCATTCCAACCATATCATTTTCTTAAATGGCATATGCTTGTCTTTGCAATTAACATTTTCTCTAATGATCCCCTTCATTCCAACCATAGCCTTTTCTTATTTTATAGTTTCCAAGAACATTTTCTCTAATGACCCCCTTCATTCCAACCATAGCCTTTCCTTATTTTATACTTTCCAAAATTCCTTAAATTAGGACATATTGTTTTAAAATTAACATCTCCTTCATTCCAACCATAGCCTTTTCATATAACATAGTTTCCTAAATTCCTTAAATTAAGACATATTGATTTCACACTAACATATTGCTTTCAAACTACATGTTTTTTCCAAACGTGCACAACCAAACACCTTGTTAACACTTCTACAATTATTTCTCAGTGTCTTCTTTAAACTATTGCATTCATCCCTACCCTTATACCTACATTTTGCAGGTTCTCGCATTTCAAGGCATATTTGCAACATCTAATCATGGATCTTGCTCTAACAGAGAATGCGATCACTTTGCTACTATCTGGCTCTACGTCACTCCATCCATCCCTCCAAATAGTCGAGCTCAACCTTATACCTTCGACAAAGAAATCGTCCACGCGCTACCGTGTTTTCCTTTCTGATGGTGCTTTCGAACACGAAACTTTGCTGTCATCTGCATACAATGAACATGTCGCCTTCGGTGACCTCGAACTTGGGTCAATTATAATTCTTAGAAAATCCGCTTGCACTTTTTTATAGAACTATGCATATTCTCACACTCTTCACCACATCCTTTGTGCATTTTTTCTGATTTTCCATCTCTACCCCCCTTATGCTACAACTAATAACGCATTTATTTCTTGCTTTTTTCTTTCCTCCAGGACTATAAAATTGCTTGAGCTCGAAGTTTCCCATCGTCATGCATCTTTGATTGGGGACCCGAACCTTCTTCAAATTATTCAACCGTTAACATTCCAATCTGGTTCTTCAACGTCTCAAAACCCCTCCATTCATACACCCATTATGACAGGGGGTTCCACTTCAACATCAACTCAGTTGTCCTTTGCTACATCTGATACCATTCCATTCATGGCGCTCAGCCCCTATTGTAAATATTGGTCAATCTAGGGTCAGATGCTTGCAAAAATAGCCCTTCAACTATACAACAATGTTAGGGGCTCCAGAAAGGTCTTCGGCTTTGAGCTCATCGATTGTGCTAATTATGAGATCCATATTTCCACCTTCAATGAGCTAGTAGATTCCTTGCATACCCTCATCCAAGTTGGGTGGGTTTACATGGTCTCAAATGGCACTGTCAAACCAACAAACCCAAGCTACAATCATCTAAATAGAAAATGGGAGGTCTTCCTCTTTACAGCTTCCACCATCCAAGTTTTCTTATATGATGCTCCAAATATTCTTTTCCACCACTTCCACTTTAAAAGTATCAGTGAAATTGGATCTGCAGACCTCGGATCACTTGTGGACACCATTGGTGTAGTCAGATCTAGCTCCCTTACCTCCACCATTTGGCGAAGAGATGGGAATAAAAAACCCATAAAAACCCTCAACTTGGAAGACATGTCTGGGTATAGCATTGAAATCACCCTTTAAGGTGAACATTTCCACTCTATAGGCAAGGACCTTGCAACACTTCACTCTTTAGGCACATCACCTATTCTTGAAATCAAAGGGGGTCGCATAGCAGAATTTAATGGAAGGACCATAGGGACCATCTCCACTAGCAACCTCCTCCTAAATCCAGACATTCCAGAGACTCACCAACTCCAAACATGGTTCCATGAATGAGGCCACTTGAGTTCTTCAGCATCATTGAGTAGAAAGTTCTCTAGGTCTTCCACATGAAGCCACCTACAACGTACAATTGTCGACTTGTTGTCCTTACAGCCCCTTGAAAAATTAGCACAGTTCTCCATTCATGCAATCATAACATCTATAGACATGCGAGATTTCTACTTCCTTGCATTCCCTCTCCCATTCGATGGCATCCAATGCATGAAAAAAGTTGTGCACCACTTATATGGAATGTGGCACTGCAGTAAATGTGATGGCAACTTCCTGGAATGCGATTACCGCTATGTGCTTAGGCTTGAAATGAATGACCAAACAGGGCTGCTGCAAAATGTCACAACTTTCGATGATGCTGCAACTGAGCTCCTAGGTATCACAGCCAAAGACTTGTTCTTACTCTCCACTAAGCCTATTTCTATCCATGAGATATGTTTAAAGGTTTCATGCTACCATTTCCTTTTCACATTGTCTGTCAAAACAAACTGCTTGTAGGTTGTCCTTGTCAATTCAGAAGAGATCAACTATGGCATTGCATATCATCTTCTCCTTGAAGATATAAAGAAACTGTGCAGCCCACCAGTCACTCGGCGACTTTAGACCTCCCTCTTCTCCCTCGCTATCAACTTAACATCTACACGACATATTCTATATGTTTCTCCATTCATTTTTATCGCTTCCCCCTACCACCCTTTTCTTCCATTCACAAATGATCTTACTTGTGCACTTCATCATTGTTCTTCTCTCCTCTATGTATCTACATTTGTGTTACATGTTGGATCTTTTACCTTTAAATATAATATATATTCTCTTCTATTGTTCCTTCTAATCAACATACTATATTTGTGTCCATGTTCTTTTACAATTCTACATTTGTGTTACATGTTCAATATTTTACCTTTAAATATAATATATATTCTCTTTTGTTGTTCCTTCTAATCAATGTGGTATATTTTTGTCCATGCTCTTTTACAATTCACACTCCATGCTTCCTCATTTATCTATAGTTTAAAGTACTCTCAGACATAGTCCTTCTTGGTTTTCTTATGGGCTCTTAAAGAAAGTATTGGTCGACAAAGACAAAAAATAACTATACAAGGTTGTCTTCTTTAGCTTATATATAATTCATCATTACTTAGACACAAACTAAATATACAAGGTTGTTGCTTATTTAGCTTAAACCTAATTCATCTTTACTTATGTTGTATCTTGCATCTTTATACTTCTTAACTTGTACATGTCCTCTTCACCACTTTATGTTGTAGACCTAATATGTGGATGTACACACTTTCTCACAATTTACCAAAAAATTTAAAAATATAAAAAAAACTTGCTCCTATTTCCTTTCCCTTTAAATATATTCTTCTTCCCTCTCCTTCATTAAACATTCTTCCTTCTATTAGACACTCCATGCACTCTTTCTCTACAGTCAATACTATTCTTGCTCAACTATTGTATGCACTAATGTTCACACACAATATTTGTATCAAGATGGACATGCCAGAGGCTTCTAAAAGACCTTCAAAAAAATTTCGCAGGCGGCTCCTCTACGCAAAAAATAAATTCACCTCCAACAAATAAATACGTCTCAAGTTTAATGCCAGGATTGTCCCCCAAAAGTGTCAAAATATACCCCAAAACCATGTTGATCTACCCCAACATCATCACACTTCACTTCCAACCCCATCTCCTTCAAAAAATCCTTCTGCTAATCTTCCTTCCCTTACCCTTCCTACCTTCACTACCGCCTCTCCCTCATCTACCTCTCACACCTTTCCTTCAACACATGAAAATTCACCCTCCTATCCTCAAAATATATTCAACCTGACCCTTAAGCATGCACACTACCAATTTTGTGCAAGGATAGATGACCTGTCTCCCTTGCATGTTTGCTCCATATGCAAAGAATCTTACCCAAGTATGAAAACAAAGTTCTTCCATGGTAACATATGCTTCTTCTAATGTGAAAATAAAAATTCAACCCACCGCTTCTCCCTTGCAAACAACATGGACCCCGGCAACCAACCATTTGTCCTTGCCGCTTTAACCCAAATAGAGGAAATTCTCATAGCACGTGTTAACCCAGTCTTGCAAGTCACCCATGCACGTGGTGGCCAATTCAAATACACCATCCATACTATTTGTTTCTCATAAGACATAGCTTTTATTGCAAACACTCTGTCCCACCTAATTTTTGACTTGGACATCCTAGTTGTTACCAAGCATGGTTTTGACCAAAAGGCATATGACTTCTTTGTAAGTAGGGCACGTGTTGTTGCAGCTTTGAAATATAAACTAGCACATGACCCCTACTACAACAATGTCCATGTCAACCAAGAAGTCGTGACTGCCTTGCCTTCTCACCCTATGGATGTCTCTTCTCTCCTTCCTCACATCACCTCGCCCTCTCCTGACCCTGAATTTGACCTTCCTAGTTTCAATCATGACCTTCCTACACCACCCACCACAAAAAGCCTCCAAACTTCCTCTTCTATATCTACACTCCCAAATTCCCATATTGAAATTGAAGAAATATGTGACTACTTACACCCTTCCCATCCTGCTTCCACCACTTCAATTCCTTGGCCTTATATTTCACTCATAACTGTCAATGAATACACCACATAAGGCCTCTTTTCTATGGCCTTCCCCACACTTTTCCCCACAGGAGTTTCCAAGCTTGCTTAACCATGCCTTTTGAGTGTTGAAATGCAAGAATTTTCCTTGCACCTCATCTGCGACCATGATAACCATTTTGGCCAACACCCAAGATTCCGATATTACTTGTACAATATTATGTTGCGACAACACAACCATTGTCTTTGTTAAAAGAAACATTGAGGACAAATTTCCAGTAACCATTGAAGACCTTTAGACACACCTGTGTGACATCTCTGATTCCATACTTCCTGAAAAAATTATGCGCTTTGGCTAAGCCCTTAGGGGGACACGCTATTTCTGGAAAAAATGTAGAAACAAACTTAGTAATATGATCACAAAAATAGGTAGTCCTACCTTCTTCTTCACCCTTAGTGCAGCTGACACCAAATGGCATGACTTGGATATGATCATGCATGGAAACCCCTTGCCTACTCCCGTTGAGCTATCCCGATGGGAATTCCATAATATAATAAAGAATCCACATCTCGCATCACAATACATTCATTGTCATTTCACAATATTCCTCTAAGAGGTGTTTCAAAAAGGCTTCCACACAAAAGACTACTAGTGCAGGTATTCACCTAACCATCCCTCTTTTCTTTGTTCTCAATTCTACATATACACTCGCCTCACAAATTACCCTTCCTCCTATTTGCATATATGAATGGAAACATAGGGGCTCTGCACACATACATGGTTTCCTTTGGTTGGAAAACACACCTGATGTCGACAACCTCAACTAGAATGAAAAAGTCAAAGTTGACAAAGAAAAGTGCTATTTTGATCAATAGATTTCTACTTGGAACCCTCGCCCTTCGCAACAACGTGAAACTTATGTAAATCGTTCTATAGACCATGATCCATGCATCCTCCCAACACCATCAATATTTTAATACTCTCACATTCAGGACTACGAAGAACTTGTAAATTTCATTCAGGCATACAAACTGCCATCCCTCGTCCTGTCTTCACAAGAAAGGCCTTGCTCTTACCTATCGATATGGAGCACCATGGAAGTTTCAGCCCATGTCTTCATTTGATATTGATGGGGATGGATGAAAGGCATTCATCCGAACCCGAAATGATGACTAGTTGAATGCTCACAACTCTTACATGCTATCCATTTGGAGAGCAATCATTGATTTCCAGCCAGTTTTGTCTCAAAATGTTGTTCTCAAATACATCTCGAAATATGTAGCAAAAGGAGAGACAAAATCCGAAAGCTACCACTAGATGTTGTCATGTCTCTCATAGTCCACACACCCTAAGGTGCCCATTCTCAGTGTCATCCGGAAACTCTTGACAAAAATAGTTGTCGATCAGGACATAGGTGCACAAGAGACATGCCACATGCTCCAAAATTTTCCCCTCTCACTTTCTAGCCGCTCATTTGTTTCCCTCAATGTTAGTCGAATTGTTTTTAGACATGTTTCTCATGCTTGAGGTGCCTCCCCCCCAACACCATCCTTCATTATAGCATACATGAATAGACCTAATTCTCCTTAAACACTACCTCTTCTTGAAGCCTCACGTTCTTGATATTTCTCTACTCGCCGAAAAAAATCCCAATGGAAACACATAAACACTCCAAATATTGTTCTTGTCCTTCCCTGCTACAATGCCATCCCTTCTTCTACTGATGCCTGATGTGCTTCTTTCTGTTGGAGTGAACTACTTCTATATTTCCCTTTTCGCACACTCGCAATGGATGTTGGCTCCACTCATGAAGAAATCATTTGACATTGGGAAATTATAAAAGACACATATATTGAATGGCATGTTCATCATGCCTCTGAAGACCCTCAATCCCCTTTCTTTTATGACACCTCCACTTCTTCAATGCCTCCCCACCCTGACTCCGTAGACATGCATGAATGGCAGTTCCTTTCTCAACTACACCCAGGGAACAACCTCGAGGTTGATGATATTGACATACTTGGGCATCGTGACTTCGAATCAAACCATAATTGGGTCCATACTACTATCCCCTCCACTTTGCAGGAGACAACATTAAATTTCACAGAGTTCAATTGCTCTTTCACTTATATCCACTCTACCCCCTGCAATTTCCACGCTCCCTTGAATAAATATCGCGCACACAAAAAATTTCTCTGAACACTATTCTTGCCCACTTTAGGAACACTTACTCCATTCCTCCACTTAGAATGATCATCCAAGGTACCGCTAGCACATGAGAATATTTCTTAATTGATATAATAAAATCTTCATTCCTTTCCGAATATACTCCCACTTCAAACCCATTTCTCCTACTTGCTCCAATTGGTGTTGCAACATTTAACATCAATGCACTTACAATCCATTCTTCGCTCCACATTCCTATAGGCCCAATGCATCCTCTTGAGGGGAAACCACTTCTACATCAACAAGAACAACTTCGTCATGTTAAAATACATTCTAATTGATGAAATGAACTTTATTGGGCCTAAACTACTTTCACGCTTAGACGATTGCTTAAATGAGGCATTCCCTTCACATCAAAATTTATATTTCGACAATCGGTCTATCATCCTCATTGGCGATCCTTGGAAACTACCACCTGTGAAAGAAATCCCCATGTATGTTGGGACCTCACGTGGGAATTCCCTTTGGCACAACTTCGACAATATTGTCTCACTTTCCACAATCTTTTGTCAACAAGGGACCACCCCTTCTTAGGTGGCTTTTCGCCAACTCCTTGCAAATATCAGAAATGCAACACCTACTACTGAGGACTAGAACCTTCTCATGTCAAGGGATACCTCCTCTTCATCAACGACCGACAACCAAGCATTCGAAAATTCAATGCACCTATATCCAACCAACCAAGTCGTTGCATTTCATAACAAACAAATGCTAAAACAATTGAACATGCTAATAGCACGATCCTATGCAGATAGAAAAAACCACCATCTTGCTACTACAAAGGAAGAAGTTGAACAGCTAGATGCAAAAGTTCTTATTTGCAATGAATGGTAGGTGCTCCTCACATTCAACTTATGGGTTGAAGCAGGCCTTGTCAATGGAACCCTTGGTAAAGTTGTTTCCATTCTCTATCCGCCGGGAGAAAAACCCCCTGAGTTGCCATCATCTAATTTTTTGACTTCTTCCAATACAAAGGCCCACCATGGGATGCCTTCAACCCAACATGTGTTCCACTCCCCCCAATAACACGAGGTTATTGCAGGCAAATGCCCCTTCAAATGGCATGAGGATTGACAATACATAAATCATAAGGCATGACATTACGAAGGGCGAAAATGGCCATTGGCAACGTAGACTGTCAAGGTTTAACATTCACTTCCATCTCTAGAGTTAGAAGCTTGAATGACCTGTGCATCTCTCCATTGTTGCCCTTTAGTATCTACTCTCGCATCCAAGGGAATGATTACGTGGCGCATAGACAACAAGAGGAGTCCATATTGACTTCGAGGTCTATACAGCCACCGGCAATGTAATTGCTACATCTATTGCCTTCCAATCTCCTTCCAGTCAGTGTTCTTTTAACTCAACTTCCCCATCCCTTCTCCACAACTTCTTGTTCTTGTATCAATTTTTACATTTCATCAATATTTTAATCTTTCTTTTACTAAAAAAACACTAATTCCCACATGTCTCATTCAACTAATTCAACAACTTCTTTTCCCCCCTCTTTCAGACTATCAAGATGGATCAAAATTACCTATCCCGACTACTCTAAGGAGATAGATGACTAGCAAGTTACTCTTATGACATAAAGCCTCCTTCTCCATCATCTCCACCCAACTAGTGACCTTCTCAAAAAGTTGAAGGCATTCTTGCACTCGCTTATACATCTTCATGAAAAGGACACAGTAACAATGCTTTGGTTCACTTCAGAGTCCCGCACTTATCATAATGGTGTTGCCATAGATACATATTGGTGTTGTCGTTGCCATCACACCCTCTCCATATATGATTACCTGCTAGTTTAATACCACTTTTTAATTGGGAATGTATAAAAAAGGAAATTAACTTTGACTTGTTCCAAACACTTTTTGATTGCATCGCATGAAATGTTATGCTATTTTTTTTGTACTATTACTCTCACCATGCTGGATGTAATGTAGTTTTCAACTCTTTCTATATTTCAGAACATATTGAATGAATGTATTAGAAACTAAAGAACCATTTTTGTACACTGTTCAATCTTATAAATACACAAGGCTTCTTTGAAGTCTATATAGCCACCCACAATGTGATCACTACATCCATTGCCTTCCAATCCCCTCTCAGTAAGTGTACTTTCAACTCAACAGCCCCATGTCCTTATCTACAACTTCCTATACTTGTATTACTTTTTTTCATTTCATCAATATTTTATGCTTTCCTTTTACTTAAGAACACTAATTCCCACATATCAAATTCAACTAAGTAAAATTTTGTTCCCCCCCTCTTTCAAACTACCAAGATGGATAGCAAGTACCTGTCCCAACTTTATCAATACTGTGATGAGATAGATAGACAACAAGTTTCTCTTCTTAACATAAAGGAAAGACACCTTCCATGCCCTGTCTTCCTTCTTCATCGTCTACAACCAACTATTGACGTTCTGAAAAAGCTAAAGGCCTTGTTGCAATGACTTATACATCTTCATGAAAGGGATACAATAAGAAAGCTTTGGTTGGATTGCGAGTCCTGTAACTCTCATCTTGGTGTTGCCATAGATATGAATTGGTTTTGTCGTTTCCATTTCACTTTATGCATATATGATTAGCTTCTAGTTCAATACCACTTGTTCAAAAGGAAATGTAAAAAACAAAAATTGAATGTGCTTCGCTCCAAACACTTTTGGTTTGCATTGAATGCAATGTTGTGCTATTTTGTTTGAACATTTTAGCTCAAAATGTGCTTCATTCCAAACACTTTTTGATTGCAATGAATTCAATTTTATGCTATTTTGTTTGCACATTTGCACTGACCATAATGTATGCAATGTAGTTTGCAACACTTCCTTTAGTTTGAAACATGTCGATTAAATATATTAGAAATTAAAGCAGCCATTTTTATAGGCTATTGAATACTATAAATAAATAATGCTTCCTTTTGTTGATCTCGATATAAACTCATTAATTCTTTGAATTTGATGAAGACAACTATTATTTCAAAGCCTTTGAAACAACTTGTATACTTTCTTTATAGTATAGCATTTCAAAATTAGTTGTTGAATGTAAAGGAAACCACCCATCATGTCTTCAAAGTTATAAATGTTATATTTCTTCCTCTATAATTCTTTGTTATTAATTTCAATTTAGTAGTATACAATCTTTATAATATACAATATACAAATTGAAATTAGTTATTGAATGTAAAGGCAACCACCCATCATGTTTACAAATTTATAAATTCTATAATTGTTCATCTACAACTGTTCTTTATTCATTTCAATTTAGTAGTCATTGCAGGTTCCATTAATTCCCTTACATTTACCATCACCATAACAAAATCCAGTTCCAATCTCCCATGAACCTTCTCCATGCCTAGTTGAAGAAAAGAATATGGCTGGTTTAAAATATCGGTTGTATGGGTTGTATGTAACTCCTCTCTTACAACACTAAGTAGCAACGTAGCATAGATTTCATACAATAGTAAATAACAACGTAGCATATATTTCATGGTGCATGATTCCTCTCTTTAATTTCAACAACATTCTCCTAGGAGGCACAATTTTCTCTGCCATTACATCCTGTCTTTAATTTCAACAAAATTCTCCTCTGTTGTCTCTAATTTCGACAACCCATGTTGTCTTTAATTTCAAAAACATTCTCCTTTGCTGCCTCTAATTTCAAAAAAAATCTCCTTGGAGGGGAAAATTACATGCTTTATTTAATTTAAATAAAATTCTCCTATGATTTCTTCAATTTCAACAAAAATCTCCTTGGAGGGGAAAACTTGTCTGCCAGACACTTAATAAAATGTGTATAAAGATGACCTACCCCCCAAAAAAATCATCTATACAACATTTTCATTTCTCCCTTTCTATCTTCTAATCATCTTTTATTGCAAAGGACATGGAAACATAGTCCCTATTGTTGTCACATACAATTCCCTTATTCATGGCTTCTGTAAGAAAGGCAAGCTTGCATAAGCTAAGAAATTCTTCTACATAATGCCCAACAAGAAAATAGTCCCTGATCTTGTGACATACAATGAATTTCTTGATGCCCATGTTAAGGGATGGGAACACAAGAAACCCATCAAAGTACTTCATAAGATGTTGGACAAAGGGATTAATCCAAATCTTATCACATACAATGTCCTTAATACTGGTTATTGCAAATCAAACAAACTTATTGCTGGTTATTGAAAAGAGAAAAAACTTCATAAAACTCTCGGGTTGTTAGATATTACTGGTTCTTACTCTCAGAGCTAGGCAAGCTAGCATAGACTAGGAAATGATTCTACGGAATTACCAACAAGAAAATAGTCTGTGATGTTGTCACATACAATGCATTTTTTGATGGCCACATTTAGGAACATAAACACAAGGAGCCCATAAAAGTACTTCATGAGATGGAGCCTATAAAAGTACTTCATGAGATGTTGGACAAAGGGATTAATCCGGACCTTTCCATTCGTAAATTTGATACACCTTGCTTAAAATTTATACATTTTCATTAATTTTGCTTATCTTTTGGATTGATTTCAATTTGGTTTTTGTTGAGTTTATGGAACATAGCAACTTGTTTAAGAGTTTCTCATTTCATGTTGATTTGGGTGTTGGACTAGTTAGTTTTCTCTCTAAATTTTCAAAACTGACCTATAAACTCTGATGGTGGCTTGTGTATGTTTCCATTTCAGTCTTCCCAGAATAAAAAAGCACAACTTCTAAGAGGTTTTCTTAACCTCTCCCTCGTCTTTAAATCTAAAAAAGTAGTACTGGGTAATAATTTTTAATATTTGCTTAATTTATAGTTCAGTTCTTCCTTAGGACTCTCACAATTGTTTTCTGTAGGAGTAGAGCTGCAATTATTGAATTTTGCCAAGGTGTAGTCAAAATCACCAAACAAGATTTGGCACAGAACCGTTTTGGCTGAAATAGTCAAACTTGATTTTTACTTAGTAAATACTTGCGGATCTCTCACAGCAAAATCCCAACAAACAAACAAAAAATATGAAAATGCACATAATTTCCAAAGAAGAATAAACTTTTTTCATTTGTAAAATCTGGCATCGTCCCATAATTGTCGTTGTATTGTCAAAATTTCATGTCAGTTGCACTACCATGCATATATACACATGTCTTGGATGAAAAGTTATATGCTTAACCTACTTAACCACTTTTTCCCTCACTAGTTATTTCCTAATAACTTTCGCATCCGCACCCTCGTTTCTCGTAGAAATACCTCAACAACAATAAACATTCCTCTACACTTCTATCGGCATGTCTTTGCGCCCTCCCGGTGCAAATGCTAGTATAAGATTTATATACATTGAAATTTAGATTTTTTTTTCCCCAACCTATGTTGAACCTAATATACCTTTTTTTAACATACAAAACTAATATACCTTTTTTCATTATACAAAGCTAAAATGCCTTTTTTTCTTTAATTTTAATATGTTTGTATTGCTATTAATGTTATAATAATATTATTTATATATTTTATTTATCTTAAAATTACAAGGTTACATTTTTATTTATTTTGATTTCATACATATATTAATTTATAATTAATTTTAAATTGTAATATTAAATAAAATGAGATGAATATATAATTTTAAAAAAATATATGAAAATAAACAAATATAATATTGATTGAAAAATATGTAAAGATACGAAGATTATGTTGGGATATGCATTGTTTCTTTCAAAAATTATGAAATGAAAATACTAATATTTTATTCAAAAACTGTGAAATGACATTTATTATGAGTGTTTTACTTTATGACTTTAAAAGTACTTAGAGCACTACCATGGTTAACCATGAGTTTTTATCCACCATTGAGAATGTGACAAGTAAGTACCTTTAACTCGAGTAATGCCACCTCAACCATTAGGGATGATGTCATTCCCTAAAATGTGATTGGTTCTCATAAAGTGAATTTTTATTATACATTTTCCTTAAGAGGCCCGTTTCACACCTCAAAATTCCCCTAATGATCACTATACACTAGTACATATGGTCAATTTTCTAACACTTTAGTTCCGACAATTTTGATGTATTATCGGAAAGTTCCCCAATTTTTCTCAATTTTTTTAATCCCGCCAACAAACGTCACTCTAGCAACGTTTAGGGAGCATCTTCGGAATAGCGACGTTTTGGGGTATCGTCGGAGTAGCGACGTTTTGGGACAAAGCGTCAGAAGTGCGACGTTTAGGACACAAGCGTTGGACTAGCGACGTTTTGGACCAAGGGTTGGAATAGCAACGTTTTGGACAAAGTGTTGGAATAGCGATGTTTTGGACAAAGTTTCAGAATAGCGACGTTTTGGAAAAAGTATCGGAATAGCGATGTTTAGGACAAAGTGTCGGAATATCGACGTTTAGGACAAAAGAATTAGAATAGTAACGTGACAAAGTGTTGGAATAGCGATGTTTTGGACAAAGTGTAGGAATAGCGACGTTTAGGAAAAAGTGTCAAAATAGTGACGTTTAGGACAAAAGCGTTAAAATAGTGATGTTTTACATGTGATGGCTCCCAAGTAAACACATTCAGGTTGGGTTGGGTCGGGTAATATGAGGGAGCCCATGGAACGCATCCGGGTTGGGTTGTGTTGGGTCGTGAGGGAGCCCAAGGAATGCATCTGGGTCGGGTCGTGTCGGGTCGTTTAAGGGTGCCTAAGGAACACGTCCATTTCAGGTAATGTCGGGTCATGTGAGGGCACCCAAGGAACATGTTTGGGTAGGGTCGTGTGATCAGGTTGTGTGAGGGCGCCCAAGGAAACGCGTTTGGGCGGGTCGGGTTGGGTCTGGTCGGGTCGTGATGTGTGAGGCCACCCAAGGAAACATGTTCGTGCCGGTCGAGTCGTGTTGTGTGAGGTCGCCCAAGGAAACGCATTCGGGCAGGTCGGGTCGGGTCATGTGAAGGTGGTCATATAAAAAATGCTAAGTTGTGACCACCTGTTTTGCTTGTGCACGTTTGTGCGATCCATTTTCCATTTTCTCCCTTGTGCGCCCTTCGTTCAGGCGGGTCATGTCATGCCGTGTGAGGGCACCACAGGAAACACGTTCGGGTCAGATCATGTGAGAGAGGTCGTATAAAAAATGCTAAGTTGTGACCGCTCATGTGCCTTGTACATGTTCGTGTGACCCGTGTGTTGTTTTCTCCCTCGTGCCTTCGACGTTTAGGTGGGTCAAGTCGTGTGATGGCGCCCAAGGAAACATGTTCGGGTCGGGTCAGGTCAAGTCATGCCATACTATGAGGGAGCTAAAGGAAACACGTTCGGGCGGGTCTGGTCAGATCAGGTCATGTGAGGGCACCCAAGGAACGTGTCCGGGTTGGGTCATGTCGGGTCGTGTGAGGGCTCCAAAGGAAACACGTTAGGGCAAGTTGGGTCAGGTTGGGTGGGGTCGTGTTATTTGAGGCTGCCCAAGGAGATGAGTTCGGGTGGGTCAGATCAGGTCATGTTTTGTGAGGGCACCCAAGGAAACGCGTTCAGGCAGATTAGGTTCGGTCAGGTCGGGTCGGGTCATGTTGTGTGAGGGCGTTCGGGAAAACATGTTCGGGCAGGTCAGGTCAGGTTGTGCAATGTGAGGGCACCTGAGGAAACATGTTCAGGTAGGTTGGTTCGGGTTGGGTCGGGTCGTGCCGTGTGAGGCACGCCAAGGAAATGCATTCGGGTGTGCCGGGTTAGGTTGTGTCATGTGAGGGATTCCAAGGAAATGTGTTCGGGCGGGTCAGGTCATGTCATTTGAGGGCGCCCAGGAAAACGCATTCGGGTGGGTTGGGTCGTTCTGTGTGAGGCCGCCTAAGGAAACATGTTCAGGCGGGTCGGGTCGGGTTGGGTCGTGTCGTGTGAGGACGCCCAAGGAAACGCATTCAGGTGGGTTAGGTCAAGTCGGGTCTTGTCGTGTGAGGGCACCCAGGAAACGTGTTCAGGAGGTTGGGTCAGGTCAGGTCATGTGAGGGCACCCAAGGAAACGTGTTCAGGTGGGTTGGGTCGATTCGGGTCGGGTCATGTGAGGGTGCCCTAGGAAACGCATTCATGTGGGTCGGGTCGGGTCGTGTGAGGGAACCTAAGGAAATGCGTTCGGGTCAAGTCAGGTCGGGTCGTGTGAGGGCACCTAAGGAAACACGTTTGGGTGGGTTGGGTCAGGTCATGTGAGGGCACCCAAGGAAACACGTTCAAGCAGGTCAGGTAAGGTCATGTGAGGGCACCCGAGGAAATGCGTTCGGGCAGTTAGGGTTGGGTTAGGTTGTGTGAGGGCGTCTAAGGAAATGCATTCAGGTGGGTCAGGTTGGTTTGGGTCGTGTCGTGTGAGGGTGCACGCCCTAGGAAACACATTCGTGCGGGTTGGGTTGGGTCTTGTGAGGGCACCTAACGAAACACGTTCGAGTCATGTGAGGGTGCCTAGGGAAACACATTCGAGCAGGTCAGGTCAGGTCATGTGACGGTTCCCAGGGAAACGTGTTTGGGCGAGTCAAGTTGGGTCGGGTCGGGTCGTGTGAGGGCACCCAGGAAAATGTGTTCAGGTGGGTCGGGTCGGGTCATGTGAGAGTGCCCGAGGAAACATGTTTGAGCAGGTTTGGTTGGGTTAGGTTGTGTGAGGGTGCCCAAGGAAGCGCATTCAGGTGGGCCTGGTCAGTTCGGGTCGGGTCATGTGAGGGCACCTAGGGAAATGCGTTCATGCGAGTTGGGTTGGGTCGTGTGAGGGAACCTAAGGAAACACATTCGGGTCAGGTCGGGTTGGGTCATGTTAGGGTGCCCAGGGAAACACTTTCGGGCGGGTGAGGTCGTGTGAGGTTTCCCAGGGAAACATGTTTGGGCAGATTGGGTTGGGTCGGGTCGGGTTATGTGAGGGTGGCCACATCAAAAATGCTAAGTTACGATCGACACCTATGTTCCTTGTGCACATTTTTTCAATCTGTTTATGACTATCCTAGCATAGTAGATTGTTGATAAGATCACATAAAAATTCCATTAGATTCCTAAATAATTTTCCTAGTTCTTTCACTACCTTATTTTGATAGAAAATTCCTTCTCTGTATCAGATTGAATGAATAAATTCCTCATAGGGATTTAATCCAAAAAAAAGGATGATTTAACAACCCCTAACCCCTAACCCCTTAAATCCTAATTCGTGACACCTAACCCATTTAACCCCATAACCCCTAAAACCCTAATCCATTTAACCCCCTAAACCCTAACCCCTAAAATCCTTAACTGCTAAATCACCTAGCCTCCTAAACTTCTAAAACCCTAACCCATTTAACCCCCTAAACCCTAAACCTCTAACCCCTTAAACCCTAACCCATTTAACCCCCTAATCCGTTAACCACTAACTCATTATTCACCTAACCCCTAACTGCGCCTAAATCCCCTAACCCATAAGCCCCCAATCCCTAATCCCTTAACCACTAGCTCATTATTTGACCCCTAACCCCTAAATGCACTAAATCCCCTAACCCCTAAGGCCTTATGTGCCCTTCCCCTTTAGAACTCTTCCAAGGGGTTCACCTCCTTCCATATTGCCTTGCCTACTTAGGGCCAAGTTGACAAACCAAGATTCAAACTTCTTCAACTACCAAATTAGTGAGGCATCATACCTCTTTTTGACCTCGACCTCAATGAGATATCTTTCTTCATAGATACTTCGATGATTTCCCAACATATATATATCACAATTTGGATGTACTGAGGGCGGGTCGGGTCTGGTCGGGTCGTGTACTGAGGGTGCCCAGGGAAATGCGTTCGTGCGGGTAACAATTTCCTGCACTCCAAGTAGATGCTTCTCCAGTTACAAAATGATGGAATTCTCATATCTTCATCCCCTCAGATGCTTCATAAGCCTAGAAATTTCATTAAGTTCATTTCCTAGCTCTTTTGTAAATATGTTTCTCCGAGAAACACAATGAGCAAGAACCAAATATCCAAACCTGCACTAAAACCATATAAGGACATAAATTCAATCAGAAGGTTCAACTCAGAATGTTTCCCTCCAATTAATTGTTGTTAAACCAAAGATCTCTCAAATGAAAAAGGCATCCCAACTGAGTTGGGATCATATGAACATGGAGGGGATTTTCTCCAAGATAAAGTGATCAAATTCATTCCTACCAACAATGATATCACCTCATCTTTAAACCTAATTTTTCGTAGTTTGTAAATTTCTTGTTTTGAACCATGGTTTTGCAAAGCATGTTGTGAGAATATGGGGAAGGATTTGTAGAAATGGAGAGAGTTTTTTTTTCCCAACACTATCATGTAAAATAACCTCCTTTATTTTTGAAATATATGTTATGCTTTGGGAGATATACCCAAAAAAAGTGTGCTGCGCAAGCACTACGCCGGTAATGTGCAACCCTTACCTATTGAGTCTCACTCATGTTTTGAAACTGACAGTTGTCGCAGATTTAACCCATTTAAACCCCTAAACCATAAACCTCTAAAATTTTAACCCCTAACCCCTTAAACCCTAATTCCTGATCCCTAACCCATTTAACCACGTAAACCCCTATAACCCTAACCCATTTAACCCCCTAAACCCTAACCCCTAAAATCCTTAACTGTTAAATCCCATAATCCCTAAACCTATAAACCCCTAACCCATTTAACCCCATAAACCATAAAAATCTAAACCCTTAACCCCTAACCCCTGAAAACCTAATTCCTGACCCCTAACCCATTCAAACCCCATAAGCCCCTAAAAACCTAACCCATTTAACCCCATAAACCCTAACCCATAAGATCCGTAACTGCTAAAACCCATAACCCCCTAAACCTCTAAACCCCTAACCCATTTAACCCCATAAATCCTAAACCTCTAACAGCTTAACCCTTAACCTCTTAAACCCTAATTCCCAACCCCTAACTCATTTAACTGCCTAATCCCTAATCCCTTAACCACTAACTCATTATTTACCTAACCCCTAACAGCGCCTAAATCCCATAACCCCTAAGCCCCCAATCCCTAATCCCTTAACCACTAACTCATTATTCTACCCCTAACCCCTAAATGCACCTAAATCCCCTAACCCCTAACCCACCAATCCCTAAACCCTTAACCACTAACTCATTATTCCCCTAACCCCAATCCCTAATCCCTTAACCACTAACTCATTATTCCTCTAACCCCAATCCCTAATCCTTTAACCACTAACTCATTATTCCCCTAACCCCTAAATGCACCTAAATCCCATAAACCCCCCTTGGTTGATGTCGAAATTCAAATTTTCTCAATTTAAACAAGGAAAAATTATATTAAGAATTTCTTGTTGCATTTTTCAACAGAAAAGCACAATGGTTTATCAGTAGCAGCAAACACCATGGTTTTTCAATCCAAGCAAGAACTTGTATGTTCAATCACTCATTGTTCACGGCGAAGCTTTTTTATATCTAGGAAAATAAAATTGATGGAGGAGGAGTGACTCTTTGGTGTAATTCCCTCCATGTGATGTTATTTCATAGGTTTACTTCTTGAGAATTATCTTCAACACCAAAAATTTTGGACCCCCTTCTCTCCTCATCTCTTGTATTTAATGTTGTTTGGGATTACCTCCAAGTCTGACTGAGAGGGCACTCTTACCCCTCCTTTGCATTTCCTTCCCCAACAAGTCACCCTTTTAGGTAACAAAACATAGATGACACTGCCATGCAACATTAATGGCTAACTTGCTCAGAATCTAACCTATGTGCCTCTTCCTTGGGTTTTTAAGAGTCACTTAAATTTTTTATTACGTGTATGTTGATAAATATAACATAAAAAAATTAATTAATTAACCAATTAGAATTATAGTCTAATTAGTATTTTTTAATTAAATTTACTAATTCATAATTAATCATTGACATTAATTATTTTAAATAATTATTATTTAACTTAGAATTAATACATCATTAAACCATCGATGCACAATGAATAGTAACACATGGCCATGCCTCAATATCATTATCAGAACATGAATGAACTTTTACTAGTAATAATTTTATTAGATTAACCACTCCTAGTTTCCATGGAAGCAATCTAAAATTATGATGAGATGCTCAATTAAACAAAAGTGTTTATAGAGATCATATTTAATGATAAAGACATGTGTTGATAAGAACTTTTTCTGATGCAAGTTTTTACTAATAGTATTATCAAAAGTAATCTTATTAGGTTATACTATTTCCATCGGAGAATTCATTCAATCCATTAGTTAGATTTGGTTACTCGAACCGATTCCATAGATAAAATACATCTATTTCATGGATCTTGAAAGATTCATTCATCTCTATGAGATAAAATCTTGAGCTATTTTGGAACAAAGTTAAAATAAGGAGATAATGGAAGTAAATAACCTTGGATTTATTGTTGTTCTAATGTTCCTTGCAATTCCTACTGCTTTTCTACTTATCCCTTACGTCAAAACGACCAGTGCAAGCAGTGGAAGCAATTGATTTTGATGAAAATAAAGTGATTTCTGATCACTAGATAGATCTTTATGATCCAAATCATAAGTATAAAATAGGTTATGAGATCTATAATATTACAACAATACAGGGTAGGGATTGCTTTTGAATTTCTTTTGAAAAGAAAAAAGTAGTATGGAGGAAAAGAATATCTGACATTTTCTTTTGTACTATTTCTTCTTCTACACCCATATATGGATAAATAGATCTTAATGGTACTTATCCATATATGGTAAATGTGAGATGAAGGACCTCGTACCATAAAATCACAGAGCTGATCACCTTCTTTCTGCTCCTGGAAAAATAGACCCAATGCAGACAGCCGTAATTCTGAACGTACTTGCAGATTTTTTAGGATCAAAGTTGAACATGTTTTTCTAGTACGAACATTGTTTTCTAGCACATATTAGATATGGAACTTGAAATGGTATAAGAAAAAACAAAGGAATCTATGACTTATGTCCCATATTTTCTCGAGAACGAAATTCATATCAGATTCGATCAATTCGGAACCATCCAATAAAACAAGGACTCTTTCTATTCCTACTAAGAAAGAGAAGAGAGATCATTCTTCAGCGGAAGAAACTAGATTATCAACTCATTCTAGAAAAGAAACAATGATTGAAAACCTGTTCGAGAAAATCAGATCAGATTTGTCATAGAAATATGAAAATGATAATAATAAGGAATTACGCACATCCCTTACGGTGATAAAGAGGAAATAATTCCATGGAGAGTTTTTCAATTTGGTACGAAGATTCAATATTACTAGATCCTTATGAAATAGAATATATTATCATGCATGATGCAATAATTGATTCTTAAGCATTACCATTATAGCCCACATCTCCCCCATACTACGAGTGAAAGGGAAAATGTAAAAACTACCATTAAAGCAGCCCAAGTTATACCGACTACATCCATACGGATCATGTTCTCTAAAAAATAATGATTTCATCATCGAGATGATAAGGGAACTATTAACCATAGTGCAAAGTTGAAATGGAAATGAATGGTCCACCTTTGCATTCTGAACGTTACTGAATTGACGTTCGAGCTGATATGAGAGATCAATAAATCCATTTGTTCATTGACCAACGAATTACTATAACTAACTTGAGGGTTGTACATTCAAATGGAATTAGGATCAAATGTACGTAACTCACTATCTATATTGGTAATATGTACCAATATGTCTCCAGAGGTTCTGTAATGGAAATAAAGACTTTTCCTTCCCTTTACTTACCTTAACAAGGCGACTCTCGGATTCGAACTGGGGATGGAGGATTTGCAGTCCTCTTCCTTACCGCTTAGCTATGTCGCCGAGATATGGGAATCGCATGGATAGGTCAAATAATTTGTCCTTTCAAGTCATTCGTGCGTCCTTTAAGTATACTATGAGATGTATGCTAAAGTCAACCATAAAGGAAATGGATCTAATTTTTTATCCGTCTTTCAATCTGGCTATTTTCATTAGGAAATTTTCTAAGATTGATTCACATTTAAGAATGATTTGATTCATTTGTTCATAGCTCCATTTCACGTGGTTGGATGAAAGTATCAAAGTACCTCTTCCTTATCCTTTTTTTTTCTAATTGGAAGTATATCTGGATACGGGTAGAATTTCATGGGATATAGTGAACACTTAATATACATCCAAATATTTTTTGTCAGATTGATCCATATAGATCAATTGGGAATAATTAAATAGATTTTTCTACAGATTGGAAACTTCCAATGCGATTAGATTAAAATGAGGGAGTGTTTACAATCCCTGAATTTGGTAAGATACAATTTGAAGGATTTTGTTGTTTTATCGATTAGGGCTTGATAGAAGAACTTCAAAATTTTCCAAAAATTGAGGATACAGATAAAGAAATTGAATTCAGTATTTTTGGTAATGAATATGAATTGGCAGAACCTTTCATCAAAGAGAGAGATGCTGTATATCAGTCCCTTACATATTACTCTGAATTATATGTACTAGCAAGATCGATTCGGAGGAATAGTAGAAAGATACAGAAAAAAACTGTATTTCTCAGAAATATTCCTTTAATGAATTCCCATGGAACATTTGTAGTAAATGGGATTTACAGAATCGTGGTGAATCAAATATTAATAAGTCTTGGTATTTATTACCGTTCAGAATTAGACCATAATAGAATAAATTATATATATACTGGCACTTTGATTTCATATTCGGGAGAAGATCGAAATTAGAGATCGATGTAGGAGAAAGGATATGGGCTTGTGTAAGCAGAAAACGAAAAATATCTATTCCAGTTCTATTATCAACTATGGGTTTAAATCTCGAAGAAATTCTAGACAATACTCACTATCCCAAAAAAAAATTATTTTTATTGAAGAAAAAGGAGAGGTGGGAGAGGGAGGAATATCTCTGGTCAAGGGACAAAGCCATTTTGGAGTTTTACAAAAAACTCTACTATGTAAGTGGCGATTTGGTATTTTCCGAGTCTCTATGTAAAGAATTGCAAGAAAAATTTTTCCGACAAAGATGTGAATTGGGAAAGATTGGTCGACGAAATCTGAACCAAAAACTAAACCTTGATATACCTGAGAATGAGATTTTTTCATTACCACAAGATGTATTGGCTGCTGTGGATTACCTTATTGGGGTGAAATTTGGAATGGGTACACTCGATGATATAGATCACCTCAGAAATTGACGTATTCGTTCTGTAGTAGATTTATTACAGAATCAATTTAGATTAACTCTAGGTCATTTACAAGATACAGTTCGAAGAACTATACACAGAGCAACCAAGTGTAGATCAAATCCTCAAAAATTGGTCACTTCAACTCTATTCAAAAACACTTTTCAAGATTTTTTTGGTTCAAACCCCTTATCCCAATTTTTGGATCAAACTAATCCATTGACAGAAATAGCTCATGGGTGAAAATTGAGCCATTTAGGCCCTGGGGGATTAATAGGGCGAACTGCTAGTTTTCGGACACAGGATATTCATCCCAGTTTTTATGGGCGTATTTTTCCAATCAATACGTCCGAAGGAATGAATGCTGAACTTGTTTCATCATTATCTATTCATGCAAAGATTGGTGATTGTGGTTCTTTACAAAGTCCATTCTATAAGATTTCCGAGAGATCGAGAGAAGAACATATGGTTTATCTATTACCGGGAGAAGATGAGGATGAATACTATCGGATAGCTACGGGAAATTATTTTGCATTAAATCATGGAATTCAAGAGGAACAAATTACTCCCGCTCGATACCGAAAAGAATTTATAGTTATTGCATGGGAACAAATTCATTTTAGAAGTATTTTTCCTTTCCAATATTTTTCCGTTGTAGTTTCCCTTATTCCTTTTCTCAAACATAATGATGCTAATCATGCTCTAATGGGTTCTAATATGCAGCGTCAAGAAATTCCACTTTTTTGACCCAAGAAGTGCATTGCTGAAACTGGGTTGGAAGGTCAAGCAGCTCTAGATTCCGAAAGTGTAGCTATAGCTACACAAGAGGGAAGGATCGAGTATATTGATGCTGTAAATATAACTTCATCAATTAATGGAGACACTGTACGAATAGAATCGGTTATATATCAACATTCTGATACAAATACTTGTACGCATCAAAAACCTCAAGTTTCCTAGACACAAAAATGTTCACTGTGGAGATTCTGAACCCAGAAGCTCAAAACTCTCACCACAGAAATCTAAAATCTACAACCTCAAGTTTGTCAAGGGGATTGTGTAAAGAGGGGACAAATTCTAGCAGATGGTGCAAATACAGTAGGGGGAGAACTCTCTTTGGGAAAAAACGTTTTAGTAGCTTATATGCCATGGGAAGTGTTGTCGCTCCTAGAGACAGCCTAGAGTTGTGATAGACCAGTGCCTAGGACATCTTAACATAGCAAGGAGCGTATAATATAATGTGTGAAGTTGCCAACTTTAGTTCACATGCTATCTCCTGTAAATAGGGAAATAAACTAGAATGGGACCAAACTCTCAGAAACTGACACAGAGAAAGGATATTGCAGAGGCAGAGTGCATAAATCCAATATAAAAGCAGTAGACAATTCAGAGACAGCTTACTGCAAAGCGGGCCGGTTCAAGTAATATGTCACAGAAATAGGTTATCAGAAGGTTTATGTAGTGAATGAAATGTAGAGGAGATATTAGTTAACATTGAGCTGATATATAGATACACAATACCACCACGCATGGGCTTACCGATCTAAGAATCCATACATAACAGTAGCGTTTTAAAAACACCCTCCCAAAGAAACTAATATAGCAGAAATACGGTTTAGATGAATAATGGAACAGAATATCATGCATGAGCCATATTTAAAGTGCTTGACTGATCCGAACATGGGCATCAACTAGGATGAATCCATACCAAAAATCAGTGAGCCACTCGCATTCCAAAACATGATACAAGAAAGATGGACGAAATGAAATGATCTATTAATATAACACATAAGAGAAAAGGTTACACACTGTGAAATACCAAAGACCAGAATCCTATTTAACAGATAGAACTCCTCCTCACTGAGACCTTATGGGCTCTGAGCCTTCATACAAGAGCTTTACAAAATGTATACAAAAAGTCTTTCACTGCATAGTTTTCTGATAAAATCTGGAACCCTGAATAATCTGTTCTTAGGGAGCTTTATAGGAGAAAAAGAAATCTCGTAAAGGAAGTTGGTGATGAACATTTAATTTTCCTGATAAAGACAGGAAGGTGAAAACGTGTGCGCCCATACTGCTTGATGACTTTGTAGTGCTGTATGTACTCTGTGGCCTGCTTTCGGAAATAGATGCACTGGATGAAAGTCTCTTCGGGAACACGATATAGAAGTAAAATCACATAGACATTCCATCCTTTCCTGAAAGAAAATTCTGCTGAAATGAAACCTTGAGGGCATTTTTCTCTGTGCATTGTACCCTCTGTCTTCTAAACCCTGAATTACGGCTAAAAATCTTCAATGTTGAGCATTGAATTTCTCGATCATTCACTGAAATTTCTTTGCTGCTCCATTAATGTCTCTATCTGCGCAATCTGTGCTTTGAATGACTTTGGAGGGTTTGACAGATTTTAACCTTGCTTCTTTTAATGGAAGTCTTGTCGGCATACCTTCCCAGGCCTTTCTCCATAATTCTAGCCTCTGAAAAATGGTCCTTTCCGGTGCTATGTTACGGTAATGGAGACTGTAAATCATGGCGGTTTACCACCGCTTGCACCCTGCAAAACACAGAACTTAGTTATGAAAGCTATGCATAGGGAGAATGGCTATGGAGGGCGGAGTAATGATAGTGCGGCGGTGGTGAAACAATGGTGAATAATGCAATAAAATGGTATAAACTGTGACCTATAGGGTTTTGACAGAGAAATGCATCGTGAACCATTCGATCGTGGTCTAGTGGTGGGGATCGACGACAGAGATTGATCCATGGAATGACTTATGAACATTAGAGGAATACATATGAAACATAAGACTTTAATGTAAAATATGAAAATTTGGGCTGCAGAGGAAATACAAAGGAAATGCATGAAATGTAATGAAATGGACATGTGAGGCGGGACCCATATGGAATCGCAATAAAAAACCGAAGCGAGTGTGATCGCAATCGCAAGCGAGGGGATGTGCGATGCGATCAATCGGAAGGGACAGTGATCGGAGGGGAGTTGCGATCAGAGCGATCGGGAGTCGGACATGCGATGCGATCAATCGCATCGCAAATATTTGCGATGGACTGATCGAGAGGCTCCACATGGATGTTGCGATTGCGATCCAAGCAAGGGTGCGATAAAGCGCCGGCCTTTCGATCTAAACGACGGATCAACGGTGCATAACACAACGGAGGAATTAACAAAAAAATACAATCGCATCGGAGTTTTTCTGTGGTAACAAAGGAAATGCGCCTGCCCGACACTCCAATTGCGATTGGTACTTAAGACTTAAGCGCTTGGTCTTAGCACTGGGGCGTATGGGGGAAGTGGTTAAGGGGCTTGCGGCAAAGGAGCTAGGCCCTTAATATAAGGTGGGAAAGTGGGTTTTTGCATATTTTTAATGATTTTCAAGGCCAAAGAAGGGCAACGATAGAGGGGAAAAATGGGAATTTGGCCAAACAAAAGGTAAGGGTAGAATTTAAAGGGGATTTTAGGATTATTTAGGAGAGATAAGGGAGGAATTTTGAGATTGAAAGGGGACTTTGAAGAGAGGGAAAAAGGGGTGAAATGAAACATTCTGCAGAGGTACAAGGGGCAAATAAAGGCCCTTGGAGCACAACTTTTTGCAGTCAGTGAGGCTCATTGGCTCCAGAACAACAGAGGGAAAGGGCTTGAAGAGCAGGGAACATGAAAGGCTTCAAGGATGATGTCTTTCCAGAAGGAAACCATTACTTGAAAACTCAAAGACAGCTTGACCCCCCTGTTTGTTTTTCAAAAATTAGCAAGGGGCTAAGATGATCAACATTGGCTCCACCTGGGGATGGCACGTTCATCCTTGAGCGTGTCGAGAACTTCGCAGACCTTTTGATCATCTTCTATGTAGACTCTATTCTTCAACATTTCAACTTCTATCCTTATTACTCCATGAGACCAGATTAAACTGTTGGTCTCACATTTTCTCTACCTAAACTACATCTGCTAGGATTAAGCTATCTAGCAAATTTCTTCTCTACATTCTAAAACAGAAATTGGAAAATAGCCAACCCAGGATTAGACTGTCTGGCTTATTGGACTTTGCAGAAATTAAAAAAACTAACTACATGCTCACAGACTGAGCTTTATTGAGCTTTTCCTACCTACCCTACTTTAACTGGACTATTTACAAGTTTAGCTTACAAACATTGTCTTCCAATGCAACCAGTCCATCAAGTGATCCCATGACTGGTCTATTCTGCCTAGCTCCTTGAGTAGGATGTATAGGCAAGGCTGCTCCCACTCTTTCTGTTCTTCATCAGCAGCTTCGAAAATTTTCTTTCTGTTCGCAACATGCTGCTTAAAAATACTTTTGATCCTTCTTCAAATTTTTGCAGGAAATGAGCATAAGGATCATGAAAAGATACCTGGCTAGGAATATTTGGCGAGAAGGCTTCAACCAGGACCTCTTCTTCCTCTGGATTGAGAAGAAGACTCTTTTGGAGTAGACTGTCTCCATGTTCTGAACCGGAGGACTCATCGTATACTAGAGCTGAGTCCTTTTGGAGCTCTGGTATATTCTGCTTTGCTGTGCTGAGCTTCGTGAAAAGATCTACGTATTCTTGATAAGGGGCTTGTACCTTTGCTTCCTCTTTTTCAAGAGAAGGCTTGTTATTTTCATCTTGCTCAAGAAATTCTTCTTTGATCTCCTCCTCATCTTCTGAAAGGGAGGACTGCTGACCACCGATCACATGACACTCATCACTGATGCTTTCATAAATTTCCCCATCAGTGTCATAGATAGGCTGACTAGGTTCATTGCTCCTCTGGAGTTTTTGGCTCTGGATTTCCTCCCATGGGTCTACTGATGATGGTTCTGCAGGTGCAACTTCTCTCTAGAAACAATCATCATCAAATAGATCATAACTAGGAAAGTCATAATCGTAAGCAATGTCACCAATCAAACCTGTCGGATTCTCAGCAGGTTTTCCTTCGTCCTGATCCACAGAGGAGTCTTCTGGATCTGTATCATCGAACTCATAAGATGAATGGGAAAGAGTTTTTTATTGTGAGTTCAAGAGTTCGATCTCAGCTTCATATCTTTCAACCATTAATTCTAGAAATATTTTCTTAAGCACAGGGTGGAAACTTGAGCTGAGACGAACCATCCGTGGAAGGTCCACCACTTTCAATCTTGCCAAGCCGTCTCGGCACTCAGCCATGAAATCTAGATGCATTTTTGCAAACTATTCAGGGTATTCCATTGATGAAGTGGCTTGGTCTTCAACGTGGCTGATGCTTTACTGCGACATGGTCTCCTAGTGGAGTTTTGTGAAAGTAAGATAATCAGCGGCCTACTAATCACCAGTGGAGTATTTTAAGCATTTAGGGACTGTGGAGTCACCAGGTGGATTGTTTAAGATCTTACTGTCCAACACAATGATTTACCAAATCAAATCCATTTGTCTCTTCCCCAGTAGAGTTGGGACTGCAAGTAAATTCTTCTGATAATTGGATGTGGAGTCGCCAAGGTGAGGGATCTACAACTCTTCAACTCTCTATGCTCACCTACTTAGAGAGTGAATAATTTTTTTGTGGAGGCCGAGGGATTTTAATTTTATTAACTTCGTCCCTGGCAACAGCGCTAGAAATATGTTGTCGCTCCTAGAGACAGCCTAGAGTTGTAATAGACCAGTGCCTAGGACATCTTAACATAGCAAGGAGCATATAGTATAATGTGTGAAGTTGTCAACTTCAGCTCACATGCTATCTCCTATAAATAGGGAAATAAACTAGAATGGGACCAAACTCTTAGAAAATGACACAGAGAAAGGATATTGCAGAGGCAGAGTGCATAAATCCAATATAAAAGCAACAGACATTTCAGAGACAGCTTACTACAAAGCGGGCCGGTTCAAGTAATATGTCACAGAAATAGGTTATCAGAAGGTGTATGTAGTGAATGAAATGTAGAGGATATATTAGTTAACATTGAGCTAATATCCAGATACAGAATACCACCACGCATGGGCTTACCGATCTAAGAATCCATACATAATAGTAGCGTTTTAAAAACACCCTCCCAAAGAAACTAATATATCAGAAATACGGTTTAGATGAATAATGGAATAGAATATCATGCATGAGCCATATTTAAAGCGCTTGACTAATTCGAACATGGGCATCAACTAGGATGAATCCATACCAAAAATCAGTGAGCCACTTGCATTCCAAAACATGATACAAGAAAGATGGACGAAATGAAATGATCTATTATTATAACACATAAGAGAAAAGGTTACACACTGTGAAATACTAAAGACCAGAATCCTCTTTAACAGATAGAAATCCTCCTCACTAAGACCCCATGGGCTCTGAGCCTTCATACAAGAGCTTTACAAAATGTATACAAAATCCTTCCACCGCATAGTTTTCTGATAAAATCTGGAACCCTGAATAATCTGTTCTTAGGGAGCTTTATAGGAGAAAAAGAAAGCTCATAAAGGAAGTTGGTGATGAACATTTAATTTTCCTGATAAAGACAAGAAGGTGAAAACGTGTGCACCCATACTGCTTGATGAATTTGTAGTGCTGTATGTACTCTGTGGCCTTCTTTCGGAAATAAATGCACTGGGTGAAAGTCTCTTCAGGAACACGATATAGAAGTAAAATCACATAGACATTTCGTCCTTTCCTGAAAGAAAATTCTACTGAAATGAAACCTTGAGGGTATTTTTCTCTGTGCATTGTACCTTCTACCTTCTAAACCCTGAATTACGGCTAAAAATCTTCAATGCTGAGTGTTGAATTTCTCGATCATTCACTAACATTTCTCTGTCGCTCCATTAATGTCTCTATCTGCGCAATCTGTGCTTTGAATGACTCTGGAGGGTTTGACAGATTTTAATCCTGCTTCTTTTAATGGAAGTCTTGTCGGCATACCTTCCCAGGCCTTTCTCCATAATTCCAGCCTCTGAAAAATGGTCCTTTCCAGTGCTATGTTACGGTAATGGAGACTGTAAATCATGGTGGTTTACCGCCGCTTGCACCCTGCAAAACACGAAACTTAGTTATGAAAGCTATGCATAGGGAGAATGGCTATGGAGGGCGGAGGAATGATAGTGCGGCGGTGGTGAAACAATGGTGAATAATGCAATAAAATGGTATAAACTGTGACCTATAGGGTTTTGACAGAGAAATGCATCGTGAACCATTCGATCGTGGTCCAGTGGTGGGGATCGACGACAAAGATTGATCCATGGAATGACTTATGAACATTAGAGGAATACATATGAAACATAAAACTTTAATGTAAAATATGAAAATTTAGCCTGTGGAGGAAATACAAAGGAAATGTATGAAATGTAATGAAATGGATGTGTGAGGCGGGACCCATATGGAATCGCAATCGGAAACTGGAGCGGGAGTGATCGCAATCGCAAGCGAGGGGATGTGCGATGCGATCAATCAGAAGGGACAGTGATCGGAGGGGAGTTGCGATCGGAGTGATCAGGAGTCGGACATGCGATGTGATCAATCGCATCGCAAATATTTGCGATGGACCGATCGGGAGGCTCCACATGGATGTTGCGATTGCGATCCAAGCGGGGGTGCGATAAAGCGTCGGTCGTTCGATCTAAACGGCGGATCAACGGTGCAGAACACAACGGAGGAATTAACAACAAAATACAATCGCATCGGAGTTTTTCGGTGGTAACAAAGGAAATGTGCCCGCCTGACACTCCGATTGCGATTGGCGCTTAAGACTTAAGTGCCTGGTCTTAGCGCTGGGGCATATGGGGGAAGTGGTTGAGGGGCTTGCGGCAAAGGGGCTAGGCCCTTAATATAAGGTGGGAAAGTGGGTTTTTGCCCATTTTTAATGATTTTCAAGGCCAAATAAGGGCAACGATAGAGGGGAAAAATGGGAATTTGGCCAAACAAAAGGTAAGGGTGGAATTTAAAGGGGATTTTGGGATTAGTTAGGAGAGATAAAGGAGAATTTTTGAGATGGAAAGGGGACTTTGAAGAGAGGGAAAAAGGGGTGAAATGAAACATTCTGCGGAGGTACAAGGGGAAAATAAAGGCCCTTGGAGCACAACTTTTTGCAATCAGTGAGGCTCATTGGCTCCAGAACAGCAAAGGGAAAGGGCTTGAAGAGCAGGGAACATGAAAGGCTTCAAGGATGATGTCTTTCCAAAAGGAAACCATTACTTGAAAACTCAAAAACAGCTTGACCCCCCTATTTTTTTTTCAAAAATTAGCAAGGGGCTAAGATGATCAACAGGAAGGATAGAATTTCGAAGATGCAATACTAATTAGTGAATGTCTGGTATACGAATATATTTATACCTCTTTCCATATCGTAAGATACAGGATTGAAATCTGTATGACGAGCCAAGGTCCTGAAAGAATCACTAGAGAAATACCTCATTTAGATGCTCATTCACTTCTTCATTTGGACGAAAATGGTCTTGTAATGCTAGGATCTTGGATAGAAACAGTTGATGTTTTGGTAGGTAAATTAACGCCTCAAACAACAGAAGAATCATTATGTACCCCAGAAGGAAGATTATTACAAACCATATTTGGTATTGAGGTATCGACTGCGAGAGAAAGTTGTCTCAGAGCACCTATAGGTGGAAAGGGTCGAGTTATCGACGTGAGATGGATCAATAGAGTAGATGATTCCGGTGATAATGCGGAAACAGTCCACGTATATATATCACAAAAACGTAAGATACAAGTGGGTGATAAAGTAGCTGGAAGGCATGGTAATAAAGGTATTATTTCAATAATTTTTCCGAGAGAAGATATGCCCTATTTGCAAAATGGAATACCAGTTGATATGGTATTGAATCCATTAGGGGTACCTTGACGAATGAATGTAGGACAGATCTTTGAATGTTTTCCCGGTTTAGCAGGAAACCCGATGAACAAACATTATAGAATAACACCTTTTGACGAAAAATACGAGTGAGAAGCTTCGAGAAAACTAGTGTTTCCTGAACTTTATAAAGCTAGTGAGCAAACAGCTAATCCATGGGTATTCGAACCAGATCATCCTGGAAAACATAGATTAATTGATGGAAGAACAGGAGCTGTTTTTGAACAACCTGTTACAATAGGAAAAGCTTATATGTCGAAATTGAGTCATCATGTTGATGAGAAAATACATGCACGTTCGAGTGGACCTTATGCACGGGTTACACAACAACCTCTTAGAGGAAAATCCAAACGAGGGGGGCAACGAATAGGAGAAATGGAAGTTTGGGCTCTAGAAGGTTTTGGTGTTGCTTATATTTTACAAGAGATGCTTACTCTCAAATCTGACCATATTAGAACTTGTAATGAAGTACTTGGTGCCATTATCACTGGAGGGCCAATACCTAAACCTGACACTGCTCCAGAATCTTTCCGATTGCTCATCCGAGAATTACGATCTTTAGCTCTAGAATTGAATCATGCTATTATATCTGAGAAAGACTTTCATATAGATAGAGAGGAAGTTTGATCACAATAAATTGAGATCTTTTATGATTGAACAAAATAAACATCAACAACTTTGAATTATATTAGCTTCTCCCAAATAGATTTGTGCTTGGTCCGAAATTTTTTTACCTAATGGCGAGATATTTGGACAGGTGACTAAACCTTATACTCTACATTATGAAACTAATAAACCAGAAAGAGATGGATCATTTTGTGAAAGAATATTTGGACCTATCAAAAGTAGAGTTTGTGCTTGTGGAAATTCTCCATGGATTGGAAATGAGAAGATAGACTCAAAATTTTGCACACAATGTGGAGTTGAATTCATTGATTCTCGAATTCGAAGATATCAAATGGGATACATTAAACTGGCATGTCCGGTAGTTCATGTATGGTATTTGAAACACCTTCCTAGCTATATTGTGAATCTATTAGCTAAAACTCGGAAAGAATTAGAAGGTCCAGTATATTGTGATGTGTGACTTGATCACAAGTTCCGATCATACAGATCCGTAATCAGGAACTATCATCTTATTCAATCTCATTGGGATGCCTTTAGCTCTGACATGCCCCTCTAGAGGAGTAGTATGAAGCTCAGAATTATAAGCATCTTTTAAAGATGTTGAGAAAGAGGAATTAGTCCAGGGTTTAGATATTCTGTATCAAATTGCTAATTGAACTTTGTGAAAACAGTTCTTTCAGATAATGGAATTTGAAAGTCATTCTCTTCTCTTTTATTTGGGTTAGCCTTGAATAGAGGTATTCCGAATCGAAGATATGGCTATAGGAGTCTATTCATCGCACATATGCTTCGATCAATAGTATTGTAACCATTGAAGTAAAGCAAAGCAACCAGGAACCTAAAGGATCAAATGGAACGAGATAAAGACAAGTAAATCCCTAATTGAAGGTCTTTCAAGAAGAAAAGTATTGTTCGGAAGGGAGGAGACTGCTCAATAATTCCATATCTATGTTGTAGAATCATAACATAAAGGAATACTCAATTTCACTTGGAACTTGAGTAGAGAGTAGCGATCTCTCTTCAGAGCAAAAAATATTTTTTTCATCTTTTTTTTTTATAGTTACTTAAGTCGGATGAGATGAAACTTTCACGTCCGATCTTGAAGGGGGGGGAATATTAGAATAACCTATCCAAATCTTTTTCTTGCTAGGCCCATAGCTAAAATACCAACTTTATTGAGACCACGAGGTACATTCAATTATGAGATTCAATCCTAGAAATATATTATTCCTCATTACCTCTCTTCTCGTCCTCATTACCTCTTTGCTCAGGGTTCTGGAACATTTAAAGAGAGAGAAATAGCTACTGGGGGAGATGCTATCGGGGAAAAACTAACGGGTCTAGATCTGCAAATGATTATAGATCTTTCACATATGGAATGGAAGGACTTGGTGGAATTGAAATGGAATAGATTGGAGGAGAACCAAGTATCCACTGTGGATAGATGGGAGGATGAAAAAATTTGAAGAAGAAAGGATTTTTTGGTTGGACGCATTAAATTGGCTAAACATTTTCTCCGAAAAAATATAGAACCAAAATGGATGGTCTTATGCCTATTACCAGTTCTTCCTCCCGAACCAAGGTCAATCGTTCAATTAGTTGAAGGTGGAATTATTACCTCGTCAAATCTAAATGAAATTTATCGAAGAGTTATCAATCGGAATAATACTCTTACAAATTTATTAGCAAGAAGTGGATCTGAGTCATTTGTTATTTGTCAAAAAAAATTGATCTAGGAAGCCATAGATGCACTTCTTGATAATGGTATCTATGGACAACTAATGATAGACAGTCATGATAGGCCTTATAAATCGTTTTTGGATGTGATCGAAGGAAAAGAGGGAAGATTTCATGAAAATTTACTAGGCAAACGATTTGATTATTTAGGTCATTCCGCTATTGTGGTGGGTCCCTTTCTATCATTGTACTAATGTGGATTACCCTCAGAAATAACAAAAGAGCTTTTTCAAGCATTTGTAATTCGTAGTCTCATTGGACGACATATTGCTCCCAACCTAAGAGCTGCTAAAAGTATGATTTGAGATAAGGGACCCATTGTATGGGAAGTACTTCAAGAGGTTATGCAAGGACATCCCGTATTGTTGAATCGAGCACCTACCTTACACAAATTGGGAATACAAGCGTTTCAACCTATTTTAGTAGAAGGACGTGCCATTCGTTTACATCCATCGGTTTGTGGAGGATTTAATGCAGACTTTGACAGAGATCAGATGGTTGTCCATGTACCTTTCTCTCTGGAAGCTAGAGAAAAAGCTTGTTTACTTATGTTTTTTGAGACAAATATTTTGTCTCCAGCTATCGGGGATCCTATTTCTATACGAAATTAGGATATGCTTCTTGGGCTTGATATATCAACGGTCGAAAATAGTCAAGGTATTTACAGGAATAGGTACCATCCGTATCACTCGGAAAAGAAAAGATTTTCTTGTAAGAAACCTTCCTTTTATAGTTATGATGATGTGCTCAGAGCTTACCGACAGAAACGAATTGACTTATACAACCCCTTATGGCCCCGGTGGGGGGAATTGGATTTACGTATCATTACCTTAGTAAACCAAGAAGCCCCTATCGAAGTTCAATACGAATCTTTGGGTACTTTCCATGAAATCCATGAAAATTATCGAATAAGAAAAGGTAGAATGGGGGAAATCCTTAATATATACATTTGAACAAATGTTGGTCGTACTTGTTTCAATCGAGAAATGGAAGAAGCTGTTAGCCCCCCTATGAAATTTTTGACAAGAAAATAGGGGGCTAAATTGTTTTTGAGCCTTCAAGGAATGCATTTCCTCTGAAAACACAGTCTCCTTGAAGCCTCCATGTGTCTTTGCCCTTTGATAGTATCCCCTCTGCTGATTTCCTTTATAAAGCCTCTCTGCTATGAGGAAATGCCCAAAGGCCCCCTTTTCCCTCTTATTTCACCCCCGATTAACCTCTATTTCATCCCCCTTGTCTTCCCCTTCTATTTCCCCTCTTACCCTTCAAATTTCCCCCAAAATCCCCTTTAAATTCTTTCCCCAACCTTCGTTGGCCTTCTTCCCCCTGTATCTCTCTATCGTTCCCCTCCACCTCCAAAATCCATTAAAAGGGGCCAAAACCCACTTTCTGACCTTATTCTAAGGCCTATCCCATTTTTCCGCCAGCCCCTTAACCACTTCCCCACATGTGCCCGTGCGCTGGGACCAAGTGCTTAAGTCCCCGACGCTTATCACAATCGGAGGATCGGCGGAGGATCCATTCCCTTTGTAAAATCCAAAAGTCCCGATGTGATTGTTCTAACGTGTTAAGTCCTCCGCTCCATTCTGCACCGTTGATCCGCTTTGATCAAATGGCGGAGCGCCAATCGCACCCGCCTCTCCGATCGCAATCGCAAGTTCTTTCGCCCGAGCTCCGATTGCGACCCTCCGATCCATTCTTGACCGTTGATCTATCCTGCGATCCGACGGCCAGCGCTCAATCGCATATCCCCCCCGATCGCAATCGCAAGTCGCATTGGCGCCGCTCCGATTGCGATGCTCCGATTTAATCCTGGCCGACCATCGTCCAGCCGATCCGACGGCCAGCGCTCCATCGCAATTCCCCTTCCGATTGTCAATCGCAAGTCCTTTCCTCCATCTTCCAATTCAATCCTGACCGTCCATTCTTCCCGCAGATCAACGGTCCTGCGTCAATCGCACCCTCCGCCCGATCGCTGATCGCAAGTCCTTCTGTTTCCCCCCCGATTAAATCTCTGCCGTCCATCTCCTTGCTGATCCAACGGCTCAGCGCTGATCGCATCATCGCCCGCCACCCCTCTCCATCTCCCTCCGATTAAATGTGGACCGTCGATCTGATCCCAGATCCGACGGTTGGTGTCTAATCGCAACACCCCTCTAATCGCAGTCAGAATTTTTTGAATATGTGTTGCGATTGACGCTCGCTCCGACCTCCGATTGCGATGGTGCCGATTGGGTCCTGGCCGTAGATCTTCCCCAGATCCGACGGTTCTGATCTAATCGCCCTCCGCCTCTGCTGGGTCCCACTCTTTCATTCGTCCCCGTCATATTTCATGAGTTTTGTATGTTTTTCCCATTACATATGTTATTCCGTCGCCCACTCTCCACCATTGATCTTTGTTCGCCGACCATGATCTAATGGTCTGCGTTGCACTCTACCACCAATCATATTGTTCGTAAGTTTTCACCCTCCGTTTGCATCTCCGCTGTTTTCACCACTCCGCCACCTCTCCTCCGCCTCCATAGCATTTCTCCACCGCTGCTCGGGTTTGTAACAGATCCATTGTATTATGCAGATAGCACAGAGAGGCCATTTCAGCCGGCCAACGAAGTAGCAGAAATAGGATTTAAAGGGGGTTAATGACTATTGCTGATATAATTAACGTTAACCCTGCATTCAAAGGATTAAGGCACTGTTTGAAGACTAAGAGCGCACCAGCAGATCATAACTGCGCCACCTAACAGCAGACCGCGTTTACTCCAGAAGTACACCTCCCTACAGCGATCTCCATGCCTCCTCGAGCCCTGAAGAGATTAATTGCACTGTCTGAAACCCATTTAAGACAGTCAGGCAGCAGTTAGGGAGTATGGAGCGACCTGCAGATTTTCATCTAGTTCATTTATTCCAGAATGGCAGCACAGAGCTCCAAGCACCAGAAAGGACTCCAAAGAAATATCAGAGGCCGAGTTCGGCCTGACAGAGACTCCCCAGACAGATTACAGAGTACATACAGTGTTGCAGACAGCCATTAAGCAGTATGGGCGTGGACACTTGCACCGACGCTGCCTTAATGAGATCAATTCAATGTTCATCTACCTTTGTTTTCTCTCTTCTCCTATAAGAAATCCCTGAGAACGAATTGTAAAGGTTGTTGTTGTTGCCTTGCTGGGCATTTGCTATCAGAGGGATTCATTTCGACTGTTAGGACAGTCTTGGGAGGGAGTAGCAGAGTAGTTGTATGTAATAGGCTGGGAGGAGAAGTCTGGACTGTAACAGCCATTGAGATTATTGTACATGACTGGTTTTGCATCAATTAATCAAAGCACATTTCACAGGATCCTGGTCTATTGCTATTGGTGATGTTCTTCTTAACTCTGTTTATTTCATTTACATGTTGTTTCACGTTCTTCTGGTAGGCAACAGAAGTATAGCATAGGATTCACCCTTGTTAGGTGGCCTATGTTTCCTGCTCTCCCTACCTTTATGTTTTCTGCTCTATGTGCTATCTAAGAGTTGGTTTCAGTTGATTTAACCAGCGCAGTGGATGTTATTTCCTGCTGGCTGATGTATGAATTAGTTGAAGTTGTTCTTAGATGTTCTTGTTGGGGTTAAGCTGAAAGGTTTGGGAACACTGGGGATGAGTGTTAGCCCTGTCCACTAGGATCCTTGCATGACTAGCTGACCTTTCTAAGATCCCTTTGTTTATCTTATCTCTATTTTCCCCTTGGAGTTGCTAAAGCAGACCTAGAGTTAAATGACCTCTGGTCTGATCTATAAGCAGCCCCTTTGTCCCTCTTTGAGAGCTGCCTTTGAGTATGTCCAAGCAGGTCTGGAGTTAAATGACCTCTGACCTGATCTATAGACAGAAATTTGGTTGTCTTTCCTTCTTCCACTTTCCCTCCTTAATGTTCCATTCCATCATCTACCTAAAAGATCCTTTAGTGTAGATGACTTGCCCTTTGAAAGCCTTGGCTAGTGGATGCAAGTAATTTCCTTTCATGACTCCATAGCCCAATGGATGGCACTGTCTAGGCCTATCCTCTTTGCTAAAATGTCCTGCTGCCTTGTTCCTTTCTCCCATTGCTTTCTCAGTCCATGATCTCGTGACCAACCCAACAACCCTTCAACCAAACCATTTAAAACCCCTTGTGCTTCATAACTAGCCTAACATCTCAATTTGAGCTTTCAAAGATTTATCATTCTTAGCTCTATTTGGAGAGATCCCTCTCCGGGTCCAGGAGGGCTAGATCCTAGGGCCCAAAAGTGGTTCTGATGTTGTCTCATCTTTTGGTCTTGCCAATCTGGCCAAAACATGGGAACCCCAACATAATGGCGACTCTGCTGGGGAAAATCTGAGAGTCAAGAACTGCTAACATTTGGTCTATTTCCCATTGTCTTCACCAACATAATGGCGACTCCGCTGGGGATATTGAGTGCATTTCACCTCAAACATTCTTAGGCACTCATAGACCCAAGATCTCTGGTTAGATTGGCATTCACATTGCTGATGGTGGACAGCATCCTACTTCAAATGTTCATATACATCCACCTGGCGACTCCACACTCCATAATCCTCGAAGACTCCACTGGAGGAAGAACCTGAAAGATGGCCAGACCTCATAGAAGGGTAGAACATACTGGTTGGATTTGGTTTAAAGAGTTTATTGTTTTTGTCTATCACTATGTCCTATCCTTTTTCAAGCCAAATCGAGTGTACAAAGATGAAACCCATGATGAGTATGGGAAAGATCTCAAGCCTCAGTCTTCAGACCGTGAGCAGACCTATACTCCTGTGAAAAGCCTAGTGGAACGAGAAGCTCATGTTGTATCTCCCACTCTTCAAGAAGCTTCAAGCAGCCATGAGCCCATTGTTACATCACCCACACCTACAAAGGTCATAGAAAGATATAAGCCTCTGGTTTTACCTCTTTTCTTCCAACCCCTGCCTGCAGAATTAATAAACCAGCTGCCTCATTTTGATGGGGAAAATAAAGGGTCCACTGCTGAAGAGCATGTTCAAAGCCTTGAGGATTTACTTGAATTGTATGAGATAGAAGAAGATGATGTGTGCATTAGAATGTTTGCCCTATCATTGCAAGGAAATGTCAAGAATTGGCTCAAAGGCCTTCCAGTGGCAAGCATATTCAGCTTTCATCAGTTTTCTCAAGTTTTCCTAGATAGGTGGGCGACCCCAAATAACGCTCTCCTCATCCTAAAAGAATATCAGGATTTGAGAAGGCAGCCAGGAGAGACAGTGCAGAATTTTTCAGCCAGGTTCAATAAGGTATATGATGCAATGCCTTCTGATATAAAACCGCCTCTGGGATGGGCTTTATTGCACTATCCAAGTTCTTTTGACCCCGAGGTGGAATTCCATATAAGGAAAAAGGAGCCTTTGAGCCTGGAGGAAATGCAGGATATAGCGATCACTGTCGAATACAACATACAGTGCAGGGAAGAAAGATTACAAGCAGCAAGGAGGGACGGAATAGAGAAAACAGCGCAGATCTCTTTAGAGGACAAGCTGGAAAGACTGATAGAGACTGCCAGTTCCTTGCTGAAAGCAAAAGAGCAGGAATATGAGGCTGAAACTAGAGAGGGTGATTGGGAAAGACTGGCCCCTCGTCCTCAGAAGAGACAAATCAGATCACTGCAAGACAGAAGTTACATGCAAAGCATGTATGAGGAAACAAAGCCTGAACCAGAAAATGAACTTGCAGACTATTTTGTAGAAAGACTTAATGAGAGTTCTGAAGACATGGTGGATAAAAATGCTTGTAATTATGATTTCTCCGATGTTGATATGTCTGATGGTAATTATTTCCAAAGGGAAACTGAGCTTGCAGGGACTTCTTCAGAATATTCATGGGAGGAAGATCACGACCATCAACTTCAGGAAAGCGATGAGCTAATGCAGGCCATCTACGATACTGATGGAGAAGGCGTTGAAAGCATGATAGTAGACGAGGATTCACTGAATCTTCTCTCTATTTTATATCCAAACATCGGTTATGCTTGCCAAGTGGACAGAAGCCAACAGCTCTTCAGCGCAGAGGACGAGGAAGAAAGAGAGGAAGAAAATCTTGAGCGGAATGAATGCTCGGAGCCTTCTCCCGAAGGGATTAAGGTAATCAAAGAAGTCCCCGCTCAAGAATATGTTGATTTTTTCACAGAGTTTAGCCCGTCGCAGCAGAACCCACCTGTGGTCCTAGAGGACAACACTGTTGAATATAATGAGCCCTCTAGCTCAGGCTGCATTAAAGATGAGCGAGATCTCCTTCCCCGCAGGCGTCTCGGCCTTGATCCAGAGGAGGAGGAGGTATTCCTGGTTTATTCCCATATGCCAAATACTCCCAACCAGGAAGAGGAGGAGTGCAATTACAAAGGCCTCGCTACAGATGCAGTGATTGAAGCTGCCCAGGATGCAGACAACCTATCAGTCATGGTAGGCTTTGAAGAAAAAAGTTTACATCATGAGTTTGTTGATCCTGTGGCAGACTACGTGGAGGCCCTCATTGGCTCAGTTCCTCGAGCATTAATCTTATGCAAGAGTCGAACACAACAGAATTGGTCACCACTGCTGGTGACCTCAGTTTTGAAGAACCACATACAGAGCACCTTGTGGTTATCTCTGACAGGCAGCCAGTGCTCATATCTTTTTTTGCTATTACTTGACTGGCTGCATTGGCATTATTGTATAACTTAGAACATCAGATGTTTCCAGTTTGAGTAGGGTAGGTAGGAAAGCTCAATAAAGCTCAGTCTAAGAGCACGTAGTTAGTTGTTTCAATTTCTGTCTTAGAATGTCGAGAAGAAACCTGCTAGACAGTCCAATCCTAGCAGGTAGTAGTGTAGGTAGAGAAACATATGAGGCCAACAGTCTAATCTGGTCTCATGGAGCAATAAGGATAGAATTAGACTAGGTTTATTTTTCCTGTTTGTAAAAATTGATGATGTAAAAGGGTCTGCAAGTCCAAATGTACCCAAAAGAAAAATGTTAGGACTATAGTCTGGGTAGGTAGTTGTTTGGAAGAATTGTACTGCTGATTTGTTGTCTTCATAGCTTGTGGCAGCTGATCAAAGAAAGAAATGTATGGTTCAATCAGCAGGCACCTGGCCTACACCAAGAGATCACTTTCTGGTTTCTTGGCTCCTTCAAGAAGAAGCCATCCCCATGTGGAGCCACTGTTAGCCCCCCTATGAAATTTTTGACAAGAAAATAGGGGGAAAAATTGTTTTTGAGCCTTCAAGGAATGCATTTCCTCTGAAAACACAGTCTCCTTGAAGCCTCCATGTGTCTTTGCCCTTTGATAGTATCCCCTCTGCTGATTTCCTTTATAAAGCCTCTCTGCTATGAAGAAATGCCCAAAGGCCCCCTTTTCCCTCTTATTTCACCCCCGATTAACCTCTATTTCATCCCCCTTGTCTTCCCCTTCTATTTCCCCTCTTACCCTTCAAATTTCCCCCAAAATCCCCTTTAAATTCTTTCCCCAACCTTCATTGGCCTTCTTCCCCCTGTATCTCTCTATCGTTCCCCTCCTTCACCTGCAAAATCCATTAAAAGGGGCCAAAACCCACTTTCCGACCTTATTCTAAGGCCTAGCCCCTTTTTCCGCCAGCCCCTTAACCACTTCCCCACATGTGCCCGTGCGCTGGGACAAAGTGCTTAAGTCCCCGGCGCTTATCGCAATCGGAGGATCGGCGGAGGATCCATTCCCTTTGTAAACTCCAAAAGTCCCGATGCGATCGTTCTAACGCGTTAAGTCCTCCGCTCCATTCTATACCGTTGATCCGCTTTGATCAAACAGCGGAGCGCCAATCGCACCCGCCTCTCCGATCGCAATCGCAAGTTCTTTCGCCCGAGCTCCGATTGCGACCCTCCAATCCATTCTTGACCATTGATCTGTCCCGCGATCTGACGGCCAGCGCTCAATCGCATATCCCCCCAGATCGCAATCGCAAGTCGCATTGGCGCCGCTCCGATTGCGATGCTCCGATTTAATCCTGGCCGACCATCGTCCCGCTGATCCGACGGCCAGCGCTCCATCGCAATTCCCCTCTTGATCGTCAATCGTAAGTCCTTTCCTCCATCTTCCGATTCAATCCTGACCGTCCATTCTTCCCGCAGATCAACGGTCCTGCGTCAATCACACCCTCCGCCTGATCACTGATCGCAAGTCCTTCTGTTTCCCCCCCCGATTAAGTCTCCGTCGTCCATCTCCCTGCTGATCCAACGTCTCAGCGCTAATCGCATCATCGCCCTCCGCCCCTCTCCATCTCCCTCCGATTAAATGTGGACCGTCGATCTGATCCCAGATCCGACGGTTGGTGTCTAATCGCAACACCCCTCTAATCGCAATCGAAACTTTTTGAATATGTGTTGCGATTGTCGCTCGCTCCGACCTCCGATTGCGATGGTGCCGATTGGGTCCTGGCCGTAGATCTTCCCCGGATCCGATGGTTCTGATCTAATCGCCCTCCGCCTCTGCTGGGTCCCACTCTTTCATTCGTCCCCGTCATATTTCATGAGTTTTGTATGTTTTTCCCGTTACATATGTTATTTCGTCGCCCACTGTCCACCGTTGATCTTTGTTCGCCGACCATGATCTAATGGTCTGCGCTGCACTCTACCACCAATCATATTGTTCGTAATTTTTCACCCTCCGTTTGCATCTCCGCTGTTTTCACTGCTCCGCCACCTCTCCTCCGCCTCCATAGCATTTCTCCACCGCTGCCCGGGTTTGTAACAGATCCATTGTATTATGCAGATAGCACAGAGAGGCCATTTCAGCCAGCCAGCGAAGCAGCAGAAACAGGATTTAAAGGGGGTTAATGACTATTGCTGATATAATTAACGTTAACCCTACATTCAAAGGATTAAGGCACTGTTTGAAGACTAAGAGCGCAGCAGCAGGTCATAACTGTGCCACCTAACAGCATAGCGCGTTTACTCCAGAAGTACACCTTCCTATAGCGATCTCCATGCCTCCTCAAGCCGTGAAAAGATTAATTGCACTGTCTGAAACCCATTTAAGACAGTCAGGCAGCAGTTAGGGAGTATGGAGCGACCTACAGATTTTCATCCAGTTCATTTATTCCAGAATGGCAGCACAGAGCTCCAAGCACCAGAAAGGACTCCAAAGAAATATCAGAGGCCAAGTTCGGCCTGACAGAGACTCCCCAGATAGATTACAGAGTACATACAGTGTTGCAGACAGCCATTAAGCAGTATGGGCGTGGAAACTTCCGCCAACGCTGCCTTAATGAGATCAATTCAATGTTCATCTACCTCTGTTTTCTCTCTTCTCCTATAAGAAATCCCTGAGAACGAATTGTAAAGGTTGTTGTTGCCTTGCTGGGAATTTGCTATCAGAGGGATTCATTTCGACTGTTAGGACAGTCTTGGGAGGGAGTAGCAGAGTAGTTGTATGTAATAGGCTGGGAGGAGAAGTCTGGACTGTAACAGCCATTGAGCTTATTGTACATGACTGGTTTTGCATCTATTAATCAAAGCACATTTCACAGGATCCTAGTCTATTGCTATTGGTGATGTTCCTCTTAACTCTGTTTATTTCATTTACATGTTGTTTCACGTTCTTCCGGTAGGCATCAGAATAATGGTATAGGATTCACCCTTTGTTAGGTGCCCTATGCTGTCTGCTCTCCATACCTTTATGTTTTTCGCTAGATGTGCTATCTGAGAGTTATTTTCATTTGATTTAACCAGCGCAGTGGATGTTATTGCCTACTGGTTGATGTATGAATTGGTTGAAGCTGTTCTTAGATGTTCTTGAGGGGTTTAAAGCTGGAAAGTTTGGGAGCACTGGGGATAAGTGTTAGCCCTGTCCACTAGGATCCTTGCACGACCAGCTTACCTTTCTAAGATCCCTTCGTTTATCTTATCTTTGTTTTCCCTTGGAGTTGCTAAAGCAGACCTGGAGTTAAATGACCTCTGGTCTGATCTATAATCTGCCCCTTTGTCCACCTTTGAGAGCTGCCTTTGAGTATGTCCAAGCAGGTCTGGAGTTAAATGACCTCTGACCTGATCTATAGACAGAAATTGGGTGCCTCTCCTTCTTCCACTTTCTCTCCTTAATGTTCCATTCCACCATCTGCCTAAAAGATCCTTTAGTGTAGATGACTTGCCCTTTGAAAGCCTTGGCTAGTTGTTGCATGTAATTTCCTTTCATGACTCCATAGCCCAATGGATGGCACTATCTTGGCCTATCCTCTTTGCTGAAGCCTCCTGCTGCTTTGTTTCCTTTCCTCCCATTACTTTCTCAGTCTATGATCTCCTGACCAACCCAGCAACCAACCAACCAAATCATTTTAAAACCCCCTTTGTGCTTCATAACTAGCCTAACATTTCAATCTGAGCTTTCAAAGATTTATCATTCTTTGTTCTATTTGGAGAGATCCCTCTCCGGGTCCAGGAGGGCTAGATCCTAGGGCCCCAAAGTGGTTTGATGCTGTCTCATCTTTTGGTATTGCCAAATCTGCCAAAACATGGGACCCCCAATAGAAGCCATACAAGGGTTTGCCTGTTTTGAACACCCAAAGAAATCACTACCAGCTCTCACGAACTAATGTTATTGATCTTATGATTTTTTCATTAGTGCAGATATAGAGATCGAGGAAGCCTTTGAATAATCGGCTTGAACCCATTGCTTAATCCTACTCATGAAAATATGGAGATTTTTACTTATGAAGAAACAAACTAGATTGCCCTTTGATAATTTTCCCTTTTATAATAAAGTGATGGATAAAACTACCATTAAAAAGCTTATTAGCAGATTAATAGATCACTTTGGAATGACATATACATCACATATCTTGGATCAACTCAAAACTTCAGGTTTTAAACAAGCTACTGATACAACTATTTCATTAGGAATTGATGATCTTTTAACAGCGCCTTCCAAAGGATGGCTCGTCCAAGATGCGGAGCAACAAGGTTCTTTTTCGGAGAAACAGAATCATTATGGGAATTTACATGCAATGGAAAAATTACGTCAATCGATAGAGATATGGTATGCTACCAGTGAATATTTGAGAAAAGAAATGAATACGAATTTTAGCATGACTGATCCCTTAAATACAGTACATGTGATGTCTTTCTCAGGAGCTATGGGAAGTACATCTCAGGTTCACCAATTAGTAGGTATGAGAGGATTAATGTCAGATCCTCAAGGAAAAATCATCGATCTACCCATTCGAAGGAATTTACGTGAAGGGCTCTCTTTAACGGAATATATTATTTCCTGTTATGGGGCTTGTAAAGGAGTTGTGGATACTGATGTACGAACAGGAGATGCTGGATACCTCACACGTAGACTTGTTGAAATAGATCAAAAAATTGTAGTACGTAGAACAGATCGTGGCACTGTCTAAGGTATTTTCGTAAGTCCCATTCGAGGTCGGGAGAGGGACATAAATGAAGTTGTTGTACAAACACAACTACTGATTGGTCGTGTGATAGAATACGATGTATATATAAATAGGAGATGCATTTCCACGTGCAATCAGGATATTGGAGTTGGACTTGCCAATCAATTAAGAAACCTTCAATCACGACCAATATATATACGAACCCCCTTTACTTGCAAGAATATATCTCGGATTTGTCAATATGTTATGGTTGGAGTACTACTCATAGTCACTTGATTGAATTAGGAGAAGCAGTAGGTATTATTGCAGGCCAATCCATTGGGGAACCAGGAGCTCAACTAACACTAAGGACTTTTCATACTGGGGGGTATTTACTGGTGATATTGCATAACATATACGAGCCCCTTTCAATGGAAAGATTGAATTCAATGAGAATTTGGTTTATCCCACATCTACACGTAATGGACATTTTTCTTATCTATGTCATAATAACTTATCCATTACTATTGATCGTCATAATCAAGTACAGAACTTAACCATTCCACCACAAAGTTTTCTTTTGGTTCAGAATGATCAATATGTGGAATCAAAACAAATTATTGCCGAGGTTCGTGCTAGAACATCTTCCTTCAAGGAAAAAGTTTGCAAAAATATATATTCTGACTTAGAAGGAGAAATGCAGTGGAGTACCAATGTATGTCATGCACCTGAATATGTACACGGTAATATTCATTCTATACTCAGGACAGGTTATCTATGGATATTATCGGGAGGTATATACGGATCCGGTGTAGTACCCTTTCCATTTCATAAGTATCAGGATCAAGTAGATGTTCAACCTTTTGTTGCCAAACATACCGATTCTTACGTGGATCAAGTGGAACATAGATCAGGTGACTCAAAATGCTATGGGAAGGAAGAACAAATCTTCATTTATTCAGAAACTGAAATTGATCGGACCATATCCAACAAGCATCAAGACTCTATTTATGTCACCTTTTCCCCTAAGAATTACAATATGAAGGGGAAAAAGAAAATGAATCGATTCATCGTCTCGTTGCAGTGTGATAAAGAATGGGGAAAAAGAATAATACCTTGTCCTGATGTGATTCTTAGAATACCAAAAAGTGGTATTCTACAAATAAATTCCATTTTTGGATATTCTAACGTAGAACATGGAATACCGGATGGGCTGAATATGACAACACCCTTTTCCCTAGATTTATCGAGGGAAGGGGACAACTTGCAGATTCAAATTAGCAATTCCATTTTGTATGAAGATGGTGAACGAATCCAAGTAATGAGTGATACAAGTATTCCATTGGTTCGAAATTGTCTAGGATTTGATTGGGAACAAATAGATTCTATAGAATCTGAGGCTTATGTTGCTCTTATTTCAGTAAGAACAAATAAGATCGTTAACAATATGGTTCAAATTAGCTTGATGAAATACCCCCCTTTTTTCATGGGGAGAAGGGACAATAAAGCAAGTTCAAATTTGATGTTCCATAACAATTTGGACCACACTAATCTTTTCTCTTCCAATGGGGCGAGTCAATTAATTAGTAAGCATCAAGGGATTATTTTTTCATTATCGAATGGGGAAGAAGACAGTGGATCTTTTATGGTTCTATCACCATCCAACTATTTTCGAATCGTTTTATTCAATGATTCTAAATGTTATGATACGGGAAATAAATCAAATATAAAGGATCCTATGAGAAAAATCATTGAATTTTCAGGTCTCTTGGGTCATTTACATAGTATAACCAGCCGTTTTCCATCCTCCCAGTTTATAACTGATAAAAAATTATTATCAAAGAAACATTCCATTTTCCACAATTATTTCATGGACGAAAATATGAGAATTTCTCATTTCGATCCATGCAGGAACATCATTTCCAATCTCTTGGGTCCAAATTGGTGCTCTTTGTAGGTTTTAACCCTAAACAAAAATTATCTACACACAAATATTATAACAGAAAATAAACAATAGCAAGAGCATAAAACATAAAACAGATAAACACAGAGATTTTCCCCTGGATCCCAAATCGGGACGACCAACTTGATTTTTCATTATATTCCTTTTAGTGTTAGAACACATATATATACATGCTGAAGCATACATAAACCCCAATCCATTAAGCCTGGATTAGAACATAACCGTAGTTCCCTTGACCGGATCTACAAGAATACCAAGGGCCAAAAACCATCGTACCCCAATACCGTGTGCAAAACCATGCACAAAACCATGGACGCGGACTACCCACCGAAAATTAAGGACCAAAAATTTTCGCCGGGGCGCTGCCTCGGACCCTAACAGGGGGGGCTATCGCCCCCCCTGTGACCCCCATGTTGCGCCCAACGCAAATGGGGGGCTATTTCCCCCCCTCTTACCCCCCCACGCGTGCTTAGTCATGGAAAGAATATAACACATACCCAACATTCTCCCACTTGTTGTTTTCTTTCCACAGGGGGCCACAAGAGAGCTTAGTCATTGGCCCAATTCTTCAACACCCATTGTTTCTCTACACCAAGAGAAATTCTAAGTGCTCACAGACTTTGTCAATGCATCTGCAACATTCTTCAAAGTGTCCACCTTTACCAGCAACACCCTTTTAGCCTCAACCATATCTCTAACAAAGTGATATTGAACATCAATGTGCTTTTTCTTTGAATGATAAGCAGGGTTCTTAGCCAAGAAAATTGCACTTTGGCTATCACATTCTATCCTTATAGCTTGCTGTACCAACCCCATACTTGAACACAATCTCTGCAACCAAACTGCTTCCTTGCTTGCATGAGTGGCTGCTATGTATTCTGCCTCTGTAGTTGAAAGAGCCACTACAGACTGTCTTTTACTCATCCAACCGACTGCACCTCCAAATAGGCTAAACACATACCCACTTGTAGATCTTCTTTGGTCCAGATCTCCAGCCCAGTCTGCATCAACAAAACCACGAATGTCCAACATTCTTTCCAATCCTGGTCTTCCCTGGTAGCACAAGCCATAATCACTAGTGCCACGTAAATATCTGAAAACCCGCTTCACTACCGTCCAATGCTCCTTCCCTGGGTTTGACATAAACCTGCTCAATACTCCCACTGCATGTGCAATGTCTGGTCTAGTACAGACCATTGCATACATCAAGCTACCCATTGCACTTGCATATGGAACACGAGACATATCCTCCTCTTCTTCTTGTGTCTTGGGACATTGTTCAACAGACATCTTTGTACCTACAGGAATCAGAACATTCACCGGTTTACTATCTTGCATATTGAACCTCTGCAATATAGTCTCAACATACTTCCTTTGGTTTAACCAGAGCTTCCTCTTTGCCCGATCTCTCTTAATTTCCATGCCCAAAATATAGTTTGCAGCACCAAGATCCTTCATGTCGAATTTGGAGAACAGTTGGGTCTTCAAATCTTGGATAATTTCTTTGTCATTTCCAATTAACAACATATCATCCACATACAATACCAAATAAATAACACGGTCACCAATTAATTTAAAATAAACACAATGATCCTCCTTGCTTCTGGTGAAGCCAAGTCCTCGTATATAGGTATCAAATTTCCGATACCACATCCTTGGTGACCGTTTTAACCCATACAGAGACTTCTTCAACCTGCATACCAGTTCTTTCTTACCCTTCACCATAAAGCCTTCAGGTTGCTTCATGTAGATCTCCTCTTCTAGATCCCCGTGAAGAAATGTTGTCTTCACATCCATCTGCTCTATCTCAAAATCAAATGCAGCAGCAACAGATAAAAGTAATCTAATAGAAGTAACCTTGGCAACAGGAGAAAAAATATCACCAAAATCAATTCCCGGCACCCGGGAATAACCTTTCGCTACCAACCGAACTTTTTATTTCTCCACCTTGCCTTCTACATTCATCTTCTTCTTAAACACCCATTTGCTCCCAATGGGCTTCCTTCCAGTCGGCAACTCCACCAGATCCCATGCATTGTTTTTGTGCAAGGATGCCATTTCATCAACCATGGCCTCCTTCCAGAGTTTTCCATCCTCTGAATCTACTGCCTCCCTGACAGTTCTGGGTTCATCATCAATTATAGTTAAGGAAAAACCTGAACAGAAAGCAGATGGACTATACCTTTCTGGTTGCCTTCTTTCCCGAACTGATCTTCTCAAAGTTGGAGTTTGTGGCTCTTCATCTTCTGAGTCTTCTTCTGTTGTAGAGTCTGATTCATCCTCCTTTATCTCAAACTCTATCTTCTCAGTTTCCTTTGGTAGGACATCATGTTTAACAACATCTTTCACTTCTCTAAACACCACATCTCAGCTGTACACAACCTTCCTTGTTTCTGGGTGCCAAATCTTGTAACCCTTTAAACCATCCTTATACCCAATAAAGATGCACCTTTCAGATTTATTATCCAACTTGGTCCTTTTCTCCTTTGGAACATGTACATATGCATCACATCCAAATACCCTTAGATGTCAAAGAGAGGGTTTCTTACCAGTCCATACCTCATGTGGAGTCTTATCCTCCAACGCCGATGAAGGTGATCTGTTAACTAAGTAACATGCAGTCTCCACTGCCTCTGCCCAGAATTCTTGTCCTAACCTGGTACCACTGAGCATGCTTCTTGCCTTTTCCATCAGTGTTCTATTCATTCTTTCTACAACTCCATTTTGCTGAGGTGTATATGGAGTAGTCTTCTGCCGTGCTATACCACACTTCTTACATAACTCTTCAAATTCCTTCTTGCAGAACTCCCCACCATTATCTGTCCTCAACGCCTTTATCTTCTTATCTGTCTGGTTTTCCACCAGAGCCTTAAATTCTTTAAATTTGTCAAAGACTTCAGATTTCTTCCTCAAGAAATATATCCATGTATTCCTTGAGAAGTCATCTATAAATGAAACATAGTACACAGAATTTCCCAGTGATGGAACTGACACAAGCCCAAACACATCACTGTGCACAAGTTCTAATATCTTGTTTTCCCTCTTAGCACCAGAAGGAAAACTCACCCGATTCTACTTCCCATATACACAATGTTCAAAAAAATCGAAATCCAGAGAACAATTAGACATACCTTCTACCATACCATCTCTATGCAGTATCCGAAGGCCCTTCTCTCCAATATGTCCAAGCCTCTGATGCCATAGCATGGTCTTTTCTCCAGAGACAACTGGGCTTTCCATCCCACTTTCAGGAACCACAGAACTGTTACACCCATTAATAACAGTGCTACCCTGTAGCTTGTACAGAGTTCCAGTCCAAACTCCCTGCATTAATACCAGTGCTCCCCTAACCATCTTGCAGGCATCTTTCTCGAACACTGTTTTTACACCTGCATTATCCATCTTGCTTACAGAAGTCAAATTTATAGCCAATGCAGGAATATGCAGAACACCAGGAAGTGTTCTAATCCTTCCACCTTGTAGCTTCAGCTTTACCTTTCCACACCCGACGATTTTGGCCTTCCTATCATCCCCTAGGAAGACATCACCATCATATTTCTCATACTCGCAGAACCACTCCCTATGGGGAGTGAAGTGAAAGGATGCACCTGAGTCAATCAACCATGACTCATGATCTACATGTGTATTTGAAGAAGCCAATGCATCCTGTCCACCAGACCAATGCTCGGTTTTGCCTGCGAGAAGGAGCATCATTAGATCCTTTCATTTCTCGGGAGATTTAGATGGGTCCTTTCCCTGGCTGACCTTTATTTCGCATTTCCAGCACACCTTTACAAACTTTCCAGGAGATTTAGATCTCCCTCTAGATTTAGATCTCCCACTCGAAACCTTATTCTTGTTTCTATTCTGGGACCTTCCTCGTACGGATAAGGCATCTCCATTTTGACCCTCCATATTTCTCCGTCTCATTTCCTCCGACAGCAAGGCTGAGACAATGTCATCAAAATTCAAGGTAGTTGTATTGTTACCTATTGCAATAACCAGACTGTCCCACGAGTCTGGTAGAGAACACAAAAAACTGATGCACTTATATTCATCTGAGATTTTAATATCAGCAAATGACGGTGACTTACCACGGTATTGAAGGCGTTCATAAACAACAATCCATAGAGTCTCCATCCTTCATCTCCGGGTTATACAACTTTTTCACGGGAACAATTATTCACAAGGCAGGTGGTACAAAGTCCCCGAGTTTTCCCACAAATTCACACGTCGTGACTTCCCCGGATACATTCGGCAATACGATACGAGACACACAAAAACATATTTTTTTCTCTTAGCCTTCGATCGGTTCTTCTTGATCTTCATCTGACATTCCCATTGGTTTAGTACCTGGATCTACCACGATCCACTGATCTTTATCCACCAGCAGATCCTCCATCTTGAGCTTCCATAACTCAAAAATCTGACCATTAAATTTCTCGATCTCTATCTTCCCGTTGCTCGCCATCTTCTTTCACCGCAAGAATTGATCTTGCAGATCTCCCTCTGAACAGGGTCTACCACAGGCCCGAGCAAAAAACCCTCAGTAGCAAAGGCGTCCCCTTGAAGCCGAAACAACTCTGATACCAAACGTAGGTTTTAACCCTGAACAAAAATTATCTACACACGAATCTTATAACAGAAAATAAACAATAGCAAGAGCATAAAACATAAAACAGATAAACACAGAGATTTTCCCCTGGATCCCAAATCGGGACGACCAGCTTGATTTTTCATTATATTCCTTTTAGTGTTACAACACTTATATATACATGTCGAAGCATACATAAACCCCAATCCACTAACCCTGGATTAGAACATAACCGTAGTTCCCTTGACCGGATCTACAAAAATACCAAGGGCCGAAAATCATCGTACCCCAATACCATGTGCAAAACCATGCACAAAACCATGGAGGCGGACTACCCACCAAAAATTAAGGACCAAAAATTTTCGCCTGGGCACTGCCCCGAACCCCAACAGGGGGGGCTACTGCCCCCCCTGTTATGCCCAGCGCAAAGGGGGGGCTATTGCCCCCCCTCTTACCCCCCCCGCGTGTGCTTAGTCATGGAAAGAATATAACACATACCCAACACTCTTCCTCATCCGAATTCTGCAAAAAAACGTTTCTAGTAGTTAGTCTTGGACAATTGATTCCTGAAAGTGTATGGATATCCGAGGATGAACCACTCCCCGAATCTGGTCAAATCATAGCAGTTGATGAGGAATCTTTAGTCATTAGATCAGCTAAACCCTATCTGGCTACTCGAAAAGCGACTGTTCATGGTCATTATGGAGAAATTCTTGACAAAGGAGATACATTGATAACATTGATATATGAAAGGTTAAAATCCAGTGATATAATTCAAGGTATTCCTAAAGTTGAACAATTGTCAGAAACCCGTTTGAATAATTCAATATTGATGAATCTGAAAGAAAGTTTTGAAAATTGGACCAGAGATATGACAAGATTTCTTGGAAGGCTTTGGGGTTATTCATCAACGCTAGGATAACTATGGAACAAAGTCAAATTCATTTAGTCAATAAGATTCAAAAATTTTACCGATCCCAAGGGGTACGAATTGGTGATAAGCATATAGAGATTACTTTATGCCAAATGACATCAAAAGTATTAATTTCAGAAGATGGAACAGTTAATGTTTTTCCACCGGGGGAACTCATTGGATTATCACGAGCACAGAGAATGGATTGTGCTATGGAAGAGACAATCTACTATCAAACCATGTTATTAGGAATAACAAGGGCATCTCTGAATACTCAAAGTTTTATATCTGAAGCAAGTTTCCAAGAAACTTCTCAGGTCTTAGCTAAAGCTGCTCTACAACGTCATATCAATTGGTTGAAAGGCTTGAAGGAAAATGTTATTCTCGGGGGGATGATACCTGCCGGTACTGGGTAACATATTCACCATTCAGGGAAATGGAACGGAATATATCCAAGAATATGGAATAGGAATCTATTTAGCAACAAAGTGAAGGATATTTTATTTCATCATGACAAAGTATCTTTTTTTTCCATTCAAGAAAATTATCACAATATATTAAAACAGCCATTAAAAGAGTCTTGAGAAAGAGATTTCTTTTTTATGTTCATGAATATATCTTCTATAATAGGAAGAATATGAAATATTCTATGAGTGAGAACGTTTCTACCACGTACTAGACAGACAGCCAATCTTTAAGATGTAATCGATTCCGTTGGAATAATTAGATATTATGATACATTTTATTTCGCTATTTTGGGGAGGAAAGCGAACGAGAATGAGCAAAAGATATTGGAACATTGATTTGGAAGAGATGATGGAAGCAAGAGTTCATTTAGGGCATAAAACTAGGAAATGGAACCCTAAGATGGCACCTTACATTTTTACAGAGTGTAAAGATACTCATATTATTAATCTAGCTAAAACTGCTCATTCTTTATCAGAAGCTTGTGATTTGGTGTTTGATATAGCAGGTAGAGGAAAACAATTCTTGATATTTGGTACGAAATATCAAGCAACTGATTTAGTAGCATCAGCTACTACAGAAGCTCGATGTCATTATGTAAATAGAAAATGGCTTGGTGGTATGTTAACTAATTGGTCTACTACAGAGACAAGATTTCAGAAGTTCAAGGATTTAAAAAAAGAACAAGATATGGAACAATTCAATCAACTTCCAAAAAAAGAAGCAGCTATGCTCAAGAGACAATTAGGCCAATTGCAGAAATATATAGGTGGGATTAGATACATGAGGAGCTTACCCGATATTGTGATAATTACCAATCAACGAGAAGAATCCATTGCTCTTGGGGAATGTAGAACTTTGGGTATTCCGAAAATTTTCTTAGTTGATACATATTGTGATCCAGATCTCGTGGATATCCCAATTCTAGCCAATGATGATGGTATAGCTTCAATCCAATTGATCCTGAATAGATTAACGTCAGCAATTTGCGAAGGAAGGGCATTAAGGTCATTATAGCTATATGGAGGGCTAATAGAAAGTGAATTAGTAATAAAATGAAAATAGAAAAGAAGGGGGGGGGGGGCGCAGGACCTAAGGATTTACTGAGTTGGCTGCTATTCCATCCAAAATCTCGTAAGAGCCAATTTCATTTATTGGTTTGGTTGGCTGCTCCAAATTGAAAAATATTCTTAATGGAATAACCCTTTTATTATCTCGTGACATCAAAAATTCTTATGAGAGTGAAATAATTGAGGAATCTATCATTTATTTGATAAAAATAATATATTTTCTTCTTTAAGTTCATCTTTACAAGGGGGTAATATGGATATCATACGATCTCCTATTAGCACATTGAATCATATCTACGATATATCCGGTGTGGAAGTCGGTCAACATTTTTATTGGCAAATAGGGGGGTTTCAAATTCATGGACAGATACTTATAAATTCTTGGATTGTAATTGCTATCTTATTAGGTTCAACTACCATAGTTGTTTGAGATCCACAAACCATTCCTACCGGTGGTCAAAATTTTGTTGAATATATTCTCGAATTTTTTTGGGACTTGACCAGAACTCAGATTGGGGAGGAAGAATATGGTCCATGGGTTCCCTTTATTGGAACTATGTTTCTAACTGGTCAGGTGCTCTTCTTCCTTGGGGAATTCTAAAATTACCTTAGGGAGAGTTAGCCGCACCTACAAATGATATTAATACTACGGTTGCTCTAGCTTTACTTACGTCAGTAGCATATTTCTATGCAGGTCTTGCAAAGAAGGGGTTAGGTTATTTTGGTAAATATATTCAACCAACCCCAATAATTTTACCAATTAACATCTTAGAAGATTTTACAAAAAACTTTATCACTTAGTTTTCGACTTTTTGGAAATATATTAGCTGACGAATTTGTAGTTGTCGTTCTTGTTTCTTCGGTACATTTAGTAGTTCCTATACCTGTAATGTTCCTAGGATTATTTACGAGCGGTATTCAATATCTGATCTTTGCAACTCTAGCTGCAGCTTATATAGGTGAATCCATGGAGGGTCATCATTAAATCACTGTCCAATCAGACAGAATAGTTTCTAAGTATCATACCAACGCATGACTTGATATGTATGGTAGAAGCAAATCATATTTCTTAGTAAAAAGAGCTTGGTAACAAGATTTAAGATCGATTAACTACTTATGTCCATTAGATCTCTAGATAGAGTGGATCCAATTGGTCCATTTGTATGGAAATATGAGAGAAAATAGGATCGAACAAGTTCACTAATCAGAGTTGTTTGAGTAAAGAATGTACCCCGGCGTAGAATGATGAAATTTTTGTTCCCAGCAAGGGGAGGATTTTTTCAAACGTGTTTACTTTGTATATAATTTATTTCATATATTAATCCATTTATATTGATTAAAAAAGCCTTTTATATTATATGGATTAATATATCATCTATAGATGTTATATATAATGACTTATAGGCTTTTACGCAGTCTATTCTCTCTCCGTGATAAGAATTCATATGTTCAATAAAATGGAATCTTTATTTTTGAATATTAGTCAGATGAAATATTTTCATAAGGGATAATAGGTTTCCTTATTCGTTGATATTATCACTTTGATACCATCAAGAAATATTTTAGGTTCTTAGTTGTTCGGAAGAAATCGTTCCATAATTTTACCATTGGTGAACACTCAATAGATGAAACTCTTGTATTATACACTATTTCTTGATCTTAGTAAGAGGAGATTACCATGGATCCCTTAATTTCTGCTACTTCTGTTATTGCGGCTGGATTATCTGTAGGGCTTGCTTCCATTGGCCCTGGCGTTTGCCAGGGCACTGCTGCGGGCTAGGCTGTAGAAGGTATTGCGAGACAGCCAAAAGCAGAAGGTAAAATATGAGGTACCTTACTGCTAAGTTTAGCTTTTATGGAAGATTTAACAATTTATGGACTAGTTGTGGCCCTAGCGCGTCCATTTGCGAATCCCTTTGTTTAATCCTGAAAAAAAAAAAAAAAGATCCCTACACCTCGTTATTACATTAGTATTTCTCCAAGAATTTCCTTGTTCAGCTACGGGAGAGGCTGATCTGAATAATTAGCAAATGAATTTTTCTTCCTACTTCGGTCAGAAAGATTCATGACGCGTGTGACAGGAAAGGGAAGGGAATGGATAGGGCAAGCAAATTCATTTTATCCTTTTATTTTTATCCTTATCAAAAACCTGGGACTAAGTATCCAAAATATTCTTATCCAGAACTAGATAGGATCAAAAAAGAAAAGAACAAAATGATGTAGAACATATCCTTATCTATGAGGGGCGAGCATATGAAAAATGTAATTGATCCTTTCATTTCCTTGAGTTATTGGCCTTCTGCTGGGGGTTTCGGATCAAATACCAATATTTTAGAAACAAATATAATAAATCCAAGTGTGGTACTTATTTTACTGATCTATTTTGGAAAGGGAGTGTGTGCGAGTTGTATATTCGAATAATATGGCTGGGCCCAACCAGCTGCACTTTGGAGATAGAAAAGTGCATGATCTCAATGAATTACTTCTGAATGGGGAATAGCGAAGAACTATAGCATTTCGTAATTGATTGGGAAATGAACTCTTAGTTTATACGAACCAATGAGGGAGGACCACTAGAATGGTTAAAGCTGAAATGTTTGAAGTATTAGCACAACTAACTGGGTATTCTTTCCACCGCTGTGTCAAGATGAGATGGATTCAAAGGCATAGTTGGAGATTGATCCGATATAAAACATTCATATCAATGGAATACTTTCATCTATTTACTGAAAAATAGTCCCAATTTCCCATACAATTTTAGTTCCAATGCTGAACTAAAAACCTAAACAAAAAGGAAATTATTCGATAGAAAAAAAATAAGGAGGCACAAATTAATTAATTGAATGGAACGATTCAAATTTCATGGGGGAAGAATAGGAGAGAAAAGGGGAAACAAAAACAAAAACAACTTTATTGATAATTGCAAATCCCTTTTGCTGGAAGAGCCTTTGGAGATCTCGGTCTTTTATAAATTGATTCTAAACTTCCGTAAATGGAATGGAAAGGGCAGGCTTGGTGTGAAGGGGGAACATATATGTTCCTAGGGAATAAAAAAGAATTGAGAAGGAGAGCCGAATGAATCGAAAGATTCGTGTTTGGTTTGGAAAGAGATTATGAATTCGTGAAATTTGTGAATAGATAATATACTTTCATTAAGTAATCTATTAGATAACTGTAAATAGAAAATATTGAATACTATTCAGAATTCAGAAGAACTATGTAAAGGAGCTATTGATGAGCTCAATAAAGCTCGGGCTTGCTTAAGGGAAGTGGAAATGATAGGGGACGAAATCTGGGTAAATGGAGACTCCCAAGTAGAACGAGAGAAAGAGGATCTCATCAATGTTGCTTCTGAGAATTTGGAACAATTAGAGGATCCCAAGAATGAAATGATTTACTCCGAACAGCAAAGAGAAATTGACCAGATCCGATAACAAGTTTCTCGCCAAGCTTTACGAAGAAGTATAGGAATTTTGAATAGTCGTTTTAAAATTGAGTTGCATTTAAGTACTATCAATCAAAATATTGGCCTGTTTAGAACCATGATGAACACACCAGATTAGTTGTTATAGGCCCTATTTCTCAACAGAGAATTAATAAGTGCTAATGGGAAATCTTCAAATCGACGAAATTAGTAGTATTATACGCAAACAGATCAAACAATATAACGACGCAGTAGGAGTTGGTAATCTTGGCACCGTACTTCAAGTAGGAGATGGCATTGCTTGTATTCATGGTCTTTATGAAGTAATGGTAGGGGATTTAGTGGAATTTGGAGATGGTACAGTAGGCATTTCCCTAAATTTGGGATCGGATAATGTTGGAGCTGTATTAATGGGTGATGGCTTGATGATACAAGAAGGTAGTTCCATGAGAGCAACAGGAAAAATTGCTCAGATACCAGTAAGTGATGCATATTTGGGTCGTGTTGTAAATGCTCTAGCCCAACCCATTGATGGTAAGGGTCAAATTACAGCTTCCGAATTTCGACTGATTGAATCTCCCGCTCCAGGTATTATATCAAGACGTTCTATATATGAACCCCTTAAAACGAGGCTTATTGCTATTGATTCTATGATTCCTATAGAACGTGGTCAGCGAGAATTAATTATTGGGGACAGACAGACCGGCAAGACAACAGTAGCTACAGATACTATTCTTAATCAAAAGAGTCAAAACAAAACATGTGTCTATGTAGCAATTGGTCAAAGAGCTTCTTCCATGTCTTAGGTAGTTAATACATTTCAAGAACGCGGTGCAATGAAATATACCATTGTGGTGGCGGAAACAACAGATTCTCCTGCTACATTACAATATCTTGCTCCTTATACAGGGGTAGCTTTGGATGAATACTTCATGTATAAGAAACAACATACATCAATCATTTATGACGATCTCTCCAAACAAGCACAAGCTTATCGACAAATGTCTCTTCTATTAAGAAGACCACCTGGCTGAGAAGCTTATCCGGGAGATGTTTTCTATTTGCATTCCCATCTCTTGGAAAGAGCAGCTAAATTAAGTTCCCAGTTAGGTGAGGGGAGTCTTACTGCTCTACCAATAGTTGAGACTCAAGCTGGAGATGTTTCAGCTTATATTCCCACTAATGCAATTTCCATTACTCATGGACAAATATTTTTATTGGCCGATCTATTCAATGCCAAGATCCGACCTGCTATTAATGTGGGTCTTTCTGTATCTAGAGTAGGATCTACAGCTTAGATAAAAGCTATGAAAGAGGTAGCTAGAAAGTTGAAATTAGAGTTAGCTCAATTTGCAGAGTTGGAAGCCTTTGCACAATTTTCTTCTGATCTTGATAAAGCTACTCAAGATCAATTGGAAAGGGGTCAACGATTACGTGAGTTGCTCAAACAATCTCAATCGGCTACTTTGAAAGTAGAAGAACAAATAGCTAATATTTATACCAGAACAAATGGATACCTGGATATATTAGAAATAGCACATGTGAGAAATTTTCTCGTTTGGTTACGCGAGTATTTGATAAAGAATAAACCTCAGTTCGGAGAAATTATATGTTCTACTGGTACATTTACAGAAGAAGTGAAAGCCCTTTTGGAAGAGGCTCTTAAGGAACCTACTGAACTTTTTTTACATCAAGAAAAAAAATGAATATTTGATAATTTGGTGGGATTATTCAGAATAGGAAAAAGAGCTGAATAATTTGTTCCAATACATTGCACAACAATTTAGAACAATTGAAGAGTATTACGTACAATAGGATTTGAACCTATACCGGAGGTTTAGAAGACCTCTGTCCTATCCATTAGATGATGGATGCTCTTTCTACCTTCCCTTTTTTTATTTTCACTCCTTTTGGCATACATTGTCTCGATCTACCTTTTTATTCACAATGAGGTTATAGGATAGGAAAAGAATGGAATCTATTTCACATTGCAATGAAAAATTTATTTCGATTGAATCGTGAAATTATGTTATAAATTTAATCACTTTATATCTACCTATTCTATATATATATAGATATATAATAGGTAGATATCTGTTAGCGGGTAGCGGGAATTGAACCCACATCGTTAGCTTGGAAGGCTAGGGGTTATAGTCGACATTGATTATTCAATGCCTCTAATTCAGAACCGATGATGAGAATTTCATGTCATTCAGCTCCTTCATGGGGGATAGAGAGTGGTATGAGGGAAGAAGAGGAATATTTATATCAAATCTTTGTGAAATGAAATTTCAATTCTTTTCTTTCTCCTCTTTTCTTTTCGAATAAAACCCTAATTTCTTATCGTACCCATGGCTTCTACGTCAGTTTCTTCTCTTTTCTACTCTTCTCTTTTTTTAGTGAACGACCCAAAATCGTAGAATACTTACTCACTTTCTAGATGATCCCGATAGAAAGAGAAATTTGAAAAGTTTCAAATAATCACAAATCTTTCTAGTTACTTCGTTCCCTATTTCTACTGATTCTGATCCCTAGGAGAAAAAATTCCACCGAGCTCGAACAAAATGCTGATAACCCAAGTAAACCAAATTCATCGTTCTATAGCTATTTCGCTTCAACCTGGGGTCCTTCCATCCATAAGTTGAAGGTTTAGTCACGATGAAAAAATATCTTTGGATCCCCATAGATCTGGAATTTATCTAACCTTTCAAACATTTTGTGTCGCTATCTTGGAACCAAAAATGTGTTTCTCTTTCATCGTTTGAGACGCAGATTATGAGAAGGTATGCTATTCCTATGCATTCATAGGGAAGGGTTTGAGCCTATCTGGAAATAGAGCTCTAGATGGATCTTTCATCCATGTAAAAGATCCTTCAACTATTTGAGTTGATAATGTAACGAATCACACTTTTACCACTAAAATATGCCCGCAATGATCTGATTGTAACATATAGATTGATCTTTTGTCCAACCAATAGGAAGATGAGGAGTTATCAATCAACCTCTATTGAAATTTTCTATCAATCATTACCTTGTTTTCATAATTACATGAATCTCCGAAGATGGAGATTCATGTAATTATAGATTACCTTTGCGAATTACTGATAAAACAATAACTAAAGGGCCCGATACAACCATCAGATTCAGAACAATGAGTTGTGTAATAAATTCTAGATCCATTTGGTTTTCTTTCACCCTCCATTGACTGGATGTATGAATAAAATGTTGTCGGTATCAATCACTTTTCTTCTATTTTGTCTTCTTCAGACTCCTACCCATTTGTGTAGGTTCGATCTGGAACCTATTATGGCCTTGAGCAACTAATATCTTTACAATAATATAATATCTTTAGATAGAGAACCCTTCAATATCTAGATAATAAAATTTTATACTGGAGAGGGATAAATGGACTAATCCATGTAACACATTTATTCAAACTAATTGGGGAGGGAGTGAAGAGATGATAATAGAGGTTCAATTTTTGATAGATTTTTTTCTTGCCTTTACAGCAAGTATTCTAGCCTCAAATTAGGTCAAGCACTGTATGAATGATTTTTCTGACCTGCTTGGCCTGGCCATCGGCCAGGCCAAGCAGGCCAGAAAAAAGAGAGGAAAATAAATAAGTACTATTTTGAACGAAATGAGCAATACGATTGACTAGATTGTTCTTTATCCAACTGAATAATTGCAATATTGATTATATTGTCGATACAATCCGTACATACTATGGTATACACCTTTACTCAACCATTCATTTTGTTACACATGAACTCTTCCATCTTGGAGAGATGGCTGAGCGGACCAAAGCGGCAGATTGCTAATCCGTAGTACAGATCATCCGTACCGAGGGTTCGAATCCCTCTCTCTCCGTTCGTACACTATTGATCCTGAAAACGAATAACCCTAAATATTTCTACGGAACGGAAAAGACCCATTAACCTGGAGACTTTTTTCACTATTATTTACGTCTAGGATTATGTCCTGGATCGTTCGATAGAAATCCAAAGATAAAAAGAGAAATGAAAAATACCACTACTGCGTAAACGAACAGATTAAGAATAAGCATTACGTAATCTACGGAATCCTTATTATAAGTACAACATAATAGATCATCAATCTTTGTACCATATATGGATACTTGAATACCAAACAATAGTGTGATTGTTACAAATCACAAAATTATTTCTTCGAATCACGTGTGAAAATAAATTTGAAAGAAGAAGAGAAATTTTCTCTTTGTTTTCCAAATGGTCTTTTTTCCCTCTTATTTTTTGGATCAACCAGATATTTATTGAATATTTATGAAAATATGTCATTGGTATCGATCGTATCAATACGTGACCCATTAGCTCGATCCGAAGTGAGCGGTGGGATCGGAAGGAATTGATGAAGGTTAGTGGAAAAGTTTTTATCCGAGAGCATATAAGGTATCTGAATCTGGTATCGTTGGGTGGAACAATGATAGAACTTTTGTCACAAAAAAATGGAAAGATTTATACAAAAATTAGATCAATGACAGCGATCCAAAAACTTGAAAAAGAAAAAAAAATATACTTTTTATCGAAAACTTACAGCAGCTTGCCAAACAAAGGCTAAGAGAAAAGAGAAAACATGAATAATTGGCATTACATCGACAATTGGATCAAAAATTGCATAAGCCTCAGGTAATTTTCCAAAAAAGGGATTATTTGAATGAATAAAGGCATCATCTAGACAAATATTGAACATAACTGGCATTTTTCTTCTCCAATAAAAATCAGGGGGGTGTAAAGCCAGAAAAGTCTTTGATTGATCAAATCGATCGAAGCTCTTTGGCAAGTTTGACTAGACTTGGGGTTGGAAGGGATGATTCTTTCATACATATAATATTTTACCCAATCTAATAGAAAATGATCAATGAATGAATATTCTTGTCCCTTTTTCTGTTTTTCCTATTATGTCCAATTCCATCAATAACCTATTTTGTTGAAATATCCACAAATTTTTTTTGCCCAATTGGGATCTGATCTAATTAATCTTGGATCCTAATGGGCTGAAAAAAAATTTGATATAAGTATTCATTAGCATATGAATAGGGAAATAGAATGGGAATGGAGCGTGGCCAAGTGGTAAGGCAGCAGGTTTTGATCCTGTTATTCGGAGGTTCAAATCCTTCCATCCCAGACTTATTTCATTGGTTCCTGTTTTCCCTTCCCTCACTCTTCCCTTTCTTCTTTCGTAAAGGGTAAATCCAATGGAATTTTTGTTTTTCTTTTTCTCATAATTTAACCATACTTAACTTATCAAATGGGAATGTTATTACAATAGGGAAGAGATAAAGGGATATCTCTGTGGTGAAGATGGGAATACAAATCAATTTGAGATAAGGTTCAATTTATGAAATTAGCCCATTGGATGTATGCTGGTCCTGCTCATATTGGAACTCTACGAGTAGCTAGTTCATTCAAAAATGTCCATGCCATTATGCATGCTCCTCTAGGAGATGATTATTTTAATGTAATGCGTTCTATGTTAGAATGGGAAATAAATTTTACTCCTGCAACTGCTAGTATAATCATATTAACACCTAAAAGATAAGGAGGAAAGTCCTGATCTTATCATATTAACACCTACGTGTACCTCTAGTATCTTGCAAGAGGATTTAAAAAACTTTTTGGATGGAGCATCCATAACCTCCGATTGCAACGTCATTTTTGCGAATGTGGATCATTATCAAGTGAATGAAATTCAGGCAGCGGATAGAACTTTGGAACAGGTAGTTCGTTATTATTTGGATAAATCCCATACATTGGATCAATTCGTAACAGATGCACCTTCTGTAAATATAATTTGGATTCTTACTCTGGGTTTTCAGAATCGACACGATTTTCGTGAGTTTAGATGTTTATTAAAATATCTGGACATCAGAATTAATCAAATAATTCCTGAAGGAGGATCTGTAGAGGATCCAAAAAATTTACCAAAAGCTCAGTTCAATTTAATTCCTTATCATGAAGTGGGCTTAATGACAACGATGTATTTGAATAAGGAATTTGGAATGCCTTATGTATCTACAACTCCTATGGGAGCTGTAGATATGGCCGAGTGCATCCGACAGATAAAGAAATCTCTTGATATCTTGGCGGCTCCTATTTTATCAAGAAAAAGGGTTGATTACGAATCCCATATCGATGGACAAACTCGATTCGTTTCCCAAGCTGCTTGGTTCTCAAGATCTATCGATTGTCAGAACTTTACGGGGAAAGAGACAATCATTTTTGGTGATGCAACTCATGTTGCTTCAATCACTAATATACTTGCTAGAGAGATGGGAATTCGTGTGAGTTGTACAGGTACTTATTGTAAAAATGATGCAGAATGGTTCAAAGAGAAAATTAAATATTTTTGTGATGAGATGATCATCACAGATGATCATGCTAAAGTAGGAGATATTATCGCTCGCGTGGAACCCTCTGCAATATTTGGTACTCAAATGGAACGTCATATTGGTAAACGTCTTGAGATTCCCTGTGGAGTTATTTCTGCACCAGCTCATATCCAAAATTTTTCCTTGGGATATCGACCCTTCCTGGGTTATGAAGGTACTAATCAAATAACTGATCTAGTTTATAACTCATTCGCTCTGGGTATGGAGGATCATCTTCTAGAGATTTTTTGTGGTCATGATACAAAGGAAATAATGAGTAAATCATTATCCACGGATATTAGTCCAATTTGGGATCCTGAAAGTCGGCAAGAATTGGGTAAAATCCCCCGTTTTGTAAGAGACGAAGTAAAGATAAATACAAAAAAATTTGCACAACAAAAGGGCCTTTTGAATGTTACTGTCAAGGTAATGCACGCAGCTAAAGAAGAATTAAGTTAGGTACCTAATCAATATCAATTAATTGATACATTGAGTGTATTCTATACAAAAACAGTGGATCCAATTCGATACCTATTCCTATCATATCAATTGAGTTAATGACTATTCATAATCACGTCTCGATTGTGATTCGAGATCAGGGAGGGATCTTCAAAACATTGTATGAAACGATGTGGTAATTTACATAATTGGTTTCGTGAATATGGATTATGACATCATTTCATATTCGGATCAAGTGCCCTTAGCTCAAAATTATTCTTATTTTCTTATATACTCTCCAAGTCAATATTGTTTCCACATGATTCCATACAAAGATGATGAATATTTGAATCATTCTATTGTTAAAGCCTAGGATTTTCTATCGATGTGTCTAACATCTCGTCCCAATACAGCGACAATCAAACAATTCATTTATCTCTTATTCTGAATTGACAATAGTGTATTGTGTCGATATAATTCGTCCATTCACAACAAAAATATATATCTTAGGTTCATCATTTATTAGTGATTCTATCCAATCATGATAATTATGTCGATGGAGCATTTATTCATAACCTAGATTACTTTATTCTGGAATGGTGGATCGAAACTATAAATATCCATATATGAACTGACGAGTGAATTATTTTGTCATTCACATAGGTTTTTGATCCCTCTCGTTCGTTAATTAGATTGGTAGGATTCTATTTACCGATTCATATTGAGTAACCTCGCATTCCACTTCGATCGTATATATACTCAATATCTATTCGTAATATGGGTTTCTAACTCAATGGTAGAGTACTCAGCTTTTAAGTGCGACTAAGATCTTTTACACATTTGAATGAAGTAGAAAAATCGTCGATACCATCAGTAAAGTTCAGAAGACTACGAATGATCCTAATGAATAGAAAAAAAAGCATGTCGTTCCAACATATGATCTTTATGATACCTGATATTATTTATCGGATACCTGATTGTATTCGATCAGGACCGGATCTGATTCAAGGAATCAAATGGGTGGAAAATGTCTATTATATACCTGGATGGATGTATAATATGCTCATCCTTTCGGATCAAAATTAATAATTGTGAATAGGATTTCATAAATTCACGATTAAGTCGAATGAGTCAATGGAGAAAGCTATATGACTTGAATCATAAGTAGACCCAGAGAAACGAGCTTCTGTTCCTCGTCCCTTTTAAGTGAGCGAGGAATTCCCTTTACTGATCAGAAGTTAAGAGCAGTTTAGTAACTGATATCAGGAGGTTTTCCCTGAGTAGATCAGGGATTTATACACTCACAATGAGTCCTAAGTACTCAAGTACAGATGTGTAAGATAAATAGTGTACTGACCAGGTTTATTTATTCCATGAGTCAGGAGAGTGATTGGTTGCCAGGATAAAAAAAAATTGTTCTTCCTCATGATGAATGAGATCCTTGGGTAGTAAATCTATAGAAGATAGAATCTTTATATTTGGATATATCTCTTTTTTCCTATCTTGTTCTGACTAGATCGCACCATGTATTTTCTCAGAAATGAAGAGGTTATTCTCATGAATGAGGGCCATAGCTGATGTTTGGAAATGGATGAATTCCATAGATACGGAAAGGAAGATAACTCTCGGAAACAATGCTTTTTATGTCCACTCTTTTTTTAGGAATATCTTACGCAATTTCTCATGATCATTATTTGGATGGATCAAGTTCTTCCGAACCGATGGAACATTTAAGTTCCAATGATCAATTCAGTTTCCTAACTGTAAAACGTTTGATTGGTCAAATACATCAACAAAATCATTCAATTGTTTTATTCGTGAATTGCGCTCCAAATCCATTAGCTGATTGCAAGAAGAGTTCATATTCTGAATCGGTACTAGAAGGAGTTACATTGGTCCTGGAAGTTCCGTTCTCTATACGGTCAAATATTCTGTGGAAGGGATGAATGAATGGAAGAGTTTCCGGTCAATCCATTCAATATTTCCCTTCTTGGAGGATAAATTCCCGCATTCAAATTATATATCAGATGCACAAATACCCTATTCTATTCATCTGGAAATTTTGGTTCAAACCTTTCGTCACTTGATCTGATATGCTCCCTCCTTGCACCCATTACGCTCTATTCTCTATGAATATCTAAATAGTCCAGAGAATTTACAAAGATCAATTATTGTCATCCCAAGAGTAAATACGAGATTCTTCCTGTTCCTGTGGAATTATTATGTCTATGAATGCAAATCCATTTTCTTTTCCCTTCTTAAACGATCCTCTCATTCATGATCGTTGTCTCATAGACCTTTCCCTCAGCGAAATCATTTTCATCGAAAAATAAAATATATTATCATATTTTCTCATCGAAATTCACTGAAAAGTATCTGGTTGTTGAAGGATCCTAAAATTCACTATGTTAGATATGGTGAAAGATCTATTATAGCTATAAAAGGTACTCATCTCCTAGTGAAAAAATGTAGATATTATCTTCTACTTTTTCGGCAATGTTATTTCCATCTTTGGTCCTAACCATATAGGGTCTGTTGTCATCAATTATCCAAGAATTGTTCTTCTTCTCCAGGTTATTTTCTGAGGGTTTGGATGAGCCCTCTTTTTGTCAGAACCAAAATGCTAGATGATTTATTCATCGTCGATCTTATTACCAATGAATTTGATCCAATAGTTCTGATTGTACCAATACTTGGATTATTGGCTAGAGAAAAATTCTGTGACGTATCAGGATGGCCAATTAGTAAATTGTCTTGGACCAATCTAACAGATGATGATATCTTCAATCGATTTGATCAAATTTGGAGAAATATTTTTCATTACTACAGTGGATCCTTTGGTCGAGATGGTTTATATCGTATAAAGTATATACTTTCATTATTATGTGCTAAAACTTTAGCCTGTAAACAAAAAGTACGATACGTGTAGTTCGGAAGGAATTAGGTCTAGAACTCTTTCAAAAATCATTTTCAAAAGAACGATAATTTTATTCTCTGCCTTTTTCGTCAAAAGCAGTGGACCGTTCGTAGAGAGAACGAATTTGGCATTTAGATATTCCCCAGATAAATCCCTTAGCTAATTCCTAGCAAAAGATACAGGATCTTAAAATAGAAAACTTATTTGACCAATGAAATGCTCTTTGAGTAATTGCCTCGATTCAGAATCATTTTTCTTTTTCTATCCGAGAACTAAAATGATTAGGAAATAGATACATTACATGGGGAAAGCCGTGTGCAATGAGAATTGCAAGCACGGTTTGGGGAGAGATTTCTCGCTCTTGCTGATACTGAAGGAGCAGATCATCCACTCCATCCGACGAGCTCCGGGTTCGAGTCCCGGGCAACCCGGATCAAATTTCTGATAGGTACCTCTGTCCACTTATTCTGGTTCTGGATCTAATCAAGTTTTTTTCATATCTGTTCTCATTCCAATTGATCTACCATTCCTGGAACCGGTAATAAATAATTTTATGGAGTATCTAATCACAGATAGATCTATAGAGTGTGGAATATATGGATAGAATATAGAGGTATTTGAGATAGACTCTATATTCTATCCATATAGTATAGATCAGTAGCTATCCCGTTGGGATAGATATTGAAATTCCATCCCAGATATTGGTTGACATTGATACATGGATCATATTATACTGTAAAATAACAAGCCTTATGCTTGGGAGCCTTTGATGATTTTATAAACGAAGTTCTGACCATGACCGCAATTATAGAAAGACGCGAAAGCACAAATTTTTGGAGTCGCTTCTGCGACTGGATCACTAGCACTGAAAAACGTCTTTACATTGGATGGTTCGGTGTCTTGATGATCCCTACCCTATTGACCGCAACCTCTGTATTCATTATTGCTTTCATCGCAGCTCCTCTGGTAGATATTGATGGTATTCGTGAACCTGTTTCCAGTTCTCTTATTTATGGAAACAATATTATCTCTAGTGCTATTATTCCTATCTCTGCAGCTATCGGATTGCACTTCTATCCAATCTGGGAAGCAGCTTCCATCGATGAATGGCTATACAATGGGGGTCCTTACAAGCTAATCATTCTACACTTCCTACTTGGTGTAGCTTGCTATATGGGTCGTGAGTGGGAGCTTAGCTTCCATCTAAGTATGCATCCTTGGATTGTTGTTGCATACTTAGCTCCTGTTGCAGCTGCTACTGCCGTTTTCTTGATCTACCCTATTGGTCAAGGGAGCTTCTCTGACGGTATGCCTCTAGGAATCTCTGGTACTTTCAATTTCATGATTGTATTCTAGGCTGAGCACAATATCCTTATGCATCCATTCAACATGTTGGGTGTAGCTGGCATATTCGGCAGCTCTCTATTCAGTGCTATGCATGGTTCTTTGGTAACTTCCAGTTTGATAAGGGAAACTACTGAGAATCAGTCCACAAAGGCAGGTTACAAATTTGGTCAGGAGGAAGAAACCTACAATATTGTGGCTGCTCACAGTTATTTCAGCCGATTGACCTTCCAATATGCTAGTTTCAACAACTCCCGTTCTTTGCATTTCTTCTTAGCTGCTTGGCCCGTAGTAGGTATCTGGTTTACCGCTCTAGGCATAAACACTATGGCTTTTAACCTAAATGGATTCAATTTCAACCAATTTGTAGTTGATAGTCAAGGTCGTGTAATTAACACTTGGGCTGATATCATTAATCGTGCTAACCTAGGTATGGAATTTATGCACGAACGTAATGCTCACAACTTTCCTTTGGATCTAGACGCTATTGAATCTTTTTCAATAGGCGGATAATACTCTGATGGATTGTTATCATGTATTGCTTAATTGAAGCATACCAATCCTTTCAATAAAATGAAAGGCTTGGTATGCTTCAATTGTTTGTTGTTATTCTTCATACTTCTTCCCCCATTCCATCAATAATGGATATGTGCAGTTCCCCTGCATCCAGCAGGAATTGAACCCGTGAGTTTGCCAATTATGAGTTGGGCACTTTAACCATTCAACCATGGATGCTAGATAAAGATCATCAACATACTCATTCTATAATATGAGTATAGACTCAGATCTAAAATGGGTTAGTTCGGGATCGGGACCCATTTACATTCTTTCTCTCATACTTGATTCATATCAAATATTATCAGTAGACATTCAAATAACATTTCATTGAATGAATCTGATAATAAGCCGAAAAACTTGTTCGAGAGTTGGGAGTTAGTCATCGATCTTGCTTTGATCCCCTATCAGAGTTACCGACCCACATACGAACAAAAGTTAGCTCGTTTTTGCTTCTTGGGAGAAATGACTGTAGATAGATAAATTGGCTTGTTTTTCTGGGGCAGACGTAACCAAGTGGACCAAGGCAGTGGATTTTGAATCCACCATGCGCGGTTTCAATTCCCGTCATTCGCCCATAAAATAAGATAAAAAAAATCGGGTTGGATCCGATTCATTGTCATTTTCATATTTCATTGAAATAAATTATATCCAGTGGTATAAGGGTATTGGTTGGTTGACACGAGCTTTCCAATTATATTTAATCAATATTATATTATATATTCTATTCATTGGGATGAAAAAAAAAGGGAGAGAGAGGGGGTAACAAAAAAATGAAAAAAAGAAGATCCTGGATAATCAAATTGGAAGAGATACAAAGTTATCAATTTCTATGCAATCCATGGACCAAATCCAATTTGGTGAGATTTGGAATGTGAACCTTTCCTATCCGAAATGAATTGATCTTATTGAGTTGATCGAACTCCCTATTTGGTTGTTGATTGAATGTTTCATCAGATCAATTTTTATAATCTCTTCTCCCTTCCCTAGACAGAAAGAGATATAGATCCTGAAGTAAGTCCATTCCGAGCCAAATTACGGACAACCTATTTTCTATGTTTAGATGAAATTGATACACAAATCAAGCACGTGATTCTTTTAATATGTACTAAATATTCTTATATGAATATTTAGTACATTTTACTTTGGTGATTACACCGGTGAGAAATGGATCGAAATGAAGATGTGAAAAGATAAAACAAAGGGGAAAAAGAAGGTTTTCCCATTTTGGACCACAATGGTTAAATATATAACTTCTTTCTATATAAGGAGAATAAATTTGGAGTAATTTCATTTAGTTCTATGAGTTATGAAAAAATCAACTCGTTCCTGTCCATAGACTCATTCGTATCGGACCACGATGTAGTAGTCAGAATATACATAGAGATGTATGAGAGAGAATAGAAATACTCCTTTTCATTTTGTTGCATTGCAGAAGGTTCAAGACGAGAATGAATAAAAAATATTGAATGGAATAGATATTGTGAATAGAATCTGGTCAATGGAAGGCAGAAAGCGCACTTCCCTCCCCTGAAATTGTTCCATCGATGTTATTAAATAGGTGATTCGAGAATCAGATAGGAACTCTGAAAACTCGGGATCGAGCGATCATGCATTTACCTATATTGAATCGGTTCGATCTAGTTTCAAATATTTGTTCCAACAACGAATCTTCGGAACCCAAATTTTTTTTGAAAGGATGATGGATGAAAAATTGTCCCCAAATCATCGTATACCTTTTGATCATATAGGGTGCTCAGAAATGGTTGAAATAGTGAAATAGGAGGATCGCAATGACTATAACCCTTGTAAAGTCTTCTAAAGAAGAACAAAATTTATTTGATACTGTGGATGACTGGCTAGGCAGAGACCATTTCATTTTTGTGGGTTGGTCCGGTCTACTACTCTTTCCTTGTGCCTATTTTGCCTTAGGTAGATGGTTCACGGGTAGAACCTTTGTGACTTCATGGTATACTCACAGATTGGCCAGTTCCTATCTAGAAGGCCGTAGTTTTTACTCCTGCTAATAGTTTAGCACATTCTTTGCTGCTATTATGGGGTTCCGAAGCACAAGGAGATTTTACTCATTGGTGTCAATTAGGTGGTCTATGGACCTTCGTTGCTCTTCATGGTGCTTTCGGTCTAATAGGTTTCATGTTACGTCAATTCAAACTTGCTCGATCTGTACAATTGCAACCTTATAATGAAATTGCATTCTCTGCTCCAATTATTGTCTTTGTTTCTGTATTTTTGATCTATCCATTGGGCTAGTCTGGTTGGTTTTTCACACCTAGTTTTGGTGTAGCAACTATTTTCCATTTTATCCTCTTCTTTCAAGGTTTTCATAATTGGACCTTGAATCCATTTCATATGATGGGAGTTGCCGGAGTATTGGGTGCTGCTCTTCAATGTGCTATTCATGGTTCTACCATGGAAAATAATTTATTTGAAGATGGTGATGGTGCAAATACGTTCCGTGCCTTTAACCCAACTCAAGCCGAAGAGACTTATTCCATGGTCACTGCTAATCGCTTCTCGTCCCAAATTTTTGGAGTTGATTTTTCCAATAAATTTTGGTTACATTTCTTCATGTTATTTGTGCCAGTGATTGGTTCATGGATATGAAAGTCGGCCTTAGTGATTCGACGGTGCCGAGTGGAAGGGCCATCGCTCAACAGATAAAAGTTACTCTAGGGATAATAGGTTTATCTTCCCCAAGAGTTCACATCGACGGGAAGGTTTGGAACCTCGATGTCGACTCTTCGCCACCTGGGGCAGTAGTACGTTCCAAGGGTTGGGCTGTTCGCCCATTAAAGTGGTACATGAGTTGGGTTCAGAACGTCGTGAGACAGTTCAGTCCATATTCAGTGCGGGCATTAGAGCATTAAGAGGACCTTTCCCTAATACGAGAGGACCGGGAAGGATGCACCTCTGGTGTACTAGTTATCATGCCCACAGTAGATGCTGGGTATCCAAGTGCGAAGTGGATAAATACTGAAATCATATAAGTAGAAAGCCCACCCCAAGATGAGTGCTCTCCTATTCTTACTTCCCTGAAAGCCCCTAGTCGCGAACACGGGTGGGACAACGACGGGTTCTCTATCCTTGCAGGGGATGGAGCGACAAAAGTATTGATAATCCAAGATAAGGTCATGGCGAGATGAGCCATTTATAATTACGATAGTTGTCAAGTGGAAGTGCAGTGACGTATGCAGCTGAGGCATCCTAACAGACCGAGAGATTTGAACCTTGTTCCTACATGACCTGATCGATATGATCGGGTACTAGCCATCCATTCTTTTCTTTGTTCAATTGTTTGACAACATGAAACTATGAAACCAAAATCTCTGCCCTCCCTCTCCTTCGGATAGAAGGGCAGAGGAGGGTTCTCTACCTAGAAGGGACACCCCTTCGGTGTCCTTTTAATAATTGGGGCCACACAATCATTAGCCAATATGATTTTCTCACATTTATGCCCTTCCTCATTCATGGTTTGAAATTTTGGTGTCCCAAGCATAGAGGAACCACGCCAACCCATCCCGAACTTGGTGGTTAAACTCTACTACGGTGAAGATACTGTAGGGGAAGCCCTGCAGGAAAATAGCTCGGTGCCAGGATGATAAAAAGCTTAATGCCTCTTCTTCTCATTAGAAGGTCATCTTCTTAGAAACTCCATTTTTGACATCTTTTCTTTCCCACTCCACACTTTACCTTGAAACGCAATACCTGCGTTCACTCATAGCGATAAATTTGCTTCTGCATCCTCTTACCCCGCGAAGAGAGGAATCCCTATTTTGGGAGGGACTCCTGGGGGCGAATCCAGCGGATATGGGGCCTGTAGCTTAGAGGATTAGAGCACATGGCTACGAACCACGGTGTCGAGGGTTCGAATCCCTACTTGCCCACCCCGAAAGGGGACAAAAGGGAGGTCGGGGGTAGGGAGATTATGATTGGGATATCGGACATAAAGCTATGGAACTTAGTCTTCACAAAGGGTCATTTGTCAAAAATGATACCCGGTATGTCGAAGAGTAACGTGTCTGAACTCCTATAAATCTTCCTCATTATTAGATTTAGATTAGGGTTATAGAACGAGATATTCTCCCAAATCCGAGGGAAATTATATTGACAACATGCAGGGATTCTTGGACTGGATGAATTATCAGAGGAAGATCGTTTAATCGTGGCAAGAGCAAGAAAAATTGAACGTTTCCTATCACAACCCTTTTTTGTAGCAGAGGTATTCACAGGTTCCATCGATCAAGTAGATCACCCAAGGAGGGGGATTTTCTAGAACCAAAATGGAAAACAACTGCTAAGAAAAGGAGACTAGTCACACACTCATCGAATCAAGAGTGTGGATAGGTGTGTTCGATGTAAGAATTAAATTGAACCTTTTAATTGTGGGAGATTGATGAAGCAAAGAATACATATGCAAATAAGTATTGATTCGAAATTTCATTTGGTGAAATGTAAGTTACCTTGTAGAATTTGAGACCCCTAGCTTAGCCTAAATACCATGTTTTTTAAAATTCCAACAATGCTTAGCCTAATTACCTTACTGCATTTTTTCCAACAATGCTTATCTAATTACCTTACCAACTTTTTTCCAACAATGCGTAGCCTAATTACCTTTTTCCAGCAATGCCTAATGACCATCACTTGAACCTACAGATCAATCACATTGCAGAATCGCCCGGACATACTTGAGAAGACGTTGGTTCAGGGGTTTAGCTGAGAAGATGTTGGTTCATGGGTTTCGCTGAGAAGAAGTTGGTTTAGGGGATTAGCAGGGGACCCGTTGGTTAGACCACTAGCCCCTAAGCAGAGACAACTACTGGCCCGACTAGGAAATCAGGTGCAATCAGCCTTTGTCAACCCACAAAATGGTAAGGACCCTAATAAGTTTGATTGGTCTTTATTTTATATTTAAATTCTTCTTATGTGTCTGCATGTTCATTATTCTCTACTTTCAAGGCATATGGTTGTATTTCCAAGATTCGGGAAACACGGGTTTGTCTTTTTGAACTTAACACAATATAATTGTTACATACCTGAGCCACAGACAGAATACCAATGAAAAATGTGATTTTATTAAGATATATATATAACACAAATCCTAATGTACAAGACTCCCCAAAGTATAAAAAAATTCCTAAATCCCACAATTCATCATCGTTCTATACCTTATCAATTTATGCAAAATTTATACATACAGTAATTAATAATATTTCTGTTTTAAAATACTTGTCACATTGGTTCAATTTTTGATCCATCTTAATTCAAGTAGTCCAAGAGTACTTCGTCCTCTTTTCTAAAGAAGAAGCGTGTTATTGGTGACATGCATGTGAAAACATATTGAGAGATTGCCTAATATTTTCCACACTATCATAAATGACCCACTATAGGCAAGAGGTTTCATTTATATGTCAGTATAAATAATAGTGGTAAAGGTCATTAAGATTTCAAAAGAAACTAAAGGGTGGTTTCATGTGCAACCTTTTTTGTTGTTGCTACTACTTTTGTCACTGTAGTAGGTAAAAATCTTGCAGTGACAGAGGATGCATGCCTTGCTTCACAGTCAGGACTCACTCTAGAGTCTCTTTGAGAAATTATATGGCTCAAAATGAGCTGACTGTGCTTGACTGCAGTTGTTGGGAAAGAAGCAACCTTTTCATAATATGATCTAGCATGCTCTATACAACTTATTGTTTCTTTGGTAGAATTACATATGTGCTCTCCCCCTCTTCTTCATATGATTTGATATTAAGAAGGGGAATGTACAAATGGCATACTTGAACCTATGGTCAAGAAATAATTTTAAATTTCCACATCATGAATATCCCGAACAACAACCATTTACCCCTAAAAAACTACCACATGAGACATAGACAAAGGTATAGAACCACTAGAGGCAGACATTTTCAACCTTATAAAATTCAACCTGATAGTTTCAATGATCCATTTTATTATATGACTCCTTCTCTTCTTTTTGTGTCTATGCTCAATGCTAAACTGCCCTTCAATTCCCATGCCACCATTTTGGGAATCTATCTTATCATTAGTGCCAACCCAAGAAATAGTAGTTCTAGTCATAGAAGAAGAAACAAAAGAAGTCAAAAGTCTGATAATTTTATAAGGCACAAAAAGTTCTAACAAACTCCGACCATTAATGGTTCCATGAATAGGTTTGGACACAATAAAGGAAAAAAATGACAATTTAGACTTATATTTTTCTTGAGGAGTTACGTAGGATAATGATGGACTCAAGAAGTTCAATACATTTTTCTTTCCATTACACACATTTCAGGTCATGGGGTTAGAGAAATATGCCTTGATGGAGTTATTTTAGGAGAGTGTAAAGGTTCCTTGAAACATTGGTTTGTTGAACCCCCTCGTGAATGGGAGTTGACATACTCCATATAGGAGATGGTGACCTAAATGGAAATGGTAAACTCATAATGGCTTATGGATTGTCCATATACCCAACCATGTCGATATTAGAAGAGATTTCTAATCTACTAACTAAAAAATGAACTTTTGCAACTTCCATGTTAACTTACCTCGTGCCTATAACTCCTAAATTAGAGAAAATCACAGCATGGCTGATAGTCCTCATACCATCTCCAAACATAGTGCTAGCTAAAAATGATGACATAATCAATAGTGAAGTTTTGGGAGTGTGAACCTCACAAGAATTATTAAATATTTTTCCCATGATTTTTTGTTGCTGCCAAATTCCAAGATGGTTCCCACAACATCTCCCTTTGATTGGATGAAACATTACCATTACAAGTTGTTGAAAACTCACATTGGGGACATTTTCAGATTTTTTGGACCACATGTAGTTAGGAATTTCAAGTTCTATGAAGATATTATTCACAAAAAATACATTCCAATAATAAAAGTAACCAGAATTAGGAATGATAATAAACATTTGAGTAGAAAAAATTATGCCAATAATATCATCGAAAGTTGTTGTCATCAAAGGTTCTTCTGGTAGAGATCCCTAGTTAAGAAAATAAATTCATTAAGCATTATCATTAATCTCTCTAAAGAGCATGACACATTCTTATTTCCTTCACTATCATCAAATAATAGCTATTCCTTCAACAATATTATTTCAGAAATATAACTCTGTATTTTCATGTTGGTTCTAGTTGTTCTAAAACTATGTTCAGATTCCAAGTTCATAAGATCATATTTAGTAATACTATTGTTTATTTATATGCTATTTATATTTACTTCAACATTCTCTCGAGATTTTTGATTCATATGAGCACTCTTTTGTTTGAGATCATCCTCTATTTTTGTGGCAGTCCCCATTGATTTACCACTCTCTTCAAATTCCACATTCATAAGACCAGTATGCCCAACCCATGCTAACAAAAATAACTTAACCACACTTTTGAAATTATAAGTTTGAATGTTCAATTTTCTTGGCACACCTATCGACTATATTCATGCTAAACCTAGAAATTTGCATTGCTCGCTAATAACCAATAATCATAATTTTTTCCATAGGAGCTGTTAGGTCATTAATTTTAGGATGATAGATCACTTCTAGTGTAAGAAAATATTATTTATTAATCATTTAAAGTTCCTATACCAATGTATATTTCTTTTCAATATCTCCATTCTCTACTACCATGCTCATTTTGGCTAAGTACATAGTTTCTACAAGCATCGATTAAATTTTCCTGCACATTCAATATTAGTTCATTAGACTGTTGTTTAAGATGATGCTTCTAATCTGTGTTGATCGGTGGAGTTCCCAATAAAAGAAGAATGAGATATTATTTCCCTAATTATATTTTTATACTTGATTATGAAGCTAAATACATTGCAACACTACAATTTATTTTCCAACAGAGTTGAACTATGCTAGGGTATTAACTATTTAGTGATCAAATTATTAATTGTCACAAGGCTCCTTTATCTTCACAAGTATTCACTAGTCAATGATCACATGTATATATCTAGTTGTTAGAGCCCTCCATCACATGAGTTTATATGTTTGTGGTGTCTTAGCCCTTACTGCTTCAAATGTAAGACTAGGGAAAGGCTTCTAATCACCAATTTTTCCATCTTCCAATTAGTAGTTCTTCAATATAGCTCCCACAAGAATGAAAATAGGGTTATCATATAACTGAGCCTGAGATGGAGACAAATATTCACATACAGTCCTTTGAGCATGTTACAATCCTTCAAATCCTAAGGCAATCTTCAAATCCAAGCCTAAGACAATCCTTATATCTATATACCTGAACCACAACAGAAATTGTGAGGATGATCTTAGTAATGTTCCACGGTCTGAGGGTTATTACTCCACAATTCGAGGTTAATATTGCTCCACAGTCGAGCTATGGTCCAAGCTGCAACAACATTATATTCTGAAGGTTATCACAACATTGCTTCACTCATTGAGGGAGAAGATTTGTATCACTGTGATAAATCACAAAACGAGGTCCTGAAATATATTGCAGTGAGCCACCAAAAATAATTCGAGTTTTTTTATTAAGAGTATATAAGCTCGAGGAGTACTCTGTCACTGTGTGGAAGTCTAAGCACTAGCCTATGAGTGATCCAATGAAAAATAGCTTGGGTTTAAGGAGAACAGGTCTACAAATTTAAGCTAGAGCATGTCTGAGGTTACACTTTTATCAAATGTCTGAGATCATTTTTTATTACAGTTTAGGATTAATTATTTCACAGGTCCTAGGCTTGTTCCACTATATAGGAGCCTTGCCCAACAAATAACCCGAGCTTCTGCAGTGGAATTTACCCCCACATTTTTCTTTAGCTCTAGGAAGTTAGAGGAGCACTAGGTAATATGTCTAGAGTACTAAGGCTTTGTGACAGAGATTCTGTGGCTAAGAATTAGGTTTTGTGGTTGCTGCAATTGTCAAATAATCCAAGCAATGTTTCAAACCCAAGAAAAAATCTTGCTCGACCTTTATTGTTCCTATAATTTCACTTCGAATAAAGATCACTGAACTGGATGATTGAAAATGAGTTTTGTCACTTGTATTCATACAAATTTCAACCTCCAATGAAGGGGCACGTCTCATTGAGGGGGGACGAGATTAAATTGTGAGTGTAGGTCAAATTATAATAAAAATATACTTCTCAATCTTCAAAATTCATTTTCTCTTCAAGTACTAGGAGTTTGAGGGCAAGTGAGGGCTTGTTAGAAAGTTGTAAAAATCATCTTTAAGATGATATAGGTCTCATTGTGAAAAAATTTCTCCAAGGTGTTAAAAATTATTTTTCTTTATGAGTGTCCTTGAATTTGTATATGTAAGGTGTTTGGGACAGAATGGGCTTTAAGGGACGTTTCCACTTGTCATTTCTTCGCTATATCACCATATGTCATCAATTCTATCATCATGTATGTCATTAATTGTGCAGTATCCATCAATTCAAGTCATCATAAAGTGTACCATCATTCATGTCATCATCAATTTAAATGTCTAGGACAAAGTTTAGGGTGTCTTCACATGAGGGCTTGTATATCTGACACATAATTGGCACTTGACATATTCATGATTAGTTCTTTCATTACTAGGGAATTATGGTCAATGGATATTTAGGAAAAAATTTATTTATTAGTGGCTTTACATCTTCATAATGACATCATTAATATCTTGACATCTTCATAAGGTTAGAGAAACCTTAGCATCTTCCTTAATGGCATCCTTGGCACCTATGGATTGCATGATGTTCATTGAAGTCACAAGAATATTTTCCATCTCAGACAATGTGATATTGACATCAATGAAAACCTTGATTAACATATTTCAGTTTCTTGATCACCAAATTATGAAAATGAGAAAGTTTACATTTGTACACAGCTTCTTCTGGAAACTTGAGCAAAACACAAAAAGTTGGAACCCCCAGTAGCATCGTTCCACATCTCTATTACAACGAGCCTTCCCTATCTATTATATTCGTATAACATCATGGCCAACTAAAAAATAAAAAAAATCATATGAAACAGAGGACCACCTACATAATAAGCATAAAAAAGACACTGAAATCTGGTGAAATGCTTCAGATTCTGATAATCCCCGATCTCTGAAACATTTCATTCTAAAAAATTTAGTGTCTGATCAAACTCGACAACTAGATACAACCATATTTTGAAATTTGATCAGCCAAATTATTTTGTTCCTTGAAGATGTGTGAGATAGATAATCTATTAAAGGATATAATCAATTACCTGGTCCCTTCCATCTAATTCACCAGTGCCGGAGCCTCTAAAGCATGTCTATAGTTTTCCCACTCAACAATCCCTTTTGAATCACTATAGACATAAATCTTTGATATTTACATCTATATAGCACATAATAGGATGCCCCATAGAGCAAGGAGCTCAGTTCTCGAGTTGGATCCTTTGCCATTGAACCATTGGAAGCAAAAGTAGTTTCTGTTAGCGCTCAAATCTGCCTCAGGCTGAGGAAGGCAAAACTCGAGGCAACATCAAACCAAGCTCAGCCTCGTAGCTAGCCCTACGAGGACAGGAGAGGGCTCTCTCCGGGTCAAACTCAGTGAAAGATGTCCAATAGGATCTGAGATGACCTAAATGAAACACTGATATTGATTTTAGGCTAGTAAAGAGATAGGAATGGGATTTTTTGATAAATGGTTGGGTTTTTCTGGGCTGTGTGGGGCAAAGACAGCAAGAGCAGAGATAAAATGAAAAACGCAGATTATCTCCTGAGGCAAGATAAGCATGAAGTTTAACAATCAAATTGGAATTATATGGAGTGAAAGACCGCTGCGAGGTTGACAAGGGAAATAGTTGAATCCTTATCAAACTGAAGAAAACATAGAAAATGAATACCTCCCAAAGCAGAGCAGTAAACTGTATTCTGCCTTTCTCACTTAAAGGTATTCAACAAAAAACGATTATGAAATGAAATGTAAAACATTACAAGCTACATATGAAACATAAGAAAAGACAAAATGTTAAATCCACACCACAAGAATCTCAGGAAACAGAGCTGTATTTCTTCATTAAATCCCTGTCAAAAACTGTACAATGAAACACTCTGTTCTTCACCACTAGCTCTCATAACTCTCTCTCTTCAAAGTACAAAGTATTGCTTAAATACAAATTACATGCTCAAGCTGTTACTAGCTTCTAGGAACAGAAAACCAACTTCTAGGAATTAAAACTAATTAAAATTCCAAAAAAACCAAATCTGGATCAGATTGCAAAATGTCTCAAGTTGTGAAGGTTACTGGTCAAATCTCTTTTGAAATAGGAATCCTCAAAGCTGCCATTTGTCATAGACTGCCACCTGCTTTCGAATGCAAGGATGGTGGCTTTAATTCTGGAAATAATCCCCAACTGTCTGTCTAAATATTTGGAATTTTATTGCCAACCGTGTACTATCTCCCTGAAAATCTGCAATGTATAAATAAAACCCTGCTAGGGGAAAACAAATCGACCCCAAGTCAAGGGATTTGTTTCACTAAAATCACAAGAATAGAAAAAGTCATCTATTTGTTCAAAGAACAGAAGATCGTTTCCCCTTAAAATCCTCTGATGGCCAATTTAAAAACACAAACTGGAGCGCAGATCATTAACTGAAGTTTAAAATAGAAGATCGGTTCCCATTTTTCTGTTGTGGTCGATGTCTTTTTGGTTTACTTCTCGGACTATTTGCATTCACTTACTGTTTTGAATAAAACCAATAAAAATAACCTTTAAACTAAAATTCTGCCTTTTCCTGCTGCAATCACCAGCAAACACATATTAATGACAACAAGATTTGCAATATCTTGATTTTCCTGGATAGTGGCAGCGAATTCCATGTCATGTACAAGGAAATGCCTCTCGGCATGGCCATGGTTCCCCCTTTTACCAACCTTCGCGGAATAGAATAGGATCACAATTTGAGCACAAATTCATCGAATGGAACAAAAGAGAGTACCTTAGTTTAAAGTCGATTGATGTAAATTCAATCACCTGTTGTCATCCTTCGATCCCTGTCCGTGTATGTTCTTATTTAAAGGCTATAAGTTTATCATTCTCGACAAATAGCTGTGGGGAATCACACCAAGAGCCATGTTGCAAAGCATTAATTTAGCTTGGACCACTAAATGCTGGGACGGAGCTTGCATGTGACATTTGAGGACTCTGCGTTCCTTCATCCATATTTTTCTCGCAAATATCAGAACCGGAATTTCTGATAGCAAGCCGGTTTTCAGAATTTCCTGCTCGAGCATTTGAAACTCGGAACAAATTTGCTCTGACTCTCCATAAAAAACTAACTATATTTGCTGGAACATTTCCGGTTTTGAATCTGTTGCAGAAGTCTGATAAGTGCGCAAGCGTGAATACATAAGCAAATATTTTCAATAAGTTTGGAATAGAATCCTATGAAAATCCATTTTTCTCATAATTCAAGCCACTTTCTGCACTGTAATGGCATGTATTCCTCACTCCATATGACAATATTCAACACCAGGCCTTCTTCTAAATTCTAATCACCTGTAGCAAGTTATTGGAGGCATTTGAGCTCGAATATGGGCGCAAAAAACGAATTTTCTGGGCTCTGTTTTAAGTGGGTAGCGCCCCTGCTAAAGTGGGTAGCGCCCCTCAAGTGGGTAGCGCCCATTCAAATTAACACAAGCCGTGGCGCTCAAGTGGGTAGCGCCCCTCAAGTGGGTAGTGCACACCTCAAGTGGGTAGCACACACCTCCAAACGCTGTCAACAACTCTGCAAACCGTCTTCTGCCCTCCACAACACAAGCTCGACCTCTGCCTTGAGAATTTGATGGAAATGAAATTGTTTACCATAATTTATATGTGAAGAAAATATCTTATCAAATCAAATTTGATTTTAAATTACTCCATGACCCACTTTCATAATGTTTCAGCACTTTGACATTTGATCATTTAATACACTGCTTTTCTTTGGCCTTACCATGCTTTTCTGAATCTTGGACTAATGACACTTTGTTGTCTTTTGCAGGGATTGGTGGCCTGTCTTGGCTCAGCACTTTTTCACATTATTACAAACTCTGCTTTCCAATTTCCTTTTTTAATTTGCTGACTTTGAATGAGGGCTTTTCTTTGTCTGCTTGCAGGGATAATTAACATCGAACTTTGGCAAGGAGAACCAGCATCTGCAACTGAGAAACTACATGGTGAAAAGATACATTCGATGATTTCTTCTTCAAAACCCTGTTTTGAAGAAGAATCAATTTCACATTATTGAGAATGACATAAAAATAAAAACTTACTGAACCTTCCTCTAGTCTGCAGACAAAACCCTGGACTCAAGAATTAAAATGACTCTTTTCTGGACCACAGTAACATCAGTGACTGCGAATAACAAGGAATGAACTTTGGAGAATTTGACTGCAGCAGGCTGACAAGATGGAGTCTAACAGTTTCTACGCCTAAAAAATTTAGACAATTTTCTCTTTTTCATCTTCTTCTTAATAGGACATCTCTTTAAAAAATTCCACAACCTTAATGGAGGTGCTCATCACAGCTTGAATAGTACAGTCAAAGAGAACATCATTTCTCTCTTTCCATATCCCTATATGACACATGTGTTTATTGCTCTCCATACTCCCCATATGGCATAGAACAACAGTTCTTTGTATGACTTATATCCCCAAAACCGAAGTGTAAGGCAGGAAACAATAGAGGACCTATCCCATGATACGCTCATGTTAAGGATATGGCCTACTCCTATCCATATCACGGCTGCAAAGGGACACCTTATAAAAATGTGAGGCACATGTGCACAGATATTTCAATCCCTCTCTTCGGAGATTCTACTATCATCTATTAAAGGTTGGGTACTTCAAGAATCATACATCGTGGAGCCAAGGGGTGGCCTTATTGGTTTCCCCTCCTTATAAATGCGCTTCTAACTTGTTGTGTTGTATGCTGATTTGAAAACTTAGAGAAGTCATTGTCTTAATATTTCTTATTTACTATTTATTCTCTTTAAACCCGAATGTCATTTGATGGTAAAGTTGTACTTTTTAATGCACAAAATTTATGTATTAGAAAGGTAAATTTAGAAATTATTTCAGTTTTTATTTTGTGTTTTCAAGTTAGATATTGTTTTGAGTTTTCACATTCTAATTTTATTGCAATGTGGCAGACTGATTGTGGCACTGGAACAACCCCAGGATAGGTAAACAAATAAAAATTTCGGTTCCATATTATTTTCTTTATCTTTAAATTTTTTTTATATATATTTCATGTTTCTTATTATTTTATAATGTGGCAGGATGATCACAGAAAGGGGCCAGCCGAAGAACATGTAAAGTGCCAACCCTGCTCTATCTTTAGGTATTTTGATTCTTTACATAATTGAAATAATGTTAATTTTTTTCAAACATGCAGAATCCTGGCCATGGTGCACATGATGATTTCCTTAACAAGGAAGAGTTTTATTCATCCCCATGTCCATTGGTGTTGCTGCAAAAAAGGATGTTAAACACAAACAAGGAACTTGAGTGTTTGGTAGACATTGTGTCTCAAACACTTGAATTAGAAAAAATGATAAGACAAGTTATGAACCAGCTAGTTACATATAAGCTAATAAAAAAAAATCAAAAGGATAATTTTATTGTTCTGCATGAGATCAATTGTGATAGGTTGATTTATAATTTTTACGTTAGCTAAAGTAAAAAAAAAAATTGTATGTAGCATTTTATGGAACCTGTTGTCCTTGGTGTTGGTGGTAGTGGGACACAAAGGTAAGATATTCCCTGGGAACCCTCTTGTACACCTCATACGCCTTTATGTAGCAGCCAAGAAATGCACCCCCAAGAAGACACACAACCAAGTGCTGAACGTGGTAGCAGTGATGAGGCTGATATGGCCAAATTTATTATTGCATTTCCTAGAGCTACATGTGTCACCTCCACGGGGAACATTCCAGACACATTTTTGGTGAACAATGACGGTGTTCCTATAAATAAAGTACAACTCCCAGGTAATTTTTAATATTTTAACTATTTCATGTACTCTATCTAAAACATATTTTATCATGATTATTATTTTTAGATTAATGATAATATATTTTTCTGTGTATGAAATAATTATTTCTACAGGGCTTTGGAGAGCAAGGCATATTTTTGGCCCAACCATATGCACAAGGTGGAATTCCCAGAATTTCGACCTAAAAAAAGAACTTCTAGATTATCTAGAAGGCCTTTTTGGGGTGGGCACATTTGATAGAATAATGGTCGCCCGGGCAGTCGAAAAATATCTGAAATAGACACGGGACACCTATAGGATGCAAATGCAAATTAGCTTTAGATACGAGCATCCTCTCATAGTTCTAGAGAGGGAGTGGAGAGCACTCATTGATGACGGAAGAGAAAAAGGCCAAGAAAGAAGGAAAAATGATAATTGGACTTGCAAGGTAAATTACAACTTTAATTCAATAGATTTAATTTTCTTTATGTTTAAAATAAAAATGTGCTACATAACTGACTTCAAGATTTTGATGATAATTTTCCTGACACCTCGAAGGAAACCAAAGCTAGGATTGAAAAAAAGGCCAGCACAAGCTAGGCTAGGGAAGCTACTTGAAATTAGCCGCAAGAATTGTAAGTAGCTAAACATCTTATAATTAATTGTATCGCCTTCCAAAATTTTTGCAATAACATCAAACAACATTAAAGATACACAATCATATGCAATATAGGTTGACGACTTTGGAACAGAAACCATAAAGGAATAAAGAGAGATCGCTTTCTGTTCCGGCTATCAAGCTGTAGCTAAATGTCGTAAAAGCTTGGGACCGGTCCCAAGATCCAGAATGCTTGATAAGGTAAAACATTAACCTTTCAATTTTTTTTTCGTCCATAAATTTAATGTCTACAACTTTGTTTAAATCAGGGGAGCAACACTTTCAACAAGCCAAATAACCAAGCTGTAGAGTAGTGCGTTCAGAGTGAAATATTGATAGAACATGGTCCTCACGTGCAACCTGATCATTCCAGTGGGGACCAGACCGACAATGCTATTATCAGTAAGGCCCATGATGATAATTAATTTCTACTTATAATTTTTTCTAATTATACATTGAGGGTTGTGTCCTTATAATTTTTTTTTTAAATGACAGATAATCTTGTACTTGAGCATCCTACCACCAAAGAGGAATACATGGCAATGGTTCCAATGGTGAAAACTGGTGCACTAGGTAACTTATGTCATTGCAATTTTTTTTTTATTAATATTACCGAACTACTTCAATGATATTTAAAAACTAGCAATTAAAATTTAATATTTTTTTTTTGTAGGTGATGCCCCGTCACTGCATGAGTCCAGAAATCTTGAGTACTCAACTAGGTCAGCTATGCAGGAAAGGCATGAAACAGAAGTAGAGAAAAATAATGTTGATGATGTAGCTAGGAGCTTTAGAAATAGGAATAAGAAAAAGAAAATTTGATAATGTAAAATATTGTGTTATTAGAAGAAAAATGTTACCATACTTGGAACCTTTTTTGCGTTATATAAAAACTCATTTATCATATTATTTTTATGCCAAGCACTTTCAATGTTTTCTTGCATACTTTTTGTTGCATTTCTTCTTAATTAGTTATTGAATAATTTTTTTGTGCTCATGAAAGTAAAAAATGAAATATAGATTGGGTATTGGGGAATGGAGAGTGATGTGAGGGAGGGGCCATAAGAGCTTCCACCTTCATGTGGTTGTCCCTGTTTAGTAGAGAATAATTTTATTGGAGCGATTTAATCTTGGAGCAAACCTCCTTCGATCCAACGTAGCAGCAAAAAATCCATGTTGACTTAGTTGCTACTCTTTCAGATCGTGGGAGGCTTGTTCCAAGTTCAGACGACTCCAACAAATTTCTCTTGAAACGAAGAGGAGCTTATTCAAGTATGTTTTGAAATTTTCAACATATGTTCTAACATTATCATAAGAATTCATCTTAGAGTAAAAAATACTACAAATATTACTTGTATTTATTGTATAGAAAACTATGGATTTTGAATGACTTGGTAGTGCGAGTAGAAATCCTCTTGCATCATGAACAACACAACTTGTCAACCAGGGTCATGTCCAGGATTTTTTTACTTGTGCACTTGACCAGGTTCATAGTGTCACATTTTGTAAGTTCATTTACAGTTCATAATTCAAGATGAAGTTTGTTCATGATTATCATCTGGTTTTCTGTATGTGTTTTTTCCTCTATTTGATTGTAAGTTTGAACATGATTTTAAACATTGAAACATTTTTTATTTTTATACTATTATTTCATGTGAAGTTTCATGTGAATAAACAAAATATTGTTACAATCTTAGTTTAACATTTTAGAGCATGTAAGGTTTTAGCACCATCTTGGTGGTTTACATCATATTTTGACTTGGCAGCATGCATTCTTCCCGTTTCGACTATGTGCAGGAAGAATGATGCTAGAATAATGTCCCCATCAAATGTTATTTTGGAATAGAGAAAATGATCTAGTGACATCATGGTATCATGGTATGGTGTCCATATAATAGGAAACATAGTACACTTTATTTCTTATACAAAGTGTAGGGAACAACCTCCTTGACAGGACGATCGAAATCCCTATAAAATCCAAAATTATCCCAAACTTAGGGCCTATTTCTTAGGTGTCTCTCAATCATACAAAAAGGTACTCCCAGTAGGTCAAGCTATTTTAAATGAAGCACAAACATGTGTAGCTCTATAGGGAAGCAAACCAAAGTCTAAAATACTAGTGACATAATTGACATAAAAGGCACAAGGATGGGGGCATGTGTTGATGTAATGTAACCCTAAAGAATTTTTTTGGCACAACGACCACATAATGGTACCAAACCACACATAGAATGGATCCAGCCTCTGTATCATTTCAGGCACCACTGCCACTGAAATCTACCCCACAATAGTTTCCCATATATATAAAATATAGAAAGAAAAGAAACATGGTAAGGAGAATACCCTTGTTTTCTTGGGCCCATGTATTTGTCTCGTCTAGTCCAGTAGAGTGTGAGTGTCATCAACATTGATTACAGGGAACATAACACACTTTTTGATATAGGGGTTGAGCGATTTCAAAATCCCATATATAATGACAACCACAATGCTAAACGCCCCTTCCTAGATGGACTCCTTGACCATGGGATGCTTTCGAACCAGTCGAAACTTCACTTGAGGGAACACTACACTTCCTTGACCCAACATATGAGCACTACAGAACCCAGAAGCCTCATATGTAGTGTCATCTTGGGGACTAGCTAGGGGCCTATCCATGGTGGCCGTGCCACAAAATAAAATGTATATGCATCATAAAAAATATATATCACATATGATAGTGCATAAAAATCTCCTTGTATCCCCCATCAATATTTTCATGTGGATGCACATAGAATCCAACATATTAATATAAAATCTCAAACATAATATATCAACACATAACTTCAAAAAGAAACATGTCATACTTTGTAAATGCATAAAAAATAGTGTTGTCATAATAACCATCGCGATAAAACCATATTATGAAATAGTGCTCAAAAGTTTGTCAAAATATACAATCAATGTGTTTCCAATGCATCATATGTATACTGAAACTAAGACTAAAAGTTGTCCAAAAACTCATTATGTAAGTACGATTCTTGTCCAAAACCAACAACCATAAAACATAAAAAAAAATTAGTTAAAACGCATGTCTATTGTGTGATGCAACCTTTATTTTCTATTATTTTCCACCTATCCTTATTTTCTGATGTGTGAGCTTGACTTAGCATGTTTTTTATCGTGATTATGGGCATGTGAGGTGATAGAATGGGAGGATTTATGAGACGATGTAAACTTAGTGGCCATTGCTTCTTTCTCTCCTTTTCTTGTCTCAAGTTCATGGGTTTTAGCTTTTCCATGCAGTGTAAAATGGACATGTGATACCATAGAGATAACATGATGAACTAGATGTGCAGGTGGAGGAGGTGGCAGAAGTGGTAAAGATATGGAAAACCATCCTTGGGATTAGTGTTGAGGAGGATAAACAACATCCCACCAGCCATTATTAGTTAGGATGATAATCTAACCTAGTGCATGTGGAGAAACTAGAATGTCAGTGCTAGGAGGTTGAGGAGGTAGGTGGTATGCTTGCTGGTATACTAAATTAAGGAAACTAGTATATAATAATTGGTTGAACTCGTTGGAATCTGTGTCAAAATTTATTGAAAACATGAATATTTTGTTTCCTCCTTACCATGGATTTTCCCCATTGCCTATGTTATTTCTTGCGACAAACCTCTCTAAAGTTGTGTGCGGTGAAGTACAGTGTGAGAGGGAGTTGGTCACAATTGTAGGTGACAATGTCAAAGTTACAGGCAGGTCTGTGGTATGAGGACATGTGGACGTGTTCTCCAACTATATTCCATGGAAGAAAAGGATCAAGTGGAAATATGATTCACCTCAAAGGAGATAAGTTGCTTATAATGTCATATCACCATAACCAATGTCTCACTGTAATGAAATTAGTTGGTTTATGAGTTTTCTAGGAGTTTTCTCTAGGTATTTATGTAAGGCACTGAAGGCTAAATTTAATGAAAATTGTCTTCTCTGGGAATACTTTGGCTTTTATCAAGTAGCATACAAGCAAATCTACAGGTTCAAATAATGGTACATAGAGGACTATCACAAAAGATAATTTTATTAATATCCACAAATGACCAAACAAGCAAGTCAATGAGCACCAAAAGTAAAAAAGTAGCAATAAGTAGTGGAGAGAAAAAGAAACTCCAAAAAGCCTAATAAGTAAGGAAATAAGCTATGCAATAAAATAGTAAAAGAAAAAGTAAATGACTATCCTTCAATACAATGTAAGAGTGGCCTATTCCACTCACATTATAAGTAGACAAAGAGGAAAAATACGAAAAAGAAGCAACCTTGAGACTCTTATAAGGTGAAGATTCCATTATAACAGAGGAAACTTAAAAGGTTACATCTCCCACAGAGATGGGGCCTATACACTAGCAGAGGATGTCCTGAAGAAGATATCATAGTCTCATAGCATGATGAGAGCTTGTACTCTGTAATAATGTCAATGAATCCCTCAGGATTCTTGGTATGTGTAATGAAATTCTCCTCTAACTCAATCTCTTGTAAATGACACAACTCGTGAATCCTCTCATTACATAGGACGTGATAGTTAGAGTCCACTCAAATATGTTGAGAACAAATCCAAAGCTAGCCAAGATGACTCCAAAGGCCATATGTCTAAAGTTGTCAAGTATACCCACATTGAGCAATAAGACCATTTCTCAACTACATGAAATTATCTATGTGGAAATCCAAGTAATTTGAGTGTACCATCAATAATATGTTCTTTGATCACCTGCTTCAACTCACACTTGGGTAAGAGATGACCATCATTAAAGGAGTATTAGAAAGGGGGGAATTCTTAATAGAAATACCAATGCTTTGCAAAAAAAATTAAGGCTCTAAAAAACAACATTGGTGTTGCCCAATACTAATAGCAATCATCTCCTCTGACAATTAGGGAGCTGAGTATATCCCTCTCCCTGGTGCTAATTTTCTCAAATGGTGAATCCTATGAAGTAAGAAAACAAATCTGAAAATTCTCTCAATACATAGATGATGGCCCCTAGTCTTCACTTCGAGGATGGCCTAAGGAACTATTTGGTAAAGATGGATCATATCACAACCAAGAAAAATATGCAATACCAAGAGTATGTTGTCAAATTTTCAATCTAGGATTCTTAAGAGGGAACAAACTAGATTAGAGTTAGGGTTTCTTGCCAAGGTTTTCTATCCCATCTAGGGTTTCTAATTCCTAGATTCACACACCCTAGATATTATGCAAAAAATACTTAATTTATCTAGACCCTTTATTAATTAAACAATCATACATTCCTTGCAATACGTACCTTTCTCTTCTATGTTTACTTGGACGTTGTTGTAGGAGCTTCTACAAGATCTTGATTTCAAGAGTTCTCAAGACTGCCTTCAAGATCCTCCTTCCCAAATTTGTTGCTACTAATATTCTAGTTTATCCTTTATCCTTCTTGTAGGTGCTACTATTTTTTAGGTTGAAAACTCCAAGGATTCCAAAGCCAACATTTTCCTTTGAAGATACAATCATTGTTTTCATTGGAGTCATGATCTTCCTAAGAAAAAATCCAAAACAAGATGCTCACCATAAGGTGACTATTTGTTGGTTATTGCTTTAGATCTTAGTTTCAACACCAATATATATATTTATCCATACTTGGTTCTTAGGGAACAACCACTAATATTTATTGAGAAAAATATATTTTCATTCAATGCACTTATATTATTTTAATATTGACCACTTCCTGGAGTAGATATCTCAAATTAAGACATTTACACGTTATTGAATAATATTTTAGAACACGCCTAAAAATCCTTCCACTAAATTTGGCCTAGTTTCCTCTACTAGATGATGTCTATTTCTATTATGGAGATCTGATTGATATTTCTTTGTCTTTAATTGTGCCATTAATCTAAAATTTGAGGTCTAGATTCTTCTACAAGATGACTTCCTTTTTCTAGAGTAGACTAACTATATCTTTACTTACTTATTTGGGCATCCAACCTTTTGTTACATCTCTCCACAACTGCTTCAACAACTCTCTGAAATGTTGTGGCCTTAATCTCTTATCCTATATGTTGTCTTGATAGGTACCTACAATGCCTTGTTTAGGCTTGTTTTAGACCTTCAATCAGCCACTTTAGATTTGTGTCCTAGACTCCACAAGTCTGTGATCTCTTTGGATTGTTTCAGTAAGAAGAACCACTTCAGAATATGCCCACAGAAACTCCCTCTTCTTCGGCCTTGACTTATCTTTAACTTGGATTAATAATATTGTAAGATGAACCCTAAAATAGGTCCGTCCTTCTTTAACTCTTTCAATTTGTTAGCCCAGGTCTACAGCCCCAACCACATAAATATTGACTAGTAGATATGCCCAGAACTCAGAATTTCTTCCCTATCGGAGCTCGGCCTTCCTTTAGCTTGAATACTGACCCTTTGGACCTAGAGAACAAAGCCTCTCTACTTTCAAAACCGATTTCAGAGTTCTTGAATAGGTCTACGAGATTTGATACTGTGACTAGGGCTAGTTTTCATGCCCATAATTTTGATTTATTACTTCTAGGAGCTATGTCCTAGTCAATAGTCTTTTATTGACGATATTGAAGCCTTTAAGAATCATCATGACTCAATTACAATTATGAAGACCGACACTAGTTACATTATTCAACACCAATCCTATTGGGACAATATAGAGTTGGCTCTCATAGATTGTGGATTGAGATTGACCACTATATCGATTGACTTGACAAGATCCACCAACTGTGCCATATTCGAGAGATTGAGATAGAGGATCATTTCATTTTCACTGCCCCATTTATTATGACATCCATGGGATATTTCATTGCCTCTTTAGGAGGATCGAGACCTTATATAGTTTCTTCTTATACCTGACCAAAGATGTCTAGCCCTTTGCATACAGGAGCCCCTTAGACTCTTTTCCATATTCTCCAACGTTATTCTAGACCAGATCTTGTTCAAGGGATATATATTTCTTTAGAATGCTTCCATCAGCTAGTGGAGATAAGAGGTATACTAATAGTAACATGACCTTGAAATCTATATTGGTGTGGACTTGACAGACCATTCCCCTTCCCCAACAACTTACAGACATCACCAGACTAGATCTCTTACTAGTAGATTGTCGAGGTCCACTAGACACTAGTGACGGGTTACTTCTTTACAACAACAATGCAATATAGGGTCTAGTTCTTTCCCGATTTCTCCCTCTAGGCACCATTCTATCTTGATTTCTTTTAATTCAACTTTGAGTGTTAGTAGAGATTTCTCCAATGGACCATGACCTAGTCCCTGACTCCTTTCTATGACTTCCATTTGACTTTATTGTCCAATTTCAGCAAATCAAGCTGAAGGTTGTCCAATTGGACTTTCTTTCTCTTTTCATAAGATTCAAGAAATATATGATAGAAGTCCTCCAGAACTTTCTTAGGGGTCTCATATTTATGAATGATTCCCTTTGAGTAAAAAAGATGCATGCTACCTATCCTGACTATAGTAGTCAATTTGAATTTCTTTAAAAGGCCCTCTTGAAGTGAAATCTTCATATTATCTTAAGAAAATGACACCTTTAAATGGACCCTGGTATCAGTATTGTATTCCTTGTAGTCCCTTATGAATGGCTCTTTAATCTTATCATTCCCAGTCATCAATGCTTCCAGAAATTCCTTGTAATCCTGAGTCCACTTGCGAACATGCCACTTTGTAATTCTTAATGTTGTCTCATTAATTTCCTCTATGATGCCACTAATCGTGTAAGACACACAATTATCCTTTACAATTGATTGTTCAATTGTACCCTTAAAAACCTTGTAGCAAGGTGCCAAGCTAATGGTTTAATGTATAGTACTCTGGGATGTTGAAATGTCCTGTAATCCTAGGCTAATTAATATATCATAATAAATTGATAAAAAAGATCCATATCGTAGTATAGGCTTAGATCATATCCTTATTCGTAAGCTTGTATATTTTATATGAGTATAGTGTTTCCCTAATCTACATTTTCTCATATTGGTCTTTTATAAATAGTACGTTTCAATGTTACTCTAGTGTATACTAAAATGTCCATATTCATCATACAGGTTAAGGATAGAGTAATAGCATACAATATTCCACCTAATAAATCATCTTGTATTCCAATAGTTAATGTGGTTATAGGTGTAATGTAAGCTCAATATTGAGATATGATTTTTCATGTTCTAGCTCGATATCATTAAATACGCTCTTCTTAGCTTTGATTGGTGAATAGAGTTGGATTAGCTTAATATGAGTAATGTATTCACCCTTATCTCTATTCTATGATTCCCATGTATTAGTTACAATGATAACAGTTATATGGAACTAAAAGCAAATTGGTATAAGAGACCATATCGTACCTATGATTCCCAAATTAAGCTTAGTAACTATCACTATATCACCTTAGTTAAGCTAGTAGTAAGCCCTATTAAATCTATAAGATTATTGGTTTCACTATGTTATTAGTACTAATGAATCAAGTCCATTGAATCAGTGACCAAGCGTTATTTATGTAACTGCACGTAATGGAATAACATATATTCATATAAACATGATATCCTTAATACACGTCTTAGATTACAAAGACTAGGAACTCCATATTCAAGCTAAGATTCTTTTTATGATGTAATGATCTATGTTTCCCTATTCATTTCATACCTTATTAACACTGACCCAAATCATAGTAATAAGTATATATCCTTACTAGCTCTATGCCAACATGTGTATCTAAACCTTAAGTAGAAACATAGTTTGATTGCTAATGTTTATATAATAGCTGATCTTGTATGATTGGTTAAGCTTAGCATTGATTTGAGTGAACCATTACACAAGTCATAATGAAATATCCCTACCTATATCATGACCATATGAAGTCGATCTCTATAGCAGTCTATATTTCCATATTCAACACTATCTAAGCTATATCTCAACCATATTCAAGCTATTACATAGATCAGTCTAAGCTTAGTAGTTGAAGTCATACTCGTATGTGATTCATATCCTAATAGTGATGATAAAGCAATGGAATTAGAACATATTTGATATCTCGGGGTAATAAAAGAGCTAACACACTTAGTTGGTACTAGTGATATTGCATGTGTTATGTGTAATTGAGTAAGCATAACTAATATGAGTACATACAACAGCTTCGTTATCATTCTACATTCTCTATCTAAACTAAGCCATACTATATATGGAATAAGGTTTCATCATGTTCACGTTACATAGTGCTATAATTGTTACTATTTATATATAACATGTGCATCAATTTGATAGAATAGAGTAGTTGTAACTAATACGCGTACTATGTGTGTCACTTTAAGCTATGAGTATTACTCTCCTTATTATGATTACTAAGCATGTTATGGTTATATTAGTAATATATACCCTTTTATAACTAGAGCTAAGCTTACTGTAATTTTTATACATATCCAAACATTATCCATAATATAGATGGTATTCAAGCTCTAAGCTTAATCAATAGGTGAAATACGAGCAATATCATATGTAAGCTTTACGTATATCATGGGCATACTATGTTACTTGATCACCTGAAATCACTCTAATGAATACATGGTTCTTACTCTATGTATATTGTCTATACGTGGATACTCTATCTCCCTAATATTTAATATGATGAAGATGCGGTATTAGTTCATATTCAACATCAGGCTTGAACTCTACTTGTTTTAATCAGGTTCTGCTTACTAGTACTCATGAAATGTTGATAGGTAATGAAATTACCAACGTGATAACTATGTAACATGATCTGATTATCAACGCTTGATTATGATTGACATTAGATTAGTAACCACAATTACGAGAATAACTTTATTGCTTAACCTATTATAAACTTTGAACATTATTTCTTAGATTACTTGCTCTGTATTATGAATATAAGAATATCCCTATTGTACTAGTTAAGCCGGGCTGGTAAATCCTATGGATATGATAGAAGCTTATACATACAAGCATTAATAGTTATACTTGTTACTATTGTGATGTTAGTATTGTCCCCAATAAGTTGAGCTTCCATTGCTTGTTGAATATGTAGTATTAGCACACTTTACAGTATGTAGTTGGAGTCATAGGTTCCAATTGCTTACTGGTTCTAGTTATGGTTATATAGCCACCATTGTATCGTTCCCATCTTATCACATTCCCTTGGGTTGTAGTTAGGTACAAAGGAACTCCAACTAGTTCCAATTCCTTCACTTCCAGTTACAAGGACCATTGGAATAATGGGCACATACCACGTTCGCTCAATTTTTTGGCCATCTTCATTCAAGTAGTCCCAGAGTACATCATCATATTTTGGGAACAAGAACCATGTTATTGGTGATAGGCATGTGAAAACATATTGAGCGCTTCCATGATATTTTCCACCCTCAGCTCTGGTACCAAATTGCTCAAGTGGAGAAAAGAGGTTAATGTTGTTACTTCCAAAAAAATCTTATGCCATTCCAATAATTGTGCTAGCAAGACTATGCTCACCATGATGGTAAGTGGAATGCTCTGATACATAACCCAAGAATTGAGAAACCTTTGCTTGCGTAACAAAATTTCTCTTGAAAGAGAAAAACAATATTTTCCTTTGCCTTGGTTTCAAACCATCAAGCATGGATGGGATGTATCTTTGCAAATCAGCCATGGAAAATAGGATCAGTTCCTTGTTTAAAAATTTGATGTACTTGATAAGAATTTCATGTTGTTCCAAACATGTTCCTAGCTCAAAATGTCGTAGCCAGTTCAATTGCATCTCCATTTTCCTCATTTATCAACATGAAGCCTTTTTTATATTTTTCCAAAATTTTAAAATATTCTTTCCCCTCTTTAGAAGTACTTGTACTGACACCTTTATAGTACTTTATGGTCGATCCTGATGCTGATCCACCTAGATATTCTCTCCATGATTCATACTCAAACATGGTATAGAAAGACAATACCCGTGCATTTTTATGGGTTGCCTTGAAAATAAGAATAATGAATTCAATAAGAAATCAAGGAATCTTGGGTAGAGATGGCTAGAAAGAATGTATGAAGTTGGTCACCAATCCTTTTATGTGTGAACCATCATGATCCTGATCTGTCATAATCATAAGATGACCATATCTCAGAGATTTGACATTGTCATATTCCTTTCCATACTGCAGACCAAGGATTTTCTTGATATGTTGAATCTCAACATTTTCCATTATCTGTTTATGGCTGGCTTCCATTACATTCAAAGAATTTCCTCTGAGGGGAAACACACCATAATTATTTCGACCAACAATAGCCAACCCTGCCATTGCAAGGGCCTTGGCTAAATCTCCCTCGGTTAAAATCAGAGTGCATTTCTCAGAATTCTTGCTTCCTGCATCATTTGCATCATCAAGCTTGGTGATACTAGTTAAACTTTGTCTCTTGGTTCCATCAAGATTCTTAAAATCCTTGCTCTGTTTGAAGTCTGCCCATGATAATATGTTATCAACAACTCCACATTTAGAAAATTTCTTCAAAAACTCTTGAGAGAGTTCACACTTTGAACCAAAGGTGTTCTATCAGTGTCTCCCTAGTTTGGGATTCAAATACAGAATTGTCAATCAAAGAATTGACAAAGATCCATAAATGATTCTAGATGGTGCGTGCTTTCCTGCAACTGTCTTTTTCTTCTTATTTACAATGTTCATCACATGGGTTGTTATCTAGTTTTCTACTAAATCAACGTGGGAACCACCTTTAATGGTATCTATTCCATTAACAAAGCTGAACTGTTGCCTAATTTCATACATGTACATTAAAATTCACATTCCATGTTTGGTTTGTTATAGCTATATGGATAAATTATAATAGGCTTCACATATTTTGTTCAGGAATGATAACATAAGGCCTCCAAGATACCCAAATTACCTTCTTTCTATGAGAAATACAACTTCGAATGGTGTTGTGACTATTGTGGTAAATCTACAAGATGGAATGGTGGTGTGACTATTATGGGTAAATATGAATTTAATTATATAGTCCCACTCTTTAAAAAAAAAAATTTATCAGCATCTATCTTAGTTTTCATGTTATAACAGAAGAGGTCTTGTAGTAACAAATTGACATTGGATGGATTGTTGCTGAAGGCAGGTCCACCTATGTTATTGATGCAACTCTTTTTATCATAATACCATATGCATGTGCAAATTTTTTGGCAATAGTAGTGCCCAATTTCACATGAACATTCTACCAAATATAAACTCTGAGGAGAATTTTGTAATCTCAAGCACTTCCTTTTGGGACTCATTGAGTCTTAAGATGACCGCAAAATCTGTAAGGTTGGGTAGTTTTTCATGAATACCTCCCTTGTGGTAGTGGACAAACAATAAAAAACTTTTTGAAGATCACCTGTAGCAGGGGTTTTCAACATCGTGTAAGAGATAGAGTGGAGGTAGAGTGGAAGTTAGCATAATTGATGGCTCTAATGTTTCACTCTTTGTTTTCATAAATTTTCTAGCATGCATAAGCTCATATTGTAGATGGCCAATATTTAAATTTCACAACAAAAATACTTCACATTTGGCATAGTTGTAAGCACTAAAATTCCCTTCATAATCATTGATTCATATTTCACTAACTATATGGGAATTTTGCATTGGTTCTGATAACATGTCTATGGTCGCATTTGTCTTGTAGGTAGTTATCATGGTAGAGTCAAATTATATCGTAACGGAAACTTTGTACAGACACTAAGCAACATAGAAGAGGGTATGCCTACAATGTGCTTTTCCAATCCCAATTGTTACACCATTTTTTTGGTCATCTAACCTATTATTATTAGATGAACCCAAGTACACCATGTAAGACCAATTTTACCCTAAGTAAAATTGCTTTCACCATATAAAATAACTTATTTGGTCATATTTAACCCTAAACAAGGAAATTAATTAAATAAATCCTTAATTATTTAATTATTTCCTAAGAACAAGTTATTTAAATCATTATTTAAATAATGTTCTTAGTTAAATTTGACTAAATCATCCATAAATAATTAAATAAACCATTATTTATTTAATTATATTCCCATCATTCCCCTAAAATTATAAATAAATCATTTATTTATTTATTATTTATAAATAAAGGAATTGACCCAAGTCAAGAATCCTTTTCCCTCCAACAAATATAATAAAATATTCCTAAAAGGTGCTTCTAGATTCGATTAATAATATTTTATTCATGCACTGAGTTCTAGAACGCCCCAATATTTTGTTATAAATAGGGGGGGTTTCCCCATTCATTAGTCACCTTCATTGCATTAGATCACTCTGGATCTACTCTTGGTCACCATTTTCCATTTTGCTTTGTGAACTCCCATTGAGTTCTATGTTTGCTTTTCTACACCCATAAGAGAGAGAAATGTTAGATCTGAAACACTGAGGACTTTCAAGAACCCATCCCACTGAGGAGAACTGGAAGACACCTTTCTTGTTTCCCTCTCAAGTGCCCCATTCTTTAATATAATACAAAATTCTTTCAAATACATTCTTCTTGTCTTGTCTATTGGATTTATGGAGCTATATTATATTTTATCTGCTTAATGTCTTTTGTGCTTAGATCTAAATTTGTGCAGCAAACTTAAAGATATTTTGCAGCCATAATCGATGTTAGGGCTATTTGTTATGCGTAGCTAAAGTGATCTTTTATGACGAAAGATTCATACTAACACCAATACTATGCTATTGAATCCAGTTCTTGAAACTCCTTTCAAGACAATGGAGTTTCTTGCATGTCCATGGAGCAATTCCTCAATCGAGGTCATGTAGGTTCTATCACCAAATTCACAAGAAAATAACTACTTAATGATATTGAAGCCATTGTCCATTACTGCACCTTTCTCTAACCGTCAAACTGATACAAATGAAAAGTGAATATCACCAATGTAAGTTGATTATTGTTGCAAAAATATGTTGAATATATTCACCATGATTATTGGTAATATCTTGTACATGCACAAACCCATGGTATATAATAGGTTGTGCAAATCCGTTTTTTAGCACAAGAGGAATCAAGTTCTTGAGCAGGCTAATCTGAATATTTTAGTATCCACTTGGTTTGGTTAAACATTTCACTACAAGTAATTATATAATCGAGATATCCATCTCTATTGTAGGAGCTATGGATAATTGCAATTGTCTTCATTCATAGTGTGCAATACACCCCTTAAACATCCTTCAATGTAAAAGGTAAGGTGTTCTCTTAGAAACATCTAGAGCATACTTCAACTTGTTGTGTGTTAGATGCTCGAAGAAACTTTTTTTTTGATACACTCCACTCTGTTGATTCCTTAGATGGGTTTGTAATTATGTATTAACAAATTTGTAACTCTATCCTTGCTAGCAACAATAGGTTTCAAATATCTGGACCATGCTTCACATTTTTGTGTGTTATATGCAAGAAGAAACTTTGTTTCTAATACTGTCCACTTTGTCGATTGCCTAGATAGGTTTATAATTATGTATTAAAAACTTTATAACACTATCCTTGCTAGCAACAATAGTTTTGAAAAAAATTCAAAGGGATGAAACCTCCTGCTACTTTGATGTTTTGAAGGTAGGCTAAGAACACTATATATAGTAGTGACCTCTTTGAAGACAGAGTGCCCTTTGATAGCTGCTATGATGATGAAATATATCTATTGAATTGCCCATGGAATTTGATGTAGAGTATGTTCCCATTCCTCTTAGCATTAATTAGGGTAGTGGGGATCAATAGAAAAAATGACTTGAGATAAATAAATTTGATCTATACCCTATGTAGATTTTGAAGTTAAGGTCTTTTGTTTGGGTGTATATGCATGAGAAACTTGCTCATGCTTTTGCATGTTTTGAACTATATGCATGTGATTTTCTTCTTTAATTGATGAAGATCTGATTATATTATGTTATTACTTAGTTCTAGTCTTATCCTCTGTTGAGCTAATTTATGTACCTAAACTAACACAATTATTTATTATCAATCCGGGTTGTTTATGCTTTGAGGCAAGTTCACTATATGTGAAGATCTAATATAATCAAACCTTGAAAGATAATTTATTCAAAAGCAATACATCCTACAACTCTAATTCAACTTGTTCAAAGTAGAGGAAAAATATTGAGATGATTCTTGACTCAAGAAGTCCACCTTTACCTCAACTATCACTTAATGAATCAGAGATTAAAATCAAGAACTTAAGATGGATAAATTTTTAATGAAAGAAGCTCTTAACTTAAGAGACACATAAAGTATTTCATCATAATTTATTTATCTCAATGCTCAAAATCACAATAAGAAACTACTTGCATGCAAACCAAAGAAACTAGTTGTAATTCATCATTTTAGTAGAAGGGATGTTCAACTTGAACACCTGTTTTTCCAACTTGATAAAGTGATGAATAAGCTATGAACTAATGAAATCAATCATTATGCATGAACCATTAAGCAATCTGAAATAAAGCTTTGACAATCCAGTTCTACAATCATCAAATTACAAGGAAATAAAACTAGTTAACAAGAAAGTGTACTTAGCTTGGAATGGGGGCCCTTCCACCCTTGCCTTGCACACTTGATAAGTGATCTCAGAAGCTTAACTTCAGTTACACATCCATAGCATTGAACAACAAAATAATAACAACACAAGTCTTCAAATTAACTCCTCAATCCAAAGTTGTCACAATATAAAAGTATAATAAGTCAATAATACATAAGCCATCAAAGTTTTGGCTTTAAATAAGAAGTCTCATGAAACAAACTGATCTATTTTCACTCAAACAAACCCATCTACTCTCATCCACCTATCTAAGTCGAATTCATTACTCTTATCCCAAGAAATATGACCAATCCCATAGAATCTCAAAACTGCCCTATTTCTATGGGATTTCTGAATGACTAGTCATGATTGACTAGCACCAAATGAGCCTAATAAAGCTTGTTCTGTTCGAACTAAGCATAGTTGGCTTAATCCTAGTTCCCAAGCTGTCCATCCATGCATTCAATTCGTGCCCAAGTGTCCTGCAACCACATCAACCATAGAGCTATTACGGGAATTTCTGAATCTGCCAATTTTGCACTAAAAACCAAACTTTCATAAAAACTTTAGAAATTGAAAAATTAAAATTAAATACCTGAATGGATATCAAATATACATAAAAATGGAATAAATGAAGGGAAAATGGATGGGAAATAGGTTTCTTTGAGCAAAAATAAGACCAAAACTAAGGCCCAACATCTCTCCCTTGCTTATCATCAAGCATGTCCCCATGCTTGTTTATTCCTCTTTGACCTTCTTCTCTCTGTAGTAGATGCTGTACCTGTAGATGCTTCCTGTTGTGCTGCCCTGGCCAAACAATCCAAACCTGTGTCATGTCTTTCCCTGAACAAAGCTGCTTTGACCTTCTGTTTTTCATACTTTGCCTGCCACATATTCTTTTCCTTTAACCACTTAAATGCTTGTTTAGAAAGTAGGTCATTTTTCCGTTTCAGTCTCCCCAATTCTTCTTTTAATTTTTCATTTGCCTTAACCAATTTAACATTATCTTTCTTATTTGCCTTGTTTTCCTCTTTTAATTGTTTTTCCACAATTTTGCTAATTTCCAATTGGTCAGTTAAGTCCCTGATTCTTCCATCATTGATTTCTTTTTCAAAATCTTGTGTTGTTTTCATTAGTGATGTTGTTGCTTCATCATCATATGAAGAATCCCTCTCAAATTCTTCTTGTGCAATGTCATTTTCTTCTTGTGGTCTTGGGAAATATGTTTCTTCCTCCTTGTCTAAGTTAATGGGACTTTTATTTGTAAATCTTTTAGGAATAGACATAACAGATATTTCATTTTCCATGGCCATGTTATTCTGCTGTTTAGCTCTTGTTCTGGGATACAAGGGTGAGTTCATCAATCCTCTGCTTTCCTGCTCTGTTTTATCCTGTACTTCCTTAATCTGTTCAGTAAAATGATTTTTAATCATGAATTCTCTCCACACTATGCCCTATGACCTCACCTGATACTCAACTAGGATTTTGATCAATCCTTGATGATACATCTGTCCTGCTTTAGGCCTGTGTTCATGTTTTGTTGTTTCAATCATTCTCAAGAGGCTCTTATATAAGAAGCAAGGCAAGTTAATCCTATCCTCTCCCTTAATATGCTGTAGAAGTCTAACATGATACAAGTGGGCAACACTATATCCTCGATCACAAGTCAGGAACTTTTGGATGACCAAGACCAATTCTCCCCATGGTTCATTAAACCACTCCCTGGGTATCCCTTTTGTCCTATCAAATGTCCCCTTCCGGTTTTTCTCAAGGAAGAAAGTCCACGCTTTCTCTTTGAAGTGTAGGCCTTTGTAATACTTCTCCCCTATCATTGGCAAATCTAAGGCTTTGGACAAGTATTCTTGGGTTACCGGGACAATGATTTCTCCTACTCGAGTCTGGTCTTGACTGAAATTATTTATAAAGTCTTTGGTTATCTCTTCAGAATGGCCATTAAATTTCTGCAAGAAGCCTATCATCCCTGCCTGATAAAGTTTTTCTATAGTCTCTTTTCCCCAGCTTTCTATCTGAAATTTTGGCTCTACTCTGTTTGTCATTGTTTCTGTAAACCAATCAATGTAGGCCTCTGCTGTTACTAACTTCATTTTAACAATAAAAATTTATGACTATCGTTTTTTTTTTTAAATGAAATTCAGGAAGCAAAGAAGCTTACCTTCCTCCTCTGACTCAACTCAACTCTGCTTTTTTTTTAACCTCTGTTATATTCCCTTGCAAAAGCACTGTTTGAATCCCCTGTTTAATGCAAACAACACCTGTATATCTCTTCTGTTAATATAATGGTCTCTGTGTTTTTTAAATTAAATACACATGCAGCAATAACCATGTTTACTCATCGCCACAAAAAAAACATGATTTACTGTGTATATAAAACAAAAAACTGAAGAGTGCTCTCGGCCTCATCATTAAATCAAAATTTCCAAAATGTTCTCGGCCTAAGCAAAAACATTTGCAAAAATTTCTGCTTACAGACTCATCATAAAAACCACAAAAATGCAAAAAGGCTCTCGGCCTCAACCAAATATAAACACGACATTTTAAAATGGTTCAACAACCTGACTCCCTTTGGCAACCAACAATTCACTTGACAATCCGGCATTCGCTCCCCTGTTTTAGTTAAAACAAAAATGCAGTGGCAGCAAGGGTTCATAACAAAGGCATATGGCGTTTTCAGTTTTCATGTTAACTGTTTGTTAGAATGTTAATGCGCACAATTCAATCAACAGAACAAGGTGCAGTGCGCATTCAGTCAACAACTACCGCCATACCATAACAACTCTGTTCTTGACTTCAACACAGCACTCCGTTAAAACTCCTAACGTGTTATACATGCAATGAATTTTCATTAAAATGCTGCGCATCAAAATCTATCAACATATCCGTAAGTGCTATCAACTGGAGATAACACGGATTTGTAGCGTTACCTGACTGTCAACGAGCGCGTGGAGTGTAACCGGGCGCTCCAAATCCCTATTACTTCGGTCAATAATACTGGTGGCAAGGCAAAGGATTTAACGATTAATGACAAGTAATCACACACATATCCCACAGTCGCCGAGCGTAAATAAACTTCACTGTTACCTGACTGGATCCCGAAAATCTGCTATCTCTGAACGTTAAACCCGGAACAATTTCCTTCTTTAAATTCTCCTTCTCGCTTCTCCGGAATGATTTTCACTAGTTTGCAGCTTCAAAACGCCTTCTTTCTGAGCTCTTTGGCAATGAGGACTGAGGTCTAAACGGTCATGAATTGACCGAGTTCATGGGTGTACTGTGCGCCTTTGTTCATTGGTGTTTGGTTGGTATGGCCGTCCTCTTTGACCAGTCACCCAACTGTGTCATGAGGATGCCAAATCATTGTTTTATTTTGAATGGTATGCACATATTATTGCCACCATCGTGTGTTATTTTGAATGATATGCACGTATTATTACCACCGTCGTGTGCTTATACGTGCAATGATATTCCGGCATTGTATATGCAATTATCATTTCACCATACCCTGCCAGATCATAACCATTATGCATAGTCGTGCCATATAATTTTTACTCGGTCGTCCACCATTTCTCATATGCGCCCTTTTCTACCATATGCCTTCACTTATCATATATCATATATTTTGCACTTTGGGTTATAACTATGGCGCATGCATACCACTTTAATTTCCATATAGCACATGATTTTTTATTATATAGCATATCTTTATAATTTTAAAATGACCATTTTAGGTCATGTTTAAAATTATCACCATTACTAATGCTTGAGTTGTTTTTGCAGGTTGAAAAGTTGTCCTAGTTTGGTCTTTTAGTCTCTTAAAGAAAAATACTTAGGGTTAAGGAATATGTATGAAAATGAAATGGAATATGATGTATAAGGGTTATAGGATATGTATAGGGAATATAGGATATGAAATGATAATGAATATCCTCAAGTACTAATTTCAACTTAACAAAAACTAAAAATTTCTAAGAAAAATTTGAATTTTTAAGCACAAAATGACTATACATATACTCCCCTGGATGATGTCTGTACAAGTGGAATGAAATCAATTGATCAGATGTTGTAGATGGATCAAAAAGTAAACTTTATTGCTGCTCCTTGTTCTTCATGCTCTGGTTCTTGAATTGAAAAGTCAGGTCCCTTTGTAATGATTCTTTGTTTCAGGTCCCTCTGCACTGCTTACATAATATGCACATGTTGTTTTGACATTGGCAGGTCTTTCAGGTCCCTTTGTAATGATTCTTTGTTTCAGGTCCCTCTGTTGACAATGCAAGTTCCTTCTATACTTCAGCTTTCCAGCTAAAGATCTAATGCAAGTCTCCCCCTTGTTTAAGATGTGACTTGTCCTCAAGTCAGTTGTTGATGGAGAGTACCTGTATTGAAATTATGTGAGAACAGTAGAACAAGAAAAAGGAATTCATAGAGTCCAAGTTGCCCTGGTTTTCCCCTATGAATTCGTGTTTGCTTAGTGCCAGTTGCCTGGTTTTCACTAGCAAACAAATTATTTTTTATGTTTTTTTATTTTTTATTTTTTATTTTTTTTTATTTTTTTTTAATTATTTTTTATGTTTTTGTTTTTTGTTTTTTTACTATTCAACTACAGGACTGGAAGATGGCTAAGCCTGGTGTGCCATGACTTCCAGTTCTGTATCTTCTGTCAATTGTTTCATAAATGCTTCTTTACTGATAGGCCTATTATAAACTTTGAGCCTATGTCCATTTACTATAAAGGAGGTGGAGTCCTGGTCGATTGTTTTGATCTTGACTGCTCCATTGTCGAAGATTTCATCAATTTCATATGGGCCTAGCCAGTGTGTTGTGAACTTTGCTTTGAAGTCTTTGAACTTGGAGTCAAAAAGTAATGCCCAATCTCCCTTGCGAAATGTCTTTGTTTTGATATATCTGTCGTGCCACTTCATTCTTTGTTGTTGCACCAATGTAGTATGTTCTATGTCTTGTTGACGATGCTCATCCAATTGATTCAGTTCCATGATCCACTGCTGTTATGCTTCTGTCAGGTCTAGTCCTAGTTCAGCTGCTAGTCTGTATGTTTGTATTTGAAACTCTATAGGCAATAAGGCCTCTTTTCCATATACTAACTGGTATGGACTAAAACCAGTTGTATTCTTCCATGTGATTCTATAGGCCCATAGTGCATCTTGTAATTTTTCAGACCAATCTTTCTTGTTCAGCTGTACTGTTTTTGTCATGATATTTTCTAGGACTTTATTTGTTGATTCAACCTGCCCATTTGCTTGAGGATGATATGGTGTATATTTCCTATGTTTGATCTTGTATTTCTCTGTTAGATCTCGTACCAGCTTTGATGTAAATTGTGTTCCTTGATCTGTTACAATTTGTCTAGGTACTCCATATCTGACAAAGATTTCTTCAAAAAGAAAGGTGACCACTGTATATTCTGTTGCTCTGTTCACTGCTTTAGCCTCTGCCCACTTGGTTACATAATATGTACATACTAAGATGTACTTCTTTCCATTTGATGGTGGATTGATGGGTCCAACAAAGTCAAGTGCCCATTGCTCAAATGGTTCTATGAGGACTTGTGGCTTCAGCGGCATCTCATCTCTTGTGATTGGTCTCCCTGTTCTCTGGCAACTGTCACATTGCTTGACATATTTCTTAGAGTCTTTGAAGATGGATGGCCAGTAGTAGCCCAGTTGCAGCACCTTATATGTTGTTCGTTTATCTGCAAAATGGCCACCACATGGTTCATCGTGACATGCCCTTAGAATGTCTAATATTTCATCTTCTCGCACACATTTTCTAATTATCAAATCTGAACCAGTATAAAATAAATCACCATTTACCCAACTATACCTAGAGCTTTCTCTAACAATTTTGTGTCTTTGCTTTTTAGTGAATTGAGTTGGAAACTTTCCAGAAGATAAATAGTTTGCAATATCTGCAAACCATGGTGTTCTTACTGTGATGGAAAACAGGTGTTCATCGGGAAAGTTATCTGCAACCGGATTTGGATCATTGGGTGAATGTATGCGGGACAGAAAGTCAGCCACTTGATTTTCCTTGCCTGGCCGGTCTTGTATTGTGATATTAAATTCTTGCAATAACAATAACCATCTTGTTATTCTTCCATTGGTTATGGGTTTATTCATCAAGTATTTGATTGCTGAATGATCTGTATGAATGAAAACTTGATATCCTGTTATATAATGTCTGAATTTGTTTACTGCATGTATAACGGCTAACATTTCTTTCTCAGTGACTGTATAGTTCAATTCTGCAGGTGTTAGATTCTTGCTTATAAAGTATATTGCATAATTGAACAAGTTCTCTTTCTGTCCAAGGGAGGCACCTATTGCAGTATCAGATGCATCAGTTGATATATGAAATGGAAAAGACCAATTTGGCCCACGGAGAATGGGTGCAACTGATAATTTTTCTTTTAGATTTTGAAATGCATTTTGACAGTCATTTGTCCAGTGAAATTCAATATCTTTTGCTAATAGTTTAAACAGAGGTTGGGCTATTTTACTGAAGTTTTCAATGAATCGTCTATAATAACCTGCATAGCCTAAGAAACTTCTTACCTCTTTCTGTGTTGTAGGAGGCATTAAGTTTACTAAGACTTGAATTTTTTTTGGATCCACTTTAATTCCTGAAGCAGAAATATGGTGTCCCAGAACTATTCCTTCTGTCAACATCATATAGCATTTCTCATTGCTTAATGAAAAATTTGTTTCAATGCATCGTTTCAGAACTTTCTCAAGATTATTTAGGCAATCATTATATGTGTTTCCATAAACTGTAAAGTCATCCATATAAACCTCTACACATTCATGAATTAGATCAGCAAAGATTGCAAGCACTGCTCGTTGAAAAGTTGCAGGTGCATTACATAAACCAAATGGAAAAACATTATATGCATAAGTTCCCCATGGGCAAGTGAATGTTGTCTTGTCTTGGTCTTCTGTTGCTATTCTAATCTGGTTGTACCCGCTAAACCCATCCAAGAAAGAGAAGAATTTCTTTCCAGCCAAAGAGTCTAACACTTGATCAATGAATGGTAGAGGAAAATGATCTTTTAATGTAGCTTTGTTTAGTTCTCGATAATCCACATATACCCTCCACTTTCCATTTTTCTTTGGTACAATAACCAGTGGAGAAACCCATTGACTATCTGAAATAGGATAGATGAACCCAACATTTAACAATTTTTGCAGTTCTTCTTTCACTATTTCTTTCATCATGGGATTCATTCGTCTTTGAGGTTGTCTTATAGGTTTTAGTTGATCATCTGTATAGATGTGGTGGACACATGTGCTAGGATGGATTCCTTGCATGTCAGTATAATCCCAGGCAAAAGCTTTTGAATATTTCTGTAATAATGCAATTACCTCTTGCTCTTGTGCTGATTGCAACTGGTTTCCAATGTTTAAATGTTTTCCAGGACTTACCTCAATTGTTTTTATTGTTGGATTGGAGATTGTATTTATAGGAAAGATGTCTATAAAAGATTTCCGCAAAGTTTGAATAGTACAAGTTTCTTGAAAGCATTGATTCAAAAGGTTATTTGCAGCTTCATATTGGACTTCTCTAAGCTGCTCTGAAATACTTGGTTCTGAAATGAAAAGATCCATTAAGTCTTCATTCTCTTCTTCTTCTCTTAAATCAAAGAATTGATTTATACTTAAAACTGATTTAGTTTGCTGTTTTTCTTGAGCTTCAAGCACTGATTCTAAAGAAGTTGATTGTGCAGGTGAATAAAGAGCAATTTGTTTCCTTTCATCTCCATGTGAAATAATCATGCTTCCTGATCTGCATCCTATAAAGGCATCAGCGGTAGCTAACCATGGTCTGCCTAAGATTAGAGGATGTCCTCCCAAATTTGTTTTTGGTTGCAAGATAAGGAAGTCAGCAGGATACTCCCATGAATCCAAAGAGACTATGATATCTTCCAATATTCCTTCAGGAACAACTTTAGATCTATCTGCTAATTCTAAGATTGTAGAGGTTGATCTAATGTTGTTCAAATGCAAAGTTTTCATTGTCTCCATTGTCATTACATTTATAGCTGCTCCCAAGTCTATTAATGTGTTTGGGACTGAGAAATTATTTATTGATATAGTAACCATGGGGATACCGGGATCAATATATTTTTCTACTATGGTTTGTGTAGACATGAGACTTGCTAGTTTACCAATGACTTGGATTGTAGTAGGATCCTTCTTCTTTTTCTGTGATTTCTTAATGCACAATTCCTTTATTGTTTTAGCATATATTGGTATTTCTTTAATTGCCTTCAACAAAGGAATTTTTACATAAGCATTTTTTAACTCATCTAAAATATCAAATTCAGGAAAGGTTATTTCTTTTTGTTGTTCCACTAACCTTTCAGGATAAGGTGGTGTTTGAGTTGTAATGTTTGTTCCTTTCTGAATTTGTATCTTAGTTTGTGATGTTTCAGGTGATTCTCCTTGTTAGGTTGGTTCTTCTATAATTGGAGGAGAATCCTTTTTAAGCACTTTTCCAGACCTTAGATGGACTTCATTAAGAGGAAGAATTGAATATGTGGGAAAACATGTTGCTTCCTCTACAGTGTATGCAGCTTTGTCCACCTTATTATTCGGATTTGCAATTGGTTGGGCTGGTAATTGAGTTGGTCTGGGTTGATTTGTGGGTAGCTGTAACTGTTGTGGTTGAGTCAACAACGGTGGAGGATTCTGCTGTGGAAACGGTATGGTTTGTGGATATGCAGAATGTTGTTGTTGAAATGGTATGGATTGAGGATATTGTGGATATGTAAATGGCTGTTGGTATTGTTGCTGGTATTGTTGTTGATATTGTTGAGGTGGCTGGTTTCCATAACCATATCCTCTCCAACCTTGTGCAGGTTGTTGTGGATATTGTTGTGGAGGCCAATCTTGCCATGGCATTGGAGGGGTCCAAGGATTTTGAGGTGGATAAAGGTAATTTTGTTGAGGGTATTGTTGTTGATTTTGTTGAGGCATCCTAGGTTGCCATGGTCTTCGTGGTGCTACATAATAAAAACCTTCTATTCCTGGCACTTCTTCTATTGAATTCATTTGTAATTCTTTCAATCTTAGACAATTTTCTGTGGAATGATTTTCTGTACAAAGACCACAAACCTGAACACTCTGAACACTATCCAAAGGACATTCTCTCAATGGATGTTTCTTTCTACATTTGGGACAAAAGATTGCTAGAGCTTGTTCTTGTTCTTCTTTCTTCTTATTTGCCTTTAGCACATCTACTTGTGTCTCTAATGTACTCAAGAGATCTGTTTTGAAATTCTCCAATAAGCTTCCTATTTCAGCTCTTGTTATCCCTCCTGCAGCTGACTTTGCTGCTTTTGAACTTACTTCTCTTCTTCCTGTTTTTGCTCTTCCTCTAGAATATTTTTGACATAAATCAACAATTTCTTCGAATGGTAGGTTTGAAATGTCTCCTTTACCCATCACATTCAAGATGTCAAGGTATTCATCCCTTATACCCTTGAGAAAGATTGTTCGAATGGTTTCTTGATTTAGAGAGTGTTGTTTAGATTTCTATAGATTATATAAAAATCTTTCCAAATATTCTTCTAAACTTTCATCTTCTTGTTGTGTCATTCTGAAAATATCTTCCTTTGAATCTCTAGATCTACAATAAGCTTGATATTTTTTAAGGAAGACTAATCTCATATCATCCCAAGAAGATATTGTTTGTTCCCCTAAACCCATAAACCATTTCAAAGCTGTTGCTTTTAATGTTGCAGGGAAAAGACGAAGTTTATGAATGTCATCAGTGTATCCATATGTTCTACATAGAATATCAAATTCAAACATAAATGCATCAGGATCTTCTGTGGACATTCCATAAAAATTTGGCAATACAGAAGGTGGAATATTTTTCATTTTTACTTCTTCTCCTAATATTGCACTTGTGTCTATTATTGGAAAGCCAAAGGTAGTCTCATCTTCTTGTCTTTTCTGATCATTTTCTATTTTTCTATCATTTTCTTGTTTTGCATCTTCCTCTCTCTTTCTTCTCCATTCTGTTTGTTGTCTTTCATATTGAGCTCGTTGTTCAGGAGTGAGAATAACAGATCCATGTCCTTCTTCTGCCATTGGTTGATTTGTTTTAATTTTAAGTGGAGTTTCAGGTTGGTCAAAGATAGGAGGATTTATGGATGGAAATAAAGATTGTTTTCCTTTGATAATTTCTTTTTGTTTTCCAGAAGTTGAAGATTGTTTTTGCTTTGCTTCCCAAGCTAACAAATTTTGCCTCTCAATCAAAGTTAATCTTTGTCCACTTCTTTGTTTTTCTGCCAATTCTTCAATGATTGGATTACCAGTAACTGGGGTGTTTGATGATCCTATCTCTATTTGTGGGGGGTTTTTAATAAATCTACCTTGAGGATCTCTATGTCTAGGCATAAAGAAACATAACTAAAAAGTGTAACTACTGTTTTTGTTTTTTTTTTTTTTTTAATCTTTCTATTGACTATGCCGATATTTGCCTCCCCGGCAACGGCGCCAAAATGTTGAGCTAATTTATGTACCTAAACTAACACAATTATTTATTATCAATCCGGGTTGTTTATGCTTTGAGGCAAGTTCACTATATGTGAAGATCTAATATAATCAAACCTTGAAAGATAATTTATTCAAAAGCAATACATCCTACAACTCTAATTCAACTTGTTCAAAGTAGAGGAAAAATATTGAGATGGTTCTTGACTCAAGAAGTCCACCTTTGCCTCAACTATCAATTAATGAATCAGAGATTAAAATCAAGAACTTAAGATGGATAAATTGTTAATGAAAGAAGCTCTTAACTTAAGAGACACATAAAGTATTTCATCATAATTTATTCATCTCAATACTCAAAATCACAATAAGAAACTACTTGCATGCAAACCAAAGAAACCAGTTGTAATTCATCATTTTAGTAGAAGGGATGCTCAACTTGAACACCTGTTTTTCCAACTTGATAAAGTGATGAATAAACTATAAACTAATGAAATCAATCATTATGCATGAACCATTAAGCAATCTGAAATAAAGCTTTGAAAAACCAGTTCTACAATCATCTGATTACAAGGAAATAAAACTAGTTAACAAGAAAGTGTACTTAGCTTGGAATGGGGGCCCTTCCACCCTTGCCTTGCACACTTGATAAATGATCTCAGAAGCTTAAATTCAGTCACACATACATAACATTGAGCAACAAAATGATAACAGCACAAGTCTTCAAATTAACTCCTCAATCCAAAATTGTCACAATATAAAAGTATATAAGTCAATAATAATCCTAATACATAAGCCATCAAAGCTTTGGCTTTAAATAAGAAGTCTCATGAACAAACTGATCTATTTTCACTCAAACAAACCCATCTACTTCTCATCCACCTATCTAAGTCGAATTCATTATTCTTATCCCAAGAAATATGGCCAATCCCATAGAATCTCAAAACTGCCCTATTTCTATGGGATTTCTGAATGACTAGTCATGATTGACTAGCACCAAATGGGCCTAATAAAGCTTGTTCTGTTCGAACTAAGCATAGCTGGCTTAATCCTAGTTGCCAAGCTGTCCATCCATGCATTCAATTCATGCCCAAGTGTCCTGCAACCACATCAACCATAGAGCTATTACGGGAATTTCTGAATATGCCAATTTTGCACTAAAAACCAAACTTTCATAAAAACTTTAGAAATTGAAAAATTAAAATTAAATACCTGAATAGATATCAAATATACATAAAAATGGAATAAATGAAGGGAAAATGGATGGGAAATAGATGGATTAGTAAGTTTCTTTGAGCAAAATAAGACCAAAACTAAGGCCCAACATCCTCACAGCTACATGCATGTGAATTCATCTCCTTTATTTGGACATGCCGCAACACTCAGTCGTCTATGTTCGATATTCTTAAATGGTTTGAGAAAATATGATTTGTTGTACCATTTTAGTATCATATCATACTTGTCACTTGTGTGGTATGATATTGTCCACTTTTAGATCTATATTTTTCAAATTTTTGTACATGAAAATTTCTAGTCTACAAGTCTTATGTACATTTCAATTGTCAGATACTTACTGTTCCTGCCATATGTTTGCTGAGAAATTGCTTTGAAATGTTATGGAATATCCCTCAAGTAACCATTGATTCAAAGAGATTTCCTAATTTTGGATTTTGGACACTACTTTTGATTATGGCTCTTGGAGAGGCTTGGTGAGGAAAATTTATTATGCTTCTAATAGAGATTAGTTTAAAATATGGCATCTCCTAAGAAATACATATGACTACATTCAAACTAATATCTTCTCAATAATGCGGATCATTCTAAAACAAAGTGCTTCTCAATTCTGCAGATGGATGCATAATAAAAAGGAAAAAGTAGTCTAGAAATCATTCACATTAGAACAGTAGGATAAAATTTATTGATGCACTTTCTATTAAGAAGAATTAAAGAATATAAGGTTCAAAACTATGTTTTCTTACAGGAAATTGCAAGGACTTTATTTTTGAAGGTCTGAGCATAAATCATATTCATATATATATATATATATATATATATATATATATATATATATATATATATATATATATATATATATATATATATATATATATATAGGGATTTATTACGCAAGTCCAAGAGAAAGTTGAAGCCCTTGAGCTGTTGTGAAAACCACATAGAGAGAAGTGGTTTTGTGAATCTTGAAACATTACAAAAATTCCCTTAAAATTGAAAATTTAACTCGGATATAATTGGTTTTTTGAAGCTAGCTGCAAGAATTTTTTGTTAAATATGATTCCTGGGCTAATTGTTGGTGAATGCAGATATAATGTGATCATTGTAGAGGTTTCATCACCCGTTTGAGGCCCAAGTACTATCATTTGGCCTTTTCATTTTACATACTACCCTTTGGAGTAAGGCAGCAAGGTATTGTGACCTTCTTCCTCTCTCATCGTAAGCTACAACATACTATAAATTATACACCAGATTCAAAGCATTTCACTATTGACCTTAATCACAGAGATAATACACAATAACAATCCTTAAAACACTAAGGAATAAAAGCATAATAGTCACAAGTGTTTGGCTTTCTTTCCTTGCTATCTGGGTTACAAATTTGGTTTGTTGGAGGACCTATCCTATTACTACTACTGACCTCTCTTAAACTTCCAGAGATATGATCCAATACAACAAGGACATCTCAGTAGCATGACTCTCTTTTCATAGTTTACATGCTGGATTTCAAGTTGTTCTTTTATTTTTTATTTTCTTTAGAACTTGAAATTTTAAAACTGTCTCATGCATATTTTCACTATTAGCTTTCTATTCTCATGAGATTATTTACTACTGTTCTAATTACACACTAAAGGTCATTTGATAAGTTTTGAAGTACAGGTAACATAAGAAATCTCACTGAATAAGCCTAGGGGAGTCAGTATACTTCTCTAACTTCCACTCTACGTGTTTCCTAATTTCTCATAATGTCTCCATATGTCAGTATAGAAGGTAGAGCTAGTGGAATTTAGATCCACCCCAGCGGAGCAAAGTAGAAATGGCAACATCGTGTAATAGGTAGAGTGGCTATGAAGATCCAAGTGCAGAAGTAGATGCAAGTGAAAGTGTTAACATTGGTTGTATCATATATTAATCACGTGGAGAGACCATATGGATTGAAGGGCAGACGAGTTCATCATGGCAGGTAGAAATTTTGATATCATATTCAGTTGCAGAACCCCCAATCACAAAAAATGAAATTGGTTGTAGAACCCCCAATAAGAAAACATTTTTCTTTACATATTAGTTTGTTTCCATCGGTATTTTGGCATTTCACCAACGTCGGTCTTCCGAAGAAAGACCGGTCAGGTCGGTATTGCGACGAATATAATTTACCTTCAATCTTCCGACGAAAGTCTGGTCAGGTCATTATTGCAACGAATATAATTTACTGTCCGTCTTGTGACGAATGTCCTGCTAGGTCGGTCTTGCGACGAAAATAATTTAACGTCGATCTTGCAACGAATGTCCTGCTAGGTCGGTCTTGCGACGAAAATAATTTAACGTCAGTCTTGCGATGAATGTCCGACCAGGTCGGTCTTCTGATGAAAATAATTTAACTTCGGTCTTGCAATGAATATTTGAAACAATGACGTGCGACGGTTGGGGTCTTTTTAGCATTGAACTAGTGACGTTTTTGTGCGTTGGAAGAGTGACGTTTTGTGCATCGGAAGAGCAACGCTTATAAACATCGGAAGAGCGATGACAAATTTGAAACGTCAGAATTGTGATACCAACAAAATTTTTTGGAATTAGTGTCGCTCTACTGACAGTTAAGTCAAGTGTCAGAATTCCAACTTTAGGAGAACTGGCGTTTTCCCCCACCTCAAAGTGTCGCTCTTGGGATGCCTATGTGTCACAAGAGCGACATTTTAGCCTTTAGAAATTGGGCCAAATGTGCTAGTGATATTATCATTGTTGTCGATTACTTTACTAAATGGGTCAAGGCCATGCCTACATGTCTCAATTACGGTGATACTACCGCATTTTTTTTTCAAGCATGTCATAGCGAGGTTTGGTGTGCCTAATTACATAATCATTGATCATGCAAAACAATTTCAAAACCATATGATGTAGGAACTAGCCACGAATTTTGGTTTTCACCATGAACATTCCTCACATTATTATCCTCAAGCTAATGGGCAAGTATAAGCCATGAATCATTATTTGAAAACCATGTTGCAACGGATGGTAGGAAAACATAAATGTAGTTGGAACCTTATGTTATTTTCTGCCTTGTGGGCATACCGAACCTCCATGAAATATTTCACTGGATTTACCCATTTCCAATTGGTTTATGGGGTTGAGTGAGTTCTCCCTATCTAGTGTGAAATATCTTCTCTTAAACTATATTTTGAGTTACTCCCTGACAACTCAAATGAGGAAGCACACCTGTTACAACTAACCCATCTCGACGAACAACACCTTCTCACCCTGGTCAATAGCTAAATTCATAAGAAACAAGTTAAGGACCAAAATGATAAATATGTCTGAGCTCATGTCTTTTCTGAGGGTGATATTGTTTTGGTTTATGACCAAGACCATGATAAGTTAGCAGCTAGTAAACTCAAACCCATGGTGGTATGGTCCCTATATTTTTAAACATGTTCTCAAGAAAGGGGCCTATGAGTTGGTTGACTATGAAGGGAATCCACTATCAGAGCTTCGTAATGGGCTCTATATGAAACGATACTATTCTTAGTTTGTTCGCACGGTTTCTTGTATATTATGTATATAGGTGTGAGTTTGTTCAGTTTGTTTTTTCTTGTCATTAAGCCTGGTTTATGTGTGTAATTTTTGTGTCTGGTATTTTCCATACACATGTCAATACCCTCACTCCCTTATAGAGGCTTTGCACATGGTGCAAGCTGTTACACTCGGAATATTTCTTCCACTGCTTGGATCATATTTTCACCCATTGATTAGCTTGTGAGTTATAGGGGTATTTGTCTTCACCCTGTCACCAAAAACATGGTTGAATATAGTTTTATCATTCATCTTTTGATCGAGACTAGTCGTCTTGGCATATGCCATCTCGTTGCTCAACTTGACTCTCAACTAATAGTGTCTTAGCTCAACCATCATTACTTTGTAAGGAATTTGACTCTTCTTTGTCACTTTTTGAGGGTACATCTCCTAGAAAATTCACTTGATTACATTACTTATGTACATATTCCTCGAGCCCAAAACAGCTTGGCTTATTCACTAGCTAGTTATGTTTTAGATTGGCATTTGTCACATGTTTAAAATTTTAAACCATTCACATGAACATTCAAACATATATTATACATACATAGTAGAAACAACACATAGAAGTCGGTATTTTATTATATCAAAAAACTAAGTACATAGTTTAAAATTAGGCAACTGAGGCCTTGGCTACTATGCCATACACATGCTAGTACATCAAAAAATGCACAACCCAGTGCTCCTTCCCCCAGTCAGTGGTGCTCATGATAACATATAATGTTAGAAAATTAAATATTACAGAGCAATGAAACACATAAAATATGCAGAAAATACAAGCACACAAAACACATAAAACCAGAGAGACACAGATATACGTGGTTCACCCAGTTTGGGCTACGTCCACCCCGAAAAGCCAGTGCTTCCTTTCTATTATCCAGCAAAAATGAAGAGAAAAAACCTACAGTAGATCCGCTGTAATATCCTCTGTTCTCTCTCACAGTCTCCCTCTCTGTTTCTCTCTCTGAGAATACACATCCAATGCACAGCCGCAATACAATGCCCTCATAAAAGCGAGGGGTTTCCTTCTAGGGAAAAAAACCCTAATCTAAACATAACTTCTACCATCAGATCATTTGCTTAATGAACGGCCCAGATTGAACCCCCACGGCAGCGATTAATTACGGGCGGCGTTGCCGCCCCTTTTAAGGTACAAGGGTCCAATGCTATGATACAAAGTAAAGAAGATAATCAGCCTCCACACCCAACAATCTCCCACTTGGAGACTGATTGTAGCAACTCCACCGCTACTTCATTTGCTAGACAATGAGTCCTCTTTGGACCTGGTTGTTTCTCATCTTCATCGTCATCCATGAAGATCAATTGAAACCGAGCATGTTCTCAGTTTCTCCCTGGTTACAACTTTTGTTAGCATATCTGCAGGATTATGGCTAGTGTGTATCTTTTCCAGCTTCAACTCTCCATCTTCCAATATTGGCCGTATGAAATGGTACTTGAGATGTATGTGTTTAGTCCTGGAATGAAATGATGAGTTCTTTGCAAGATGAATAGCACTTTGGCTATCACTGTATAGTGTGCCCATATCATGCTTCTTACCCAATTCATCCATAAACCTTTATAACCAAATCATTTCTTTACTAGCCTCTGTAGCAGCAACATACTCGGCTTCTATTGTTGAAAGTGCAAAAACACTTTGGATTTTTGAAACACAACTGACAGCTGTTCCACCTACAGTAAATACATATCTTGTAGTGCTCCTCCTGTTATCTCTGTCACCTGCCATATCTGCATCAACATATCCCTGTAGAGCAATGTTTGAACCACCAAAGCATAATGCTTGATTTGTGGTACCTCTCAAATATCTGAGAATCCATTTTACCGCCATCCAATGTTCTTTTCCTGGATTATTCATGTACCTGCTTACAACTCCCACTGCATGTGCAATATCAGGCCTTGTGCAGACCATTGCATACATTAAGCTTCCAACTGCCGATGCATATGGAACTTTAGACATATAATCCATGTCTTCTTGGGTCTTTGGGCACATCTCCTTACTAAGTTTGAAATGGCTAGCAAAAGGTGTATTAACAGGTTTTTCATTGTGCATATTAAATCTTTTCAACACCTTTTCTATGTACTCATTCTGAGACAGTGTTAATTTGCGATTTTTCCTGTCTCTAGTTATCCTCATACCAAGGATTTGTTTTGCAGCTCCCAAATCCTTCATTGCAAATGAATTTGCCAATTTTCTTTTGAGCACATTTATTTCCTTCATGTTAGACCCTGCAACAAGCATGTCATCTACATACAATAACAATATAATATAGCTACCATCATTTTGCCTTTTTAGATAAACACAATGATCAGAGTGACATCTAGTATAACCTTGTTCAGACATGAACTTGTCAAATTTTAGATACCACTGCCTTGGAGCCTATTTTAAACCATACAAGCTCTTCTTTAACTTGCACACCAATTTTTCTTTCCCTTTTACCTCATATCCTTCTGGTTGCTGCATGTATATCTCTTCCTCCAAATCTCCATGGAGAAATGTTGTCTTTACATCTAACTGTTCAAGATGTAAATCTTCCGCCGCTACAAGACTTAAGATAGTTCTGATTGAATTCATCTTAACAACAGGAGAAAATATTTCATCAAAATCAATACCTTTCTTCTGTGCAAACCCCTTCACCACAAGTCTAGCTTTGTACTTCTGTTTTCCTCCATCTTCTTCCTTCAGCCTGTAAACCCATTTATTCTGCAATGTAGTTTTACCTGCAGGCAACCTGACTAAGTCCCAAGTCTGGTTATGCATTAAGGAGTCCATCTCTTCTTCCATGGCTAGCCCCCACTTCTTCCTGCTTTCAACCTGCATTGCTTCTTCATAACATTCAGGTTCACCAGAATCAGTCAACAATAAATAATATAATGAAGGAGAGTATCGTTCATGGGGTCTACTTATCCTGGTAGATCTTCTAACACCACTTTCAGGTGTTTGAGGTGCCTGTTGCTGTTGTGGTGGTTGCTGCTGCTGTGGTTGTTGATTATTATTATTTTCAGGCACCTTTACTTTTTCAGTTATCTCATCAAGAACCACATATTCCTTGCTTTCTTTTTCCTGTTTCTTTTCATGCAAATGATTCTTATACAAGACCTTTTCATTGAATATTACATCTCTGCTCCTAATGATTTTGTGATTTTCATAATCATATAAGCGATAACCAAAATCATTAACACCATATCCAATAAAGGTACATTTCTTTGATTTTGCCTCAAGCTTTGTTCTGTTTTCTTTATTAATATGGACAAAGGCCTCATAACCAAAAGGCTTTAAAAAAGAGTAGTTTACATTTTTACCTGTCCATGCTTCCTCTAGAATACCACCATCCAAGGAACTTGAAGGCCCTCTGTTTATTAGATAAACAGCAGTATCTACAACATCTGCCCAAAATTGTAAAGGCAATCCTGCATGCAATCTCATGCACCTTGCACGCTCCATGATTGTTTTGTTCATCCTTTCCGACACACCATTTTCTTGTGGTGTTCTTGGAATTGTCTTCTCTCTATGAATTCCATGCTCTGAACAGTACCTATCAAACTCTTTGCTGCAATATTCACCTCCATTGTCTGATTTGAGACACTTCAACTTCTTTCCTGTCTCAATTTCAACCAAAGCTTTCCATTTCGTGAAAGTATCAAATACATCATATTTATTCTGAATACAATAAATCCAATTTTTTCTAGTTGCATCATCAATAAATGCAACATAATAGCGAGAGCCACCGAGAGATGATACCTGAGCAGGTCCCCATACATCTGTATGCACAAGCTCCAATTTTTCTCTCTTGTTTTCTTTCCCAACTCTGAGAAATCTGACTCTCTTTTGTTTTCCATAAATGCAATTTTCACAGAAATCCAAATTAACATTCTTCAAACCTGGCAACAAATTTCTTGAGTGAAGAATCTTCATTCCCTTCTCACTCATGTGTCCGAGCCTATGATGCCATAATGTTGCATCTGCTCCTTTGGAAGTTAAAGCATTAACCGAGTTAGAAATACCATTGCATAAATACAATGTACCAACCTTTTCACCTTTTGCTATTACCAGCGCTCCTTTGGTGACCTTCCAAGTTTTATCTATGAAATTTTTCACACAACCTTCACTGCCTAACTGCCCTGTTGAAATCAGATTTTTCTTTAGGTCTGGAACATGCCTTACCTCCTTTAGTAGCCATTGGTTTCCATTCTGTTTTTTTACAAGAACTTTACCCATTCCAACAATTTTACAGGTTTTATCATCACCCAAATGAACTTGTCCAAAATCTCCTTGAACATAGTCATGAAAATATTTCTTATCAAGTGTGGCATGGAATGAAGCCCCTGAATCTACAACCCAAGAATCAGTAACATTTTTGAAAGAAAGAATCAAAGCATCTTATAACACATCACCTGTCACATTTGCTTCATGATTGTTTTCTTGCTGTGTGTCTCCTTCTTTTCCCTTCTGAGATCTACAATATTTCTTTAGGTGTCCTTTCTTTTCGTAATTCCAGCACACTATCCCTGATCTGGACTTGGATCTGCCTTTCCTTGATTTAGTGCAATATCTCGAGATCTTTCCTCTTTCCATTCTTCTTCCCCTAGACTCTGCACTCAAAGCATTACCTGATGTCTCACCAGAGCTTTTCCGTCGCATTTCCTCGCTAAGGATAGCACCAACAACATCATAAAACATTAAAGTACTAGATCCAGAGACAGAGTTACTAATGGCCATTACTAAACCATTCCAACTCTCTGGAAATGAGCACAAGAATAACAGAGCTCTAACTTCATCATCAAATTTTGCCCCTACAGAACTTAACTAACTGGTAACTGTATTAAATTCATTTAAATGATCTGCAACAAATCCACCTTCCGACATCTTCATATTAAATAGTCGTTTCATAAGAAATACCTTGTTTGAGGCTGAGGGTTTTTCATATAGTTTTTCCAACATCTGCATCAAACCCTCTGTTGTTGTTTCCTTCGAAATATTGAAGGCGAATGATGCCGCAAGACACAACCGTACTGTTCTGAGTGCCTTTCTATCGAGAATGTTCCATTCCGCATCTGTCATGGTCGTCGGTTTCTTTTTTTTTCCGCTCAATGGTAGATATAGATCTTTCTGATACAGAGAATCTTCCATCTGCATTTTCCACAGCGGGAAGTTTTGGCCATTAAATTTCTTGACCCTAAACTTACCATCGTCCGCCATTGCTCCCACTCGAACCAGGAACCCTTCTATCCTGTGAGTTTATCAGCCAAATATACCTTCGGCTCTGATACCAGTTGTTAGAAAATTAAATATTACAGAGCAATGAAACACATAAAATATCCAGAAAATACAAGCACACAAAACACATAAAACCAAAGAGACACAGATATATGTGGTTCACCCAGTTTGGGCTATGTCCACCCCGAACAACCAGTCCTTCCTTTCTATTATCCAGCAAAAATGAAGAGACAAAACCTACAGCAGATCCACTGTAATATCCTCTGTTCTCTCTCACAGTCTCCCTCTCTGTTTCTTGCTCTGAGAATACACATCCAATGCACAACCGCAATACAATGCCCTCATAAAAGCAAGGGGTTGCCTTCTAGGGCAAAAAACCGTAATCTAAACATAAATTCTACCGTCAGATCATTTTCCTAATGAACGACCAAGATTGACTAGAAATTACTATACTTTTACAAGGCAATTTTACATCTGTTTTTAGCTTCGGGGGCACTGCCCCTAAAAACCCCCGCCAGGGGGGGGCTCTAAAAAGCGCTGCCGCCCCCCCCTGAACCTCCCATGGCAGTGATTAATTACGGGCGGCGTTGCCGCCCCTTTTAAGGTACAAGGGTCCAATGCTATGATACAAAGTAAACAAGATAATCAGGCTCCACACCCAACATAGAACCGCATTCAAGATGTGAGAGAGTAGTCCATGACAATGCAATGAGGCCACTACTATGGTGTGCCTCTAAATGTGTCGAGGAGTTTCATCTAGCCTCCTCGAAGGAATCCCCAATGTCAGTCCCTCAACATTTTGAGTAAACTCTCGTAGCTCCTCATCCTCATCTTCTATATCCTTTGTCGGTGTTGGGACTAGGGCTTGTGGTACATGTTTCCTCAATGGAGAATATCTGACCGGGTGTGAAGGTTCTACATCTACATGTCAAAAACCATATGATTAGTGACTATGTACTCTAGTTTAAAAAAAAAAAAATCAAATATTTCAAAAATCCCCAAAAAATTACAGAACATACAAAATCCAATTTTTTTACCTCTCCAATCAAAACCTTCACCAAGGGGCAAGACTATGTTAGGATCTCCCATGAAGTCCACCCCATCATATGGGTAATCATCCACTAGAAATGCAACTACTTTCATTAATTTCCAATACATGTCTCGGTACCTATTGCTAGTATGCACTCCATCATCTCATTGTAAAATGGTACACCATCTAGCCATACGGGGTGTATTTCCAATAGAGAGGTTGCATAATCCATTGTTTGAGGCCTCATCACTGTAATCCTCTCAAAGAACAATTTTACCAATAAGATCCCATATCCACAAGTGTCACTCCTTCTCCTCTTCAACTTTGTAAGTTGAGCCTTCACACTGGTCACCATACTATCACACCAATTGAATAAGGTGGCTTCTAAACATTGTATGCACAACTCCAACTGTGGAATTGTCACTGTATGGGGTGATATCGACCCTACTACTCAGGTCACAGTATAGGCTATTTTCTAGAGGGTTAAGTCCTCTATCTCCTCTATGAGGATATTGTTTTTATCTACCCGTTCCACTTTCCTACAATGAGAAACCCTCATACTTCTGATTGTTTCCCCGGTATTGCTTCAAACCCTTGTCAACACAATTGGAGCTCCCCGCCTCGATAAATCAGTGAGAAAATATATATCTAAGGCTTCTATGGTGAATCTCTCTGGCCTAACAATGAAATGTTGACTGTCCACATCCCACCACCATATAATGCATGTCAAGAGATAGTCTTGATTGACCATGCTTGGGATTATAAATAATTTGAGTAAGCCACAATCCCTCAGTGCATTGATGGTTGGCCCATGGCCCATGGCTTAGATTTCCTTATCTGTTTGTTGCCTCTCTCTCCATTCGTACACCATGGTTATTACTGCACCCACATTATAGTTATCAGCCACTGCTAAAATCGGGAAAAAACACAGAGAAATAAATTTAAGTGGAAATTTTATACAAATTTTATATTTCCCCCGTTGGTTGCACCCTTGACATAGGTCAATTTCGGCCCTATCCATGGGTATCCAATAGCATGCCCGTAGCCAGGCCTCTCTAGCCAAAAATTTCCCGTAGAAATCTCGCACCCAGGTGAATATTTCCTCAAAAACTCAAACCCCCAACTTCAAAACCACTGTGGCTCAACATCTAAGTGTAGGAATTACTAAGAGAGAGATGATTTACTACTTACTTGGTTGAATATGGACGCTTGCTCCTCCTTGCTCTTACTCTTAAATTCTTGGAAGTTCTCTTCTCCATCCTTCAAAAACTTCACAATGACCAAATAGGGAGGTATGAGTTTCTTTTATAACCTTTTTTGGCATCTTGAGGAATACTCCTTTTTTAATTTTTGGGTTCAAGTGGGTTTTTTGAGATTTATGATCTGTTTTCTAGTCTAGCTTTTGCAGGAGGACTTGGGATTCAAATTTTTTTTATGTCTTGAGAGGTTACTTTTTATTACAACGGGCTTGAGTTATGATACTTCTACTGTCATATAGGGGTAGGTCACTTTCGTTGATTTTACATTTTGACCGTCAACACTATTTATGCCTTATGTCTGACCTCGTCAAGCTGTGACTTTCGCCACTTTCAATATGCATGTCGTAGCTTGATGGTAGAGCTTACCTGCTCATGGATACCCTAGTTAACACCCTCTTGATGTATCGGTGACCATGCAGTAATTTTTATCTCTCTTGGAATCCCTCGTTCTAAACTGCCATGACTTCTATTTTTAGCCTCATGTCCTCTTCTTCGTCATATTTATGGCCATAGCCCAAGAGGATTCCACACTCTATCTGTTAGCCCCCCTATGAAATTCTTGACAAGCAAGCTGGGGCCTAGATTATTGTGGAGCCTTCAAGGAATTCCTCTCCCCTTGAAAATCCATCCTCCTTGAAGTCTCTTTGTGCTTTCCCTCTTTTCCCCCTTGCTATTTTCCCTATTAAACCCCCTAAATCCCCCCTAAAAAACCCCTGCACCCTTTATTTTCCTAAATTTCCCCTCCATCTCCCTACCGTTGCCCCTTCTAGCCTCTAATTCCGTTGAAAATGGCTTTAAAACCCACTTTCAAACTATATGATAAGCCTAGCCCCTTCTCCGCTAGCTCCCACACCTATTCCTCCATGTAGCCCGGCGCTGTGACCACTCGCCAAGGCAAAAAGTGCCTATCTCAAGTTTTTTGGGTGCAGCGTAGGCCATGGATATGAATTGATCGAACGACGGTCTTTAAATCTCCAACACCTACGTCTTCCCGCCTTGTCCATGCCGAGCCATCGTCGTCCATTTCCCCAACAGATCAACGTCACGGATCTCATCCGCCCGTGGACCGCGCAGTGCACTATGCCAAAACAACCGGTTTATTTCGCACCGCTCATGCGCGAAGGGTGGTTTTTATCCATCGCCCAACGATTCCACTCACCCTTCGACACCTGTCCCTTGTACGACAACGAAACCGCTTTCTCCCTGTGCATTAACTTTCGGACCAAGTATCGCAGCAAAATCCACACACGCCGTCTGATCCTGAGCACCTCATCCTACGACCTTCGCTCCTCGAAGTTGCGCACTGTTTAACCCTGTTCACCATACCCCCCAACCCGCCCTCGCCGTCGATCTCCACCATAATCAACGGTCCAGATCTATTTGCCCGCCGTTGACCATTCCACTACCGCCCGGTCTCGCCACGTCATCCATCCACTTGGCATTCCGTACTCCACGTGCACCCTTCGTACAGCCTTCTATTCCATTGCATATGTTGGTTCTTTTTCGTGTTTTTTAACGTTTTCCACGTCTATTCGCTCTGCAGACCGCCACCCTCCACTAGAGCATTTTTTCACCATTTCTTCTGCAATTTCTCCCCCTGATCATCATCTGCACGGTCATCTGCATTCTCGGCACTACCTCCATCACCCCCATCCATGGATTTCTTAACAGGTTGCGTGTTTTGCAGGTTTACAGAGAAATGGGAAGGTCTGTCACGATTTCACAATGTTTAAATGCAGCAACAGGGATTTTGTGCACCAGAGTCAACGAATAGAAGGTTTCATACATCAGCAGAGTGGTTTTCCCCATCAAAGATACAGAATCCAACTCTAAAAATATCTCGGCGCCATAAAAACCTGAGCTAATCTGTCAGAGACAAAGATGGAGTGGCAAGGTGTTTCAGTACACACAAAGGAGATTAAGGCATGATAATGAAGATCTTAAACCTGGAATCTACAGGTTAAAGAGGGCAAAACATCAGATTGAAGACCTCGAGGACCCCTCGGAGATTGAATGCAAGGGAGGCTGTATCACCAGGGTTTATTCTACAGCAGCAGAATGTTTTTCTTCACACAGTACAGGGCGCCCATACTTCTTTTATTATGCACCGTGTCCCTGAAGGAAATCCCACCCTAACAGCAGTTCGAGACCATCAGAACATTTATGTAGCAGACTTCTCAGTAGTCCATTCGCTCTTTGTTTATTCACCGCCGATACAGTAGGACGCCACAACCGAAATATGTCAAAGTCATACCCAGAGAAGATCACTCCTGCATAAAGTGGTGACAGAAATTAAACACACAGCAGTCAAACAGAATGGGCCGTGGCCCTGCATTCATGTCTGTGTTTAATGTTACATTTAGTATTCACCTACCACCTCAGTCAACCTTCTGTTCACCCTCTGCTATAAAGCACAGAAGGAAATTATTGTAAAGGTTGTTGATTGGATATCAGCAGATTGCAAGCATTTTCCTCTTGAGACAAGTTCTCTGTGTAATATTGTAAGATAGGCTGAGATTGGATGTATTCAGACTGAATTTTCAAGATGTGGGCATTGATGTACCTGATTGGTGTTGTTTTTTATATGACAAGCACATTTCTTTAGATACTGATCTAAATCAGCTGGTGATGTTTTCCTTTCTCTGTATTTGTGATTGAATTGCTTTCATTTCATTACATTTCTTCAGGCTCGCATCAGAATTTTGGCATAAGATTTACCCTTGATAGGTACCTTATGTTGCTGCTCTCCCAGCCTTTTATGTTTTCTGCTTATATGTGTATCTGAATATCGATTTCAATTGATTTAACCAGGGTAGTGGATGTCATTTCCTGCTCTCTGATGTATGGATTAATGAAATTTATGTTCAGAGGTTCTTGTTAGGATTTAGTCAAATGAGTTGAGAACACTGGGAGGTCTAGAACACTGCCTCTGCCTCACTAGTATCTTTCCATCTCTTTAAACCTTTCTAAGATCCCTTGTCTTACCCTTGGTTTTGTCCAAGCAGGTCTGGAGTTAAATGACCTCTGACCTGATCTATAGACAGAATTGGTTGGTTCCCCTCCACTCAATTTCAGCCCTTAATGTTCCATTCCATCAACCATCCTTTAATATCCAAATGCTCTAGATGACTAGCCCAACTGAAAGCTTGCACATTGAACACAAGTAAACCCTTTCTTGACTCAATTTCCCAATGGCCTTGATGTTCCCTGAGTTATCTATCTTTGCCTAGTTTCCTCTTTGCTCATCCTTTTCTTATATTGGACCTTTCTTTCCTGATTCCCAACAACCAAACACAAACAATCAAACAAACAAACCCTGTGCCTATAACTAGCCTAAAACCTTAACATTTGAGCTTCAAAGACATAAAACCTTTAACTATCATAGAGAGATCCCTCTCTGGACCTAGGAGGGCTAGATCCTAAGGTCTGAAATTGGTTCTATGTTGTCTCATATTTTGGTCTTGCCAACCTGGCCAAAACATGGGAACCCCAACATAATGGCGACTCCGCTGGGGACAATTGAATGCACCACACTTTGAAACATCCCTAGGCATTCAATCCCTCAATCTCTGGTTAGGTTGGCAGTTAGTCACACCTCTTCTCGGATAGCCTCAGTATCATTTGTTGTGTTCTCTTGTACTCTTAGACAGAGCCTGGACAGGGCCAGGTAGCCTCCGGATCTCACCTTCCTTTGGATGTGACATATCTGGTAAATGCCCTTCTAGTCAATCTCTGGTTGGAGTCTGTTGTTTTTGAGGTTGTTCTCGAGAGGTGATAGTGCCTGAGCACTGTGGTGGACAGTGTAACCTCTTTGACATACCCTAAACCTTCCACTTGGTGACTCCATTGTTCCTAAACAAAAAGACTCCACTGGGAGACCAACCTTTGAAACAACATTAACCACAGTAGAATAACAAGTAGGGTTAAGCTGCTTGGCTAGGAAGTGACATTCTGGCTTTCAGAACCATTCACATAAGAGCTTATCCCAACCCTGACCCACCTGAAATAGTTGATAATCCGGAGATTATCCTCAAGAGAGCTCCTACACCTAAAAGACCAACTATTCCCAGTCACATTCATAGAGCTAATTCTGCACCAGAAGACTTAACAGCTCTATCACATTTTCTCCCTGACCAAGCCCCTCCAAACAGTTTATCAAGGACTAGGTCATTCAGTGATCTAGACCAGCCAGACCTTGAGCTTCACAATACACCATCTCATAGTGGTCAACACACTAGGGATAGAGGAACCCCTCCATCTACACCACCCGATATCCACTTCATTCAAAACTTGGGGCTCTCCCACCCTAGATCTGCCCATCAAACTTCTGCTGGCCCTAATATCCCTGTCATCCAAATACCGGCTGCTCAAGCTAACCCTTTACCTCATCAGAATATCATCATGGAAGCCTGGTATGCACCTCTGGTATTACCTCAGCCATTTTTACCCTTACCCAATGATTATCAATAAAAAATCCCACACTTCACTGCTAAAGAGTCCATAACAGCTCAGCAACATGTAGATAAAATGGAGGATTCTTTTGATTACATGGAAATTTATGATTAAACGATCAAAATGAGAATCTTTGCCCAAAGCTTAGGGGGTGATGTAAAGAAGTGGTTTAAAAGCCTACCTCCTGGCAGTATCCAAGATCTCCCTGCATTATATTGGACTTTCCTAGAAAAATGGGAAACTAGGGCAAACCCTCGCCAAATCCTAGCAGAATGCATGAGCCTTAAAAGGAATGTAGGAGAGAGTTTCCATGATTACACAACGAGATTCAACAGCATTTACAATTCTCTCCCTCCACATATGAAACCTCCACAAGGTATGGCCCTAGAAAAATACCTTGATGGGTTTGATGCTAACATGGCCTATGAGCTTAGGGATAAAGAGTACACCATATTGGAGGACATGCAGAAAGGAGCAGTGAACATAGAGGCAAACCTGATTGAGAAAAGAGCAAGACTGAGGTCTGAGAAAAGGGTAACCTATAAGGATGACAATGTAGCCTCCACATCTGATACAAATTATGACAGACTGTCTAAACATGTGGATAAGCTGCAACAAATGATGGAAAAGATGGTTGTCACAGTTAGCAATCAAAACAGAAACCAGAACCAAAATCAGAACCAAAACTTTAGAAGAAACAACAATGCTCCCAACAGACAAAAAGAATCAGATCAACAAGTTATTCCCCCATTCCAAAAAAAATTAGATGAAGATGAGGGAGTCATAGAAGAGTCTGAAGGTAATATAATAAACATGTTTGAAACAGAAGACTCAGTCCTTAACTGTGATTCAGGGGAAGACCAACCCTCACCTTCATACTGGGATGAGGAATGGTTAGAAACTGAGGATTACAGATTAGGATTTGAAAATGCCATGATGCAGGTCAGAGAACAATATGAACTTAGGAGCAAAAAGAACCAAGAAAACTCTAAAACTAAGGCTCTTGAGGTTACCATCAAGAAAAGACCCGATAAAACTTCTAAAGCGTCTGCTGCAAATAACAAATCAGCAGTTGAAAGTTCTGGTAAACACAAGGAAAGAAGCAACCAAGACACTGAAAAACAAAGCCAACCAACCAGCAGCACTAGCACTATAGTTAGTGCTCCTGATAAAATGATTCCTGACCCTGTACATAGTGAGAAATCACAATCTGATACAGCCACTAAGACAGTGGCAAATAAAACAGAATTGAGCGTTACAAAGGTCCAGTCCACTTTCAATCTAGAGAGTGAGATTGCAAAAATCAAAATCTCTGTACCATTATCCGAGCTAGCCACTCAGGATGTATATAAAGGCCAAATTTTGAAAGCATTAAATCTGGGGGAAAACAATGACACTGTGAATTTGAATGATGATCAACCTGCCCTCTTGTTTGGTCCAAAGATTGAGGGAAAGTTTCAAGAAGGGGTGATTCCACCTTTCTATGTCAGTCTCAACATTCATGACAAGATCCTTCATAATGCCATGCATGAATCTGGAGCGTCACACAATCTAATGCCTAAGGTAGTGATGGAAAGTTTAGGCCTAGAAATCACTAGACCCTACAAAGACTTATACTCATTTGACTCTAGCAGAGTAAAATGCCTAGGCCTAATCAAATATTTATGTGTGAGTTTGACCTAGATTCCTGCTAAATGTATGGTCATGGATGTGGTGGTAGCAGATGTGCCACCTAAGTATGGCATGCTCTTATCGAGATTGTGGGGGGCCAAACTACAAGGAACAATGCAGATGGATGGCTCATATGCCACTGTCCCTATCTTTGGCCAACTTAGGAGACTGTATAGAGAAGCTCAAATGAAATTTCTAGTCAGTAGCTCCAAGAAGCCTGAAAACTCTCCTTTGTACTCTATACATACGGATCTCGACTCCTTCATCCTTTGTAGTGATGAATCCTTGGAGGAGTCGGAATCTGAAAAAATGGGTAAAAACATAGAGGCTGAAAGCACAGACCTGAACATAATGGCCGCTCTAGAGGAAATCGAAGAAGAAAACAGTAGCGATACCTGTAGAATATGCGGTGGGAACCTAACTCAGAATGAACCAGAAACACCACGCAGTCAGCCTACTAGTCACACCCTGCAAACTAACACACCACGTGAAGAACAAGACAACCCACAACCTAGTACAGATCCCACAACGCAACATAATGATGAACCCCTGTGGGAAATGAATTTCGATGGGTTATGTACTAGAAACAATGCTGGAGCAGGGGTGTGGCTACGTAACACAGAAAATGATCATGCAGAAAGCCACGCTGTCAATCTGCACTTCAAATGCACCAATAATATTGTAGAATATGAGGCTCTTATCCTTGGCCTAAATCTGTTGAAAAAATTAGGGGCCCGTAGGATAACTGTGCATGTAGATTCTGAGTTAGTGATTAGACAGGTGAATGGTGAATATACAGCCAAACACCCCAGGATAAGAGCATACCGGAATTACACTCTAGATTTATTGAAAACATTTGTTGAATATGAACTGGTGTTTGTTCCCAGGAGTCAAAATATCATTGCAAATGGATTAGCTTGTCTAGCTAGTGCGTATCCTAAGACTCCAGCTGACCAAAAAACCATCATTCAGACCAAGTTCAGACCTGTAGTGCCAGATAATGAAAAATATTGGCAGGTCTTTGAAGGAGACAAACAGATCGAAGATTTCCTGGTGGGCATAAATGAGTTTGAATTTTCTGATTCGGACTCAAAATCTGATGGCAAATGCCCAAGGGAGGATCCCCCAGGTGAACAAGAGACACCCTGTAACATAGAAATAAACACCCTTTCTGAAGAAATTGGAAACCCAACCAAAAAATGTGAAAACGTAGATACCGAAGAGGTAGAGGTGCTGCAGGCCAAAGATAAGAACATACCCAGAGACCTAGCACCCTTAGAGGACCTTTTTGACTTTGATGACGTAGAAAAAAAGCCCACAATAGAACATGCAGATTCAGATGTGGAAGAATGCAACATAGGCACTGAAGACAAACCCAAAATGATTAAACTAGCTAAGTCTTTACCTGCAGACATGAAGAAGAAATACATTGACCTGTTTAAAGAATTCATTGATGTGTTTGCATGGAGCTATGAAGGCTTAAAGGCTTATGACACCAACATCATTCAACACAAGATACCTTTGAAGGAAAATCAGAAGCCTTTCAGACAGAAAATCCATAGGATCAATCCAAAACAATTGCCTGCAGTGGAGAAAGAGATTAAGAAGATGTATGATGCAGGCATAATAGTTCCTGTGAGGTTTTCTGATTGGGTGTCAAATCTAGTGGCTGTGAAGAAGAAAACAGGGGACATCAGATTATGCATAGATTTCAGAAACCTTAACAGAGCCTCCCTGAAAGACAACTACTCCTTGCCTAGAATGGAACAAATCTTACAAAAGGTAGTAGGCTCTAAGAGAATCTCCCTGCTGGATGGTTTTTCTGGATACAATCAGGTTTTAGTACTCCCAGAAGATCAACTCAAAACAGCATTTACCACTCCATGGGGCACCTTCATGTATGTGGAAATGCCCTTTGGATTGATGAATGCTGGCGCCACCTTCCAGAGAGCGATGGATATAGCTTTCTCAGAGGAGATAGGGCACTTCATAGTTATCTACTTAGATGACTTGACTGTCTTTTCTAAAACTGAAGAAGAACACTTGAAACATCTGAGGAAAGTTTTTGAAAAATGCAGAAGGTATGGTCTATCCTTAGATCCTAAGAAAACTGTGTTTGGGCTGAAAGAAGGTAAACTTCTTGGCCATATCATTTCTGAGAAAGGGATCAGGATAGACCCATAGAGAGTTGAGGGAATACTCCAAATCACACACCCAAGAAACATCAAGGAGTTACAGTCCTTCATTGGGAAGATCAATTTCCTCAGGAGATTCATTCCCAACCTTGCTGAGCACCTTAGGAAAATGACTGATATGCTAAAGAAAGGTGCATGAATTAAGTGGACTGTTGAAGCCAAGAAATATTTTGAGTCAGTAAAACTTGCACTCACTCAGGCCCCTATCCTTATCAGCCCAGACTTCTCAAAAGAATTCCTGATCTTTTTTTTTGCCTCCGAACATACAGTAGTTGTAGTTTTGCTGCAGAAAAATTCAGAAGGCAATGAACAGCCTATAGCTTTCTTCAGTAAATCTTTGAGGGATGCACCCCTGAAGTACAACATTATGGAAAAGCAGGCCTATGCCCTGATTAAGGCCTTAAAAGACTTTAGGGTGTACATTCTACATTCTCACACTATTGCCTATGTGCCAAATATAGTGGTCAAAGATATCTTGTCCCAAGACCCTGATGGGAAGAGGGGAAAATGGATTGCTACAATCTTAGAATATGACCTTGAAATAAAACCCACTAAGCTGATCAAAGGTCAAGGCCTGGCCCAACTAATGGCTGAATCAAATTTTCAGGCCCTTGACGTTAATATGATAAATTCCTTAGATGAGCAGGAAGGATTGCCCCATCCAACTATTGAGGAGCAGTTCCAAAACTCTCCTTGGTATACTGATATCCTTTACGTGCTCACCCACCTCAATGCCCCTCCAGAACTGTCCAAAACCAAGGCCAGATTCATAAAACTCAAAGCTAGGAACTACTGCATTATGAATGAGAATCTATACCAGAAAAATCCAAACGGCCTATTGCTGAAATGTTTGTCTGAAACTGAAGCTGAAAATTTTAAACAAGAGTTTCATGCTGGAGAGTGTGGAGGCCACCTGAGTTGGAAAGCCACAGCAAATAAGATACTCAAGGCTGGTTATTATTGGCCTACACTGTTTAATGATGTCCATAAAATGGTAACCACTTTCCATAAATGTCAGATCTTTGAAGGTAAAAGAAAACTCCTCCCCCTTCCTCTACAACCCATCACTGTGGAAGGCCCATTCATGCAATGGGGCCTAGACTTCATTGGGGAAATTCACCCCTCTTCTTCTGGACAACACAAGTGGATCCTAACTGCCACATATTACTTCACTAAATGGATAGAAGCCATACCCACTAGGAATGCCACTGATTCTGTCATCATTAGGTTCCTAGAGGACTTCATCCTATCTCGGTTTGGCTGTCCAAGGAAAATAATCACTGACAATGCTGCTGCCTTCAGATCCAAGAAAATGGTTGAGTTATGTCACAGGTACCATATCACGCTTGGTCATTCAACTGCTTATTATCCCCAGGGCTCACCACAAAGAAATCTATAGGCATGTCACCATTCCAGCTGGTTTATGGGACAGAGGCAGTATTCCCCACAAGCCTTGGAGTTCCAGTGATCAAACTGGTCCAGGAGATCCAATCAGAGGAAGACAACATGATAAGGAGAATAAATGAAACAATCCATCTTCAGCAAACAAGGGATCAGGTTTACAACAGAGCAGTGAAAGTTCAGGACAACATAAAGAGGCAGTTTGACAAAAGAGCCAAAGCTTCAAATTTCAAAGTTGGTGACAAGGTTCTGAAATGGGATTCAAGAAGAGAGGACAAGGGTAAACATGGAAAGCTTGATAGCTTGTGGCAGGGTCCATTCATTATCCAAGCTTCTGTGGGTCCTAATGCATTTTTCTTACAAGAACCCGATGGTACAGAGCTGTTTGGGGGTCCTGTCAATGGCAGGATGCTCAAACACTATTTCTGCTAATTTTTCATTTCCAGTTTCATTTCCATTGTACATACCATTGTAGTTTTACTTTCAAGAAAACAAAGAAAATGTTACAAAAATAGAAAAGGTAGAGGTTCAAACATGCTCAAAATCTGGACCGGCAAAGGAAAAGGAAGAATCGGCTCTAACATGCCTAAAACCAGAGCTGAAAATGAAAAGGAAAAGGTGACTCTAATATGCTCAAAACCTGAGTCACAAGGAAAGAAGGATATTTCAAACTGCAGATTTTATGCCTTCACAGTTTTGTTTCTCAACTTTCTACAAGTTTTCACTCCAGCAAGTCAGACAGTCTAATCCTGGCTTGGTTTTTTTTCAATTTCCTGTCTTAGAATGTAGGAGAAGGAACCTATTGGACAGTCTAATCCCGATAGGTAGTAGATTAGGTAGAGAAGCATATGAGGCCAATAGTTTAATCTGGTCTCATGGAGCAATAAGGGTATACTTAGAATAGGTTTGTTTTGTTTTGAAAATAAAATGTAAAGGGTCTGCGAGCTCAAATGCACCCCAAAAGAAGAAAAAATGTTAGGATTCTAGTGTGGGTAGGTAGTTTTGATGGGAAAAATGTTTTGCTGATGTAACATATTCATATCATGGCAGCTGATCAAAGAGAGGGATGTTCCAAGCAGCAGGCAACTGGCTTACTTCAAAGATCATTTCTGGTTTCTTGTCTCCTTCAAGAAGAAGCCATCCCCATGTGGAGCCACTGTTAGCCCCCCTATGAAATTCTTGACAAGCAAGCTGGGGGCTAGATTATTGTGGAGCCTTCAAGGAATGCCTCTCCCCCTGAAAATCCATCCTCCTTGAAGTCTCTTTGTGCTTTCCCTCTTTTCCCCCTTGCTATTTTCCCTATTAAACCCCCTAAATCCCCCCTAAAAAACCCCTGCACCCTTTATTTTCCTAAATTCCCCCTCCATCTCCCTACCGTTGCCCCTTCTAGCCTCTAATTTCATTGAAAATGGCTTTAAAACCCACTTTCCAACTATATGATAAGCCTAGCCCCTTCTCCGCTAGCTCTCGCGCCCATTCCTCCATGTAGCTCGGTGCTGTGACCACTCGCCAAGGAAAAATGCACTTATCTCAAGTTTTTCGGGCGCAGCGTAGGCCGTGGATCTAAATTGATCGAACGACGGTCTTTAAATCTCCAACACCTGCGTCTTCCCGCCTTGTCCATGCCGGGCCATCGCCATCCGTTTCCCTGACAGATCAACAACGCGGAGCCCATCCGCCCGTGGACCCCGCAGCGCACTATGCCAAAACAGCCGGTTTATTTCACACCGCTCATGCGCGAAGGGTGGTTTTTCTCCATCGTCCAGCGATTCCACTCACCCTTCGACACCTGTCCCTTGTACGACAACGGAACCGCTTTCTCCCCGCACATTAACTTTCGGACCAAGTCTTGTAGCGAAATCCACACACGCCGTCTGATCCTGAGCGCCTCATCCGACGGTCTTCGCTCCTCGAAGTTGCAATCTGTTTAACCCTATTCACCGTACCCCCTGGCCCGCCCTCGCCTTCAATCTCCACCATAATCGACGATCCAGATCTATTTGTCCGCCGTTGACCATTCCATTGCCACCTGGTCTCGCCACGTCGTCTGTCCACTTGGAATTCTGTACTCCACATGCACCCTTCGTACAGCCTTCTATTCCATTGCATATGTTGGTTCTTTTTCGTGTTTTTTAACGTTTTCCACGTCTATTCACTCTGTAGACCGCCACCCTCCACCAGAGCGTTTTTTCACCATTTCTTCTACAATTTCTCCCCCTGATCATCATCTGCACGGTCATCTGCATTCTCGGCACTGCCTCCATCACCCCCATCCATGGATTTCTTAACAGGTTGCGCGTTTTATAGGTTTACAGAGAAATGGGAAGGTTTGTCATGATTTCACAATGTTTAAATGCAACAATAGAGAGTTTGTGCACCAGAGTCAACGAATAGAAGGTTTCATACATCAGCAGAGTGGTTTTCCCCATCAAAGAGACAGAATCCAACTCTAAAAATATCTCGGCGCCATAAAAACCTGAGCTAACCTGTCAGAGATAGAGATGGAGTGGCAAGGTGTTTTAGTACACGCAAAGGAGATTAAGGCATGATAATGAAGATGTTAAACCTGGAATCTGCAGGTTAAAGAGGGCAAAGCATCAGAGTAAAGACCCTGAGGACCCTGAGGAGATTGAATGCAAGGGAGGTCATATCACCAGGGTTTATTGTACAGCTGCAGAATGTTTTTCTTCACACAGTACAGGGCGCCCATACTTCTTTTATTATGCACCGTGTCCTTGAAGGAATTCCCACCCTAACAGCAGTTCGAGACCATCATAACATTTATGTAGCAAACTTCTCAGCAGTCCATTCGCTCTTTGTTTATTCACCGCCGGTACAGCAGGACGCCACAACCGAAATATGTAAAAGTCATACCCAGAGAAGATCACTCCTGCATAAAGTGGTGACAGAAATTAAACACACATCAGTCAAACAGAATGGGCCGCGGCCCTGCATTCATGTCTGTGTTTAATGTTACATTTATTATTCACTTACCACCTTAGTCGACCTTCTGTTCACCCTCTGCAATAAGGCATAGAAGGAAATTATTGTAAAGGTTGTTGATTGGATATCAGCAGATTGCAAGCATTTTTCTCTTGAGACAAGTTCTCTGTGTAATATTGTAAGATAGGCTGAGATTGGATGTATTCAGACTGAATGTTCAAGCTGTGGGCATTGATGTACCTGATTGGTGTTGTTTTTTATATGACAAGCACATTTCTTTGGATACTGATCTAAAGCAGTTGGTGATGTTTTCCTTTCTTTGTATTTGTGATTGACTTGCTTTCATTTCATTACATTTCTTCAGGCTCGCATCAGAAGTTTGGCATAATATTTACCCTTGATAGGTACCTTATGTTGCTGCTCTCCCAACCTTTTATGTTTTCTGCTTATATGTGTATCTGAATATCGATTTCAATTGATTTAACCAGGGTAGTGGATGTCATTGCCTGCTCTCTGATGTATGGATTAATGAAATTTATGTTTAGAGGTTCTTGTTAGGATTTAGTCAGATGAGTTGAGAACACTGGGAGGTCTAGAACACTGCCTCTGCCTCACTAGTATCTTTCCATCTCTTTAAACCTTTCTAAGATCCCTTGTCTTACCCTTGGTTTTTTCCAAGCAAGTCTGGAGTTAAATGACCTCTGACCTGATCTATAGACAGAATTGGCTGGTTCCCCTCTACTCAATTTTAGCCCTTAATGTTCCATTCCATCAACCATGCTTTAGGATCCAAATGCTCTAGATGACTAGCCCAACTGAAAGTTTGCACATTGAACACAAGTAAACCCTTTCTTGACTCCATTGCCCAATGGCCTTGATGTTCCCTGAGTTATCTATCTTTGCCTAGTTTCCTCTTTGCTCATCCTTTTCTTATATTGGACCTTTCTTTCCTGATTCCCAACAACCAAACACAAACAATCAAACAAACAAACCATGTGCCTATAACTAGCCTAAAACCTTAACATTTGAGCTTCAAAGATATAAAACCTTTGACTATCATAGAGAGATCCCTCTCTGGACCTAGGAGGGCTAGATCCTAAGGTCTGGAAGTGGTTCTATGTTGTCTCATATTTTGGTCTTGCCAACCTGGCCAAAACATGGGAACCCCAACACTATCCCCTGTGATTTCCACTTTTATTAGCCTATTTATGTAGTTTAATCCTTTTTTTGTCTTTTGCATCATCATCATATTCTCAGCCTACCATTTGCAATCACTTGGTGTTTTACCATGACTTGGGGGAAACACTGCGATGAGTGGCCTTATTATCCAACCTGATGTCCATTTTATGTCATGAGTCATTCCACCATTACTGGAACCAATTTCTTCTCTTTATACCACTCGTTCCTCCAGACTCCTTAACTTAGACGATATTTCCAAGTGAAATTGTTACTTCACGCTCATTAAATTAATTGAAGATTCATCTACCCAGTATAAGTTTTACCCTTTTATTGTATGGGATAATATAGTTACAAAAGAGGAATACCCTAGTTTACTGTGGCTAGGAGGTCCTTCCTTGTATACTTTTATCTCCTTTTTGGGCTTGGGGGACAATTTATGAAAAAGGAATTTATAAAAAGAGAAGGGAGAGAACATCTATCTTAATTTTTCATCCATTGACAACTTCAATGGCATCTCCCTTGAACATGACACCTATCCATCTCATTATCTTATAGTTGGATTTTAGCTTGCCCAGGAGTTGTACCATCCATATGAGTCTCTTTACTCCTTTGGTTGGTTACTCTTCCAGTCATATGGAGCATGCCTCTATGCCTCATGAATCGTTGTATGATATAACATGGTGCTCATTAGCCATGCTGCCAAGTCACTCTTGTCTCGTGTCGTTATGTGTTCAAGGGAAGTGTCAACCTTTATCGATCATCTACAATAGTCTATTGCCCTTTTTGAGTCAGATATCCCTATGTTAGTTGTACTACATCACTTCATGATTTCATTGATATATCACATCATCCTGGTCTGTTTCATGTCAATTGATGGGGGATACACTAAGGCCCTCCTTCGATAGATCTTCTCATGTCGACTTCAACTCATTATCTAAGAGATTGATCTAGGAATCAATATTACCTTGGAGCTTGCAGACCTCAGTGGCAAGCTCCTCGCGATTGATAGTGGTTTTACATCCTTGACTCTTGATTGGTCAAGCTCACTGGCATTCGATGTCAACTCATTTATTCATACTTAGTGGATTGTACTAGGTACCTTGAGGTCCATTTTCCTCATTGGTGGATTCCCTTGCATCTATTACTAGTTTACCTCATTGCCCAGTACTCAAGCAATCTATACCGTTGCTCAACTTCAACTTATCTATTCACATGAGTAGATTTGTACCATCAGGGTTATATCGAAGACCCTGGGTTATGGAAATCTCATTCTTATATGGCATCCTTCCTAGGTTTCATTGGAGTTATGTATCATTTATATACTTTGAGGGCTATCTTAGACACTTCTCTGTCTATCATGTGCCCATAGTCCTACTAATGTATCCTGTGACATAGATCCACAATTGTATTTATTAGTGGCTATGCTCTTTCCATTGAGTCACATGGATCCACTATGTGTATATATCATGGCCATGTTCTAGTCCTTTATCTCATGGATCCACTGTGTATTTTTGGAGGCCATGTTCAATTTTTTCCTGTGACTGAGCATGTGTATTCCTACCTCGGGGATGTTATTATCATAGTTGAGACTTCAGCTTCAGTGTTTTCTGATCCACGTTCTTGGCTCTGTTTCCCCACTGTCGCTTTGACCTCTGATTTTGATTGTAATGTATTTCGGCCACAAAATTCTAATTCTAACCTCATAGATTAGGGGGCATATGTTACCATCATATTTTACTACCCCTATGTCACTGACCCTTAACCCTCATAGTCAAACGTCTTTTTCCTGACTTGGGATGAATTTTTGGCCCAATTTACCCCTTAGCCATAGGCAGGCAGGTTTGTGCCTGCGGTGAAAGGCCTCTAGCTGCTACCCATCCCTCTTGTGTCCGCGGAAAAGGCCCTAATCCTTCATTTTTGTGCCTGTGACCAAGGGAGTCTTCCAAAATCACTTGGTACCTAGGAGATCAATTCGATTAATCACTGATTCAAGGTGGCCAAGAATCATTTATTAGAATCTTCTGTAACTTTTGGTCATCTTGAGTGTCCATATTCATCCTCCCGAGATGTATTATTTACCTATATATACTAGATCGTTTGAGAGGGTTCGGCTAGTTTTGGATCTTATGCTACCATTTTGTTGTCACATTGATATCTTGTGAGGTTCTGGTCTTCTATGAGTTCTCTTCATGCTCATTCATTTGATCTAGTGTGGAAACTCTTTCAGATCGTAGAGAGGAGATGTTGGAGCAAAGGTATAGAAGAGTTGTATCATTTTTATGAGATTAATGAAGATCTATGTTCTTTCCCTTACATGATTATGTTTCAGATCTTATGATTAGTTTATATTGTTGTTTATCTAACGACCTTCCGAGGAAGATCTCTTTTCATCCTTGAATTTTTTGATTATGTGTTGGTGTTGATATTGGAAGCGGATTAGGTAGATCGTTCGTATGGAGCACAAGAATTCTGCTACGAACTCAAGATCCATCCCCAAACTATGAAAAGGCAAGGTAATATTCTCTTCCTCGTAGCATAAATCCAATTGCATGATGCTTTTTGACCATATGGGATTGGGATGTTTTGTATCTTCTTAGTCGTTCATTTATATGCTGGGTGATCTATCAAACACTAGATCACATAGAAATAGCTCCTTGCAATTTCCATTGCAACATGAGCCTTGCCCATTCAAATAATCCTTGAAGCACTAAGTTTGGAAGGATGAAATGAATGAAGAGTATGAGTCGATCATGAAGAATGATGTCTGGGATTTGGTTCCTAGACCCAAGGACAAGTCTGAGGTCACTTGTGAATGGCTTTACAAATCAAACATGAAGCTCATGGGAGAAAAAAGTTCAAGGCCAGGTTCATTGCTTGAGGCTCTCTCAAAAGGAAGGTGTGGACTATGATGATATATTTTCACTGGTTTCCCGATATACCACCATCCAATTGATTATTTCCCTTGCTTCCTCTTAGGGTTGGAATCTACATCAAATGCATGTCAAAACTGCTTTCTTACATGGCTCGCTTAAGGAGGAAGTCTATATAGAACAACTTGTGGGGTTCGAAGTTTTGGATCGAGAGTCACGTGTATGCAGGCTGAAGAAAGCCCTCTATGGGTTGAAGCAATCCCCCAAGGTCTTGGTATGAGAGGATCTACAACTATCTTATGAAGCCAATGTTACACCATTTTTTTGGTCATCTAACCCATTATCATTAGATGAACCCAAGTACACCATGTAAGACCAATTTTATCCTAAGTAAAATTGTTTTCACCATGTAAAATAACATTTGTGTATATTTCCTGGTCATATTTAACCCAAAACAAGGAAATAATTAAATAAATCAATGATTCATTTAATTAATTTCCTTGTTTTGGGTTAAATATGACCAGGAAATATAGACAAATGTTATTTTACATGGTGAAAGCAATTTTACTTAGGGTAAAATTGGTCTTACATGGTGTACTTGGGTTCATATAATGATAATGGGTTAGATGACCAAAAAAATGGTGTAACAACCAAGTTTTACAAGAAGTGAAGGTGACCCAAACCTTTACTTCAAGGTTGAAAATGACAAGCCTCTCATTTTTGTACTTTACGTAGACGATCTCTTTCTAACAAGTACATAACCTCTCATTCATAAATGCAAGAGGGAGTTGGCTTCTAGATTTGAGATTAAGGACCTAGGGCTGATGCACTACTTCCTAGGCTTGGAGGTCTATAAAAAGGCAGGTGATATTTTCCTTTCTCAAGGAAAAAAAATTCGGATTACTCCGATGGAACTCAACTTCAAGAAGCTATGCAGAAGTGTTGTTAGGCCCGAATTGGAAAATCCTTCCAAGTATCAAAAACTTGTGGGGGTCATGATGTTCTTGGTGAACTCCTGTCTAAACACATGCTTTTCTATAAATACATTGAGTCAATTTATGGTCAAGCATCATCACATACATTGGATTGTTTCCAATATTCTCTTGGGATATCTCCGGGGCACAATCATCTATGGGCTGAGATACACTTTTGGGAATTTAAGGCTATTTATATATATATATATATATATATATATATATATATATGTATGTATGTATGTATGTATGTATGTATGTATGTATGTATGTATGTATATTGATGTTGATTGGGATGACAGTTTGGTGGATATTAAGAGCACATATGGATGTTTCTTTTCACTGGGATCTGCTTATATATCCTAGTTGAGTAGGAAGAAAAAATAGGTTGCTTTAAGCACCATTGAGGACGAATACATTGTTGCTAGTTGTTGAAATTTGCGACAAGAAACAGTGAAATTGGAATCCATGAAGGAAAAAATTTGACCACATAACTGGTGTGGGATTCCAGTCACACATGGGCGAGGAATTCAATTACACACTAGCGTGAAATGTGGGTGTCTAATTTATTTATCCCTTAAATAAATTGGAAATTAAATTTTAATTTCATCTCATAACAACTTGTATCATTTAACTGTGTCAGAAAGAGTAAGTTAGCTCAAGAATTTCGAGTTGAGTGTCAAAGGTGAGGCATGTAGAGTGATTCTATTATTTTGGGGGTCCAGTTGCAGTTAATGCATTAGTGTGGTGCATTTGTAATCAGTTAAGTCAAATTAATTGAGTTAAAATCAGTTTAACTAGTTCTAACTCAATGATGAGCTAGTGAGAGGTCCACTGAGTTAAATTAGATTTAATTCATAAGTAGTGATCAATTAGATAACTGATGATTCACTATTAATAGCTTCATGCATGTCAGTTCTAATGAAGAACCATTTGAGATAGATATTAAAGGGAAGATAACTATCACTTGTATTATTAGCAAATTACTCGGGCACAACTATAAAGTCACAGGAAGGCCAATGGATTGCCCAGTCAAGGAAGGTTGATTATCCTATTTAATAGGGATTAATTTCTGAGGGATTTTGTGAGAAAATTTGGGCTAAGCAGGGGATGAGAATTGGCTAAGTGTTGGTTAATTTTGTCTAAGAATTGCTAGTCGGTTTTGAGAAGGATTAGTGTGAGACGATCGATAGAGTGTAGGATTTTCTCGGTGTGAGAAAGAATTGTATTGTTTCATGATTCTTTGACCATGTAAAATATATGATAGAGGGGCTTTGAGTAGGTTATTTCCCAAAGAACATCTTGTGTTGTGTGATTGATAATTTCTTTCTCTTACTTACATGTGATTGAGCGATCGTGTTTTATATTCCACAAATATAGTAGAAAGATTCAGTATCTTGATTTAGTACATTACATGATCGGATTGAATTCATTGATATAGAGTTTATATATAATTTATACATGGTATGAGAGCATTAGGAATCACAATATAAGGGAATAAACTAATTTTTTCTTGAACATGTTCAAATTTGGAGATTTATTCTTCAGGATCCAACAACAGATCAAGATGTCTTTCAATGGCTTGAGACTTGAATTTTCACTCGAGGAAAATTAGAATTATATTTCTTGGAAGGAAAAGATGGTGGGAGTGTTGGAGGACAACGGGTTGAAGTAATTCATATATTTTGATATTCCCAAGGCCGCAACAACAAATTCCCAACTTCTTGATGCATGGCAGAACAAGGTAGAAAAGGAGAGAAGGATCTTGTTAGAGGGAGTTCAATATCATATTTTCTCAAGTCTCCATGGGAAGGCGAATCCATATGCTATGTGGAAGGCCTTGAAATATATGTTTCATAACATCAGTGACCAAAGGAAGTTGGCGATGAAGGACAAGCTCTAAAAGACCAAGAAGGAGGAGGGCGAGACGGTACCAACATACTTGAAAAGTTCACTCAATGTCAAGATTAGATTGGAATTGCTGGTGTGACCGTAGTCGATGATGAATTGGTGAGCCTAGTACTTCTAGGCCTTCCCAAGAGTTGGAAAATTTATCAGGACTCTATGAATGGGAGGGAGAAGTTACTGGACTGAAAGCATTTGTGGTCCGACTTGGTAATAGAAGTGATAAGGTGGAGCACCAGAGATGGGACCTCCAGCACTAACAAAGAACAAGATTGTGCATTAGTCAGAAAAGGAAAGAAATATGAGGGAAAGAAGTCCCAAGGCGAAGAGGGTAAGAGAGACTTGTACAAGATCAAGTGTTTTCACTATCACGAGCATGGGAATTATGCCTTGAATTGGCTGAAGGAGCCTGTAATTGTAGTGGGTGAAGCATTGGCTTCACAGTTCGAACTTGATTTTACTTTCATTGCATGCATGGCCAACACTGTAATGGGAAGCATGTGGTATCTAGATAGTGGTGCCTCGTTCCATATGATGGGGAATAGAGATATCTTCAATGACTTGGAGGAGAAATACCTCCAATAGAACATAGAGTTTGGAGATGACAGGAGGTATAGTGCGTCTGACATAGGTAAATTTACCTTTCAGAGGGAGTATGGCTCCCATCTTAGACTAGCAGATGTTTTGTATGTTCCATGCCTAAGGAATAATCTTGTCTCTGTAGCGGTATTGGAAGACCATGGTTATGAGGTGATATTTAGAAAAGGAAAGGTGTTCCTTAAACACATAGCCACGGGGAAAATTAATAACATTAGAGTAAGAGTAAAGAACCTGTATGCTCTCGAAGTCGAGGATGCGTACAAATATTTGAGGAGAAAAGTAGTGGTTAATGACTTGGTGGTTGAGAGGGAGCAATTATCTCTCAACATGCATCCTCATAAGCAATTTTAGAAGGTTTTGAAGTAGTCAAAATTGGAGAAGTAGAGAGGAGACCGAATAGAAGAGTCCACTCAAGCAGAGACCTCCTGGAGGGGGACAGTTTGAGCCATATGGGTAGAGGGAGTAAATGTATTTGTACCTACAGGTGTGAGGTGGAGCGATGTGAAAATATAATCCCAAGAAGAAATTTTGCCAGGGTCCATTGAGATGGTGTGTCTCATGGATCGAACCTGGATATGAGGAGCCCATAGTACAACAGTAACAAGAAGGATCAGTTGGATTGATGTAGTCAGATGTCAAGAAGATAGAAATAAGAGTGACAAATGTCAGATGCTGGAGTGCGGATCAGAGTTGGCAGCAGTGCAGAGGGAATGGATGCAGATGTCGGCAACACCGTAGAGAGTAAAGTATACAGGTGCAGTAGCTAGCAGCAGTCAGAAGACTCTAATGACATATGAATTATATGGATCTAGTTGCTCAGAGGCTATTTAGTTTTAGGAGTTGCATGCAGAACATTCCAAAGGTATCGGGTCGAGATAGATTAATTCCTTTCTTTTTGAGAGGGATTTTTGAAATTTTCTGAAAGAAACAGTGAAATTGACACTAAGAAAGGACAAAAATTGACCACATAAGTGGTGTGGGATTACAGTCACACATGATTGAGGAATTCAGTTACACACTAGCGTGAAATGTGGGTGTCTAATTTATTTATACCTTAAATAAATTGGAAATTAAATTGTAATTTCATCTCATAACAACTTGTATTAGTCAACTAAGTCAGAAATACCGAGTTAGCTCAAAAATTTCAAGTTGAGGGTCAAAGGTGAGGCACGTAGAGTGATTCTATTATTTTGGGGGTGTAGTTGTAGTTAATGCACTAGTGTGGTGCATGTGTAATCAACTAACTCAAATAAATTGAGTTAAAATCAATTTGACTAGTTCTAACTGAGTGATGAGCTAGTGAGAGGTCCAATGAATTAAATTAGAGTTAATTCATAAGTAGTGATCAATCCGATAACTGATGATTCGCTATTAATATCTAATTTATGGGACCAGTTTCCCAGTGGAATATAATTTGGAGAGTGTATGGATTTATAACTATTTGTAACTTGGTAGATGGAAGTATTAGCAAGCTTGAAATAAATAGTATATCTATCTACTATGTATCCTGGGAGTAAATGTATTTTCAGTGCGATCTATAACAATGATCTTTCAGTGGATGCAAATGAAGACCATACAAATAGTTAGAGATATGAAAAAAATTTGAGATAACTGATTTAATTAAATAATTAATTAAATCAATTGGATAAAGCTTATATCGCAACTGTTAAATGCCTGTATTGCATATGTTTCAAAAGATAACAATATAACATGTTCAAAAGTGAGTTAATGCCAAACTGTATTCAAATAGATACATGAAACAAAAAATCATAAGATAAATAACCATTTCTCATTTCAAACAAAAATATAACAAATAGAATAAAAGTACCATGTATATGTTCAATCTGCTCATTTGAGAAAAAGTACTTGGTCCAACCCTTTCTATTTAGAAAACTTCAAGAGTATAAAAGCACAACATTCTTAAAGTCTTCCTTTCAAAATTTCAGGACCTCTTCTTCAAAGACATGAAGGGGTTTAGATATAAAAAAAATTCTTAAAATACTTATTACAATAAAAACCTGATAAGGTTTAAAACAACCCTCCTCAAACTAAGTGGAAATTAAATAGAAACAGAAATTAAAGGGGTGACTTTCTTGATGAATCTCCCGCTATCTCTTTAGCCATTTGTTCCTTCAGCTGAAGGATATTAAGCATAGGCCTAACCTCTGGAGGTTGGCTTGGCCTAATGCACAATTGTCGAGTGAAAACAACATTAGAAAGTGGAGGATGTATCTATAAGGTAACACAACATTAGCCATTGGCTATGAGGCTTTACTAAGTATCTCCAATACTATCCCAATCCAATTTTTATAGCTTTATGATGTGTTCTTCTTTTACCTTTGAAACTTATTGCCTATATCTTATCAAGTCTTTCACGAAAGGAAATGCACCAGGAGGACATCTGTCAATAAGTTTTGTAGCAAGGAGATTTTGAATAACAGTTTCCACAATGTTAGTAGCCACATCCTTTACTCTGCCAATGGATCTTTCTACATGTTTAAACTGTATGTCCCAATTTGTAAACAATATTTATTTCTTTGAATATTCAATCCTAGGCAAGTTGGCCTTTTAGCCATCAACAAAATCTTGCCAAGTGACATACTAGGAAACCTTATCACCAATCTCATCAAAACTAATCCTCTGTTCTTAAATGTGATTCATCAATGAATCATTTTCTTCACATAATTCATGAATATTTGATAATTTTTGACAAAAAACAACTTGTTGTTGTGCCAATAAAGTATTTAGTTCCAAATCCTCTTCTCTAAATTCATCAATCTTTGGATTATCCTTCCATTGCTCTACAGAAAGCTACAATTGATGGATTTGAGTGTCTTTTAAACTAATTTCATTCTGGTGCTGAATCTTTAATTGGTCCATGCTCTCCTGGCGTTGCGTGACCTACATTTGTAGTTTTTAATTGACATTTTTTTCTCTGCTTGTAGCTCATGTTCTATTTGGATGATTCTTTCATCCTTTTCTTTCATCAATTGTTGAAATTCATAAGCTTTATCAATAGTTGTAGAGGCATAAGCTCCTGTGAACTGAGTCAGGCAAGTTAGATCCCGTGAAAGATTTTTCTGTGAGTCTTTCCAAACAACATCCATTGAGATATCTCCTTGGACAAGGGGTTTAGATTGCTATGATATCCTTCTTTTCTTCTGTATTCTCATAAATTCTTTATGTTTAGGACTGTAGAAAATGTCCAAAGGAGGAATTTCCTCAATGTTAAGTACAATTTTAGTAGTGGGGAAGGCCGGGATGAATTCCACTCTCTTTTTGCTTATTAATTTTTCAGAGGGCTCAACAGTGAATGAGTATTGAATTTTAGTTTGAGGCATATGAACAATCTGTTTCTAATCAGTAACTATGGCTCCTTGGTCTTGCTAGAGTTTGAAGTTAAACTCCTTCCAAACTTCACTCAGATTACTTGGAAAATCTAAATCCATAGTTTGAAACTCGACATATTTGTCTTTGTGAGTTTTGCTAAGGACTTCAGTATCCTTAGTTTTTGGTTCTTTCTCCTTTTCCTTCTAAGCTAGGGGTTAGGATACTTCCAACACTTTTAATGGAATTTCTTCCAATATCTTTTTCGCGTATTGTTTGAACTTTGGTAAATGATGTGGATGGAGGCGTAGGGTTGCCAACTTCTGAACTACATAATAATTATCGACTGACTCAAATAAGTCATCAAACTCATCTTCTTAATGAACAAAAGTTCTAATTTTAACTTGGGTAGTAAAATTATTGGCAACTTTAATTGGGTCATATTGTCTGTTTAAAATTGTAAACAATTTCAAACATTCAATTTGGCTTATTTCTAAAATTGCATGCTTGTAATTATCCAGACCATAAACACCAAAATTAATTGGAAAGGAAGGCCATGATGTTTTCTTAGCCTCCTTTAGAAACCTGGTTATTTCGTTGCCAATAGTTTGATATGCCACTTCTCTTGCAAGAAGCTTATCAGAAACATACACAGGTAGAACATGCGCCCGATCTAAGCTACCAAATACTCTAACATAGCTCAACAAATTTTCTCCAAACCATTTTCATATGGAGGAAAAATCAGCTTGGGCCTATTTTGACAATCTGAGGGCTTTCTCATTAAAGACAAATTGAAACAAAGGGATAATGACTCCATGGCAGATTTTATAAAAATGGTTCTCAAATTTTGATTCCCATAACATGCTATGAAATATATGAATGGGTACAGGGTTCTGGATAGTCCATTTCTAGGCCATGGATGGAAAATACGATGTGAAACAAACAACGTCCATGATATAGGCACTCATATAAAACAAGGGGAAATTTTGGAGGAAATAGAGTGATTTTTCCTATATTCCAAATTTTGAGTAGTAATATTATTAGACAAAATGTTTCCCTAATCCATAACATAAGAGTCTGCAACAGCTTCCATGAGAGGAACCCATTCTACTGAAAATCTAGTAGTGTCGGGCTGACCAAAGAGCCTGGACCTCATGGCAGCAACATAATAGTATGGACTTGCAAGGGAGCTAGTAGAATACATACCCTTGTCATCATTATTGTGCTTATTACGGTTTCTTATCCATTTCTTGATTGAATTTTATTTGAGCTTATTCTTGTTGGCGAACTGAGCTAGAAATTCCTTGTCATAAACCTTTTCAGGGTCTGGGATGTGGTACATCAGCTTCAAGTCTTCGGCTTTGAAGGAACCAATCATCCTTCCTATGCTAATCTGAAAACTCCTGTCCCCATTGTTGAGCTTATCAATGATCTCTCTTACCATATTAGTGTATGGTAATATTTTAGGTCGTGTCGCAATTTGATGCATGAAATAATTAGGCACTTATTCAGTAGTAGCTTCTGAGGAATCAGAAGCATAGACAATAGCTTTCCTTTGAACGTTGTGAGCTTCTCATCCTCGAACACATGGATTCCCACGAGGAGGATCCAGTTTCTAGTCCATATGTAGTGCCTGTAAACAGAGGAAGCATCTATGTTCTCTTGGTTGCAGCATGTGTAGGGTTTACAGGGGCCATATGCTTCTTAGCTTTCTTAAGAGCTTTAGACATATAAAAATAATTCTGCTTATTTGGGCTCACCTGTGAATAAATGAGAAATGATAAGAGGAAAGAGAGAAATTTGATTTAAAAATGCACAAGTACCATAGTAATAGAAACAATTTAACAAATGAGACTTGGCATGTTGCTAAGATATGGATTGAATTATTCTTACAGTCAAATCATTATGGAGGAGGCATGGGCAACAAAACAATTAAGTTATGGCATTAATGGTTGATATGGGTTTATGTGCCCATATAATCATTTTAGCATTTAAAACCAAATTTGTCACATCACAGTATTTCTTGTGTGTAAATATTCATTTAATACCGATCGACTTAGTTTTTGTCGATTGTGATATTGCAATCGCAATATCAACGAAAATAGATGGAGTGGAAAGTGTTTGTGTTGGGAAAGTGTGATGTGCGATTTGCGATAGACTATATCGCATCGGTAGATATGGTTGGGGGGAAAGAGTGATTATGTTTGCGGAAATGCGATGTGATGGAGTATATCGCATTGGGAAAACATGGAGGGTGATAATAAGATCGTTGAGGTAGAGTTTTGAAATGTGATTTGCGATGGCTTACATGGTGAAAGTGCGTCTCACAAGCTTTCCTTATAGAATTTACCTGGAAAAATGCTTTTTCCCTTTATAAATTCGCTTTAATTTGTACATATCACATCACAATATTTCTTAAGTGACTTTTAGGAGTCATATGTGCTTCATTGTAGTATTGTGATAATGCGATATTTCTTAGCTTGAGTGATTTTAAGGCCAAAATTCAAGCTTTTATCCCTTTTTTATTCCTATTTCTATCTAATGAATCACTCTAAGGGTCGTATTTGTTTAACTCTAAAAATTTTAAAAAGGGTCCCCATTATTTTTTAAGGCAACTAATGCTGAAATGGTGGGGGTTGTTGAATAGAAAAACACCTTCCTATCCGTAGAGAGGATTTGGGAACAAGTTTACAGATATTCAGATTTAGCCTACCTTATTCAAGCGAAGTGAAAAATATAATGGATATATGGTTGCATAGAAAGTTTAAAATGTTGGTTGTACTACGAGGTTGGTGATTAGCTCTAGGATTTACCCTTTGGAACCTATGGAAGGAATGAAACTTGCGAGTTTTTGAAAGGCAGAAATAGACAGTGACAACACTAAAGGAAATTATCCTTCAAAACATTAGAGAGACCATTCTAACATCTCCCCTCATTTCACACAACTGGAAGACAGAGGAATCTGAAGAAATTATCCTTATTAACCTTCAGTTTCACTCACCTTTACTCACCCCTGACCCATCAACTCCATGGATTTCCTCCCATTTCACTGATAATTCATATACCCCGTCCCCAAGCTCATTCATGAAACTAAGTTTCGATGGTGCCTCTAAGGGAAAACTAGGAGTGGTTGGCTTTGGTGGCGTCATTCAGGATGACAAATCCTATCCTTTGTATGTTTATTCTTACCTTTGTGGTGTGACTACAAATAACCTAACCAAGTTTCTTGCAGTTGAGAAGGGTTTACGAGTTGCAGTTAGAGAGGGATACCATTTGATTCAAGTTCATGGTGACTCCCAGGTTTTTATGCAATGTATAAATAAATTATTGAATTGGCACCTGATACACTAAAAAATTCACAATTGGCATTTACAAGAAGTGGTTACAAACATACAAACTTTATTATTAAATTTTTGCTATATCATTCCCCATCATACACGGTGGGAGAACAACTGAGTAGTAAATGTGTTGGCGAAGTAGGGTAGTCTTCAAAAACATCTGACCTTGGATCAACCCTAAAGGGTTTCATCATTAGAAGTAGATAACCAAGAGGTAAAGCGGTGGGTGGAACGTGAAAAATTAACAACCTTTGTTATCCTTGATGGGGGCGGTTGTCCTCACCATAGCCTCACCAGAGATAATGATTAACAATCTCAACTATGGAATTTTGCATGATTCAACGGTCCTAAGAGCGAGAGCCAATCCCTCCATCTATCATATCCTTCCTTATGTGCATATTCTCATTTCTCCATTTAGGGATTACCTACTTAGGTCTTGTCAGAATAAATGCAGGAAGGTGGTTGCATGTTTTGTGGAGTGAAACATTCCTTTTTCTTTTAATTCAAGGAATTCATCAGTTGCAATGGAAATTCTCCTTCAAGGTGGACTGGCTGGGGTGGTGGATATCCTGACACAATTCTCAAAGATCTCATCTATGAGCATATTGTTGATGGGTTATTTGTGCTTGTTAAACAATGTGATTCTTTGTTCATTGTCTCAACCCCATCATGCTCGTGCCCCATTATATATGCATGAGAATTCTATCAGGGTGGTGACGTAGTTATGCAATTTGTATTGTGGAGAAAGGTATCATGTTTTCAGGTCGTTCCTGGTCATGTTGGAAGGTCTATTGGTGGGTCTGTTCTGGATGCCCAAAGGGTTTGTCTTTGTGCCCTTACCCTTCCTCTTATAGGTTATGCTCATGTTTTCAAATCAACGCCTTGTGTCTTCCCCTCTGTAGTCCTAAGAAGTTACCTATTATTTAATCCTCTTTGTGATTTTTTACACAATACAAGTACCAATCCATTTTTTGAATTGGTGGTTGCATTACCATCTTCATAAAATCAAGTCCTTGATACTGCTATAATTTCTTTTCACTTCCTAGTATTTGTTTGTGGTGTGTGGTACACCAACACCTTCTTAATTTGGTTTCAATACTGTTAAACTATCCCCGAGTCGCATTGGTGGTCTTATAGTGTTTGATGTTGAATGGATCGACACCTCAGAGATTGTGGTTTACTGGGAGGTATGCCTTGTCAGTTTGTTCAAATTGAGTGCATCTCTTCTCCATGCCCTTTCTATTTATATGTTAGATGAAGTCCCCACCCTTTGGGTGATTTTTCAAAGCATAATGCAAAACCTAGATTACTGCGTGACCTTCATGTTAAGTCAGTTTCCCCATTAGCCCTTCCCCCGCACTATTATGGCACTGCGTCAAATATTTCCCATTCGTCATTGTGGTGCACCTGACTCCTCTTCCTCTTGCCATTGGTGCCTATTTGGTTGGGAGTTAGTGGTGAAACACTTTGATTCAGTTCCTCCTGATGTCATGAATGGAATTTTCCATCTTGAATAGAAGGAGTTTAGTGACCATGTTTATTTTGTTGACTCTAGGATTGGAGGCAAAAACCTTCAGGGGATCTCGGACCCAAGAAAATTCAGGAAGTGTACAGTTCACTTTCTCAACTCCATCTCTCTGCATAGACAAATGGATACTTTTCTCCATATGGTCATCCGTGACAAGTGGGTAGACAACTAAAAATTAATTGGAGTATAGGAGGATCTTAAGTGAATTCTACATGACATTTGATACAATTTGGACATCATAATGGCTAGACTAACTAGGGTAGAGAGGTTTGTGGTTTCAGATTCCAACATGGATTCTAATGAGAAAGAAGAAGCACCAACAATTATCAATGCTCCTGTTCATAACTCTCCCTTTCCAAACTACTTTGCACTCTCTCTCGTCATCATTTATTAATGATGTTTTTTCATTACTGGTTTTTCTCTCGTCCTCACAATTGGTCCTTGGCACAACATTATGGCATGGGGTTTTATTTTCGTTCTCTCCCTCCAAACACAGTTCAACATGACACCTCCTGGATCAATTTGTTCTTGGGAATGTTTTGGATGTAGCTCCATGGTTTTGATCCTGTTGGCATATCACTAGCATACCCCGCTTTATCATTTTCTGGTTTTTTTGTGTTTTTATACTATCTAAACTCTCAAAGTAACAATTCTCTATCCTAGTTTGTATGTAATTGAAGCTTTGTCTCTGGCATATTTAAGAATTTTATTCCTAATTATCCATGTCAACTCTTTTTGACTTAATGGAAAATATTTGACAAAGCTTAAAAAAAAATCATTGTTGTGGTATATTTAATATGTACATTAATGATTTTGGGAATGTCCTTGTCATGAGAAACTTAGTTGAACAAAGAACATTTTTTCTATAAGACCAGGTGCAAACATTATTTGACATTTGTCGAATCCCTACTCTTATTCATAGTTACATATAAAATCACAACTAAATTGAATTATGTCAATAGTATATAATTAATTTGGGACAAGTTCATAATCACTTTATTAAATTTAAGATAATTGCAAATTCTAAATAAATTTAACAAAAATCTGATGTTTAATTATAAGTGTTTATATAAAAGAGAACAAAATCACACACCACACAAAAGTTATTTGTATATGGTTTTTCAAAAACAAAATACATCTCACTAATATAGTGTATATGAGATCCAACAAATTATGAATTAGGAGATTGATGTCGAGAGAATATCTCAACAACCAACAAACCGAAACCAACAATGATCAGTATCAAAATCTCAAATTACAGTATTGAAATTACAACACAAATATGTGTCTTCTTGGTATCACTAGCACTTACTCCCACTCACTAATATAGTGTATATGAGATTTAACCAATTATGAATTAGGAGATTGATGTTGAGAGAATATCTCAACAACCAACAAATGCAAGCCAACAATAATATTGTAAGAATTATTTCTAACACCCTCAACTCTTAACTCTTACATTACAATGATCAATATAAAAATCTCAAATTACAGTATTGAAATTACAACAATTACAACAAAAATATGTATTGAAATTACAACAATTACAACAAAAATATGTCTCGGCATCACTAGCACTTACACCCACTCTGGAAACTCCTAGACTGAGCTCTTTTTTCACCACAACTTATACCCACTCTCTAAACTCCTAGACTGAGCTCTTTTTTTACCACAACTTCAAGCTTACCACTTCACCCATTTAAGATGTAACTACCTCCAACCATCATTGACATATTTGTATGATGCTTGTTAACATACTTTCTTCTCTACATCGTTGGAAGAAAGCGGTCTTAATATTGAACCATTCTATTGACAAACTCTTATTTAACAAAGACATAGTGCATTGGGTTCACTAGCTTTCTAAGAAAATTGTCTGAACACTAAATTTGAATTTCTTTAGTAATCACTCTTACAAAGTGACTTTGTCTGACCAACAAAGAGCACATATTATAACCAGTAGTTGGTTTTCTTGGGTTTCCCTGCACCAAGAACCACAAACAAACAGTAATGGTACGTAGACATAATCAAACCGATAATTTGTTCGAAGAGCACATATTATAACCAGTAGTTGGTTTTCTTGGGTTTCCAAGCACCAAGAACCACAAACAAACCGTAAAGGTACGTAGACAAAATCAAACCGATAATTTGTTCAAGGGCTTCTGAGAACCAAGAACCACTGTTTTAAACCATGTTACACTGTTCAATAATTGGTTCTAAATTTTTCACAAACAAAGATAACTAAAAAATGGAAAACAAACTCCTTAACCAAAAAAGGCAATAAAATAAAACTAATCAACAGCTCTCTTCCTCCATCTGTGTTCATAAATTTCTAGCCAGATATGAAGTTTGATTGATTCTGTCTACAAATTTAGAGATTCTGTCCAAAAAAATTGGATCTCTCTCACAAAATCCCAAGCTACAATCAATCAAATCGCAAGTTCCTTTCAATAAAACTGCATATTTGTACCAAATCTCCGAGTCCAAGTGGTATTCTGGCTAAATGAAAATTTTAAACGTAAAATTCAAACAAAAATTCTACTTCCCCAACTTCTCATTAGATTTCTCCCAATACATGATAGAGGAAAATAATACAGGAAAGAGGAAAATATACAAGGTGTGGCACAAAAAGTCACTAAAATCAATCCATAATACCAACTCCATAATCATGCCAACCATTTGATTCAATTTCACACGGAGATGGAGCCACACAACGCACCCGCAAGCAGCAATAATTATATGCTCCTGCGACAACGATTTAATAGATATGTTGTTGATGGTAATCCTCTCCATAATACTGTTTATACCCTCCTATAAACAGAACAAAGATCCCTGGCCTTAATCAAGATGAAAGCAGAACAAAGATCCCTGGCCTTAATTATGTCAGTAAGGGGTTTACCACCTGTTGTTTTCAATGTCATATATCTCAGCTATTTTGAGATTATTTTTTTCATTGCTTCTTGCACTCAGCTCCACATAGAGATTTGATCCAATAGATTTAAAATATCAGCTTATTTTGTAGACTGATGCCTGGACGTAGCTCAGATAAATGCAGGAAAGAACAGAAAATTCTACACCAGACACATTGGTGAAGCCAGTACAAGAGAAGCTGCCTCAAGTTTTTTCTGGGTTCTCTTTTAATTTACATTCGACAGCAGCAAGGACTCGAATATACTTGTCACGTGCACCGTTTTTATTCGTTGTGAACAAGATAACATTTTCCAAAGTTTCATCAGGGGTTGCAGGGGTTGAAGATCAGGATGTAAACATAGCTGCAAAATTTTTCATCGATAGATTTCACGAGGACATAGAATTGCAGAGAACGTCATCTGAATTACTAATTGGAATAGTCTATAATAAAAAATAAATGGAAAACATATGATGTCTTTTCAAAAATATTTTAACAAATTATATCATTTAAATATTTTAACAAGTTATATCAGTTTTATATATATCTAGAGATATAAAAAAAAAAGTTAAAAGGAAATATTTTAATGTTATATAAAATAAAATATTTAATGTGAATTATGAATAAAGTATTTTAATATGAATTAATATTGACTATATTTTAAAATATATTAATAATTCAAAGCACATATTATGTGATATCCATAATATTTAAAAGTATGATCTAAACAATAAAAAATTACATATTATTTTTTGCACTTTAAAATATAGTTACTGAATCGAGGCTAAAAATTAGGAAATTTCATAAGTTTCAGAGTAGTCCATATTCTAATAGAGTTAGAATTTGAACACAAAATAGATAGGGTTACTTGCAAGTTGATGCAAGCAGATAGAAGAAAATGGATTGGAAGCAGGTAGGAATTTTAAATTTGACAGTTTCAGTAACTTTAGTACAAGTTTAAACCATTTTAGTATAAAATTTAACAGTTTGTACAAAATTTTGACTGTAATTTAGGCAAAACATCCAGTGATAGGCAAATTGTCAAATTCCATTCTTGATTGAAAGAAAAAAAATTGAAAAGTTTTTGTTTATATATATATATATATATATATATATATATATATATATATATATATATATATATTAATATTATAAATTTTTATTTTGTTTTTGAATGTTGAGAAAGTCCATAAAACATTTAAGGAAAAAAATTGAATATTGAAAATGGATGAATTTGATTAAGAATATATTTAAGTTTTGAAATTAAGATAGATTGTGTTGGAATGAAAGTAATGTTATTGAGTTTTAGAATTTTTATATTATATATCATTATTAAATTTTAATTGTGTTGTAAAATTTTTATATTGTTTAGAATTATTAAATTACTTAAATATTGAAATAAAAAAAAAAATCAATAAAAAATATTACAGTTACAAAAAGAAAAATATATATTTTTAATTATTTTTAAGATATATATTATATTTTTAAAATTGGAAATCTTGTATCCAAAATTATACTTGAAAAAATATTTCAACAAACCCAAAACACCTTATACCATTGTAAACATTATTTCTATCTTTATCCAATCCAATTAAATTGAACACTAACCATAAAAACTCCCCCAAAAAAAACCAATCCAATTGAAGACCCTGGATAAAAAAAACCCAAGTCCCCATCTTTCTGACTTTTAATAAATAATAAATCACTCATAATCACGTAATAAAAAATAATCGACCCAAATTGATAAGAATGAATTGAATAGTGCATAGTGGAAAGAAAAGAAACATCAAGTGTTAAACCAAAAAAAAAAAGTATTCAAACAAAAAGAATGTTGAACACCCATTTTATGCATGTCAAATGACAAGTATTTAAGAGGTAACAGAACTGCATGAAAAAGGGGATGTCGAAGGCTAAATGATAACTAAAAGTGTTATTGGGAGATGAATATTAAATTATTTTAATTTGAGTTATTTTAAATTATGATTGTGTATAGTTTCATGGTTAGAAGCTATATGTATTTCAATTGAAATGAAAGATATTTCAGGTGGGAGTTTCATTCATTAAGTTCTTAGTTCAAACACGAATGCAAAATCAATACTAATTTGTTTTTTTCCAAGAAATTGTATATCTTAATTGAAATGAAAAATATTTTTGATATATTTTTCATTCATCATCAAAATATATAAATTATTAATGAAAACAAAAATACAAAACCAATAAATTAATAATAATATTTTTAAAATTTTTAAAAATTTAATATAATAATGTAAATTAAGTTAATTCAAATTTTCAAAATATTCTAAAATATAGTGTATCATCTCGTTTAAATCGGTTACTATAAGATCTATTTAAGTACAAAATTATAATCTTGTACACAGAAAAGTTTATTGTTATCATTTAGAAAATATAATTGCTATTTGTTTTTTTTAATGTTTATCTATTCTAAAATGAGTTTTTTTCATTAAGTAGAAGTTTGTAAAATTTATCCAGGTGTAGTTAGTGGTGAAATTCTCTCACAAATCAACCTCTTAAATTTGTGTATAGTTGAAATATTCACTCTAACTAATCAACCACTGATGTGTGATTGAAATTTTCACTCAACTAATAAATTATATGTCCAAAATAAATTAACTATCCAGAAACTTTGTTCCCGTAATTATATTATATCAAATATATAATTTTGAATGCTTTATGAAAATTTAAATTTATCTTCTTAAAACTATGATAAACGAATGGTTCAGAGAAAGAGAGCGCGTCACAAGCTGGTGGAGGGCATGGTTGTGGATAAGATTGCACACACCGAATTCGGGGAATTATTATGTCCTTACAACAACGATAAATGAAAGGTTCAATGCACGAACTCGTGTCAGAAGCCGGTGGAGGGCATGGTTGTGTACAGGATTGCGTACCAAATTCATTTCATAAAGTTAAACAAAGTCTCCTGCAACATACTACTCTGTTATTCGTGCACCCACTTCGATCATTGCCATGGCTCAACTTCTGCATAACATTCTCTTTCAGAATTCTCCCTCTATATATTTGAAAGCAGCAGAGGTCATGACTTTGCTGGGTAGTTTGCAAACAGGATACTCAGAGGCCAGAGGTCTCAACCTCAAATACTCCAAGTTTGCTCAGGCAACTGGTGAAAATGCAAAGAGAATATCAGGCAGGAACGGGATGCTAATATGCTACGGCCCATCCTTAGCCATCTCATCCCTATTCCTGCTCTATAAACTGGAGGAAGTTAAAGTACTTCCACCATTAATTCTGCAAAGCACTGGGCTGCTATCGTTTGTATCTACAGTTGGACTGGATTCGGCAGGTGATCTGCGTATGATAGCCCTAGCCTCGGCCTTAACTATACACTTCCTCAAAAGAGAGCTAGAGGTAATTATCTCCCACAAACTAAAGCGGTTAAGATTATGGTTGAAGTTTCTCTTTATGCTGCAAATCTTGTGAGAAATCTTCATGTCAAATTCAAATTTTATATGAAATCTTTTCTGGTGAGAAATCTTCAGTTCAAATTTTATGAGTTAAATTTTTATGAATTTTTTTTTTTTTCATAATTTAGGTAAAAGGTTGATGGGGCAAATTTATGTACATTGTGGATTTTCCTAATATTCTGGTATGGATAAGGATAGTGAAATCATTTATTTCAAACCATAATCCATATCACAATTCATTTAAGTTCAGGGTAATTTGAAAACATATTTAGGTAAAAGGTTGATGGGGCAAATTTATGTACATTGTGGATTTTCCTAATATTCTGGTATGGATAAGGATAATGAAATAATTTATTTCAAACCATAATCCATGTCAAATCACAATTCATTTAAGTTCAGGGTAATTTGAAAACATATTTTGGAATATTTTAAGAGTTGTGTCAACTGTCATATTTTTGGAATATATCAAGTCATTTGACTTTGCAATTATATCATATATTTTAAAAATTCTAGAATCTATAATTTAGATAAAGATAGCCAATTAAATCTTAATGTTGAATGAAGTGATTTCTTTATCAATAAGATGTCATCAAGATTATGTGAAACCATTCCGTATGATTTTCCTAATATTTTCGATTTTTCTAATATTTTGATATGGACATTCCCAGATGAAATAAGTTATCTAGTCCATATCAAACAACAATCTACTTAAACTCAAGATAATTTGATAATATATTTTGGAATATTCCAAGACCCAAATGAAAGGGGTTGGCTGTTTGACTTTGCAACTATATTATATATTTTGAAAATTTTAAAGACTACACTATAAATAAAGATAACCAATTCAATCTTAATGTTGAATAAAGTGAATTTTTCATCAATGAAATGTCATCAAGATTATGTGAGACCATTTCATAAGATTTGATGAGACATCCTTATGTCCATTGTGGATTTTCAGAATAATCTGGTATGGACATGGCCAGATGAAATAATTTATCTAACCCATATCAAACCATAATCCACATAAGTTCAGGAATAATTTGATAACGTATTTTGAAATATTCCAAAAGCCAAATTAAGTATATCAATTATTTGACTTCCCAATTGTATTATATATTTTAAAAATTCTAAAATATTAATTGAATCTTAGTGTTCATCAATAAAATGTCATGAAAATTATACAAAATAATGTCATAAAAATTATATGAAACCATTCGATATGATTCTCACAGTCAACCTCGAGTTTTAACCTAAATCTTAAAGTTGATTGAAACTAAAACACACATAAATTAATTAATTTTAATCTCATGAATAACTTCTGGTATTCAATAACGGAAAAAATTTGTTACCCCTTACCATCTTACCAATTTTCTATTCAACTTGGTTCAGCACTCTTGCTCTCCCAAACAGCTTTATGTGTTAAAAAAAGACTAACAAACACATTCACAAGGCCCAAAAAACACTGTTTAATACTTTATTGTTTCATGTGAAAATATATCTGAAATATAATAAGGAAAATTCATTAATATTTCAAAGCTGGCTTGCTTTAAACTTAAATGGAATAATTGATAATTTTAGTTGTTTAATAATTCTGAATTTAAATTAACTCCATAATACATGCATATGCAGGTACTGTTTGTTCACCGTTACAGTGGTGATATGACCCTAGGGACAGCTCTGTTGATTTCTTGTTCGTATTTGTTTACCTCTGCAAATCTGCTATATGCCCAACTGATCTCTGAGAGCTTGTGGCCCCCAGTCATGGACTTGGCATGGTTGGGAATAGGGCTGTTTGTTTTGGGCATTGCTGGAAACTTTTACCATCACTATCTTTTATCAAGACTGAGAAAGAAGGGACAAGAGGTGTATGCGGTGCCACAGGGAGGTTTGTTCCCTCTGGTTGTTTGCCCCCATTATCTCTTCGAAATCATTGGGTGGGCGGGCATGGCCTTCATTTCTCAGACTCCTTATGCATTTTGTTCTCTGTTGGGTACTTCGTTTTATCTGATGGGTAGAAGTTATGCCACCAGAGGATGGTATTTGCAGAAAATGGACGACTTTCCCAGGCAAAGGAAAGCTATCTTCCCTTTCATCTTCTGAATTTTTAAAATTGTAACGGGTGCTGTGATTATAACAAATAGTATAAAAACATTTCTCAAAATCTGATTTATTGCATTTCGTTTCGTATTTGTCTATTTGAAAATGTTTAAATATAGTATTATTCATTTTTAGACATTGAAAATGGCTAGGTTTAACCATTTTTCATCGACCTTATTCAAATTTATATACTTATTAAAGACAATGCCCTCCAAGTAATAAATCGCTCATAAGTCCCGGATGCGGGTGTACGTGATAATGTTTAATTTGCTGACGGGGAGGTGGCCGGGCACGTGGTCTATCACCACCGCCATTCCTTCGCATTCAAAGCACAAGTTAATTTCGCAGGCTTTCATAGTTAATGCTGCATCAATGCCGATTACTCCGCCTCGTTTTCTCGACCACCTCAGTGCTATGGCGCCCATTTCGTCGATCCTTTGCGTCTTACCTCTGCGTTCTTGCTGTTCTCAGGTTGATAATGAGCCCTGTCTGCGCACCAGCACAGGAGCTTTCTCCGGGCATTCACGTCTCCTCTGGTCCGTTTTGCAACTTCCGTGGCTCCTCCTTTGTTTTCAGTCAGCCTCTGCACTCGTTCACCATCCCTCTCTCGTTTTTTCACCCTGCCAAGCTCACAATGCCTCGATTGAGACCTAGAATGACTAGCAGGCGCGGCTCCTCTCGTGGGCAAGTCATCAGGCCGCCTGCGTCTCCCTCCTCTGCCTCTTCGTCGGATTTCTCTGACCCCGGTGAAGGTCGCGTTGCTGCTTCCAGAAGAGGAAGGGGTCGTGGTCGTGGTAGCAATCCCTCCACCTCTGCGGCGCAAGTCCGCCTCTCCTCCAATGCTCACTTTCACTCCGCCCGTTTCATGTACCCCTACTCCCTCAATCATCACGAGTACATTGCCTCTGTTTCCATCAAGCTAAGGACCAACCCGACTGCTCAGGTTTTGCCCTCGGCCCCCAACACCATTGCTTTGGTTCTGCCCTCTGGAATTGTTCCAGCTTCTGAGGACGAAATTCTATTCTATCCTCCCGGCGTCAGTATGCAGAGTGTTCAGGGTGCAATTGCCTCTCAGTTCGAGCTTCAGCAAGCTGGGCCCATCGCTCCTTCAGGCAGTGGCTTCTCGGGCAAAGCTCCTCCTCCTCCAGCTGACGATGATTTCAACCCATATGCATGCCCAGTGGTGGAAGAAGCGCCCTCGCCCACCAATGAAGCTTAATGGATTATGCTCGCCAGTTTTTGAATACAGGTATCAAGAAGGGGTTCACTCTCCTTCTTTCCTACAGTTTTTTGCAGGATTTAGATTGTCATTCTCTATCGACGTATCAATGGTCTCCAAGCTACTGTTTTCCAAGTACTACTATACAAGTAACTGTGCCCCGGACAGCGTTCCAGTGCTTCACTAAAATTGTTTGTAATTTTTGCTTTGGGAAGTGTCTGTTGTGGTCTTGTATGTCGAAAATAGTCCTCCATTCCAGACAACATTACAGACACAAGTATCAGTTGTTTAAAAAGTCGGACAAGGTCCTGGTCGCCAGTGTATTCACAGCTAGTAAACAGTCGTTGTTTTTTTATGTCAATGTTCAACAATGTAATGCAAGAATGCCACATCACTGGGCTAGCCATTATGAAGCCTCAGCCTCTTTGTAATATTTTTGTATCAATATAGAAGTAGACCTATTCAGAAAAAAAAAATAAAAATAAAATAAAAATAAAAAAATAAAAATAAAAATCGCTCATAAGACCTATTGAACTCCACATCCAATGAAATTAAAATTCGCAGCACAAGGTGATGAATTGTTACAAATCACATCTCCCTGCAACAATTAAATAGAAATATATAAATTGGTCAATCTACATAGCACGCTAATGGTTTTGATATCATCTTAAATAATTTAGTTAAATTTGAAAAATTGATTCAAAATAATGAATGAATGATTACATATTTTGTTTTGTTATGTTCAAGTATTGACTAAGTACACCATTCGAAATTATAGCTGTGAGTGGGGAAATTGCTTCATCTTTATGCTATTGTTTTGTTTTAAGTTAAATTATTTTTAAATTAATTATATATAAAAATGGTTATAAATTTCAGGAAATTGAATTATTCTAAATTAGTATAAATTTGTTCTATATATTATTTTAAATTATTCATATAAATATGTTATAAATATAATAATTATGAAGGTAACTTTTATTTTAAATTATTCATATAAATATGTTATAAATATTATAATGATGAAAGTAACTTTTTTTAAGTTTTTTCATTTCAAAAAAAACATATTACATATATTTGATTTCATATTACTTTTGTTACAACCATATGCAGAAGAAAATAAAGCTTTAAGATGTCGAAGGATGATGGATAGATAGAAAAAACCAGAGAAAAGTCTCTCTTCTAGAATTATGCAAGAGCACAGCTACACACCTCTGCACAACTATCAAAAAACAAAGAAAGTGGAAGCCGAGAACGGTCTCCAAGCTAAACCAAGTAAGAAAAGTTTGACAAGAAAAAATAAAGCACAGGGAGAAGACAATGTAAAACAAAAAAAAGACACAAAAGAGCCATCATGAGAGAGCGAAAGAGACAAAGCCAGTGGCCAATTCCTGAACCCGACGTTCAAAATGTATTCCTAAACCCGAAGATTTCCACACAGGCAGTCTCTTGATTATTTTTTCACCGATGCCCTAGCCAAGATCCACTGCTCCAAATTTTCATGGTCAAGTTATTTATCCCCTGATGATGTTTTTCCAAATGCCATGCACCATAAAATCCCTCCAAAGATTCTTTGTGAGCAGGGCGCCATTGAATTTTTTAGTATTCTTTTTTCCCCGAGTGTCTGCCACTTTTTAAGGCCCTACAAATCAGCGCTAGGGATGAGAGGTGGAATTTCGCTTTATTTCCAACACTAGACGAAAGGAAATTAACAATTATAGAGTCAATATGATGTATGATGGTCATCGGAAGATGGAAAAAATGAATCCAATAGACATAAATTCCTTTTAATATAGCCATAGTCAAAATCATCCTAACCCACAAGGTGAGCCATTTGTTCTCCCATGAGGATAATTTCTTCTCAATAATCCAAGAAGAGTCTTCCACATTGTAGTTGCAAGTTGTCAAGTGGAAACCCAAATATTTAAAACCTCCTTCCAAAGGCTTGAATTTGATCCCAAACTGTTTGAGATAATGCCTCATTTATGATGCATACTAAACATTAGGGATTGGTTTGGTTTGTTGGAGGATGTTGAGAGATTCCCTCAACTTCTCCTTCCAAGAGTGGAATTAGTTGGATCTCAGCAGCACTATAAATATTGTGATATATTCGTTTGATTAAATATATAGAGTAATAGATATATTTTGTTTTGTGTGTTAATATTGTGCGATACCTGCTCTATCTAATTTTTAATTTGGTATCAGAGCCTCTACTGGCTTAAATCCCTCACGGGTTGGCCAGGAAGATGTGAGAGCAATGATTGTCCAACTGCTGCTGTAGGAGAGTAGATAGTTCAATGAATTTATTTTCTAAGTGAAAGTTTTTTGTGTGTTTGTTTTTTTTTTTTTGGTGTGTGATTAGGATCCATTGGCTGGATTCAGCAGTATGGGCACACACAGTTTAAAGCATTGTGTAAAAAACAAATGCTAAGAAATAATTGTGCACCGCGCAGCAGAAGCGATGGACAATAAAAAAAAAAATTCAATTGTACTTGTGGTGTTATCATTATTTATAGGTTCAACTGTAAGAAGCGTTATGTGGTGTATTTAGGCAGACACCATGGTGAAAATATGAACACCGAATTGGTAGCTCAATCTCATCATTAGCTTCTAGGATCAGTGCTAATGGTTTTGATGTTGCTCTTGAAGAATACCACGCTCTTGCTCTATCAAAACTCCCGCAAGTTGTGTCTGTATTTGCCAACCAAAGAAGAATTCTGCATTCCACTCGTTCAATGGGATTCCTTGGATTGCAAGATGGAACTGAAACTGACAATGAAACTGTTCCTTCGAATTCTCTGTGGAATAGAGCCACTTTTGGGAGCGATGTCATCATCAGTAACGTGGATTAATGGCTATGGCCTGAATCAGAAAGCTTCCGTGACACGGATATGGGGGATATTCCTTCTAGATGGACTGGGACCTGCAAAAATGGAACAGACTTTGGTCCAGCTCAATGCAACAAGTACGTGGATCAATATAGTAAAGTAGGACGTTTCCAAGGGTTATGTCACCGTGTACGTGGGTAGTAAAGGAGAACAACAGCAACGATTCGTAATACCGGCACTACATATAAATCATCCTCTGTTCAAGAAACTCCTCAAGGAAGGTAAGACCAACGGAGGCAAAGGAAGACGTGGCTTTACATGATTTTCAGATGGAATTGGTGCAACTGGCAGCACAATTGCATGGAGATCACACTTTGGATAGCTATCCAGATGAACTCCATAGGAAAATGAAGGTTGCAGAAGTGTGCTTATATGCTGAGAATGTTGTAAAATGCTTCCTTGAAGAGTGCGAAACTGCCATTAAAAATGGTGAAAATTTGGGAGAGGACGCTTTGGCGTTCAAGCCGGAGAAGTTTATGGAGGTGAATGGCAGCTACAGATTGGTGTTTGAAGTTTTGTGGAGTGTGTAGCTTGTTCATATGTAGAATTGTGAATTTGTTGTTGTGAGAGTTGTGTAGTGCATAACCAATTATTGAACAATTTAGCATTATTTAAATTAGTCATTCTCGACGTTCTTCGGTGTCAAGAGAACAATTGGCTAATTTGATTGTGTGAATTTGTTATATGCTAATGAGTCTTGTTGTTCCTCGGGGCTTCAAGAGCATCGATTACAGGTTATACAATGAGATCCTTCTGTGTAAAGGTCACTTTGTAGGATTGATCGCTGATCATATTCTGTACCTAGAATATTTTCCTATACAACTGTTGAAATTTATTCTTCGGGGTTATTTCACAGATGGAAATATTTCCATAGGGTAGTTCAGTGTCGAGACTCTTCTTCGAGGGTGTCGAGAATCTTTAATCTTACAAATTCAGCATTGATGGTCAGAAGCAGGTGTACTTTAACTGGGTTGAAAGGTAAGCTCCAAGATGTGAAGAAAGAAAGAGCGGAATCCAGAAGACCACAGAGTGGGTAGAGTTGTTGATGAAGACCAGCCAGACAAAGACAAGTACAAATTTTGTAATTGTGATTTCAGCATTGTAAGTTTTCTATAATGTAGGCATTAAGGGGGGGTGTTTGAGATAATGCCTCATTTATGATGCATACTAAACATTAGGGATTGGTTTGGTTTGTTGGAGGATGTTGAGAGATTCCCTCAACTTCTCCCTCCAAGAGTGGAATTAATTGGATCTCAACAACACTATAAATATTGTGATATATTTGTTTGAATAAATATATAGAGTAATAGATATATTTTGAAGTAAGAAAAGTTTGACAAGAAAAAATAAAGCACAGGGAGAAGACAATGTAAAAAAAAAAGACACAAAAGAGCCATCATGAGACAGCGAAAGAGACAGAGCCAGTGGCCAATTCCTGAACCCGACATTCAAAATGTATTCCTAAACCTGAAGATTTCCACACAGGCAGTCTCTTGACTATTTTTTCACCGATGCCCCAGCCAAGATCCACTGCTCCAATTTTTCATGGTCAAGTTATTTCTCCCCTGATGATGTTTTTACAAATGCCATGCACCATAAAATCCCTCCAAAGATTCTTTGTGATTAGGGCGCCATTGAAGTTTTTAGTATTCTTTTTTCCTCGAGTGTCTGCCACTTTTTAAGGCCCTACAATTCAGCGCCAGGGATGAGAGGTGGAATTTCGCTTTATTTCCAACACTAGACGAAAGGAAATTAACAATTATAGAGTCAATATGATGTATGATGGTCATTGGAAGATGGAAAAAATGAATCCAATAGACATAAATTCCTTTTAATACAGCCATAGTCAAAATCATCCTAACCCACAAGGTGAGCCATTTGTTCTCCCGTGAGGATAATTTCTTCTCAATAATCCAAGAAGAGTCTTCCACATTGTAGTTGCAAGTTGTCAAGTGGAAACCCAAATATTTAAAACCTCCTTCCAAAGGCTTGAATTTGATCCCAAACAACTCCACGATATTTTTAGTTTCCTCATCATCAAAACATAAAGAAATGAGCTCAAATTTGAACCAGTTCAGAACAAGACCAGAAGGATTCCTAAATTTTTTATTATATGATGAAAAAATTGGCAATCAAAAAGTTTGTGCACCCAAAGAACATGGAAATCATCCACGAACATTATGTGTGACAGGTGATTACTTGTGGAGACCCTGTCTCCAATGATTCCCCCATCCTCTCTAGCAATCTTGATGGCCCTCTTAAGCCCATCCATGACAAGGATAAAAGCAACTTATGATATCAAATGTAGGTAGCATAAAGAAAGATAAAGAAAAGTAGGTAACACCTAAAAATAAACTAGAAGATAATATTATTAGAAATGAGACAGTTTGGATGGGCGGGATTAGCTAAAAGTTTCTTGTTCCTTGGATTTATCATGCATCTTGTCCGTATGTTCTTCCACAAATGTAGGATTGAAGAAAGTTCCTAGTGAAGAGAGCTAATTATGCCTACAACCTCCATTATTTCTTCTTCATCTTATAACCTTGAAGCTAAGACTAAATACTACATTGGATAAAAAAATGGATTTGGCTGGAAATCTAGAGATTTGGCTTACTTATCTTCCTTATTTTCAATTGATAGGAAAAGGATAGTTTTTGCAAGCCAATAAAACTCCATTTCCATAAAAACCTTGGTAGTCATTATTATTGGGAAGCCATAATTGGAGACCCAATCCTGAAATTATTTCTTGATTTGATGTTTTGGGGTCTCCAATCATTTTTGTTGAGGCATTGTTATAGGCCATTTTGTCACATCTAGTCAATAATCCTGCAAACCAAATCAATCCACATTTGTGAATAAGTTGTCACCATCCCTACACAAAGACCTAAGCATGAACTTTCCAAATGTGTGAGTTTTTGGGTCTAACAACTAAAATAAACTATTCTAAACCCCAACACAACATGCCCCTTTAGCTACCTACGTTTAACGCTATTTTCTCCTTTCTGCACCAACGTTGATTAACATTATTTTCTCCCTGATGGGAGTGCGTTGATTCTAGAAATTTTGGAAAATTAAAAATATTTCCAAAGCTTCCTATTCTATAAGCTTCCACGAGTTGTTTTAACCATTTACCTTGGATAAGAACCTTGAGTCCCATCTCATCCTACCTTGGAGACTTCACCTCTTATCCATTGAGCTCATCCTCCCATCATAAGTTGATCTCAAGCTCAATATGGTAAATCCTAAACTACCCTACCTCTCCTATAAATCTATTTCCATCCATAACATCATGGTTGGATTTTTCATACTGATCATGCCCATTCTAGACCTCAAAATTCCTCTAATGTATCCTGCATCGCTTGGACATGATTAGGCATTTGACAATATGGCCATAATTAATGAAAAAGAGACAAATGATATTTGAAGGAAACAATATGAGTGTAATTTTTCCGTTTGATCCATTAGAAGAAGTAAGATACACAAAAGTATTCAAAGAAGAATATTGTGCAGCTGACATATTTATCAAATGACAGCGAAGGAACGGGACTAGGTTAACCCTATTGTAGAGGGAAATTTTAGTATGGAGCATGATAGTTCTTGTACCTCAAACTGAGTAGAAGAGTTGGAGAACTGGAAAAATAGGCTGCATGAAGTATCCATAGGGCGCTTTTTAAGAATTACCAAATCAGTTCATTGTATGATATCTGAGGTATGTAACATGCCTTCTTATGATGCCTTAGATGATGTAAATACTTTTCTTAATGATTATAAAGAACAAGTTCCATAAAATCATAGGTTTCTAGCCTTGGATATAGCCCTGAAATATACCCTTGCTAGATGGTGGAATGAACATAAGATGAATATAGGAGGTTGGCATGAATGTCGAAGACTGGTGTGGATAAGGTTTGGACAGATATATACAAATATGGAGAGAAAATATGATGGTAAAACTAATCTGAGGAAGAATATACAACTATGCACTACAACTAGGAAGGAGATTCTGTAGCAAGAATGGGTACATGGATTCATTCATGCATTAGAGACAATCCATAAGAACTGGTACCTAGAAATGAATCTTCGACATGGTACCATGAACTAGGCATACATAGTTGATGGATTCATATTAACATTCAACTTTGATGGTGATTTCCCATATATAGATATGGTCCTTAAGATAGTCAAGAAGAGGATCTTTGAGAATGTAACCCGACGAACATGGAAACAACCTGATTGTGCTGCATAGATAAAAAAATGAACTAGACTTTTATAACCTTACTACAAATGAAGAAGAATATCCTCGCAACATCAACATAGCAGAGTCGGAAGGATACCGCGAAGTAACTGAACCTGAGGCCAATATACTAGAAATAACGAAGCCACTAAAGACCAAGAAGGTAAACATAAGATCATAGAAGGAACCCAAGTTTGCAACAATAGGAGATTACTAGGATGAGGAGAAAGTCAGTAAAGTTACATAGTTACTTCATGAATATCAAGAACTGTTTCCCACCAAGTTTTCATAGATGAAGGGTATAATAGGAGATCTAGGAGTCATGAAGATTCCCCTTAAGCCTGATGTGAAGCCATTCAAACAAAGACCTTACAGGTTAAACCCGAAGTATAAGGAGAAAGAGAAAGTAGAATTTGATAAGATGATAGCAGCAAGAATTATTGAACCTGTAGAAGAATCGGAATGGGTGAGTCATATGGTGGTGCAAGAGAATAAGACTCAAGGATAAATTAGGATCTTTGTTGATAGAAGAAAGTTGAATGATGCATGTTTACCTGATCCTTTCCCTACCCCTTTCATGGATGAAGTGCTAGACAATGTAGGAGGTTAGGAAGCTTACTCATTTATAAATGGATTCTCGGGTAATCATCAGAGTAGGATTGCAACTGAAGATCGACATAATACCACATTTGCTACAGAATGGGGCTTGTATCAATATATATCAATGCCTTTTGGATTAAAAAATGCCCCTGCTATATTTTTTGGGGTGGTGGTCACAAATTTTAAATAGTACACACACAAGTTTTTAGAGGTATATTTTGTGTATTAGACAGTATTTGGATCATTGAGAAAACATGTTGGAATTTTAAGGCTTATGCTCGACACATGTCAGATTTCTTTGAACCTAAAGAAGTGCATATTTTGTGTACCTTTAGGAATATTGTTGGGACATGTCTGTAAGTAAGGACTAATGGTGGACCCTGCTAAGATTGTTATCATTGTGATCTTGCCTCCACCTAAGACAATAAAACAGCTTCACACTACGTTGGGACATATTGGGTATTACAAGAACTTCATCAAGGGATATGCTCAGATCATTGTGCCTATGGAGAAACTATTGAAGAAGGATGTAACTTTTCAATGGAATGAATAATGTTAGAAGAGCCTCGACATATTGAAATGAAAAATGGTAGCTACACCTATATTAGTATTCCCTCATTGGAATAAGGAATTCCATGTCCATGTGGATGCATATTGTATAGTTTTCGGAGTGGTACTAGCACAAATTAGAAGAGACTGATCATCTAATAGCTTTTGCAAGTAGAAATTTATCTAAAGCAGAAAAGAATTACATCACTACATAAAGGGAAGGACTCGACATGGTGTATTCTTTGTAGACATTTAGAAATTATTTGTTGGGGTCATAGTTTAAAATGTTTACACATCATTCTACACTAAAGTATTTGGTCAATAAGCATGTCTTAGGAGGAAATATTTGCATATGGTTAATGTTATTTTAGGAATATGACTTTAAGAACTTTTTTAGACCTAGTGTCAAGACTAGAAACATGGGATGAACCAACTAGCATAGAGGATAATCTCCCTGATGCACATTTATTTGCAATTAGAGTGACAGATGGCCATTTCATAGATTTTATTAAGTTTTTTACCACATGAATGGCTCCTTTAGGATATAATACGTAGCAAAAGAAACAATTGGTGGCTAAGGCAATTGACTTTTCATTAATAGCAGGACAATTATATAAGATGTGACTAGATGAGATAATGCGCATATATGTTCCTGAACATGAAAGACAAATTATTCTAGCAGAGGCTCATGAGGGTGCAACTGGTGGACACTATGTAGGAAAAGATATTGCATAGAATATTTTGAGACTGGTATTTTGGTGACCTACACTACATAAAGATGCGAGGGAGTATTGTTGAGCATATGATGTGTGTAAAAGAACAAGGATGCCTTCCAAAAGAGATGAGATTACATTGGTACCATAAGTTACATTGCAGGCCTTTGATAAGTGGGCCATTGATTTTGTTGGACCCATCAACCCACCTAGAAAGAGAACTGGTGCAAAGCACATAATTGCAATGACTAATTACTTAAAAACATGGGACGAAGCACAACCAGTAAGGGACTGTAGTGCAGAAACTGCTGTGAATTTTATTTTTGAGTACATGTTGTCTAGATTTGGATGTCTGAAGATTTTAATGAGTGACCAAGGTTCACACTTCCTAAATATGACTATTGAAGCATTGAATGAGGTGTTCCAACTTTATCATCAAAAGAGTATCCCTTATCACCTTCAGGCCAATGGAACAGTAGAAGCATTTAATAAGATTTTGGAGAATGCACTTACTAAGGTATGCAATGTGAATAGAGATGACTGTGACCTTATAATTCCAGCAGTGTTATGGGATTATAGGACCACATGTAAGAATTTGACAGTTCATACACCCTTCAGGTTAGTTTATGGGAAAGAAGTTGTGATTCCCATGAAGTACATTGTGCCTAACTTGAGGATTGCAACTTTTATAGATATGGAAGACCTTGATATAATGGAGGAAAGAATGTCATAATTGCTTACTTTGGAGGAATATAGTGTAGAAATTTGAATAATTGATAACTCATTCACCGAGATTATCCTGATTACACACTATTTAAGCTTCATGCATAGTACATAACCTCTTCTACCATTGATCATCAATTGGCGGAATTAAAAACAATCGCATGCGCACATTAAAACCATAATCAATCACACATATAAACACAGTATTTATGGGAAAGCTTAAAGCTGAAAACCCCCAACTATCTGTATATTATAATGATAGAGTTCATGTAACAATCATAGTACAAACTCCTCACAAGCTCTCAGCACTATCTCCAATTGTTACACACTACACAAGCTCAGATCATACAAAATGTTACACCATTTTTTGGTCATCTAACCTATTATCATTAGATGGACCCAAGTACACCATGTAAGACCAATTTTACCCTACGTAAAATTGCTTTCACTATGTAAAATAACTTAATAAACCACATTTATTAGGTTGTTTATAAGTCTCATGAACCCAAAATATTAAACAAACCTCTTTGTTTGATTTTCCTCATGGAATATTAAATTAACCATAATTTAATTATTATTCCTAGTCTTATATTCTTGAAAACAAAGAAATTAATTAGATAAACCTTTATTTATCTTATTATTTCCTAGGAATAAGTTATTCAAATCATTATTTAAATAATATTCCTAGTTAAATTTGACTAAATCATTTTTAAATAATTAAATAAATCATGATTTATTTAATTATATTCCCATCATGTCCCTAAAATAATAAATAAATCATTTATTTATTTATTGTTTATAAATAAAGGAATTGACCCAAGTCAAAAGACCTTTTCCCTCCAACAAATATAATAAAATATTATAGGTGGATCCAGTTTGATTTATTATTTTTAATGTATAGAATCTAGAATGACAATATTTTTGTTATATTGGAGAGGTTTTCATTCTTCACCTTTTGTTGCCTATTGAATCCTCTGGATCTATACACTTGGTTACTGTATGTATTTGTTGTGTGAGCTCCTTTGGGATTCTATCTTTGTCTGGTTTTCTGCAGCAAGAGAGGTTCTAGATGCGGAAGTCTTGAGGACTTCAGAACCATTTGAGGAGAGGTGGATACGCCTTCTTGTTTTCCTCCAGACACCCTTAATACAAAAATTCTTTCAAAAAATATTGTTCTTGTCTTGTCTACTGGATGTATGGAGCAAAGCCTTATTTTTACTGCTTAATGTCTCTCTATGCATAGATCTGGTTTTTTGCAGCACTTGTCTTGATCAACTAACTGCAGATATGAAGATATTGGCAGCGACATTTGATTTTAGGGCTATTAGTTATGCGTAGCTAAAGTGGTCTTTTTATTTTTACTTGACAAGGATTCATACTAACTTACAAAACACATGCTCCAATCTGCTCACCTGTTAGCCTCCTCTCTTTGTCAACTTGAGAATTATCTGATTGCGGATTCGAATCCCAACGAGTAATAATATTTGCGCAATCCTCATTGGTATCTTCATCAATGTGTGGTGCAAACTCATGCCGATTATAGTCTGAAGCGATAGTCAGCTTTGTTCTTTCACCTACCTCTCCTTGATCTCCTTTGGCTTGTCCATGCAGAGTTGTGGTGTTTAGTTGATTAATTAGTGAATTAATTATTAATTAATTCACACCACTTCCACTAGTGTATCAATCAGTTAGAATAGATACAATTATCTCAACTATGTTTAACTGAGTTAAACTGAACACAACTCCATCAACTCCTCAATCAACTCCACCAAACTCACTCACATGAGTTCTAACTGAAGTCATTATGCAATAGCTCCACTTAGACCCTAGGAATAGCGCAATTTCTTCTGTCAGCTGCATGTGCCACATCCAGGCATCAAACTGAAGTGCTCCAAGAGAATAAGATAATGTTTATAGTCCAAATATTATTAAGAGCTAATAATATTCGACATATCTATTTTTAGACTGGCAATCTAAAAATAGATTCCGCCGAGTATGTCTAAAAATATAAGTCCATCTATTTTTCCAACTTGAACAACCATCCATAAATAGCATCCTGCAACTCATAGAACATGATCCATATGTCTAAAAATAGACATAGTCTAAAAATAGACTTTGCGCCAAAAATACCTTGCGGGCCCACTTAGTGAAGGCGACTTCTTTCCACTAAGCTCATCATCTTGTTGCAATCTCAACACTCCCTCTCAACAAGATATGGATTATCTGCAACCCCTATGCTGCCTCTGTGGTATTCGAATTTGCTCCTAGTGAGCGCCTTCGTCAAGATATCAGCATCCTGATCCTCCGTAGGAATGTATGAAAGTAACATGACCTTCCGCTGCACACAATCTCTGATATGATGATACCGGATGTAAATGTGTTTGGATCTATCATGAAATACTTCATTAACCGAGAGTTTGATGCAACTCTGATTATCACAATAAATCACAGTAGGATCCAAGTGTGAACCGAACAACCCGACCAGGATCTTCCCCATCCATATAGCCTCGCATGCAGCCAAACTTGCTGCCATGTACTCAGCCTCTGCTGAACTGAGTGCCACGAATCTCTGCTTCCTATTGTACCAAGAAATTGTTGTCGACCCGATACTGAAAATCCCTCCAGATGTGCTCTTTCTATCTGTTGGGCTCCCTGCCCAATCTGCATTCGTGAAGCCACATAGCCTCATCTCATCCGACTGTCTGTACCATAATCCATATCCCGATGTGCCTATGAGATATCTCAATACATGCTTCCCCGCCTTCCAAAAGCGCTTGGTAGGCTTAACCATAGCTTGTGAAAGCTGGTTAACTGCATAGCATATGTCGGGTCGTGTATTGACCAGATACATAAGCGACCCCACCAACTGTCGATAAACAGTGGTATCCACCATCTTCGCCGAAGTAGCATCCTCCTTCCTCCAACCTCCAGGAAGAGGAATATCAACAGGCTTGCAGCCATGCATGTTGAACTTCTCCAGTATCTCGCGGGCATACTTACCCTGAGAAACAAACAGTCCATCACTGTGCTGCCAAATTTCCAATCCCAGGAAATAATAAAGGAGGCCCAAGTCCTTCATCTCAAACTCTTTTGCAAGATCATCCTTGCATGAGAGTATCAACAGCTCATCACCTGTCAAAATCAAATCATCTACATAAAGTACAATGATCAGCAACTTACCCTCCACCACTATCTATTATAGGTTCGAATCCGCCTCACTCTTGGAGAATCCAAGTCCGGTGAAATAACTGTCTATCCATGTGTACCAAGCACGAGGTGCTTGTTTAAACCCATACAACGCTCTCTTGAGCCTGCACACATGCGACTCATTGTTGAAGATCTCGAAACCTTCGGGCTGCTCTATGTACACCTCCTCCTCAATGACTCCATTGAGGAACACAGTCTTCACATCCATCTGATGAATGTGTCACCCCATCTGCGTTGAGAGAGCAAGAATCATTCGTATGGAAGAATACCTTGTGACAGGTGCAAAGGTCTCCTCATAATCGATCCCCTCAATCTGTGAAAAGCCTCGGGAAAAAAATCTTGCCTTGTACTTCTCCACACTCCCGTTAGCTGCCTGCTTCACTTTGTAGATCCATCTTGAACCCACCACTGATTTCCCTTCCGGCCTCGAGACAATCTCCCATGCACTGTTTCTGAAAATTGAATCATACTCTTCCACCATGGCATCTACCCATGCGGGGTCCTCCATAGCTTCCTCGAAAGAGGATGGCTCTGTCACGATACACTTGCTCACAAGAGCCATGTATCCAGTGTACCGATCAGGTGACTGTCTCTGTCTGCGTTGTGCTGTAGGTGGTCCTACAACCTTCTCTGCATCTTGATCCAGTCGCTCAGCTTCTGTAGTGCGCTTCCGCCCTCTGATGGTTGGCGCTGCATGAGTGGTCTCTTCCACTCCATGAACTTCCTCTTGTGGTTGATCCACATCCTAAAGCTCATCCTTAGGAACTAATAGCTCCTCATCTACATGCAAGTGTGGCTCCCTCTCAAGCGAACACTTCATGGCTTTCTCCTCCTGAAATTTGATATCCCGTCGCACAACAGTCTTGCGACTGTTTGGAAAATACACATGATAGTTGTGGGGCGTATCAGTGTACTCCACAAATATCCCAACCTCTGCAGTTGGCTCCAGCTTCTTCCTGGCATCCTTCGTCACATGAATGTAAACAAGTGAACCAAAAATCCTCAAATGGGAAATATCAGGCCTCTTACCAGAAAATGCCTCCTCGGGTGTACTCATGCCAAGTATCCTATGAGGACAACGATTCTGCACATATACTACAGTATTGCATGCCTCCGCCCACAAGTGAATGGGTAGACCCTGATCATGCAACATCGTCCGTGTAGCACCCACGATCGTTTTGTTCTTCCGCTCAACAACCCCATTCTGCTGTGGGTTATGAGGTGCTATGAGCTCTCTTCGAACTCCTTCTGCACTACAAAAGTCCTTGAATTCGCCAAAGATGAATTCACCACCATTGTCGCACCTAAGAGCCTTCACCTACTTCCCCGATTCTTTCTCAACCAGTGCCTTGAACTCACAGAACTTTGAGTATGTCTCGCTCTTCTTCTGCATGAAGAAGATCCAGCACTTATGAGAAAAATCATCAACAAATATCACATAATACACGTAACTTCCTTTGCTGTCGAATCTGCCGAGAAAGGTCCACTGAAGTACGTGTGATTTCTCTCAAGGATCGTCGTGGCGCGACTATCCTTCTCATGAAAGGTGGCTTTCACAAATTTTCCTAAGGTACACCCCTTGCACTGATCTGACTGCACAAGAGTGCCTTTAGGAAGCCCAGTAGAAATATGTTGTAGTATCTTCAAAGCTCCATGGTGAAGGTGGCCCAATCTCCGGTGCCACAACTCGCCATCATCCCAGCTCACCACTCCTTCTGCCTTGCCTGCCATTGCTGCGCAGCCATCTACCTGCAATTGATAAAGGTTCTTAACTCGAACCCCTATCCTCTGGGTCTCACCAGTTGCCTTACTGCGCAGGAAAGCCTTTCCCTCGCTAAAGACAACATCATATCCATTGTCTTCTAACATCGCCACAGAGATAAGATTCTTCTTCAATCCTAGAACATGCATCACTTCCTTCAATATGAAGGGTTTACTAGACTCCCTCTCAAAGGAAATGGTACTGATATCGGTCGCACTGTATCTACCATCATTGCCCATCTCGATGTGCACTCCAAGATCTTTCTCATCCAGATTTGAGAACAAATCTCGATCTCCAGTCATGTGAAAAGACGCACCACTGTCCAAGAACCATACTGATCCCATCACACTTGAGACCAAGCATGCGATCGGCGAAAAATCCAGCTCAAACTGCGAGGCTAAGGCCTCTCCCGCTGCAGATCCAGCAACATGCTTATTTTTCTTCTTCTGCGGAAAATTTGTGGCATAATGTCCATGTTGGTGACAGTGAAAGCACTTCACCTTGGACATGTCCTGCTTCTTGTCTTTCGCACCAGATTGAGAAGATTTCTTGATCTTCCCCTTCTTTGTTTTGGCAGCCAAAGTGCAATTCTCTTCATCAGATGCCTTTGATGAAGATACATCCCTGATGTTTCTTTGTTACATTTGTGATTGTCACCAGTCACTGCTGTCCATCAGCACATTGGAGGGCTCATTCCATGACCTGTGAGCAGAGACAAGACTTGAAAATACTTTCATTGCATCCCTCTGAAGATGAGATTTCATTTCCCTGAAGACATCTCCCTGCAAAAAATCCTAAAAATAGCTCTTTTTCCATTGGCGCGGTTCCATAGTTCAGCCCTCGTGCCAAGGGGGAAATCCTCCAAAGAGGGTGCGCCAATTGGCGCTCTCTCATAGAGCCGTACCCGCGCCAACCATATTAAGAGGTGTTTTTTAAAAATAAAAGGCGAAATTTTCATCCTAACAAATTATTGGGCTGATTTATATCTTGAGTTGGGAGGTTTGGCTACGGATTTCCATAGAGAGGAAGTGGTTTTCCACCTCTCATGGAAGCTTCCTTGATGATAGGGCCAATCCCATAATTATAGGGATCCCAACTCCCCTTCCTCCTTCTATAAAAGCTTGCACATTTCCATTGCAAGCTAGTTCCAAAGAGTGGCAGAATTTCTAAGTTCCCAAGAGCTTTCATGCTGCAAAAGCCTTCTTGATTCCCTAAGGCCAAATCCAAGCAAGGAGACTATTGCCAAGTATCCGGAGAGAGAGGCTTGTCCCATCCCTGACAGGCTTTATCGAGACATGTTGTGTTGACGACCCGCTAAAGGAGAGTGCTACGTCGAAGCTATGGTTGTATTCTTCTTTTAACTCTTTAATGATAAGCGACTATCGGTTATGGTTCCACTCTTGTTCTTGATCATGTTCATGAGTTATATCCTCTTCGACTGATATATAGTTGTATGCACTAGATTTTATGCTTGCATTTGTGTTGTTTCTTGCATGTGCAGGTGTCCGATCACGGAGATCGTGAGGGCTGTGATCTGCCAGGGTGAAGGAACGGGAGCACCACCTCTTCTACAAACGACAGCGTCAGATTCCAGGTAAGCCTTCCTCGCCATTCGGTTTATTTACAATTAGGAACCTGCACTGTAGCTTGTTTGATTGTTGCTAGACCCGATCTGGGCTAGTAGGGATTGCCTCTGTCCGCAGAGGGGATTTACCTCAACAATTTCGCGACTCCACTGGGGAATCAACTTGTTGTTTGATTTGTAAACTATAGACGGAGTCTGAAGCACAGCCAGATAGCCTTCGAAACTCTTTTGCTTTGCATTAGCGGAGTAGATCAATGCTGCTTCAGTCAATCTCCGGTTTGGTTTACAGACTGAACAACTTGGAGTTTTGTCTTCTCTTTCCGGTCAACTTCTTGGCCTTGCTTGCTTGGTCAGCTCTCTGGGCTGGTTCTTTCTGTGAATTTGGGTCTTTGATAGCTTGAACATCACTGGTCTGATCTTAGATTGCTTATTTTTTATTTTGGCATAGCAAACTTGACTGGCGCGCTTTTTAGCATGACAGTCGTGCCAATTGGCGCTAGTTGTCCATTTATTACCCGCGCCAATCTTGATATGGCGCTAGTTTCAGCTTGACAGTCGCGCCAGTGCTGGGGTCTGCTGGGGTTTGCTCTGTTTTGAGCTTTCTAAGCTTGATCTATGTGTTTAGCTTTGCCTCGCTTTGAGCCTAGATTACATGGTTCATTTGAGTCTTGGAGATTCTGTTGGAAGTGGTGAGTCTGGTCTTGGTTGGGAGAAATTCTTTGTTTTTTCATTTTCAGGTGTTGGCGCTTGTTTTCAGTTAGCAACCCGCGCCAATTGGCCATTGGCGCTAGTTGTCAATGTGCAAGTCGTGCCAGTTGGCGCTAGTTGTCAATGTACAAGTCGAGCCAATTTCAAGATGTATGAAAATTGAGATTTTTTCCCTAAATCCTTCACCAGTGTGTCTTTCCCTTCCGGTCTTTTCACTGTATGAGCATAGATTACATTGCTCATTGTTTGGAATGTCTTCTTTCCATGATTGTTTGATGTAAAAGGGAATGAATGCCTTGTTTTGATCTCTTGCTTTGGAAGTCCTCTTTGTGTTTGACCTCATATGTTTTGTCGCCTTTTGAGGGATTTCGTTACAAAGTGTTTGAAACAACGATTGCATTCTTAGTGTTTGTTTACATCTCTTTTGCATTCATCCTTCATTAAGGAGATTTGTGTTCTTTTAGTTTTCGTCTCATAGTTTGCTTTTCGTTAAAATGCATTAGATCACATTGCATTGAAGAGTATTTTGAGATTTATCATTGAACTTAGATCACATTGTTTAATGATTGAAAGCTTAAAATCGCTTTGAGTGCATTCTCTTTCATTGAAAGAATGCATTAAGTAGATTCTCATTTCATCAAAAAATCCATTGAGTGCATTCTTATCATTTGAAAATAAAAAGGAAACTGTGCATGGATTACAATTGCATAGTTTTCGAAAAAAAAAGGAATTTTGCATAGATTACATTGCATTATTCGCATCGTTGAATGTTTGAAATTACTTTTGGATAGTGAAAGTCATCTAGTTTGGAAAAGTTTCGTTTTCAGTGTTGTTGTTTGTTGCGTAATTGTTTGAAGCTCTTCCCTTAACTAGATAGCATTCATCGAATTGAAAGATTTCTTTTCTCATATCGTTGCATATAGGAGATTGTCATATGACATACGCTAGGGCCTTGAAACTGAAACGTAATTGAAGATCAACTTTAAAATTCATTCAATTTACACTAAGGAAGCATTAAAACATTAACGAAACATTTAGAGATCTAGGTTAGATACGTGTTCCGGCGTCTTTAAACCTAGTAGCTGTCGTTTGCCTCTTGGCTTTAGAAAGCACTATTACGGACTTGTGCTCCCTGTACCGTCGCATATATAAAGGGAGACCCCACTAGGTTTATATCCTTTATCCATAGGAAGCCGAGTCTGCCGCCCTATACCCGTGATACACCGAACACAGCATTCGGGGAGATTGCCTGCACGTACGTTAAGTCCTTGGTTGATTTCTCTTTCATTATTAAAACCAAGGTGTATATTGCAGTTCACGGTTATTTGGTACACCCTTTGCCTAGTATTCTTGAGCAGTCATTTCGATCTTTTCTGACTCTTTAAATTTGAAAATATCATCAAGCGCTTGTCCTTTCACGCTTGTTTCCAATCTGAAAGTGATAGAGTCACCTTTTGCCTGTTTCTCGACTCTTAAAAGATGAAACAATAGAGTTTTGTTTCAATGTCATAAAAATTAACTGCCCACGAAATATTCCTGGTTAAAGTTAGTTTCCTTAGGGTGTTTTTATGAAGATCATTTCTGATAGCAACTTTTCCGGAGTTCACCAACCAAGGAATCCCCTCCGATGGGAATCCTGGTCCTTTTCCTCCTTTTGGAAATGTTGGTGCTCCTTATATGGCAACGTTGTCCCTTCCTGGGTTAACTGTTGGGTTGCCTGTTTGGTTGTTTTCAACCTCTATGGTTTCGAATGTCTCGGCTACTGTTCAATTAGTTCCTCCACCTGAACAACATCATGTTGATTCCAAGGTGGACCTCTCCCCTTCTTCGCCTGTTTCTGCGTCCTCCTCTTCTACTTCGCCTGGTGAAAGTCTGGATTCGAGTAACCAGGTGGCTAAGAAGAAGAAGAAAAAGAAAAAGAAGAAGAAGTCAGATAAAGGAGAGGCTAGCTCTGCAGCTATTACGCCTAAGAAGTCTCCTCTTGATAAAACTCCCAACCCTCCACGGAAAGTCAAGTTCCCTTGCATGTTGTGCACGGGAGACCATCTTCTTCGAGACTGCCCTGGCATTCCCAAGGTACTCGAAGTATGGTCCAACGATCGCTCGCCGTTGCCTTTGGCTTCTGAGAGTCAGGTTGGGGGCACGTCTTCGGCTGCTATTGGTAAGGCTCCTAAGAAACAGGGTAAGATTACCAATCCCTATAAGTTGTGTGGGGGGCACCATGCCATTCACCTTTGTCCGTATATGGATGAAGCCAAACGAGTGTTGGACAACTCGACTGTTTCTACACCATGCCTACCGGCTGGTTATAAACAGCTTTCTTTGAGTCCTCCACTAGCTGATGCCACGATTGGTCAAGAGTCATCCTTGGTCGATCCCGCTCCCTCGGAAATTCAAATTCAGGAATCCATCCCCGACCAACCATTGGTCATGGGATCGGTTGAACTGGTCCCGTCTGCGGTGCACCAGGTCTTTTCCGTTGAGAGTGGACCTCATACCCCTCATGTTCTTCTGGTTTCTTCAGATTCTTCGGACTTGGAGAAAGATTTTCCTGTCCCCACACCTCAAGAAGATGCTCCTCCACTTCCCGTAATGGGGGTCTCGGAGGATTCTCCTCCCACCTTCGAGATGGAGGTCGTGGAGGATGCTCCTTCTTCTTCCATAACACTAGGGGAAGACCATCTCGGTTCAATGGTAGCCCCTCCGAGTAGTTTGGTCGCTTCCTTCGATTGGAGTCGATTTGCAGGATACCGCCTTCCGTCTTATGTGCCTTTCGAGATCACAGTACAGGCTTTTGGTCTGGTCATACCCAGCACCATTATAGACGAAGGTGCGTTTGTTAGTATTTTATCCTCAACTACTTGGCAAGCTTTTGGTTCGCCGCCGCTTGCGCCTGTTATGCAAAATTTGTTGGCATTTAACAGAAGAACGAGTCAACCGTTAGGGATCCTTCCAAGGTTACCTCTTACTTTGGGAAGTAAAACCGTCCATATGGACGTGATGGTCGTTCCAGGCCCCTTGGATTTCAATCTGCTCCTGGGGCGTGATTACACCTATGCCATGGGAGTGCTTGTCTCCTCCCTTTTTCATGTGGTCTGTTTTCCGCATGAAGGACAGATCGTAACCATTGATCAGCTTTCGTCCTTTGGTCCTAATGTGGCAACTGGCCCGCCATCATCCCCTCCCGGTTTTTATCCACCCGTTGTATCTACCCCACCGCAGGTTAACTATGTGGCTACCTACCCTGTGCCTGTGCTCAGTGATGATGTCGTCGTGCATAGTGTGCTGGGGGCATTAGGTCCTGACTTCCAGGATGTTTTCCTTCCATCGGATGGGAAATCCTTGGAAGCTATGACTTCATATTCATTATGATGAGGTCATCGGAGCATGGTTCTTTTCCTGTGTCAAGCTCCTTAAAAAATGAAACCGGGTCTGGTCGGAGCATAGTTCTTTTCCTTGTGTCAAGCTCCTTAAAAAATGAAACAAGCTCGTCGGAGCACAATTTTTTGTCTTGTGTCAAGCTCCTTAAAAAATGAAACAAGGTTGTCGGAGCAGAGTTCCTTGTCTTGTGTCAAGCTCCTTAAAAAATGAAACAAGGTCGTCGGAGCACAGTTCGTTTTCTTGTGTCAAGCTCCTTAAAAAATGAAACAAGGTTGTTGGGGCAGAGTTCCTTGTCTTGTGTCAAGCTCCTTAAACCATGAAACAAGGTGTTTGGAGGATAGTTCTTTTAATGTGTCAACCTCGTTAAAATAATGAAACACATTCTTGTTCAATTCAAGTCTTTGATCAGATCTCGTAAAATCCCAGTCGAGTCTTTCTTTTGATCTCATAACTTGAACCTTCACTCCATCTACCTTTCATATGGATTGAAGCTTGGGGGGCATGTACCTCGAATTGAGTCACCATGTTGGGGGCATGCTCACTTTTTCAAGCATAGTTTGTTTCCATTTCAAGCTTGTGTAAAAATGAAACTGGTTTCAAGCATAGTTTATCTTTGTTTCAAGCTTGTGTAAAAATGAAACCAACTTCAAGTAGAGTATTCTGATTTCAAGCTTGTGTAAAAATGAAACCTTTCCCATTTTACCTCTCGTGGTTACCATTTTATCAGCCCATTTTTTCCAGATGAGCCTTGGTTTTCTCACTCCATCGTCACTATCTGCTTGGCCGATCATATGCCTTCACTTGGTTGTTTTACCCATTCCTGAGGAACCGTTGCGATGAGTGGTCTTGCTAGCCAGCCTCTTGACCTTTAGTTGTTTTGAGCAGTTCCACCATTACCGGAACTAGTAGCTACCCTTTATACCACTCGTTCCTCCAGGAGGAGTAATATTTCAGCTCTTTTCTGACTCTCTAAACATGAAAAGATTGCCGAGTCCCTTGTCGTTTCGATCTCGTTAAAGTGGACACGAATCGACATCTACCCAGTATACGTTTACCCCTTTTTCGGGCTGGGATGGATTACTTACGAAAAAGGAATACCCTAGCCTATCGCGACTAGGAGGTTTTCTCAGATATTGTTTTCTACCTTTTCGGATCCGAGGAACTATTTACGAAAAGGGACCATTGGAGTTTATTTTCCATTGCCTTTTCAAACTCTAAATATGAAAAGACGCTAGTTCTTCCTAGTTGTACCTGTTAAACCTCGCCGATGACATTGGATCTACCGTAATGACGTTATTCGTAGTTTCTCCTTCCAGGCTCGTTAAATGTACTAGGATGGATTCAATCAAGCTTTGGACGAGCATGATGTTATGTGCATTCCTCTTCAAGCTTGTGTAAAAATAAAGAGGTACTCACCGAAATGGTGGGGAAAATGGAACCAACATCATTGTCGTGTCGGCAGTATGTCGCTCTTGGACATGGCACTTGTCTGCATTCGTGTCGGGTTGGGGAAATCTCATCTCGTTTTTCACTTGCCTCCGTGGGTTTGTGTGATCCCTTTTGACCTCTCATCTGCTTTTTGCCTCATCACCATGACCTCTGATCTTTTGATGTCAAATACTCCCAAATCCACTGTCGTGCCGCCAATATGTTCAAGAGAAGTTGACCTCTGCAAGTATCAACCTTCCTCTGATTCTCATACGATTCACAAAAAAAAACATTATGTTTCTCTGTCTCGTGTCGATGATGTGGGAAACACTATGGCCCACCTTCGATCAAGGTCACTTCCTGTCGACTTCATCTCATTATCCAGGAAGATGATCTAGAGACTCCCTTATGGTACCTTAGAGCCTGCATGCCTCAATGGCAGGTTCGTCGCATTCGACGTGAGGTTTTCATCATTGGCCTCAGATCAAGTGATTCTACGGGTGTTTGACACCAGCTCATTGATTCACACGCCGTAGATTGTACCTATAGTACCTTGAGGGCCATTCTCATTATTGGTGGTTCCTCTCGTGTCTGTTAACAACTTTCATCATTGGTTGGTAATCAGACGATGTTCTTGCATGTTCGACTTCATCTCACATATTCGCATGCTTGAACTTGTACTTTGTTCGGGTCGAGATGGAGCGCAAGACCCTGGATTGTGTCTGTTGTAATCCAGGCTGTGATATTGTGGATTATTATGATTATTTACATGACTCACTGATTGGATGGCTGCGACCATACCTGAGTCTATTTATCGATCTTCATTGGATGGCTGTGTCCATGCCTTGGATCTATATTATTGTACACTCTGTTATGGATGGCTACGCCAATACCACGCATATATATCATGTATTTGAGACATCAGTTGTACTTCGCTCCGCAGGTTTTCCGATGGCGGTGTATTCGGTCGACATGTTCTCGTAAAGCATTTCACCCCTCTCTCCCTTTCGGGCCTCATGCTTTAAGGGGCATCTGTTACACAGCAATTTGTCACCGTCCCTGCAATCCCCATCCCGCACATTGGAGGGCTCATTCCGTGACCTGTGGGCAGAGTTAAGACTTGAAAATACTTTCATTACATCCCTCTAAAGATGAGCTTTAATTTCCCTGAAGACATCTCCCTGCAAAAAATCCTAAAAATAGCTCTTTTTCCATTGGCGCGGTTCCATAGTTCAGCCCTCGTGCCAAGGGGGAAATCCTCCAAAGAGGGCACGCCAATTGGCGCTCTCTCATAGAGCCGTACCCGCACCAACCATATTAAGAGGTGTTTTTTAAAAATAAAAGGCGGAAGTTTCATCCTAACAAATTACTGGGCTGATTTCTATCTTGAGTTGGGAGGTTTGGCTACGGATTTCCATAGAGAGGAAGTGGTTTGCCACCTCTCATGGAAGCTTCCTGATAGGGCCAATCCTATAACTATAGGGATCCCAACTCCTCTTCCCTTCCTTCCTCTATAAAAGCTTGCCCACAGCTCTCATTGTGGTAAGCCAGTGGCAAAGAGTGGCAGACCTCTAAGTTCCCAAGGTATCATGTCGTAAAAAGCCTTCGGTATACTAAGGCCAAATCCAAGCAAGGAGACCATTGCCAAGTATCCTAGAGAGAGAGGCTTGTCCCATCCCCCATGCTTTATCGAGACACAGTCGACGACCCGCTAAAGGAGAGTGTTGCGTCGAAGCTATGGTTGTATTCTTCTTTTAACTCTTTAATGATAAGCGACTATCGGTTATGGTTCCACTCTTGTTCTTGATCATGTTCATGAGTTATATCCTCTTCGACTGATATATAGTTGTATGCAATGGATTTTATGCTTGTGTTTGTGTTGTTTCTTGCATGTGCAGGTGTCCGATCATGGAGATCGTGAGGGCTGTGATCTGCCAGGGCGAAGGAACGGGAGCACCACCTCTTCTACAAACAATAGCGTCGGATTCCAGGTAAGCCTTCTTCGCAAGTCGTTTTATTTACAATTAGGAACCTGCACTGTAGCGTGTTTGATTGTTGCTAGACCCAATCTGGGCTAGTAGGGATCACCTCTGTCCGCAGAGGGGATTTACCTCCTCAACAGCCTTATCTCCTCTTGCACAAGATCCGACCAAAGTCGCTCCCATCCTGGACATTTCTCCCGACCATTGACAGAATCTTGATAGGAATGCCAACTCTTCGGAAGCCCAAGGAGAGCCAAGCTCACCAAGTCCTCATCATATATAGTCACCCCCACACTTCCCAGCTCATCCCTGCATTGGATGAACTTCGTGAGGTACTTGGGAATACTGTCGCCTTTCTCCATCTTTATGTTTCTAAGCTTATCCTTGAGCGCCAACTTCCTCTGGTCGCTCTTGCTTTGGAATAAATCTGTCAAGGCTTTCCACATAAAAAATGGAGAAGCCTTACCATGCAGGCTGGACACTATGTGATCCTTCACGCCCTCCAACAGAATCCTTCGACGTTTTGCTGTCATCTTTTGCCAAGTCTCAAGTGCGGCAGCATCACTAGAAGCAAGTTTCTGGACTTCTGCATCTATGAACTCCTTCAACCCATTGTCATCTAACACTACCTCCATCCTGTCCTTCCATGCAATATAATTTGAGCTGCCCTCAAGGGCATACTCCAATTGCAGTCCGTTGAAAGACATTTCAACTTTGACACCAAGAAAACACTGCTGCAAATTCGAATTCCACCAGCACAAAACTCAACCGCTTCAATGTTTTGAAATTGCTCCAATGATCAATATCGCTATGATACCATGTATAAATTTGAATAATTGATAACTTATTCACCGAGATTATCCTAATTACACACTATTTAAGCTTCATGCATAATACATAACCTCTTCTACCATTGATCATCAATTTGCGGAATTAAAAACAATCGCATGCGCACATTAAAACCATAATCAATCACACATATAAACACATTGTGGAAAGTTTGAACAAAACCCTGAATTATTCAGACCTTATAAATGATAGATCATGTAACAATCATAGTACAACCCTCACAAGCTTCCTGACCATTCCAATTGTTACACACTATACGCAAGCTCATCATAAACATGTCACCGTCGCACCAATAGCTCGCTCTACCGCGTAATCCAACCTTGAGGACTATTCAGATCCAAGTTCGAATCCCACCGTATGTAATTGCAATCCTAATTGGCATCTCCATCAATGTGTGGTGCAACTCATGTACCCAAAGAGGAATGTCACAACTGATAGCTAACTGCTTGACGTCACCTCTCAACGATCTCCACCGAAATCGTCTCATGCACGGTTAATCACGTTCCTTTAGTTGATTAACTAACTAATCTAATGAACATTCACACCACTCTCACTAGTGTATCAATCAGCTAGACTAGATACAACTAGCTCAACTATGTTTAGATTAGTTAAACTGAACACAACTCCATTAACTTCCTCAATCAACTCCACCAAACTCTCTCACATGAGTTCTAACTGAAGTATCCATGCAATAGCTCCACTTAACCCTTATGAATAGCGTAATTCCTTCTGTCAGCTCCTGTGCCACATCTGTGCACTTAACTGAAGTGCTCCAAGAGAATAAGATAATGTTTATAGTCCAAATATTATTAAGAGCTAATAATATTCGACATATCTATTTTTAGACCGGCAATCTAAAAATAGATTCCGCCCAATATGTCTAAAAATAGAAGTCCATCTATTTTTCCAACTTGACCAACCATCCACAAATAGCATCCTGCAACTCATAGAATATGATTGACATGTCTAAAAATAGACATAGTCTAAAAATAGACTTGCGCCAAAAATAGCCCATGGGCCCACTTAGTGAAGGAGACTTATTTCCACTAAGCTCATCATCTTGTTGCAATTTCAACATACAGATGACTTCATCACCGACATGTAAAGTGCATAGAAAACACACAGAGATGTATATATTGCTGTTATATAAGTTGCTATGTAGAGACCTTGTTCTCCTTAATAACGGTAAGTTCGTAAAATTTCCAGGAAAATTCAAGATTCATTGGTAGGGCCCATACATTATCAAGCGTATTATTGATGGAGGCGTAGTTCAATTAGAAAATTTAAATGGAGAATTAGTTCAAGGAAGAGTAAATTGCAGCAAATTGAAGTTGTACAGGGACAACCCTGCCCATATAGCTTCACTCTGAAGAAAGGAGAAAATTCTTAGTGCCACCTGCAGTTGAAAATGGGCACTAGATTATAAACTACGTTGCAGAGGGATCTTCGATGTAGGAAGGCTCAACGTAAGAGGATTCATTCGCTACAATATGCGATATGTCAAAGTTCACAGGAAAAATATGACCATTAAAAAGGAAATGTTGTCATTGAAATACATGGAAAGATGCATTTATGAGGACAAATTGATCAGATATAGAGATAGATATGCAATTAATGAACACAATATGAGCTAATGATGGGGTTATAAATTGATATTTGTTATAAAAAGCCGCGTCCCGCCCATATGTGGCACTTTTTTGTCCTGAGAATTTGAGTATTGCTACTACGGAGAAGTTGCAAAAATTTTCATTATCGTATGAATCCTGAGGATTTTATTTGTATATTCAGTGAGAATGTCTTAGTTGGAATCATGGAAGCAGTTACAACAATGTCTGATATACTCGCAACATCTTCTAATATCCCCGTAATAGCATGACCACACGTAGTAGCATCATCACACATGCAGCAGAGATCCCCACAGAAGAAAATGAAGAAAGAGCAGAGAATGAAGAAGAAACAAGAAAAGAAACATGTTGAGCCTCAGTAAGAACCCAAACATGTGAGAGATAGTGAGGAAAAAGCAGAGAAAGAGCGAATGGAAACAAATGGTGTAGCGTTTCCAACATCTCCCCCACCATATATTCCACCAAGAAAACCAGATGCAAAACCAGTCACATGGTCGAAGGACGCAAAGTATGGCACCGTCACACCCTTATTTTCAGATTCAGTGCGATTTATTGGGGAAAACCTTGGAAATTTTCCATAACTGAAGTTCTCGGAAAATGATTCCAATGACAGAAAAATTATCTGGATTTCGCACAAGAAAGATACTTAAAATAGGTGCACTACCCTGAGAGTGGTGTGACGAGGTTAGAATCTCAATAGTGGGTAGCTTGGTTGGCACGGTTGGGTTTGTTGAACATGTTGAATGTGATGCACTTTGGTATAAGTCTAGGAATCACAGCTTGCGTGACCCAATTGCTTGTGTTGTTGCACGATGGATGCTCGTGGATGGGGAAGAGGATCCCTATCGACCCAATCTTGATATGGAGAATTACAAGACTGCCTTATAAAGGGTTGAACCCTGCAAATGAGTTTGTTGTGAAATATCAAGACAAAGCCATAACAAAAAATATGAAGAACAAGTTTGGACTAACAAAAGGGAAGCGAGGTTATGATATCAACTCAATCAATAACTAGGGGGTTCACTTCGCAACGCATATATTGGCTGGAAAAATCATGAGGAAGTGTTAGGCTAATGAATTTCCTACATTGGTGGTTTCATTAGTTGCTTAGTGCGCTAATGGGGTTCAGTACAACTGGGCCACATAACTATGCAAAGAGTTTATGGACGACTGCTGCGAGGCTCAAGAGAAAGGTACTTTGTTTCATTACGCATGGTTAATTTTGATTATTGTGATGCTTGCATGGAAAGAGTCAGAAGATTCATAGTTCCCTCCAGTAGCCTCATATGTTTATGAATCCACTAAACCAGTGAGCACACAGAATAACATAATGTTTTTACTTATATATCATATGGAATTACACATATTAGTGAACTGGCATGCTCGTCTTTCACTGAGCCTATAGAAGCATTATAACTTTGTCAGAAAGTTTAAGGTTGACTTCTATAGAATTTACATACAGGATCACAAGGACACAATGAAGTTATGGCATCCCCTTCCATATTTAGTGACAGAAGATGATGTCATATCATTGATACAAAAGTGGCCCGCAGAGTGGATCACTGCGCTAGAGACAGAGACAAAGGATACTTCGACAGAGAAGGACACAATGTAGCACGGGGAAGTGCGTGGGAAGGACAAGGATGAGCAGGAATTAGAACAAGAGGAGCAACATGATGAGGGTCTCTAGGATTCTTCTGGAGGTGATGAGCAGAACAAAGATTCTGAAAAGACAGATACAAACCCATCTATCGCAGAGAAGAGGAAATCACACACTGAAGCTGCTAAAAGATGAAAAAATAAGCAGAAGCCAGACAAGGAAACATACATAATACCATTGTTCTTCACTTATGGGGACTTGGATTAGATTGGGGATAAAATTCAGGAAGCAATGACAAAATCATGGAACAAGTTAAAGGATCACTACGGAACACTTATAACAAGTGTCAAAGAGCGCATTGCAGAACTCAAGACATTGACACAGATGGTCAGATAGACAGTGCAGGCAAAGGAGAAGCTTGGAGAAGAAATAATAGTAGAGACTACACTTACAGCTCGGATAGCACAGATACCTGCCATAGCCCTAAAGTTTGACTCCACCAAGGTACACTAGAGGGCCAAAGAGTGGAGGTATGTGAACATAAAAATCACAACAGTGCAACTTCTAGGATTACACGATCTGCATCAAGAGATTATAGATGAGCCGAAGTAGCGTGAATGACTCACCTCGCAGCTACAAATTCAAGTAGAGAGAGAGAGTGAGCTTCGCTAAAGCAGAGGCTTGACCAGGAGATCCAGGAGAAGGATTTAGCAATACAACAACAACAAAAGTTGAAGGAGGTGGTCAAAGCAACATGCCACGGGGTTCTAGACATTGATGTATGAGAAGGCAAACCAATGGAGGAAAATTTCTTAAAGCTCGTCCTTGTAGTAAAAGGATGCAAGGATAAGATTTTGGGAGTGCAATACAAATATGAGATGAAGATCAACGAGCTACAGATGAAGCTACAACCAACCACACCATAAGAAGTGCGAGAGCAAAGGGATACCGACCTGAAGGCTGCAATGGCCAACATATCCACAACATTGGTAGATTATGGGAAGCTATTGTATGAGAGCTTACAGATTTGGATATTGTTGTAGGAAGATCCAAATGTGTAGATACTACATGAGGATATTCAACAGAAGCATCAGAAACTGGATGAGATTTGGGCAGCTGTGAGAACCTTACCAATCTCACAAAGCTCGCAAAGGTGCATGCCGTAAATTCCCTCTAGAAGAAGATAAAGGAGTTGAGGAAGGAAGAGGAAATTCTGACAGAGAGAACTCAACCATGGCAGGATGAGGCTCTCCAATTTCCCCAAGCAATGGTTGAGAAGCTTTAAGAGCTTCGATAGAAAGAGTACGTAGTAATGCAGAAGGCTATGGGACCAGCGACAGAAGCATTTTTGGAGGAAGTGCACAATGAAGAGAAGTGGATCACGAACATTTTGCAACAGTTCAACAACACCTACAATAGCATTGCAGCGAAGATCAGAGGTAAATCAACTGAGTGACTCGAGATGAGTCACATGTGAGTGTTGGGGGCATGTTGGGTGTAGCCCAAATTGGCCTAGATTTTGGCAAAGACTTTGTAGTTTGCGGGGCAGAGCGCATAGTGGAGTGCACAATGGAGCTCATTTTGAGGAATTAAAGGTACCTCGCGGTAAAAGTGCACGATTTTTTAAAAGTGCATGATTTTTTAAGGGATCAATTTTTTTGGGGCCATAGTTGCTTGTTTTAAGAATCCATGGTATTTGGACCGTGGCATTGTGATGATGTAATCCTACAATGTAATAAGTATATATATGGTAAAATAATAAGAAGAGAAGCAAGGAATGAATAACTATGGGTTAATTATTGTGATATGTAATTTGGTAGCGAAGGTGAGCTCTGCAGCTTAATGCACAGAGGCCTCGAGAAGAGTTTGCAGCTTAGTGCACAGGCCAAGAACGGGTTGTAATTCAAGATTCATTATATTAAGAAACAATTCTTGTGAATTTGGTGTTCTTTTGTGATTTATGTGTATATTTTCTTATTATCTATTATAGATTAGCGGTTATTACAGTTTCATTTTACTCCAACACAATGATGGTTTATGGTTTTATATGGCATGTTTAAGTGATTAATCTAATGCAGTGATGTGATTTATAAGTGTTGAGAATAATATAACATAATAATACCACATCTCCTAGTCCCTCAACGCTGCAGAAACCTGGTTCTGCATCCACCCATAGTCACTTTGGGTGAGACTGCGAACTTCTTGTAGGTCATTACCAAAAGGGATAATGATCAAGGGTTTTGTTGGTGTGCAGTATAGATCAAACTTGGGTCAGCCCAAATCAAGCCAACAATTATCATTATTAGGACCTTATAGGAAGAGATAACAACGATTTTTAGGAATCAAAGGTTAGTCTGGGACTTTTGTTCAAGGACTTGCTTACTATTGTAAGAATTAAACACACATGCGCCTATAGTATCACCATGGTCAATTGACTCTAATATGGAAATTAAGCCTCCTCCCATGATTCGCTTGTTAGTGTAGTTTTAGTACAAATACTACGATTTTATCTATATCGAAACATAAATATACATCTCTGCTCCTAAAAGGGGCATCTATCAAGATTAACAAGACCCAAAGATCACTATCAGCGTGTAATATCTAGAAAACATAAGATATAAAGTACTTATCCATAAATAAATAGATATAAGAAAGCATATAACATGTATTTAATTACCATGCTTATTCCAAGATCATAACACTAAGTTAATATGGTATATGAAACAATCTCATCTACTACACAAAGGGGTATGGATTTTATTCCTGGTTGGAAATTAGAAAAAGGAATATTAACCCAAAAAACATGCATGTTTTCCTGGAATGCTTGGATTATCATCCCTATGATATAAACAAATAACATGCCCAGATAAGAGGAAATTAACAACATTACTGCACAAAAAAATGAATAGTGCTGGTATGAACTTCCAACAAATTAGGAAGTAAGTCACTACAAATATGAAGGAAGCTTCATATTTCTTTTTGTTGAAACATGACCGTTACCACCACACATTGTTTCAACACTTTTAACACAATGGAAATAACTTATCACAGAGAAAATTAAATCATAGAACATACACCATACATTAAATACACCATTTCATTCCATAGAGGTAACAATATATTCACTCTCATGGAATTTACATGAGAAACAATTATCCTGAAAACTTTTGGACAACTGAGTCTAGGAACATGACTCTCTACCCAGCCATAGACAACTACAACCAATCTCTCAATTGCAACTATCACCCCTAATCCATATTCCATAGACTGAGGTGTCCTTTGATTTAAATTATATTTCCAACTGTTTGAGTTCCCTCTTTCAGAAGTTTGAATGGCTTGTGTTACTTCTTTTCTGCATTGTTCCAGTAACTCGCACCTTCTCCTTTTTTCTTTGCTACCTATTCCTTTCTTTCCTCTCCTCCTTCATCTATTTTCTTTCCCCTGCAACTTAAATTCTATCTCTACCTTGTTACTACGTAGTTCCTCTTCTACATTTATTGTTGTAGAGCCTCGAGACCTTTTCCTTGTATTGGGTTCCCTCCCTTGAATTGTCTCTTGTGTTGTCTAGCCATTACCCTCCCTTGAAATTAGAATTATCTTTCTTTCCTTCCTACTGAGAGTGACCTTTTCCTTCCACAATATTTCCATCTAATAGAAAGTACGTTATATGTCCTGCTATTTCCATATTTTTCTATTGGTTGTCTTGTTGCGCTAGGTGGCTAGCCTACCATACTAGCTGGTAGCATATTCGTTTTCCTCTTTTATCTCTAATTCATTATCCTTGTAAAATTTTCCAAAGCAAGCATGGGCCTGCATTTTCCTCTTGCAATCATAAATTTTGAAAAATACCACGCATTAATTTCATCACCTATCTTTCAATAGCTCAGAAGACCAATTCACATTTTCTTTCTTGCAATAATAAAATATCCAATCGCCCAAGCAAGTGACCTCCCCTAGTCTTTGGACTCTATGTCCCTTAACTCAACCCATATTTTTTTGTAATTAAAATATATGATATATTTACAATTCATTTCACAAATGGGAACATGATCAGGCCTGTCACAATGACTATGTGGGGTACCTTTGAATACATAAGAATTCTTTTTGGGTTTCAAAATGTGAGTACCATTTTTCAAAGGGAAATGGATTACACCTTCCATGATATCATTATGAATATCATGAGGTATATTAGGATTACCTCATAGTGATCTCAATGAAATGGATTCATCTAATTAGTCACTTGCATATATTCTTTGAAAAATGTTATAGATATGGGATTTCCATGAATCCCAAGAAGACGGTAAGGGTGTGGCTAGAAAGGGTAAAATCCATCCAACAACTTTCTCCACAAAGGAAAGTGAAATATTTTAAATCATTCTTTGGTAATATAAACTTTATTATATGGTTCGTGCCAAAAATATTTGATATTTACAAACCCATAAACAAGTTTTGAAAGAAATATGCTACCTTCAAGAGAGATGAAGCAAGTATAAATGTGCTCCAATAGATAAAAAAATGCCATCACCCATGCACCAGTCTTGTAGAGCCCTTATTATACTAAAGAGTACAATATTTTATTTTTAATAAGAATACACCATTGTTCATGTCCTTCTTTCAAATAATAAACAAACTTACAACCAACCCATCACATTGATGATCAACACTCTTAGTGATACAGATTTAAATTCAATTACGAAAAAGTATACTTGTTCCTTAGTCAAATCAACTAAGAGTTTCCATACTTATGCTAATGCTATAATATTGTAGTGTTTATTCCCCATTATTTAATGAAAGAAATTTTACCTTAATAATATTTTCTAGGAACTAGAGGAAAGTGGGTGGTAAAAATTCAATAATATGATCTAGATATTAAACCCTCTATTGACGGGTAATGGAAATTTGTCAAAAAAAGGGGTCTCCCTGATATGAAGTCCTAATTAGAACTCACACATTTTGGAATAGGATCCCCATCTAGAGTATCAGCCTGATTTTCATGTATTCTTATATATTTTCCTTGTATCTAACTGTCAGCAAGAGATAGGATTGAATTTATACCTTTGAAAAGCAAGCAAGTGTGCCTGGTGAATGTTCGGTTGTAGGTGTGTCAATATTCTTCTACTGCGGAGGGAATGGAAAGTGAGCCTCTAGGGAGAGGTAATAGTACCACCCTTGTAGAAACACACACACACAAAAATTATTTTTCTAACATCCAATGGAATATTCCAAAAATATGCGACAGTCATTGCAACCATTACAACACATTCTCAATACGATAAGTACTAAAATAACCAAAATAGTTCAACTACTTTGGCATAGGTGAAAGCAAACACGAATTACAAACATTCACTGAATAGGCTTACAAATATTGATAATCCATGCATGAAGAACATGTTTTCCATGAGGCTTCTAATATTAAGTAAAAGTTCCAAGACACATGTATACAATGAACACCACTAGCTCTAATAGTGGAGCATTGGAGCCACTCCTTGCTCCTTAAAAGAACTAGCTTGCCTCTCTAATACCTTGTTGGAGGAGCCAAGATGAACAGTCCATTTTCTCATACAATGACGGTGTATATATAACCAATGTGGAGCTCTTCCTTGTGACCCTTTGACTACCCTCATGATTTTTTGACTTCTCATGACTTTTCAACTTTACATGACTCTTAAAATTTTGTACATGTCCTTTGGACTTCCACTTTACAATACATTTTTGAATAAGGAATTACATAATCCACTATAATTATGTGGCATATGATGACTCATGACATGACGTGGTGTCACACTAGTGACATGGACTGCATGATGACATGGCAATGTCAAGTCACATTTTGTTGTTTCTTTCTTTGTGTCTTCCTGAAAATATGGTGCATGTCCTTCTTCTTCCTCCTCCTTATGACTTGAGGATAAGGAGTCGTCCATGTGGTTTTGATATTTCATATTTTGTTATAGTCTGGTGTTCCTTTTTCTTCCTACTTGATGATAATCTTATCTCCTCATATCCTTAGGTGTCTTCTACCTTTTCCTCCTTATCCATATTCTCCTTCACAATCTACAAATAGAATAATAGAGTAGCTGCATCTGGAATCCACTCATGACAAGAAAACATTAGTTCGATAAACACCTATTCTAAGCTAGAACTAGGTTGCAGGCTAAGGGAGAGGCTCAGTGACTTCACAATTGCGTATCTCAAGAAGTCAGGGGTGAAGCTTTAGCCTTAAGACTGTGCAATTTGTATTCCAGGATGGATTGAGTAGGTTGATTGCACATTTTTGGGACTGAGTGAGCTGGGTTGAAGGGTTTTGAATTGTCATATTTATGGGGGGGGGGGAATCAGACCTGGTAATTATGCAATTGCATATATCAAGAGCTCAGGGTTTGAGCTTGAGCTTAGATACTGCATAATACGCAGTTGGGGTCAGTTTGGAGAGATGAATTGCACAATTTTGGAGGCCAAGGTTCAGGCTTGAGCATTGAAAATGCGTAGTGCATAGCCTTGGGATGTAGGAATTACACATTGTGCAGTTTCAGGAGGCAGGGTTGTAGCATGATGGTTGGAACTGTGCAATGTGCAGTTCAAGAGGGTCGGATGAGGCTAAGTTGCTGGAAAATTTCTAGAATTTGGCTAAGTGTCAAATCAATGAGAGTGATGTGAACAGTGATAAGACTTAACTGTAATCAGACACTTAGAACACTTGGTGACACAACATAGATCATACAGAAAAAATGAACAACATACCTCCCTCAGTTGCAGAAACATTCGCGATAACTTACGACAAGTGTGACATTAAAGATACACTTTACGACGACCATGATGACACTTGTGCTACAGTCCTTAAAACTTTGGAAATGAGTGCGGAAGATGTTTACATGGTAATATCAATTGATTCACACGAATATAACCTCTTGAAACCCCCAAAACAATCTTATGTACATTGTTCCACGCTTAATATGCCAAAAGACAAAAATTACTATATGGAGAGAAAAGGGGGAATGCCATTTGTGATATGTGAACGATAGTGAAAGTGACACGTGCCATAGTGAAGATAACATGAAAGCGACCCTAACTAAAGTGAAATAAATTAAAATAAACAATTGAAAGCATGAAAATGACACTCACAAAAGCGAAGGTGCGTGAAAGCGACAGTTTGAAAAACTCACCAAAATAGAAGTACAAACGTAGCCAAAAGTGAGGGACTGTCAATAACAATGTGTAATAACTATTGACATGGGTTGAACACCGCACATACATTGTATTTATGGATTTTTCCATTCTTATTCAAGCATGTGTAAAATAAGGCACTCATGAACTTGTTACAAACTGATCATGTGTGATAATGTGACTTCGACCAATCAAGAAGTGACCACAAAATGACCAATCGCAGGATCCACAGTGGGATCCAAAATTCAAGTATAGGAAAAAAATTGGAGGGTGTTTGTGGCAGAGATAACACTCACCAAAGTCATTAAGGGTAAGGGAATATAAAATCTCATCTCCAAGGGTAATGAGAAATCCTGGGGATTTAATGATGAAATTTGTGCTTCTTAGGAGTTGGAGAGCACACATTGGTACCAAGATGTCATTTATTATCTCAAAAACTTGAGTAGTCTTGGGAACCTTCTTAAGCATAAGATAATATATTTGAGGCAGGATTCCTCCAATTATTATTTCATTGACCAAGGTTTGGGATGGAGAAATCCAGATGGATTGATAGTATGATGTGTTACTTTAAAGGAATCCTAAACTCTCATCAAAGAGTTTCATTAAGGCTTATGTAGGGGACACTGCACAACTAATACTATCATGCATAAGATCCATAGGGGTGGCCACTATTGTCCATTCATTTTCATTTCTTTCATAATTTTGTTAGATAATGTCAACCATGCCAAGTCTTTACGAGAAAAAAAATTTTGATTGCTTTCCCTTTATAACCATTGGTGGCATAGGCATCGCTTCAACATTAGGGTCTTGATTTCACTCACAGATTTAAATAAAATTAAAGAAATGAAAATAAATGGATCTTAACTACCACCAATTATTTTCACTTGTGGGTAGAAGCCACACCTACCAAGAATTCCATTGATGATGTAGTTATTAATATCCTAGAAGTAAAATCATAACTAGCCTCGATGTCCCTCTCCAAATCACTACTAAAATTCCAAGTCATTTAGTTCTTTGAATATTTCATCAATTTTCTTGGATTATGGAATTATCATGTCTCACTTTTCTAATTATTACCCTTAAGGCAATGGCCTTGTTGAAGCCAATAATAAAGATATAATGAATATCATTAAGAGGATTGTAGGGGATAATAAGAAAAAATGTGATGGAAAAATTAAGTATGATTTATGCACAAATCACATAACAAAGAAAGTTTCTATGGGTAAAATTACATTTGAGGTTGTGAATGGGATGGATATCACATTGCCTGTTCATTTGAAAATCTTGGTACATAGTATTTTACAACATGTTTCTATTGACTCCAATTCCTTACAGGAACAAACCTCACAACTAATCGAATTGGATGATAATAGGAGAAAATCCTATGATCACCTTGTCAAGAGCTAAGAAATGAAGAAAAAAATTCACAAAAGGGCTTAAAGGCAAGATTTTATTTAGGGGACCTTATACTGCTATGGAACAAAAATTGAGAGAAACCTAAGAACCGTGGAAAATTTTATAGTCACTGGCTAGGTCCCTATGTAATTGTTGAAGTTGCAAGTGAGAATTCATTCCACATTGACCATCTAGACGGAGAGAGTCTTCCTTTTCTCGTTAATGAGCAAGCTTTAAAACTATTCTACAAAGGTATAACTTAGTGTTATCAGGGGCACATTTCTCACTATAACATAGTTTTCAATTTTTTCTTTTTTGTTGATTTGTTGTTACCTACTTTCCTTAGTTACATCTCGCATCATATTTATTTTATTACTTGGATGTTAATTCATTTTATAGAATAATTATCCTTCACTAGAATATATATTATCTCATTTCCTAGAATAAATGTTACTTCACTTACGCAATTTCATCCTTAAATGGATTAGAGAACCTTGGTGGACTTCTCACGATGACTCATTGTTTTATGGGAACCTAAATTTGTAGGGGTGATCAACAATGTATGGGTCATTTTATCCCACATCAAGGTGCACTTATTTCATTTCAAATGGTTAGTGTTTATAAAGTATATAGGATACCTTGGCTTTGGTGCAGTATCAGTCATGAAATATCTCACAACATGACAATGTCTTATGACAATTTTCATGTTTACCGAGGTAGTTCATGGTTCCCAATGCAAAATGGTCTAGTTGGTCAATAAGTCAACATAATTTCAAATTTCACATATGATTAGAGGAATCCATGTCATGTGAAAAATTTCTAATCATCACATTTGGTGAAAATTTATAGCTTGGTCAAACTTGGTTAGCGGGAAAGGGGTAATAATCCAGGTAGATTTTCAAGAAGATGGTTCGGAAGAATTTTACATGCATTACATCCAAAGTGATCAACAAGGTGAGAAGAAAATAACCTAGGTATTAAAATGTTAAGATCATGAAGGGTAATAAATATCATGGGCACATGGACATGGTAGTCAAGGTGATGATGTGGCAATGCCCTAGATGGTTGAAGGTTAAATCCCTACCATTCACCTAATAATTATTGAAAATTAAATTAAAATGATTGAGTCTCTTTTCCAAAATAAACATTTATATCAGTTTAATTAGGTGAATGTTATGGATTTAAATCCACAAAGTATTTTAAAATGTTCTTAGTAGTAATCACACATCAAAGATTGCAAATTATATCCAAAGTAGTTATGTTTTTTTTTCCCTTTTAATTAAATTGACTAATTAAAAATGTGTCATATGAACATGAGTTATGGCTTTTTTGGGCATGTAGTATTAGTAATTCCATGGTATTTTACCAAAGCCTAATTGAAAATTAAATATCTCCATGGTAAAGGGGAGTGAATCTCCATGGTTAAAAATCTTGTTAATAATAATTTAAAATAAAGTTATATTATTATTATTATTATTATTTAATTTTTAGCAAAGTGAGATGTATCCAAGATAAATATTTTGGTTCCTAAGGTGTTTACCAAATATTTAATTTATATGGTTGACCTAGTATATACATAATTGACATTGAAATAATAACATTGATATATTTTATTTTCAATTTTTTTTATTTTCTATTTATGTTTAACATACAACACACATATAGTTGTTTTGCATTGAGATATCAAATATTTATATAAGATATGTCAGACAAGACACAACAAAGCATGAAGTCAAAAAATAACAAACTTAACTTTAATAGATTGTTTACGACTAGAAAATGCCAAAAGAAAATTTTCCCCACCATGAGGAAAACCAACAATAAGAAACGAAATGGACAACCTTAGGTGATTGCACAATTTGAGGTAACAAGAAAGTAAATGAAACAAAGAATCGAAGTGAAACATATATCAACAATCACAATTCTTAGGGGAAATCTAGAAGATCAATATTGAACCTTGACATGAGGATGAAGGTGAAGTATCGAGGTTGATAGGTTTCTCACCAATCATGCATGGTGGAGGATCTGGAGAAATAGCCAGAAAACCCACCTCAAGCCTGGCTAGCATAATATCTCTAAGCTCATCGAACCTGTGCATGAGATTGATTTAGGACCATGTCCTTTCAACTAATTTTCTTCCTAGTAGTAGCTTTAAATTCCCCTACAAATCATCTGTATGCAAATAGTGATTTCGGTGGCCTTATGAATTACCTATGTATGGAACCCACGATACAATGGAAGCCATGGAACTTGAATCTAGTGTGACCTCTCTTGCATAATGAATTTCTTCCTCCATGAGATATATTTCCTCCTAAATGTCTAAAGGCATGATAGATTAGAAGCTATAGGTTGAATACTCCACTCGTAAGCATCCTCAGGATCCCCCATAAGCACCACGACAACTACTTCCATGCTCGAAACAAGCTCACTGACAAGTCATGGCTATCGAAGGTAGCAAGACGCCATAGAAACCATGACAGGGGCAGGAGAAGAGTTGCATAATACGTTAATGAAAGAGAGAGGCCATGATAACTTGTTAGGAAAATCGCATTGACAGGGTCCTCGAGACTAGGCCTTCTCTATAAAAAAAAAATCAATAGGGAGAGGCGAACTCACAGAAGAAAATGGGAGGAAACTCACCCAAGCAATTAGATGAGAGTCCAAGTGCATGGCAGCCAAGGCTGGCAATAGGAGGGCACACCAAGACCTGAGTTCGATGAATTGATGTCATAAAATCCCATCAAGGTGTGTATATATATATATTAGTTAAGATAGGTCTACATTAAAATATTTTAATAAACTAAAAAATTTACACACTTTCTCACACTTAAAAGTGATATATATATATCACTTTTAAGTGTGTAAATTTTTTAGTTTATTAAAATATTTTAATCTCTTACTATATAAATTTCATATAAATTACTAGGCCAAGAGGCCTCTGTGTAAAACCCTATGCAATACATTATGTAATGTTATATTGACTTGGTTAAATTATTAAGATTAAAATTAAATGCTTAGGTCATAAACTAGTTAAGATACATTTGATTAGTCATTTGATGGGTTTATTGATGGTGGCTTACAATCTCATGGTATTTGTTATGATGAAAAGTATTGAAAAGCTTTAGGAAATCCATTATAGAATGCAAGTGTACCATGTTAGATCCATATTAACTTTGGTCTTGATCCCTCTCTATATAAGATGGATTGGATCTAGATTGATAAATCGATTATAAAATGCAAGTGTACCATGTTAGATCCATATTAACTTCGGACTTGATCCCTCCCTATATAAGATGGATTGGATCTAGATTGGTATTACTTAAAACGTACATCTAAATATTTTATATATGATAGATCTTTTTAGAGCTTGATAGGTCATGAGTTAAGATGAATCTAGGCTAGTAATATCAACAACAAACCAATATAACCCAATAAAAATGAAATTATTAATATTTTTTAATTTAATTAAACTAATATATAATATATATAAACAAACAATGTAAACCAAAAAAAAATCAAACATCTTCCTTTGAATGGTAAAATAATTGTAAAATGGATCCCATGTCTTTCAATATTTATACCACAAAGGAGTTGGGTAGTGAAAAGCAAAAGCTCTTTCGCCATTAACCAAGTTTGAATTCACAACTTTCTACACCTTCACGAAAGGTCAAAATGACATGCTGCAAAGTGAAACTAACGTCCGTGGATGAATTCACAGGTGTGCTTGAGATGGTAACTCTACAAAACACTATAACTACAGCTTTGGAATATACAATATTCTAAATGATGTGACCGCAAATATGACACGAAACAAAACAACTGCAATATTAAAATTCATAAAACACTTCTACAATGTTTTTAAAGATAAACAATCCAATTTCATTTTCCCCTCACAGAAATACAGATGGGCATCTAGGAAGCAATGAGCACATGGTCTTTTGATACACATAAGGGTGTCCATCAATACATATAAATTAGATCGATCTTATATGACGAAGGGAATCAAAGCCTTTCTGTGAGATGGAAAACCCTCAAATTTCTTCACGTACCACGCTCTGGTTGATAAGCTTCGACCCAATAGATATGAAAATATCATCATTACTGTGCAGAAGCCAAAAGAAGTCTGGGAGATGAAGGCGAGGCCAACAAAATCAATAATCTCGAAAAGATAATGTGGACACACCACAAACTCGAACAGCCCTCCATGTGGCATGGAGTACCCTTTCTCCCCATCCTTCCTGAGCCTTGACAGCAAATAATGATGGTACAAGTTACCAACCATGCCAATGACAAAGAGCAGAATTCCTAGTGGCATCAAATCAATAGTTGGCAATGGCAAGCCCTCAGATATTTCCATAACGTAAAAGAAACACACAGCTTCCAAACTGTAAGTAAAGGAAATAAGCATGGTAGTGTCGATGCCGACCCCTCCAGAATAGCGATGAATAAACAGCACCTGGATGAAAAAGAAATAATTATAATAGAGAAAAAGCTGCATAGGTATATATTAGAGACAATGAAAACATGATATGGAACGATTAACTGTATGAAAAGTACCTCGACCACCCTCTTCAAGAAATGAAGGGCTATTGCAACTGTCAGGACCAGAAGCCGAGTGCTAGCTTCCATCTGGTGCAAGAGACCCAACTTCTGAAGCAAAATGCTCGCGTGAGGCGACCCTAACTTACAAAACAAGTAGAAAGAAGCAATTAGGAAGGCTGGTGTATAGAAAATAAGCATTCCTATGCTGCTGGAAAGCTGAGGTGATGGAGATCCTCGACGATTAAATTTGGAGTAGTTGAGATTAATGTTTTTGAATTCCATGAACCCTAATAGCAGGCCAGACACTATTAGAAATATCTCTGATGCTTGAATAAATACAGAGGGAGGACTCTGAAACAATAAGAAAGAACCCATTCTGATTTGCTTGTTCAATGCCAATTCTTTTACAATGGGTGTTGCTATGAGTATGAGACCCACAGCTCAATATTTAAAGAAGGAATTGCATTAATCTGCTGCAATTATTCACCACCAAACCATAGCCGAAAAAGCCTGTGATATGCAGGACAAGTGTGTCATGTAACTTAGCGTGGACCACAAAGGACCAAAAAACTATTCATTCCTAAAAGACTTTACTAAAACAGAAATGGTTCCCTGCAGGGTTGATATGAATTCAATGATCTCTGCTGGAACACAGATAACATTTAATGCATACCCACTGGTTAACACACTGACAGCATTGAAAGCATATCCAGTGACCCATAGATACCATTGAATGCATATCTATCCTGAGACAGGAGGGTGGATAATGTTAACCCATTTGGCTATTTGAAACTTTTATTTCAATGTTTTGGGTGAGTCCTTTAGCTGTCAATCATTTTTGTTGTTGTTTGGGAGTTTTTTTTCAAGTATATTATCTAGTGAAATGTTCTTTAACAATTTGCTTTAAATCGGATAAGAATTTGTGTAGGAATCACAAGTTTATTTGTGAATTATAGAGTTTATTTCTGAATTCTCCATAATGTAAGTGATATAGAAGTTTTTCATGGAACAATAAAAAAATTACAATTTGGATGTTAGGGGGGCTTGCAGAAGGACAAAGTTTGGGCATTGAGGGAGCGGAGGGCTTGGTGAATGGAACCTTGGCTTCTTTTGCCCTCTGTTTTGAGCTGCTGCCATCTTCTGCTTGGTTCAAGTTTACCCGTTGCCATCTTCATATCCCTTTCCAAGTGTAGTGCTCTCAATGTTTGTGTGTCACATTTCTTCTTTAATCTTCTGTCGTTGCCTCCTGTTTTTTTGCTATGGGTGTCCTCTGGTCGAGTTCTACTATTGATGTGGCATGGTTTGTTCGTGGTTCCTACTACCACATGGTTGGGGTTGTGGTATATTTGTCGTTCCTCCCTAGGTTTTGGCCCTTGAAATGTTTGTACCCTTTGGGTTTTGCATGTGGGTTTTTGCCACATGGTCGGCGTTGTAGTATATCTGTCGTTCCTCTCTAGGTTTTGGCCCTTCAAATGTTTGTACCCTTTGGGTTTTGCATGTGGGCTTTTGTGCCCTGTATGATTAGTCCACATTTTGTCTGCTTTATATTTTGTGATACACCGAGGGACAGTGCTCGAAGGTGTCAGAAACTTCCAATACATGGTTGAAACCATTGGGGAAAGAGAATGATGAAAACACTTCACCATCATCCTATGACAACGCACATTGCAAAGAAAGAGCTGAGGCAAGCTCTCGTCACCATGATTGCACCAGAGACAACCGAGAAAGGTATAACAAGTCTCGATATTCTAGTGTTCATTTTGATTACAAGCATGTCGCTAACAATGAACATAGATCATGGCATCGAAAAACATGTAGTTATTGTGGATTACATAACCATGAATTTTTTGAGTGTTGGAAAAGAATGGCAGCACAAAGGAGGATGAGGCATGAAAGGCCTTCTCCATCATAGGAAAAGAAGAAGGCAAGGCAGGTCTGGAGGATGAAGACTCATTGCAGTCATTGTGACATAAGTGGCCATCAGAAAGCCACGTGTTGGAGGCTCCATCCATAGCAGCGTCTCAAGGACAAGGTGTTCGTACATGAACCAATTGAAACAATTGTTCAACAAGAAAATGCGCCACAGAGAGATGACCCATTCACTTTGATAAGTGAGAGAAGGTTTTTCTAGGTATGGTAGAGTGTCATGGCCTTATTTTTGTAAATCATGTGTTGCAATTTAAAATGTAAAAGTGATGATGTGTTTTCCATCACTTGTTAAGTAACAATGATGTTTTTTTTGTCCTTTTATTAATAGCTGGGGTATTGATACCATTTTAATGTAAACTTGACCACCGAGTATGTGTTATAAACTCGTGGTAAGTATGGGATGCTTGGGTCATAGATCGGTCACTTAGTTAAGCATGTAATTTTCAAAATATTGTACTACAGGTTTGTAGAGGATGCAGGTGTTGTCTCATCGCTTATGGCTCTGAAAGACAAAGGTGAAGGAGAATGAATGATGACCTTTCAGGACACTTGTGGTGCAGAAAAGATACAAAGCAACTGCAGATTATTTCCATGCTTTTGGTGGACCAAAAGCTCCTTAGTGGGGAGGATTGACCCAGGTGGCTCGAGACACCCTCAAAAGACCAAGAGGGTTGATGATAGGTCAAAATTCAAAATGTTCAAAACAGTCTCGAACTAATGCTAAGTCATAGAGCTTGGAGATAGCTTTTTGGTGGTGTAGACGACACTCAAAACTAAGTTTGTATGATCAACTTATGGCTCTTTAAAGTTTGATAAGACAGGGAAAAATTGGGGCCCAAAGTGTGCCACATGGCATCCCAATCAGCAAGTGGGACCTACATGGAAGCCCATCAAGTAATGACACTCAGCACTCCATCATTGGCTCTTGCTCTGCAGAAAAGACAAAAAATAATAATTAAAAAATAACCATATAAAAAAAATCCTTTTAAAAATATATGTATGGTTATTCAATAAATTACAAAACAAATTCAAATGAAATATGGTTACTATATTAACCATATAACAACAAAATCAAGGCAATTCAAAAGAAGGTTATATGGTATAAATAAAAAAACGAGTATTAAATAGAAACAAACATGTGATATGTGGTTATTACAGTATATGGTTATAATACATAACCATAGGCGCGAGTTAAAATTTATACATGCAATTTTGGAGTGGGCGAGGTTTGAACCCGACCCACCTTCACACGATTTTCATCCACCACCAAAAAACCACAAATGTGGTTCTTTTTAACTTAGCCACAAAAATTTATTTAAACCTTGATTTTGTCATTCGACCCCAATGGAGGAGAAGACCAACATAGAGTTTGAGGAAGATTTTTGCAGGTGTGGAACCGCGAGCTAGGCCAAGGCAGAACCATGTGCGGGCATGTTTTTCGAGACATAGAATTTTTCCAGAGAATATTCCTTGATGCTTGAAAGATTCCATGGGGAGATAAAATTCCATTTTGTTATAATGATATGAAGTTTACCATCATTTTAACTAGAATTTCTGAGGGAACATGATGCTAAAGCCAGAATGACCATCTGAGCAGCAGATTTGCAGATTCATTGCATAACAGAATCTTAGGGAATCTTGAGGGAATCAAAAGATTCATTCAGGCCCAAAACTTGTTGGAGTCCATTTTCGACAAACTTTATGTCATTTTACACCTCTCGATGACAGGAGTTCAATGGCGATGTCTGTTTCAGCAGCAGAGCTCCCCATTTCTCGACCATTTTCCATATTGGAGTGACAGTGTCTGATTCTCAAGTGTGGACAGTCTATTCTATGCCCCTCAACGCCACGAATCCAATGGTGTGACCAGATACAGCAGATGAGCATCCGCTTCTTCATCCAGATTCAGGGGTTGAGGTATATGCAATTTGATCATGTGCCTCTTTTTGTTGTGAGATGTATTATGATTTATAGATCCCTGCTTAATGAGCATGTTGTGGTATCTTATTCTTGCTTCATGTGGGATTATGGCATGCTGATAGGAAGTCCATTGTGAGTGAGAGTTCTTATAGCGGAACGTCTCGTGGAGATACAAGCTACTCATATTGAGGGCACATCCTTGTATGAACATCATCCATGTACATCTTCCCATTTCCAGCATTATATGAAGCGTCCTACCCCATTTTGACACCGGGCCCAGAGACGTAGCCCACACTGGGTGAACTCCGTTATCAACATCTCGTGTTTGCATGTTGCTGATGGTTGCCTTGTTTCCCTTGTTTACAGCATGCACTTGTGTTCTTGTATGTTATTTTAAAATGCAGTTGTAACATCACAAAAGTAAAATATCATGGGTAAATCCAGTAGCTGACGGACCTGGATCAATACCACGTTTGATTGTGGAGACTTTTTGGAGGTGCAATCAAAAATACCCCTGTGGGGAGGAGTGAGTGCAAGTATTTCCGATTTCCCATCTACTATTGGAAGCTGTTTGAAATTGCTTTTTTCCTTTGAATATTTTTTGAGCGGTTATAATATTTTTTAAATAGGAAAAGTGTTTGGGGCGCATTTGGAAAGGGGCTCTTTTTTTTATATGCTCCTCTGGATATAGAGATAGGTCTGCTTTTTTTCAATTGTTGGAGGTCGAAATTTTTTTGAGGTAGACCTGTCATGATGAATAATTAGAGGGTAGAGGCGTACTTGAACGAGAGAAATACGCTTGATGGATCCAATTATTCTAATTGTAAATTCAAGTTGTAGACCCTGCTTGAGGGGCAAAGTGCATGGGCAATTACAAATGGAGATGAATTGGAGCCGATTGCAGTAGGAGGCAAAATAGCTGCAAAAATTTAGGATTGGGAGAAGAGGAAGAACAAGGTGAAAGCATTGTTGAAATTGTCAATGAAAAATTGCATTATCCCTCACATCAGAGAGTGTAAATCAGCAAATGAGATCTCGACAACTCTCAAGGATTTGTATGAGATTAAAAACACAAATCACCTATTGTTCCTTAAGAGCAAGATTCTCTCCATTAAAATGGAGGAGAATGAATCAGTAGTTGTTTTCATCATAATTTGAGTGACATAGGGGAGACAATGTCAAACACTGATCTTGTCACGATTACCATGAATGGTATGATTGATGAATATCAAATGTTTATCATAGGATTTAATGCGAGATAGAAAGCCCCCAACTTTGAAGAATTGATAGGGATCCTGATGCAAGAGGAAGAAAGGCAGATGACTCTGAAACCCCAGAGTTCATATATTTATTTAATGGCGAAGAAGAATCCATTCAGAGGGAAGGAAAGTGTAGGATAGAAAGACATAGGTACACCACAAAGAAAGCCACCTCAAGGTATGTCTTCGACTAGAAATGATTTAGGGATCAAATGTTTTTATTGTGGTAAATCTGGTCACATTGCTATGAATTCACATAAGAAGAAGTTTGATGAAAATCAACATAGAAATAAGAATCATGCACGAAACTTTCCTAATGAAGATTAGAATCGGGACCTTAGACTGTTTATGTCTGATTCTGTTCTCTCTGTTGATAATGATGAAGTGGAAACTTGGTTTGTGGATTCTAGAGCTTCCACTCACATGACAGGTAACAGAGATTGGTTTGATAATGTTAAAGAAACCAGCAGCGGCGCTAAAATGTATCTTGGTGATGACTGAGGGTACCAAATTAGGGGATATGGAAATATTCTTGTTGTATTACCTGATAGTAATATTAGGCATATCCAAAATGTGATGTATGTACTAGGAATTAAAAAGAATCTGATCTTTGTCTCTATGATAACAACTCAGAATCTTAAGGTAGATTTTTTTAAGTCTTATTGTGTTATTAAAGATCCGTTGGATGATATGAATCCAATTGCATCAGGTATTTGAGTTGGAGGTCTATACAAGCTAAATGTAAGAAGCGCACCACACCAAGCCTTGACCTCAACAATTATGACTGCAGAGAATTTGTGGCATCAAATATTCGGTCATATCAATTTTCATGACTTACTGCTACTTTAGAAAACAAGGTATGGTCAATGGTCTCCCTGTTTAAAGAATTTTCAAGTTGATTGTGAATGATGTGCCCTTGGGAAGATGCATAGGGATGAATCTCCCTCAAGTTCAGATAGAAAGAAGAGAGATATAATAGAGCTTGTGCAAACTAATTTAAGTGGGCCGATGCAGACAAGGTCAATAGGAGGTGCATATTATTTTTTATTATTTGTTGATGATTGCACAAGATTTATCGAGGTATATTTTCTCAGAAAGAAGAGTCATACTTTTGAATACTTTAAAGAATTCAAGAGCATGGCGGAAAAACAGACAGGGAATTTCATCAAAATTCTCCACTCAAATCAAGGGGGAGAATACAAGCAAAGTGGCTTCATCAAATATTGTAAGGACCATGGGATAGTTTAGTAGTTCACAGTACCCCACACTCCTCAACAAAACGAGGCTGTAGAGAGGAAGAAGAGAACCTTGGTGGAGTGTGCATGCAACATCTTAAAAGGTAAGAACCTATCTAATGGTTTTTGGGCAGAGGCAATAAATACTGCTGTGTATTTGAAGAATAAGAGTCCAAAAAAAAGCCTTGATCTTAAAACTGCATTAAAAGCTTTATTAGGTTTTAAGCCTACCGTTAATCATTTAGGAGTTTTTGGCTCGAAAGCTTTTTCTCATGTTCCAAAAGAGGATAGGAAGAAACAAGATTCAAGTACCATTAAATGCATTTTTGTTGGGTACTGTATAGATTTTAAAGCATATAAATTGTTTAATCCTTCTACTCATAAAGTGTTTGCTAGTAGAGATGTAGTATTCCATCAGTAGGTTGATGATGGAAACTGTGATAAGACATTGAAGAGTGTGACATTCCTTTGCTGGTGGAAGATGGAAGTGATTAAACAATAGACAATCATGAGAAACAACAACAGTAGAAAAAGGAAGAATCAGATGATATAGACGTAGTCAACAGTCCAATTCCATTAAGGATTGATCAAAATAGATTTGAGGCCAATCCAATACCAATAATATTAGGTAAGCAGACTCACTTACCTGCCAGGTATAAAGAATGCGCCCTCACGACAAATATCTTGAATGTTTTTGAGACCTTAAACTATAGAGAAGAAAGTGAATATGATGAATGGAGGGTAGCCATGGAAGTGGAATATAAGTCAATACATTAAAACAAAACCTATGATCTAGTTGAACTACCTGAAGGCAAACAAACCATAGGCTGCAAATGGTTATACAAGCCTAAGTTTAAAGCAGATGGTAGTATAGACAAATATAAATATAGGTTGGTGGCTAAGGGGTATTTGCAGAAAGAAGGTATTGATTATGAAGAAACCTTCGCCCCTGTAGCTAAGTTAAACACCATTAGAATGTTAATTGTCTTAGCTACGAAACATCACAAGAAAATACACCAGCTAGATGTGAAATCTGCTTTCTTAAATGGTGAATTGAAAGAGGAGGTGTATTTAACACAACCTGAAGGGTTTGTTCAACAGGGGCAGGAATATTTAGTTTGTGGAATGAAGAAAGCATTGCATGGATTAGACAAGCACCTAGGTCATGGTATGAAAAAATTGACTCATTTTTCTTACAATATTGTTATAAGAGGAGTAAGAACGACCCAAATATGTACATTGTGTTTGATGGAGAGGGGCAAACTGTTTTGATTTCTTTATATGTAGATGATCCTATTATTACAAGAAATGTTGATGAGCTCATTAAAGAAATCAAAGTGCAGATGTCAGGGTTTTTTGAGATGAAAGGCATTGGAGAGGTACACTATTGTTTGGGTCTTGAAGTCTAAAGGGATTATGGCCAGGCTTTTCTATCTCACGGAAAGTATGCCAAGAACTTCTTGAAAATTTTCAGAATGGATCAATGCAAAGCTTCATTAGTGCCTTTACAGCAAAATGTCAAACTTCAGAGTGACGATGGTTCTAAAGAGGTGGATGCAACACTGTACAGACAGCTAGTTGGGAGTTTGATTTATCTAACTACATCTAGACCTAATTTAGCTTTTACAGTCAATGTTTTGAGCCAGTTTATGTCAAAGCCTCTTGAGAGTCATTGGGTGGCAACGAAAGGCGTCTTAAGTTACCTTCAAGGAACCTTAGACTTTGGTATTAAATATACTGATTCGTTAGATGTTGGATTGACAATTTTTTCATATTCAGATTGGGCCGAAAATTTGGATGACAGAAGATCCATAACAATTTACGCATTCAGCATTGGGTCCGGGGTCATTGCATGGAGTAGCAAGAAGAAAAAAATGGTATCCTTATGTTCAGTTGAAGCAGAGTATCAAGCAATGTGTGCAGCAACGTGTGAGGTAGTTTGGTTGAGGAGACTTTTCAACGATGCCGGAGAAGAACAAAAAGATGCAACAATTATCAGATGTGACAACCATAGCTCAATCAAACTTGTAAACAATTTAGTGTTTCATAAAAACACAAAGCATATTGATAAACAATTTCACTTTGTTAGGGAAAAGGTTCAGTCAAAAGAAATTTATATTGAATATTGTAATACTTGTGATAACGCTGCAGAGATTTTTACTAAGTCCCTTGGAACAATTAAATTTGAATTATTTAGAGAGATGTTACTAGTACTAGTGAACCCTTTCTCCATTAAAGAGGAGTGTTGAAATTAATAGAGAAATGTATTATTGGAGAAAGTCAGTTCATCAGTTGTGTGAACTTTGGATTAGGATTTATTCTCTACATTTTAAGTGTTTGTTCTAACTCTCCTAATTGCTTGTAAACTAAATATATTCTTAATATTTAATAATAAAGAAATAAAAATTTAATTCCTACCTTTTAAATGGTTGTCCTAACTCTACAACTATATATATTCTTAATGTTTAATGATAAAGAAATAGAACGTTCTTCCCTATGTCCAAATGAAGTCCCTCGAATATATTTTCTATCTTCCATTTTTAAGATTATCTAACCCTCTTTAGCATTAAAATGCATACCTTAAAACAAACCAGTCCATCCTTTGAACTCGATCACCCTGATCATAGGCACGGGTATTCCTTCAGTACAGGGGTGCTTTTTCCCATGATGCAGCCTCATGTGAGCAACTATGGTCCTGAACAACCTTAACTGCAACGGCTAGAGGTATTGGAATTTTTGTCAGACAGCTTGACAGCTTGACTGTAGAAATTTTAATTGTCCACTTGTCATCAAACGAAGTCGACTCGTTTTCGCTGTAGAACTTCTATTGCTCACATACCATGAAGGTAAACTCTCTAATTTTGGTTGTTGAAATGTAAATGCCTAGCTGTTTTGAAGAACCGAGTTGTAAAGGTTTTGGAATTTTAAATTTATGCTATTTATTTTTGTTATTATTATTATTATTATTTAATTTTAGTGTATGAGATTTTTTTGTTTGAGAGATAAGGGATTCATTTCTCTGTAGTGATTTGACTGCCTTGGTTTTGAATTTGTGATTTTTTAGGAAGAAACATATACTCTTAACCTCACTCAATATTAGGCCCACTCAAGCTATTACTATTCCTTTACTTTCATATATAGATTAGTGAGTGGTTAGCAAGTTTCTAAATAGCTATACTTAGAAGAAGAATTTTTAAGCACAATGTGATTAAATTTTATTTGATAAAATGAAAGTCACTAATCCAATTTTTTATTTTTTATTTTTATGAAATGAATGTTACTCTAACTTTTTTATGTATTTTTTGTGTTTATAATTTTTTTTAAATAAATCCACTAATAAATAGTGACAGGAAATAAGAAATAGATGTAGATTAAAAATATATGTTCTACACCTAAACAAATTGTCTAATTTTTTTTTATTTTTTTTAGCACCTATTAACTTATCATAAATAATCAAATTTACAGTTTCAAATTTTATTTACCAATTATTATTTACCTTTCAAATTTTTCTCACCATTAAATGCATTCAAAATGCAAAAACGTTCATTGAAACGTCAAATTCCAGGCCTGTAAAGGGTCATTCCAAGTTCCAAATCTACCCGTATCAAGCACTTGGAGCAAAATACTAAATACTGGTTAGACAATTATTACTCTCTCAAATGGCATATTGGTTACAGGGCAGTATAATTAGATGTTTTTTGGGTGTTTTACTTAGTTTCTGATAATATTATTTTTTGGTAATTTAGATTGTATTTTGAAATATAAAAATAGATTCAGTGCAATGGAAAATTTTTGGAAATCTTATAAAGATCTAACAAATTAATTTGTTAATGGAAAACCTCACCCAAACACTTAAATTTTCCTAATTTCCTATTAAATTTTATACAAAATCACAAACAAATTTACTCTCCAAAAAATCAACTTTACTGCCATCTCAAACAATTTTCACATGACAGAAAGCCAAGTTCGCCTTGATCCAAGTAGTTTCATCAACAGATGACATCCAACCCATAATAATAATATGTCTGTTACTGTCAACACATTTTTTCTTCTCCAATAGTTCAAGTTATGTTTTGTTTTTCTATTTTTATCTATGTGATTTATTTTTAATGAGCCTTTTCTTGATTTTCATCAGCCCTGCAGAGCATGCTTCGCTGATTTAACGTGGGTGAAGAGTGGCAGTGCTGACCTCTGATTTCATTGATGGATGGGCGCAGAACAGGTTGGAGAAAAAATCCTGAGGAGATTTCTTTATTTTTTTTAGGGTAGAAACATAAACACTAGGTTGTAGGTTAGTGATTGATTCATATTTTTACATTTTGATAGTTGGGAAAATATTAAGCACTCTGAAGTAAGTTAATAATTGTATTTTTATATGAAAGTAAGCATGGAATTTGAGACCCAGATTGCTGGTCAGGGTGATTTTCCTATCAATTTAAAAAATTACAAAATTGTTGTTCTTTGAATTTGAATACAGTTTAAAAATTTACAAAACTGTTAACATCTTTCTTTGAAATTGTGATGAGAGTCAGGGAAGTGTGAAAACTGTCAAATTTAACCAGTAAGTCTGTTTTGAAATTCCAATCCTGCATAATAATTGGATGAAAATGAAAAACTGCAAGTCAATCATTGGGTTTCCTACATGATGTTTAATATTTGACAGTTATATACTACATGATATTTAATATTTCCCAATTATTCTGTAAATGATAAACAAATATTAAACACCATACAATAAGTTAATTATTGACTCACAACTTATAACTTACTGCATGGTATTTAATATTTTCTAAATACAAACATTGCACAAATTATTGGACATCTAGCTCAATGTAAATGTAAAGTTCAAGAGTGACAACCTTTATACCCCTCATTTGGTCATGGTTGAAAAGACCTCCTCAATTCAATGACCAATGACCTTGTAAGGGGTAAATGAAATAAGGTTGTACTGTACAGCTAGTACGCACTTTTCTTCATTGGGTATATGAATATAGTGCATCTCTATACAAAAGGAATAGTTTATGGAAAAAAAAATAAAAAAATTTAGAAGTAGCAGTGTTTGAATCATGTTTTTTTATGGTGGAGATGGATTTAGCAACAACAAAAACTTCTTAAGGCATCCAAATATTGAAGTTTAGGGCATCCAAAATCTTGAAATTTGACATCAATAATTTTCAAAGAAAATTTAAAGCCTGATTAAACTAGAACATACAATATAATCAAACATTTAACCTTTATGCAACTATAAATTTAAATTTAAATTTAAATATAAATATTATAAATATTAAAATTTAATTAAAAAATTCATAATATAAATAATAAAATACATAACATAAATAATAATCATATCTCACAAGTTATGATTTTAAGATTTCAAATCTTATAAAAATTCTCATCCCTAACCACCTTCATATTGAAGCTATTAAAATTCATAATATAAATAATATTGACATTAATGAAGTTTAATCATATGAATTTAAGATTTATTTTTTAAATTATAAAAAAAGGTTTTCTCATTTTTAACCACCTTCATAGTGAGGGTATGAATCTACAAAGATGGATTTATTTATGGTTAAGTCTAAGTCTTTAATCTCAAACTCATAGTTAATTTTTTATCTATAACAATCTCAACTTACAACCATTTTTTCCTATCATCCTACACAACCCAAGGAATGGAATATCTTCTCTATTCAAAAATCCCTAAGGTTGTCCCACTTCACTCCTAGTCTCTACCATCTCTACCACATGTTAGATAGGAAAACTTATTTATAGAATTCCAATATTTTCATTTGTAATTCGATTCCTCAGTAAAAACAATTACCATTACTTCATTTACTTCATATGTTCTTACTCGCAACTCAACATGACTTAATACATTAATTCAAAGATATCTCCCATATTTCCCCAATATAATGGTAATTGAAACTCTTCAAAATTTCACAATTGAATGGTAATTCAAACCTTGCCATATCAAGTGATAATTTGAAATCCCCTTTTTGAATGGTAACTAAAACATAAAATTGATTCAAATTCAAATAATAATTTGGATAGAATGATCACTTAAACCACGTAGTGATTCTAATGTTCTCAAGAATTCAACCTCTATCACTACTTGACCAAAAAAATAGATAAGGTAAATTTACATGACATGAAAAGTCCACATATCTCTATAAAAATTCAACATATCTCCATGAAATGAATTCCAAATTCAAGATAATACTACATGCATTAAATAGAACTAATGATAAAAGGTTAAGGACTTACTATAAAGTTAAAATAATATTATCTTCATTGAAGCCCTTTAATCCCCTAAGTGCTTAGTGACATTTTATTACTGGTTAAGTCATTAAAATCTTTAGTCTTTTAAAATGTATGATATATTTATATTAACATTTAATATAAATTTAAAAATTACCTTATTTGGCTTATAGTCATTCATTATGTACACTTTCCATAATAGTTTGAGAATTTAAATTGGGGTATTACATTCCCTTCCATCTGCCTCAACACTATAAGTGAAAATAACGATTTGCATCATATTGTTTTTCAAATAGATGCATATATGTCTTCCATATAGTGTTCTCCAGGTCCCACGGTACTTAGGTATATAGTGGATCCATTGCACCTTTACATACCACATACCACTATTCTTAGGAATAGTGACCTTCCTATCGAAGATACATATTGTCTATATAAAATTATATTCTTCCCATTCCACTTGCATCAAACATAATCAACAGTTTAATTAAGTTGATATTCATAGTTTTTCAACATAAAACACATTATGAACTTTTTCAGTAGTAAGTAATGCAATTATGTATACTACAAACCCTATCTTATCCTACATCTCAAATGGACGACCATATATGATTGATGGCTTAGTGCAACCCATCAATTTCAAAAAAACATGCTCTCGAATTTTTAATTCCCTTAATATTTTGTTTCTACTTGCATAATTATTTTGCTGGTCCCATGTTGTCTTGAAATTCTACTTGATTTTTGTAACATCCCTTATGTCGACTCTTATATTAATAAACATTTTATGTAATGGTGCAATCCAACGTGATCTGTTGGTGAAAAGCTTGGCTTAAGATTATGGTATGAAGGTGTACGAATAATGTAATTAATAATAGAAACAATGTTAATCATCTAATACTTAATTAATATTAAAATGATTGATAGTGTGTTATGTTTAATTTACTATTTAAAATAATATATATATTCACCATAATATAATATTATTGTGGAAAATAAATAAATATTATTAATAATAATTAAATGCTATTATTATTTTATAAGTCAATTATATTATAGTTTGAATTATAATTCGAATATAATTTTATTACAATACTTTTTTTGTTTAGATGATAGCTTTATATTTTTAAATGATATTATTTGTAGATTTTGATATTAGTTATCTTAAGGCTTTGTGTAAATTGTTAAGAAAGTTTATGTTTTGGATGACGTACAATGCACTTAGATGGCCAACAAACCTGGTTTCTTTTGGGCATGTTGAGGTCTAATTTTTGTATCTATGTTGCCTGGTTTTTATATTAATAGAAAATAAGGAGGAACTACTTAGCTTACAAAAAAAAAAAAATATTGTAATCAACCACATTTACTAATGTGGTTGTACATGTGTTTCATAGTATACCAATCACATTGGTAAATGTGGTTATGCTAGTATTTAATGAAGAAACTTATATTTTTTATTTAATTTATTTTTGAAATTTAAATATGTTAGAGAAGAATAATGGGTCAGGTTGGGGAGAGAGACCTTTGATTGCACCCACTTAACATGAACCACCATACCCATACCTTTTTCTTTACTGTCAAACTCTCATGGATGGGAAAATATGTTATGATATTATTCTAATTATTATTATGGCAAATTGGTGCCATCATGACCTCTCTTTCCCACGAATTGAAAGGGTAACATGTGAAGGAATGAATTGTAGGGGCACGGGTGCCCTCTCGACCATACCCAGGACATAGTATGATGGCCATTAATATGCTAACCAATTTAGATAGGGGTTTCGACTTGATTCTAGAGGATTTATGTGGAGAGCCAATGTGGGTGTGAAGCTCATTGACCACTACTCTGTCTTTGGCCTTTACCTAGAATTAATAGTTGGGACACAAAGAGATTGACATGGAAATGATATGTGCTCGTTGAGACTTTGAAACCACTAGTGCTTGTTGTGGCTATGAAACCATTAGTGTTGGTCTCCTAATGTGAAACCACTTGTATAGTGAATCACTATTACTTGTCGTTGGTTGTGAAACCATTGGTGCTTATTGCTGCTATGAAGCCTCAATTCTTGCCAGAGCATTGTTAAACCACCTATAGATGATACCCATATTTTAGTCCAATCGGTGTTGCTCCTATGAAATTAATTCCTCAGACTTTGAACATGGCGCAAAGGTGGTAAGTTATGAGATGGTACAGTGACTGACCTATAGTTAAGAGGATAGCATGAAGCGCTCATCTGCTAACAATTGAAATCAACTCAACTAGATAAGTATCTTGAGTTATGCGTATTTATAATGACTATTTTTTATTCTTATCATTATGTGAATTACAATTGAATATTATTTAGATATATGAGCATGGAAATTTCAGTTTAGGTGTTAATTTATATGATTTTGGAACCCATGCTAAGAATTTAGAAATTCATAATTTATCTCATACATTGGATAACACTAGAAATTTTGTTATGCATCATGTCTAGGATGTTAGAATATTTATTGTAATTACAATCTTTCAAAATTAAAGTTGCACTCGGAAAGTAAAATTGTTGCGACTGGATGTAGCTAGGTTTCTAATTCATGATTTGGGAAACTATCCACCACCACATGACTCTTTAGAGTGACGAAAAAACAAACTTATCTGAAACTATTTTTTTAGGATGGATGGAAGACAAACCAATCACCAAAGTGTTTCCTCTCGCAACCCTCATGTTTGATGGAAATTGTTAAATAGTGTAGTACAAATAATGTTACAATCTATTATAAGCCATGAAGAACATTTAGGAATGATGTCACACTCACACACACACACACACACACACACTCACACACACACATATATATATAGAGAGAGAGAGAGTTATCAAGGAGATGTAAGACACACAACACAAAAACTGAAAACAAACTTCAACAATATATTTATGAATGTCTCAAGGAATGATGTACAATGTGTACACATATAAATATATCAATAAATTGTTGAATTAGTTCCCTAGATTTCTTGGACTCTAATAACCGATTACCTAACACAAACTGACCCAAGGATTAGTTGTCCAACATTCCCCCTTAATCCGAAGGGACATACCAAAGTCCAAAAATGAGAGCTCATAATGCAGAAATGCATCTAAGCCAATGGCTGAATGTATCTCGGAAATGGTTTTCAAGGATGATCATAAACCAAAAATGGGAGAACTCAATGTCTCAACCAACACTAATTTTGGAACCTACATAGCAGTTCTCAGAACAAAAAATGTGGTTCTAAGATGATCACAAACTTTGGAACTATCACAGCAGTTCCTCGAACAATTCTGAATCTGGAAGTGCTTGCTCAAAAACAACTCAATCAACTGAGGTTGTGGCTCAGGATGTGGATCATTAACTCAGGCTCGCTTGACATCTCGAAATCGAACCTGTAGCAGATCACTCACCAACAAATCCCGCCTTGTCGAATACAAGGTGAGACATATTTGTCATCACTGCAAGACTCGCCACTCTTGAACAAATTCTTCGATAAGATCTGTAGATCTTCTTGGCTGGTTTTTTCCATTCCCAAGTAGCAATCCATCCAAAACTTAGCTTCTCTCTTGCAGTGATCTTATTTTTGGAACATCTTTTTGACCCATGATTTTGATTTCCACAATGTTTGCATGGGTGAAGATCAAAAAAATAATCTTTCATATGTCCAACTCTGTTACACTGTTGGCATCTATCAAATTTTTCTGGAACTACACCATCCAGAAAACCTGCACTTCAAAATTTTATAGGTTTAGCAAAGTCTAGAATGTGAAAAGATACATCACTATTATAACCAAGACTTGTTCTATGTTTATTGTGTGTCATCTCTTCCCATGGTCTTATAACAGGTTTCACATCAGCACTTCTAACTACGTCCAAATTTTCACCTAAAAGAAATTCATTTCTCTGATCATTCTTAGACTGGTGATCAGGCTCAAACAAATTGTTGTTTTGAAAAAACACCAATCCAGAATCATAATTTTTCTTTTGAAGTTCGTCTCGCTGTAACTGCGATTCTAACTCCAAGAATTCAATTTTATTTTAGCATTTTTTAAACATGATTGGATGATAGAGAGCATGTCTTTGCTAACTTGGACATTGTTATGGACAATAGATAGTAGTAAATTGTTTAATAACTGTACTAAATCATTTAGATTGGCCATTTCTCTGGTGCAGTATCAAAGTAAACTTGCAATCAACTCAGAAGGAAGGGTTATTGGTTACCACCGAAAATGCACCCAATGCAAAAATTTTAATGAATTAACCAGGTGTCAAGTTCAACTGATCATGCACCCATCAATAATACAAATCATAACATGTAGCAGACAACTTCAAAACTTTCCGGAAGTCTACAATGAGCAATACCAACAAGCCAACAAAAATATATGCACTGCAAATTCTACACTCCAACCACCTTTTGAATATATCAATTTTCTTATCCCTCCAACAAAATGCTCTGACAATATAATGACTAACTCCAAAATTTTATTTTTAAATAAAAATTCATTAAATCTTGATGCCAAAATTTTAATAATATACCTCAAAATGTGTAATTAACTCTGCCAAACATACTCTTTAGAGAAAATTCCAATAATTTTAAAATGTCAACTTCTTGAATTAGAAAGGATAAACTATAAAATTAATCTTCAAACTTCCAAAGAATACCTTGACATTCTGGCTTAGCTGGAGCAATAACCTTCACTGGATAATTTTGAAGGAACCCCCTTCTCCCCACTCATTTTGGCAGACCTTAGCAGCACATAACTTCAAATGAGCATGAAGAATGAATGAGAGGAAGCCTTGGTCAACCTCTCGGTAAAACTTTTGGAGAAAACAACAGAGACATCCTCTTTTCACGGTGTTTGCAGGGATTTACTATTTTCCTCAAACAATTTCTTTTTGCTCCAATCTTAACAAAGTCAATATCTGTCCCCGAAACAGACATTTAATAGCTACGATTTTGTAGGCAAAGTGGAGACCAACAAATTTTTTTTTTATTATAAAGAAATTGTAGAGCAAACCACCACAATTTTGCAACCATTTAGGTTATCTTCAGTTCTTATCAAAGCTTCTTTCCAGCCCACAACTGATATTCAAACATGTTTCCATTCCTACCGATTTAATTGAACAGTAGCCAGGCGGCTTACAGGACCATAGGGCGAGAGAAAAATATGTATGTCGAAACAGAAATTTTATGCTTTGGTGTTTCATCTGCCTTATTAGCCACAAATTTCACTCTGATAAGACACAAGATTGGAAATAACGATTTAACCCTTGGAAGTCGATGGACGGTTTCATAACTTGTCCAACATCAAACCCTTCAGCACAATTCAATATCCAGATCAAAACTTCTGGTATACCCCATCGCATTTCTGGACTCTCCTATGGCCTCTCACCTTTCATCTCTGGTATTGGATTTATTTCAATCAAACTGCAGGCATATTTGCACCTATCATCTTTGATCTGGAATTTATGTTTTTTTATTTTATTTTTTTAAAGGCGTGAAGGAAAAATAAAGGAAGCCAAGAAAGTGTTTGAATAAATATCGTAGAGGTTATCTATTTCAGAAATAACGTCTCACTCCTACCAGTGTTGTCCATTAAAAAATAATCACAGATTGTTGTAGCAGCACTTCCACTATGCCAAATAAGGTAAGACATAAATTGATGCCAATTAAGTACGAAAAATTTATCCCAAGTTGGAGTGTGAGAGTTTTACAGACTATGTGGGTTTCATAGGCAAATTTGGCTATGCTTTTCACAAGTTCGAACAACAACTCAGTGTGAACAATTGACCTAGTTTTTGGAAGATGGACATCCTTACAGGCAAATCTCTTGGATTATTTACAGCCATAGATTCATAATCAACCGGTTTAAATAAATCTGATCCCTGCTGCCACATCTCTCATAAAATATATATCTCCACATTCAGGCAACACAGAGGCAAGAAAGTAGAAATGAGATCAAAAAATAAAAAATGTGCAGTTTGCGGAGAATAAAAAGTATGTTAGTGGATATAATCCACGACTATGTACCTTAGTTCCTTCGTCATCAACAGTCCATTGACAAGCCCAATACCACCAAGTTCACTGGTCATTATTGAAACAATTATTCTTTGTTTAACCATCAAAATTGCATTATGTGCTAACAAAATTATTTAGATAACTCGAACCCCTCAGCCTCTTTCACACAGAGCCTGTTTATCACACAATGCGGAAAATCTTTGGACTGGCAGATGCAAACTCCAATGCTCATAAAGGGCCACAAAACTAGTGGCACATTTCAATTAATAGGCAGACAAACAACTCGCTCTGGTACCAATGTAAGACACACAACACACAAACTGGAAACAAACATCAAAAATATATTAATGAATGTCTTAAGGAATGATGTACAATGTGTACACATATAAATACAACAAGAAACTGTTGAATCAGTTCTCTGGATTTCTTGGACTCTAATAACCGATTACCTAACACAAACTAACCCAAGGATTAATTATCCAACAGGAGACGCCCTTTATCCATGCTAACTTGGTGATTGATTATTACTAATATGTGTGTTCTTACTAGTAGTGGGATTCTTGTTGATTACTTATTACTAATATGCGTGTTATTACTAGTAGTGAGATTTTTGTTGGGCCGAGAGGCGCTTTATAGCTCAATATATAGAGATGTGTAGATGTAATGTGAGAAATGCAATGTGAGAAATGTAATGTAAACTTTTGATATGTCAGAGTATAAGGAGATGTGTAGATGTAATGTGAGAAGTGTTATGTAAACTTTTGATATGTCGGAGTATAAGGAGATGTGTAGATGTAATGTGAGAAATGTAATGTAAAAATTTGACGTGTTGGAATATAAGGCACATGTGTAGATGTAATGTGAGGAGATGTGCAGATGTAATGTGAGAAATGTAATGTAAACATTTGACGTGTCGGAGTATAAGACACATGTGTAGATGTAATGTGAGAAATGTAATGTAAGTAAATATTTCAAATGTATCGTGGGTATATTTTTATTTATTTATGGGAGTATGGTAAATAAATAAAATCTCTTTTTATATTTTAGAGGTATGGTAAATCTCTTTTTTTATATTTACTCCATAAACCTCTTTATATTTAAAGAAAACTTAAAAAAAAAAAAATTGTTTTATAAAATATAAATAAACCATAGGTATGGAAAATAAATAAAACCTCTTTTTATATTTACTCCATAATCCTATTTATATTTAGGAACACTAAAAAAGGAGGTTTTATTTAGGTGAAGCGAGCTAAATACCATGGGCCAAATTATTATTAATACCATGCCAAAACAAACATTATTAACCCTAATATTAATTTCAAAATATTAGTATTATTATTATAATTAATTCTAATATTCACATTAATATTTTTATATTTACTTCATAAACTTCTTTATATTTACAAAAACTCAAAAAAAAGTTTTATTTAGGTGAAGCCTATGGGCCAAATACTATGGGACACATTATTATTGATACCATAGGCCAAATACCATATATATATATATATATAAGGGGTATAAAAAGGTAAGGTAAATAAATAAAAATATATCAAATATGAGTATAAATCAACATCTAATTATATTTGAAGCCTATGGACCTGTTATCACCTAGATTGACCTCAGGCTGAAGGAAGGAAAGCCAAGGTAACCACAAAACACGCTTAACCTTGTAGCTAGCTCTACAAGGCAGGAAGAGGGCTCTCTCCGTAAGGAATCTCAGTCAAGGATGACTGCAAAAAATGATTTTAGGCTAGGTATAGTAGCTCAGAAGGTTTTGATAGATTTTGTTGGTGTTTGTTGGATCAGATGGAGCAGGGAAGTTTAAGTCTAGGAAATTAAATCAGAAATGTAGAGTATTCTATGGGGCAAGGTAGGCATGGACTTTAACACCTTTGGATTTATGATTGTGAAGTGTTTAAGACTAGTGAGGAGCTGAGGAGGGCATATGAGATGAATCCTTCTCAAACAGTAGAAAACATAAAATATTGAATGATTTCCCAAGGTAGAGCATTGTAACAATGGATTCTACCTATCTAAGTTGACAACATTCAACATAATTCAATGGAATGAATGATGGCATACATAAAATTTAAACAATGACTACAAAATAAAAATCTGTGCTAAAATTCCATACCATGGGGATCCCATAAAAAATAGCTGCAAATCTTTATTAATTTCCTGCTAAACTGGTTACAAATATGTACAATCAAGCTCAGAGCACCCCCGTGATTCCAACCTTTTCCAACCGACTGAAAAATTACATTAAATAGAGTAGCCTCAGGGGGAGAATCTGTAAAAAAAGGAGCTGTTTCACCTGCCCCCAAACAAAAAACTGAAGATAGAAAAACCCAATGATATACCTCTGAAAAAGGGGAAACTGTATATCTGACCATCTAGAAGAATTATCTATTACACTTACTTCGGAAAAGAAAGAAACAAATCTGGAACTGACCTGCCCCCATCATTTATCGTTTGCTGTCATTTCGTGGCTAATGCCGCAATGATCTCTATATTCACAATTACTTACAGCCTTAATAGAATGTCCGCCCCTTTTAACCTTTTGCTGAAGAAAACCCTTTTTAACCAATAAAACCAAATGTGCCTCATCAAACGGAGAAAAGCCCTTTTTTCTTTGAAAAGAGCGGAAGGAACTGGTGGGCCTGGGAATCGCAATCGCAAGCGGAAGAGGAGCGGGGATACTTTGGGTGGAGGAAATCGTGATATGCGATGAGCGATGGAGCGATGCAAAAATGAAGCGATGGTGCGATGGTGGAATGATCACATCGGGGAAACCGAGATGGCATGGTTCGGCACTGCGGGGAGAGATCGCACGATGCGATGTTGCGATGAGATCGCATCGGCGAAAGGGAGATGGCAGGTTCGACGCAGCGGGCATCGATCGCGCGATGCGATGATGCGATGAGATCACATCGGTGGAAGAGAGATGGAAGGTTCAGCACAGCGGGAATCGTGATATGCGATGTGTGATTATCGCATCGGGGAAGTCGGAAATGCGGAGTTAAGCGCTGCAGGAATGCGATGTTGCGACGGTGCGATGTGATGGAATTGGCGATGAGCCATCACATCGGGATTGTAAGAGATGACAACTTAAAAGAAAAAGGGACTTGCGGTAAAGGGAAAAAAACATATAAAAAGGTAAAAATTGTAAAGTTAAAGGGCCAGTGGAGTAATGGAAAAAAGGGCCAGAGTTGTGCTTTTTGAGCCATTATTCATTTGGGCATATTTTCCGATCCAGAAACTGATTTTGGGAGTGTGATATACCATTGGAAATTTTTTTCTAAACTGCTTCTGATGAACATGGTTAGAATATGATTTGCACTGAAAATCATGTGGAGAACACCTTTGAAAACCAGGCAGAGAAAAAGCCCCTGTGACCCTTGGTGGCGGGCTGCAAAAGACTATCATTGGATTTATGGAAATAGCAGCTTTTGAAGTTCGGCTTATTACATATGGAAACATAAAATTACATAAGAAATGATAATAAAAAACAAAGTACCCTGTTTTCACCTCAAAACATGGTTTCGAGGTGAAAATTACATTAAGCTTGAAAGGACAACTCTTTGACTTTTCCAGATACTATGCTTTGAGTTTATTGGCATCCCCATGTCCTTGCTGATATTTATTGAGACTTTCATCATTAATTTGACTATGGTGGAACTCTAAAACCTAATGATACCAAACCCTATGACCTAATAAAATGAACTGCAGAGTGAAAATGAATCATGACTGAAGACCATAGAGAGGAGAACCAACAAGTATTTTTCATGAGGGGAAAACTGATGAAGTGAGCCCAGCCATCAGTGGATCCATGACCTAATGGAGTGATAAAATGTTATAGTATGAGACTCCTACTATGCAAATGAAAAAGAGCAGATTTTGATCACTGATGGAAGTATGACAAGACTGACACTAACATTGGCTCCAATGGGGATGGTAGCTCCTTGGAGGTGCCAAGAACACTGTAGACCTAGTAGCCTTATCCATTGGGCAATAAGGTCAAAATACTTCAAAGACTGAAAACTGAGACAATGCAGACTGACTCGTGACTCGAACCATGATTGAAAACTAAATCAAAACCAACAAACCTTACACATATCATTCAAGTTTTATAGCCTTCGCTTCAGGCCCCAAGCTTCAATGACTGTGCACTTGAAATCCTACCAAAAAAAAATGAATATGGCATGTACAATGACTGTGACATAATTTCAGAGAATCATCTTAAAAGTAGTAGTGCTTCAAGAGCCTACCATTCACTGGCCCTCTTGGGCAATCTTGACCATCCATCTTCGTGAGCAGAAAAGCGTTCTGTCCTCTGTATGCTAAAATCTTATACAGTCCTTTCCATAGGTTATCGAACTTACCATGCTTTCCTTTGTCCTCATTTCGTGCATCCCATCTCAGCACCACATCTTCTAACTAAATTTTTTCTGCTTTCGTTTTGCGGTCATAGATTTTCTTTATTTTTTCTTGTAATCGGAAAGTGTTTTGAGAAACTTCTTCCCTTGTTTGCTGAAGGTGGATCATTTGATTGATCCTTCATTGAACATCATCCTCTTCGCTGCCAACTTCTTGTAGTAATCTCATGACCGGAATCGTAAGTGATGTAGGAAACACGGAATCAGTGCCATAAACCAATTTGAATGGTGACATACCTATGGATTTATTGCTACTAACTCTGTCAACCCGTAATGCGTTGACAAGTTTTCGATGCCAATTCCTCTTATTCGCTTCCAACATTTTCTTGATTATATTCACCAAAGTCTTATTTGATGACTCTGCTAATCCGTTGCCCTGCAGGTAGTATGCTATCGAATGGCCCAATATAATATTGTACTTCTGGCAGAACTCCACCATCTTCTTGGATTTAAATGTCGCTGCATTATCTATTATTATCTTGTGAGGGCAACCAAAATGAGACAAGATATTTGATTCTAAAAATCAAATAATTACCGTATCTATGGCCTGCCTTTCTGGAATGGCCTCAATCCATTTGGTGAAATAATCGGTAGCTGTCAAGATCCATCAATGCTGTGCTGATGATGTGGGATGGATTTCCCCTATGAAATCAAGTCCCCACTACTGGAAAGGTGCATTTACTTGAACTGGTTTCAAAGGAAGAGGAAGCAGTTTCCTTTTTCCTTGAAAAACTTGACACTCATGGCAGCTCATCACTGTTTTATACAAATCTGAAAATAGAGTCGGCCAATAATATCCTGCTCTCAATAATTTGTTAGTTGTTGTTTTCCAAAACAAATGACCACCACAATCACCTTTATGAAAGTCATGCATCACCTACTAAGCCTCATCTTCAACCAAACAATTAAGTAGCATACTTCCCAGATCTTTCCAATAAAGAGCACTGTTTAAGATACAGAATTTAGCAAACTTGACTTTTAGTGATCTACCTTTGCTTCTAGACATCCCTGGAGGTGGCGAAAGATACTGAAGAACATAAACCATGTCTGAATACCATGGTGATTGGAGAAAAATTTCTAAAACTAGAATAAGGGAACCATCATCCTCATCCTCTGACATTGCTGCTATAAGATTTATGTCCAGGGCATGCAGGTTTGATTGTGCCATTAGTTTTTCCAAACCTTGTCCCTTGATTAAATTTGTGGGTTTAATCTCCAAATCATATTCCAACATTGCTGCTATCCACTTACCTCTTCTTCCCTTCGGATCAGTTTGCACCAGAACATCTTTTATTTCTGCATTAGGAACATATGCTATGGTATGTGAATGCAGAATGTACACTCTAAAATCCTTTAATGCTTTTATAAGAGCCAATGCTTGTTTTTCAATGATATTATACCGCAAGGCAACATCTTGAATAGTCCTACTGAAAAAGGCAATGGGCTGTTCAATCTGATCTCTTTTTTACATCAATGTCGTAGCCATGGTATGCTCCGATGCAAATGAAAATATAATGAAATCTTGAGTGTAATTGGGACTAATCAAGACTGGGGCAATGGAAAAAGAAAAATTTACCAGATTAAATAACTTCATATCATCCTCGCTCCATTTGACAGTGCTATCCTTTTTCAACATATTAGTCATTTCTCGTAAATGTTCTGCCAAATTGGGTATAAATCTGGGTAAGAAGTTCATCTTACCATTGAATGCCTGAATCTCATTTTTGTTATGTGGGAAATATATGTGCTGAATTTCCTCCACTCTTGAAGGATCAATGCAGATATCGTCTAGAAATGATATGACCAAGCAGCTTGCCCTCATCCATAGCAAAAAGACTTTTCTTTAGGTTGAGAGAAATCCCAAACTTTCTGCATCCCTGAAACACAATCCTCAAGTGGTCTAGGTGTTCATCATCAGAACCAGAAAATACTGTCAAATAATCTAAATAAACAACCAGAAAAACATCCTTCTCATTAGCAAAAGCGATGTCCATTGCTCGCTGGAAAGTGGCTTCATCATTCTTCAATCCAAATGGCATTTTGGCGTACTGAAAAGTTCCCCAAGGTGTCATAAAAGCAGTTTTGTCTTGGTATTTTTCATGCACCAAGATCTGATTATAGCCTAAGTAACCATCGAGTAGTGACATGTGCGATTCTCCAACTACTCTTTGCAGAATATGATCCATCTTCGAAAGTGGGTAGTTATCCTTTAAGGATACTTTATTGAGATTCCAGAAATCTATGCACAACCTTATTTCTCCTGTCTTTTTGCGTACCAGGACTAAATTCGAAATCCAATCAGAAAATCTAATTGGAACAATGATACCAGCTTTGAAAAATCTGTTTACCACTTTTTCAATGGATGGAAGCAGCTTTGGGTTGATCCTTCTCAGCTTCTGTCTAAATGGCTTTTGATCCGGCTTGATAGGAATAATATGCTGAATTATATTTTTGTCATATACCTTCAAGTCTAAATAATCCCACGTAAAACACATCAGAAAATTCAGAAATTAATTTAACATACTGGGCCTTTACCTTAGGAGACAATGCTTTTGATAACTTCAGCAACTTAGGCTTCTTAGTTGTTCCAAGATTTACATCTTCAACTCCTTTATCAGTAGGCACCAAGCTTGGCTTTCTTGCAACATCATCTTGATCAAAAAGCTCCTCTAAAGGTATGAGACCTCTAGGAATAACATTATCTTTCAGCTGCAAAATGTCCATCTGATTTGCTTCAATCTCTTGCTCATCGGTATCATAATCACCATCTATGGAAGCATTCTTGAATTTTCCTTCACTCTGTAAAAAAGCATTGATTTCATTATCATCCCAAAATACTTGCCAATACCTTAAATTATCCGGAACAGCAGGCCGATGTTTGACATGAATTTCAAATTTGTTGCTGGAGTTCATTGGAATCTTCAAATTGCTTGAAGTAGTGGCAAGTGAATTTGCAATAAGATTCTGCATTCGGGGTACTGTTGTCAAAGTATATTCAGAAAACATTCTCAGGATGTCTAGGACCGTATTTCTGTAGGATCTCAATCATGGATGCTTTTCTTGATACTCTCCCTTTACCTGTTTGATTACCAACTCTGAATCTCCACAGACAGAAATCCTTTTTGCATTTAACTTCTTCAAAATTTCCAGACCTGCAATCAAAGCTTCATACTCTACTTCATTGTTAGAGCATTCAGAAGCCAACTTATAAGCACATACTCTAACATTACTAGGAACTTTGTCAGGCTGGAAAATAGGGCTTCAAATCCATATTCCTATACCAGCATTGTCCTTACCAACAGCTCCGTCAAATTCCATGCTCCAAAGGCCTTCCTCCTCTTCTAGATGCAGAAATTTTGTTTCTTTCTCTACCTTACCTTGACTAATATCTTCATTTTTCTGCTGTTCACTGAACCTTTGCTGCTGGCAGGTGGAAAGCTCAGAAAGGCTTGCTACTTTTTCTTTTTCCTATTTAAGGACTTCCCTAAAATTCTCTAAAATTTCTGGTACCTCATCTACTTCTACCATTTGAACATCTTGATCATTTAAACCACTATCTGAATATAGTACAAATGATTCTAATTCTATGTGTACAGCATTAATTAGATGATTAACTGGCTTCTCTTTGCTAGTGATCATATATTTCATTTTCTTCTCCTTGTATAGCTTTCTTAATTGACCGAACACGGGGATGGTAGCATAAGAGAAATCAAGTTGTATAGTTCCCTTAAGTTTTGCACCCCACGATCTGGACAAAAGCATACCAAATCGTGGTGGAACGTCAACAACAACCACATCCATCAAAACATTCTTGGCTGGGATTTGATCTAAAGATACTACCAAGTCTTTGATAAGACCAATACAAAGGACCCTACCGGAGTCAAAGGAATACAGATCATGGTATTCATGGGTAATATCAAGACCCAACTTCTCCATAATGGCTTTAGGCATCAAATTGTGAGAATTTTCGGAATCCAACATAGCATTATGTTAAATGTACTCATGCAATCTAAGACTTAGGTAAAAGGGAGGGACATCACTATCTTCAGACCGAACTTCTATGGCAGGACCAAAAATGAGTTCAGGATGATCATATTTGATATTTACCATATTTTACATAGGGTCTATTTGCAAAATTCTAGATACCTGATGTTTATAAGTACTGTTCTTCACCAACTCAGCTAAGGGAATGGACACCTTCAACTTAGCAATTTTGTTTTCTAAATTAAAAGATGAAACTTTTTCTACTTCTTTGATGGGAAGATCTTTCTTCTCCACTTGGCTGATTATTCTTCTCATTTGCAATTTTATTTTTCAAGGGTACTTTGCTGGAAGTCGGATCAGCAGGTTCTTTCCCTCTCCTCTGAGTATTTGAAGAGTCATTCCTTGATAGAAGCTCTTTCCTTTTATGAATGGGATGGATTGGCACATCTATGCTCCTCAAAGAATATTGCTTCTGCTATGCTAACAAAGCGTTCATATATCCTTGTTGATAATCATTGGACTCTTCTTCTAAAAATACTTCATTTTCCAATATGAGATCTTCATATCTTCGAGTGTCTAGAATCACTGCATATTATTCATCTTCTGTTAGAAAAATGGGCATACCATCGGCAGTGAAAAAATGATTAGCCTAAACCACCGGATCTCTATCATCATGTTTTTCCATTCCTTGAACATAATTTTGCTGCAAATGAGTTCTAATTTGTTGCTGTTGTGTTTTTTGGTCTTGCATTTTATGTTCCCTTTGCTTGATTCGAAATTGGGGCTGCTGCTGTCCTCTGAAATTTAGATTCCTGATTGGTGCTTCAGGTCTATCTGAAATAGTCAACCTATCAACCATATTCTCCACTATTCGGATCAAAGTATCCATCTTAGTATCTGAAGGAGATGCTTCCTCCTTTACGGTCACTCTCTTTTCAGCTCTCGTCCGTGCTCTTTTGGCCAGCAGATTTGCTTCTACGCTTACAACGGTTTTCTGCATATCTTCAAGCGTGGTAGGATCTCATTCTCGTAACTGATATGCCATGTCAGCATCAAAAACATCTGGAAATTTGAGCAAAGCTAACCCCATGGGGGTTTTGAGGTTGGCCGAAATAGCATTATACACTACATTAAACCTCACACAATAATCTTGTAAACTTTCACCCACATTCCTTTTGATATTTTCATACTCAGAAAAAATTTGGAGTGGGTTTTTCTTTACCTCCCACCAGTCTAAGAATTGTCTATGTAGCTCCGGCAAAGTATGGATAGAGGTTGCTGGTAAGGCTCTGAACCATTTTCGAACTTCACCTCCAAAGCTTTGGACAAACAATCTCACAATCACATTTTCTGTCTGTACCTCATGAAGGTCAAAGAAGTCATTCATTTTATCAACGTGTTGCTGCACTGTGATGCTTTGAGTGGCATCAAAAAGAGGTATTTTGCTTTGTTAATCAGCAGGCATATCATTCAGATTATGAGGTAAAACCAGGGGTGCATACCAGGCAGCCATGACTCGAGGCAGATTTAAAACAACGTTTGAACTACTAGGACTTAAGAGAGCTATTGATGGAGAAGTAGGGGTGATAAGTTGGAGGGGAAGGGTAGGTACAAACGGAAGTTGAGAATTAGTTTCAGAAATTGATGGGAACACTGATGAATTGAGGGTAGCAGATGTTGATTCTGATGATTCTCAAAGATCAGGGAGATTGGTAGCAGTGATAGATGATTGAGAAGAGTTTAAGATATAATCGTCAATTTATCTATTTTCCCTTTGAACTTTGAGATCTACAAGAAACTCTAAGTCTAAAACTGTGTCATCAAGTGTAGTTTCATATTTGGTTATGAACAGAGAAAGCTCAAAACACTCATCAAAAGGGAGGTCTTCAACAAACAACCACTCACTGGGCCAGGAATGGGATCTGAAAATAGGTCTAGGGCTTACTGAAATTTCTTGTCTTCTGATTATTGCCGGAATAAGGTTAGGATTTTTGAATATAGGGGGAGGATTTGGATCAGGATTGGCCCTCGTGTATTTCCTTGAAGCCAGTGTGGTCTAATTTCGAAATTTTTACTTTGCAACGTTCTATTTCAGCCTAGCAAATTCTAAAATTCATCATCCAAAGTTCAAGAATTTATATGGAAGATATTACCAGGGTGATCAGTATTTTGTTTTTAGATTTGTTCCCCAGTATGGTTGCCACTATGTTATCAACTAGATTGACCTCAGGCTGAAGGAAGGCAAGCCAGGGTAACCACAAACCACGCTTAACCTTGTAGCTAGCCCTACAAGGCAGGGAGAGGGCTCTCTCCGTAAGGAATCTCAGTCAAGGATGACTGCGAAAAATGATTTTAGGCTAGGTATAGTAGCTTAGAAGGTTTTGATAGATTGTGTTAGTGTTTGTTGGATCAGATGGAGCAGGGAAGTTTAAGTCTGGGAAATTAAATCAGAAATGCAGAGTATTCTATGGGGCAAGGTAGGCATGGACTTTAACACCTTTGGCTTTATGATTGTGAATTGTTTAAGAATGGTGAGGAGCTGAGGAGGGCATATGAGATGAATCCTTCTCAAACAGTAGAAAACATAAAATATTAAATGATTTCCCAAGGCAGAACAATGGATTCTACCTATCTAACTTGAAAACATTCAACAGAATTTAATGGAATGAATGATGGCATACATAACATTTAAAAAATGATTACAAAAGAAGAATCTGTGCTAAAATTCCATACCACGGGTATCCCATCAAAAATAACTGCAAATCTTTACTAATTTCCTGCCAAACTGGTTACAAATATGTACAATCAAGCTTAGAGTGCCCCCGTGATTCCAACCTTTTCCAACCGACTGAAAAATTACATTAAATAGAGTAGCCTCAGGGGGAGAATCCGTAAAAAGAGGAGTTGTTTCACCTGCCCCCAAACAAAAAACTGAAGATAGAAAAACTCAAAGATATACCTCTGAAAGAGGGGAAACTGTATATCTGACCATCTGGAAGAATTATTTGTTACACTTACTGCGGAAAATAGAAAGAAACAAATCTGGAACCAACCTGCCCCCATCATTTATCGTTTGCTGCCGTTTCGTGGCTAATGCCACAATGATCTCTATATTCACAATTACTTACAGCCTTAACAGAATGTCCGCACCTTTTAACCTTTTGCTGAAGAAAACCATTTTTAACCAATAAAACCAAAGGTGCCTCATCAAACGGAGAAAAGCCCTTTTTTCTTTGAAAAGAGTGGAAGGAAGTGGTGGGCCCAGGAATCGCAATCGCAAGCAGAAGAGAAGCAGGGATACTTTGGGCGAAGGAAATTGCGATATGCGATGAGTGATGGAGCAATGCAGTGATGAGGCGATGGTGCGATGGTGGAATGATCGCATCGGGGAAAGCGAGATAGCAGGGTTTGGTACTGTGGGGAGCGATCACACGATGCGATGCTGCGATGAGATCGCATCGGTGGAAGGGAAATGGAAGGTTCGGTGCAGCGGGGAGTGATCGCGCGATGCGATGCTCTGATGAGATCGCATCGGCAGAAGGGAGATGGCAGGTTCGGTGCAGCGGGAATCGCGATATTGCAATCTGCGATTATCGCATCGCGGAAGTCAGAAATGCATAGTTAAGCACTGCGGGAATGTGATGTTGTGATGGTGCGATGCGATGGCATCGGCGATGAGCCATCACATCGGGATTGTAGGAGACGACAATTTAAAATAAAAAGGGACTTGCGGTAAAGGGAAAAAACATATAAAAAGGTAAAAATTGTAGAGTTAAAGGGCCAGCGGAGTAATGGAAAAAAGGGACAAAGTTGTGCTTTTTGAGACATTATTCATTTGGGCATATTGTCCGATCCAGAAATTGATTTTGGGAGTGTGATATACCGTTGGAAATATTTTTCTGAGCTTCTTCTGATGAAAATGGTTAGAATATGATTTGTGCTTAAAATAATGTGGAGAACACCTTTGAAAACCAGGAAGAGAAAAAGCCCTTGTGACCCTTGGTGGCGGGCTGCAAAAGACTATCATTGGCTTTATGGAAATACCAGCTTTTGAAGTTCAACTTATTACATCTGGAAACATAAAATTACATAATAACTGATAATAACAAACAAAGTACCCTGTTTTCACCTCAAAACATGGTTTTGAGGTGAAAATTACATTAAGCTTGAAAGGACAACTCTTTGACTTTTCCACATACTATGCTTTGAGTTTATTTGGCATCCCCATGTCCTTGTTGATATTTATTGACACTTTCATCATTAATTTAACTATGGTGGAACTCTAAAAACTAATGATACCAAACCCTATGACCTAATAAAATGAACTGCAGAGTGAAAATGAATCATGACTGAAGACCATAGAGAGGAGAACCAACAAGTATTTTTCATGAGGGGAAAACTGATGAAGTGAGCCCAACCATCAGTGACCTAATGGAGTAATAAAAATTTATAGTATGAGACTCCTACTATGCAAATGCAAAAGCCCAGATTTTGATCACTGATGGCAGTATGACAAGACTGACACTAATAGGACCAAATACCATGGACCATATCAACAATAATACCATGAAAAAAAACCATTATTAACGTTAACATTAAAATATTAATATTATTATTATTACTAAATATAATATTGATATTAATATATTATAATATTAAAATTATTAAATTTAATAACTTTATATTAATACAATATTAAATTTGTTATATATATATATATATTGTTTAGTCAATTTAATGTCTTAAATTGATTTCAATAATTATCAACCGAGGTTTGTAAATTGGTGAAGTGTGGTGCACTATGTGCTTAGTTATCCTATTTCTTACTTCTTTGTTTTGTATTTGATGTTGTTTTGGGGGGTTTTTGTTATTTGATGTCTAAGAATGTTTAATCTAAAACTATAAAAAATATTTAAATGAATCTAACGAATTTTAAGAAGGAAGAAAAGGAAGTGTTCCTAAGTTAGTCTAATTTTCATAAAAATAAACCAAAAAATGTTGGCTAGTTAAAACCTAAATTGGAAAACAGAGCATCTATCTTATCTTATCATTAGTTCTATTCCATGGATCTAATTCTAAAACTAAGTTTGAAACTGTAGTGCTTGTCTTAAGTAAAAGCAGAGAATGAAACAATTAATGTACTTCTGGTTACTCCAACATTCAATTATGAGTTATGACCTTACTGAGATGATGTTAAGTAACTATCTGTACTTTAATTTCTATTGTCCTACAATAGTAAGCAAAGAATGCAATGAAAACATCTATTGTATATTTAGTTACTTTCAATATTCAATTATTAATTGTGATCTTCTTGAGATAGTGTTAAGTAACCAATTATACCTATGATCTAGAAAACTAAGTAAATTATGCAAAAGGTAACTCAATAATTGCACTCATTAAACATTCAACCATTCAGTCTTGAAAAATGATTAAATCAATCTCTTTTAGAATAAATTTTAGGAATATCAGTGATGCAATTAAGTGAGGATCTAAAAGAAAAATGTGAAATCATGTAAAACTAACTAAAAACAACTAACATATATTTGACTTTTCTGCAACATTCAATGTGAAGTATTACCCTTTTGAGATGCTATGTGAGAAGTCAATTATGCCTTAGTCTCTAAGTTCCTAGAAAGAAAATAACAATGTGCAAATTAAATTCAACCACTGTATAAATTAGACATTTAACCATTTAGTTTAGGATCATCATATTGAAATGGCTTTTGAAAACATCCATTAACACGGTTAATTGACAATTATGTTCTAATAAAATGAATGATAAAACAGTAAGGAACTAGGCAACTGTGTAATCTTATTACTTCAATCTTACTTTGATTCGAAAACAGAGTTATCTATCTTCACAAAATATCTTAGAAGAACAAGGTTGCATGATTTTGATTTAATATTATGCTATCGATAAAAAACTGGAATGAAACAACAACCTAATTAGAAAACAGATTTGCTAAAAATAGAGTAATGGAAATTGAACTAAAAACAACAAATCAAAAACCTCCTCCAGTGCAGGGGCCCTCTTCAACTGATTCGACTGAATTGCTAGTTGATTAAGGATGCACTTAAACAATCATTTGCAACGTGAGCTTTGTATTATGATAAAATGAAGTCTTGACACTAAGTATCAGCAAAAATCTTGACCTTAACACTTAATTTCTGAATTTTGTTCTTGGTTCTGTACAACCGATATTTAAAGGAAAATAACATAACAGTTTGTGAGATAAACTTGCTATAGGTGGATAATTCGAATTAGACTTGAAAAAGGACTGTTAGGCTCTTGATTTGCTACGATAGAGGAAATCAATAGTCTTGCTTCTTTCGGATAACGTACTTCGACCGCACCTTTGACCATGATCTTAGGCTTGTTTTTCTATCGATCTAGAAGAGTGAATATGATAGAATCCCTGTAGAGATTATTCTAGAAACTCCCATGTGGCCCAATTATTCATTTGAAACCTAGAACCTGCCAGACTATGAGAGTAGCTATGGAATCCACAGTTAGCTGCAGAATAGGTTGCATTCTGTAGCTAAATTGCAAAAATCTATCCAAATAGCAAGTACATGAAAATATAATATGACAATCATTTTAATGCATCCTTAAGACAAAACCTAGCATTTATCATTGATTGGGGTATGTGATCTTATGAGAAAGTGAGGGAAAGAGGTGATAAAATCTGTCAAAGAGAGGGTAATTCTGAGGTTCAACATACCCCCACTGCAAAATCATTGCATGTCCTCATGCAATTTTCCAAAATTGTGAGTTCTTCTTCCTTACTACATTTGCTCAGACACTTCTGCTAGCTCATCCAATTTCCTTCTTTTGTTCTTCTTTGAAGTGAATGTCATCCTGGGCCTTCTCATAGGAAGCTTATACTTGAGGTTAATGACTGCTCTGTGTAGTAACTTATTCTTTCTTTTCAATTTCATGTTTTTCTTATACCACAGTCCTAGATGCAAAATGGTATTGTCATGAATTACCTTGTCCAAATTGCTTTGCTACTTCAAGGCCTCATTCTCCTATTTTTTATGTATGTTCAATATCTCTAATTCATAAATATCTTGCTTAAGAGCATCAATTAGAGGTTCTTGTGGTTTGACAGAAGGTTCTCGGTTCATTGATGCATTTTTCTTCTCCAGTGATTCTACATAATCATATTTGTTGTTGAACTGGGTCTATTCCTAGAGACCTTCTGCTGGGGCTACGTTCAAAATGATGAATAGGAGTATTTTGAGGACTGTGTGTAGGAGAAATGTTAACAAGAGATGATATTGGGGTTTCCTCATCTAAATTTATAAGCTCTGTCCCTTTTGATAATGTTTTCTTCATAGACTCTCAGAGTCTAGAGATCCTTCTTAATTTTGGAGGACTTTCATTCTCCTCAATTGTAACCTTACTCCTATTTCTTATCTTACCCCTTGTCTTGATTTGTTTTCTGATTTATGTCAGTTCTTCAGAGATTATCTTTTCATCATTCTTCTGTAATGAGGGTTTAGGTCTATTTCAACATTTATACCAGTCTTATTTCTTCTACTTCTTCTGACATTATCTTCCTTAGGTGACTCTGGTGGTTCTTGAAAATGATTTCTAATAAGGAAATCCTCCCAGTTATCTCCTATTATTTTTAAATGAAATTCAATCAGTATCTTTACCAACCCATGATGATGCATGGTGATATCTATGAACTGTATTCTATTTTTCACATTTGAGGCCATCCTTTTTAAACTATTTAGTAGGAATAAAGGAAGATTGATTTCACCATTTTCTAGGAAATTCATCAGTAAGCGGATATGGTAAACATACATACAACCAAACCTTCCTTCACAAGTGATAAATTTTTGTAAAACCAAAAGCATGTTTCTCCATTTACTTTTAAGAGCTGAACTGGAAATACCTTTTCTAAAAATAGAGACATCCATACATGGGTTTTTTAGTATTAATTTCCATGATTCATGTGGAACTCCTTATTTTTGAACCATCTTTCACCGTGCCTTGGAAGTTTTGTAGACTCGGCCATAAATGACTCAGTCACTGCAAAATTGATATCTCCAATTTCTACTTCGGTACCATCAAAAGACTGAGCAAATAATTTTGTAATCCCCTTATGAAAACCATTAAATCTCTCTATGAACCTAAGCCATCCAGCTTTCTGTAACAATTCTTTGAGCTGTGGGTATCCTTCCATGTACTTTTCTCCCACCGGTTCTGATCTGACAATGAGCCCCATCCTTCTACTATGAAAAGTTCTTCAACCTTCATAATTACCCTTCTGTTTCATGAAAATGAATTGGCTGTGGATCTGATGGAAGGTTATGGAGGGTTTGTAGGAATAAATAGATGGTAGGGGTCTTGGAGAGATGTAGACAAGTATGTCAGATCATAGATCATGACCATTAGTCATCAACGAGGGAGTTAATTATGGATCGTTATGCAACTTAATACGGAGGATGTGGCTGATATGTAGTATGATGGAGATTGAAATAAAATCAAATGATGAGTTGTCAAGGAAACATACAAATGTCCATATTATACATAATTCATGTTTTAACCTTGCTATTAAAAAAAAAATTTCACTTTACCTTTTAGATATTAACCTTTTGTTTGTTGTTTTCTTTGGTGTTGCTCCTTAGGTAACCTTTTAGCATGTTGGACTTCAAAACATAATCCTTCAATTCCTTGCAATCATCATGTGTCAGAACTACTGAAGTGGCTGCAGAATCAAATTAGTTGCAGAATGTGATCAGCTGCAGAATACAGTCAGCTGCAAAATGTAGTCAGCTGCAGAATAAAGTCAGCTGCAGAATGTAGTGATCTACAGAATGTGATCAGCTGCAGAATGTGCTCTGTAGAAAGAATGAAGTATGGATATGGAATATGAATGTGATATGAAATGGAAAATTGAATATGACTGTGAAATGGAATGAGTGTGAGAATGGAATTAAAGTGGAATAACTTGTGAAATGCATGACACAATAAAATGAAATGAAATTGTAGATTATGAACTACAATGAATGTAGTTTTGTGTCGCTACTTATTACAGAAAGGAAAATGGAAAATATAGGATGTCAAAGATCTCTGATTTTCACCCTGTATTTTATGTATAAGTATGCCAATCATTGATTGGTTTTGATACTTATACATTTTATTTTTTATGTTTTTATTTTTATTTTTTATGTATGTAGGAAAAATAAAATTTAAGTTTGTGAAGAAGAAGAATTATTCTTCACTAACTTCATATCAATATTATCTTGGAATATCTTGACAAATTATTCTTTTGAAAGTGGTTTATGAAATAATTTCAACTGATGACACTCACAAGAAGAGTTACCTTTTCTTCATCCATTATCAAAGACTTTTTCAATCTCATATGGCCCAAACCAATGAGTTTGAAACTTTTCTTGAAAATCTTTGAATTTTGAAACGAACAAAAGTGCCCAATCCCCTACTTGAAACTTCTTCTCCTTGATATACTTATCATGCCATTTATCCCTTTGCTGTTGGACTATACTGGTTATTTGAACTGCATCTTTTCTAATTTCATCTAGCTCATTGAGTTGCTCCAACCTATGTTTCTGTGCTTCTGATAAATCAAGTCCCAATTAGACTGCCATCTTGAAGGTTCGGATCTGAAACTCTATAGGGAACAGAACTTACTTCCTATAAAAAATTTCATAGGGAGTATGTCATGTTGTGCTTCTCGATGTAGTTCTGTAAGCCCATAAGGCTTCAAGAATCCTTTCTGCCCAATCTCTTCCATGTAGATGCATAGTCTTAGTGAGAATTCCTTCAATCACCTTATTGGTAGATTCAACTTGACCATTTTCTTCTGGATGATAAGGAGTAGACTTTCTGTGCTTGACCTTGTAATCTTCCACGAGCCTTTTCACCACCTTAGATGTAAAATGAGATCCCTGATCTATAACAATTTCTCTTGGAACACCAAAACGAGTGAAGATATCCTAAAAAAAAATTTAACTACAGATTCTTCATTAGAAAAAGGTAATGCTTTAGCCTCTACCCATTTAGTGACATAATCAGTGCATACCAAAATATACTTCTTTTGTTTAGATGGAGGATTAATAGGTCCAACAAAATCCAAGGAACATTTTTCAAAAGGTTCAATGAGTACCTGAGGTTGTAATGGCATTTCATTTGAAGGAGCAGGTTTTTCTACCCTTTGGCAACTGTCACACCTTTTGACATATTATTTGGCATCTCTGAAGATGGATGGAAAATAATATCCTAAATGAAGGATTTTATAGGTTGTCCTCTTGTCAGCAAAGTGTCCACCACAAGGTTCATGATGACATGCTTTAAGAATTTTAGGCATTTAATCTTCTCGAACACATCTTCTGATAATGAGATATGGACCTGTCTTATACAATTCATTATTAATCCGTGAGTATCTTGCACTTAATTGAATGATTTTTATTTTCTCTCTAGAAAGAAAATGTGAAGGTAATTTTCCAGTAACTAAGTAATTCACAATATCTACAAACCAAGGAGTCCGAGTAGTTAATGCAAATAGATATTCATCGGGAAATTTATCTTCAACTAGAGTGTCATCTTTAATATTTTGAATTCTAGACAAGAAATCAGCAACTGTATTTTGTTTTCTAGGTCGGTCTAGAAAAGTAATGTTGAATTCTTGCAGGAGTAATAACCATCTTCTATCTCTGCCATTAATAATAGATTTTTTCATTAGGTATCTAATTGGAGAGTCATCTGTATGAACAAAGGTTTCATAGCCTGTTATATAATGTCTAAATTTGTTGATAGCATGAACAACAACTAAGAATTCCTTTTCTGTTACAGTGTAATTTAACTCTGTGGGAGTCAAATTCTTGCTTGTGTAATAGATGGCATAGGGGATCAAATATTTTTGTCTGAATAAAGCTCCTAGAGCTGTATCTAAAGCATCTATTGAAATGTGAAAAGGTAGTTTCTAGTTTGGACCTCTTAACTTGATGGGTGCTTCAGAAATTTTTTCTTTTAAAGTCTCAAATGCTAACTGACAATCAAGATTCCAATTGAATTCACAATCTTTGGTGAGTAGTTTGAAGAGCGGGGATGCTATTTTGGTGAAATTTTCTATAAATATTCTATAATATCCTGTGAATCCTAAAAAAATTCTAACATGCTTTTGACAACTTGGAATTGATAGTTTGGAGATGACTTAAACTTTAGATTTATCAACTTTAATTCCATCTCCTGAAATGTGATGTCCTAAGACAATCCCTTCTGTAAACATCATGAAACATTTTTCATGGCTTAGTGAAAGGTTTTCTTCCTTACATATTTTAATAACCTTTTCCAAATTTTCTAAAGCTTCTTCAAATGTATTACCATAAACTGTAAAGTCATCCATATACACCTCTAAACAATCATGTATTAGATCAGAAAAAATTCCTAGTACTGCCCTTTGGAATGTTGCAGGTGCATTTCACATTCCAAAAGGAAGTACTAAGTAGGCATAAGTCCCCCATGGACAGGTGAATGTTGTTTTACCTTGAGCTTCAGGTGCTACCTGAATTTTATTGTAACCCTAAAACCATCCAGGAATGAGAAATACTTTTTACCCGCTAATGTATCCAGCACTTGATCTATAAAGGGTAAAGGAAAATGATCTTTTAGGGTAGCTTTATTCAACTATCGATAATCAATGCATACCCTCCATTTACCATTCTTTTTAGGCACAATCACTAGAGGGGAAACCCATTGAATGTCTGAAATTGGGTAAATGAAGTTTACATTTAGCAAATTTTGCAACTCCTCTTTCACAATTTCCCTAAGATTTGGATTCATCCTTCTCTGAGGTTGTCTAATAGGTTTACAATTTTCCTCAATGTATATGTGATGTATACAAGTCTTAGGACTAATTCCTTTCATGCCAGTGTATTCCCATGCATCTGCAGAAGAATGTTTTTGAAATGTTTTTAGTAGGTTTTCATGTTGTAATTTTTCCAAGTTATTGTTTATGTTCAAGGTTTTCCCTAGAAAGATTTCAACTGTAGAGATACCAAATTCTTCCATAGAATAAAGAGACATCTACCTAGATGGAAAATATTCAATATTGGATTTTTCTTGAAATTTATCATGTTCATATTCTGGAGATAATTCAAAATTTGCTATTGTATTTAAGATTTGACTGTTTTCACTAATGGCTGAAATAGTAAAGAGAGGTTGTATATCATTTTCATCATCAATCCATTATTTGTCATCAATCTCTCTGATTGTTTTTTCTAGAGGATATACAGTGAATTTTTTAGTTGAGTTACCATCAGAAATATACATGTCACCAGATCTATAGCTAATTAAAGCATCATTTGTAGCCAACCAAGGTCCTCCTAATATAAGTGGATGTACTCCTAGATTGTTCTTAGGGGTCAAGATCATTAAATCAATAGGGTACTCCCAAGAATCTAAGGACACTGAAATATCTTCGAACACACCATCAAGCTTGATTACAGATCTATCTGCTAATTGCAGTAATATAGGTATATAAAGAAGATTAGGAAGCTTGAGCTGTTCCATGGTTTTTTTTTTCATGATGTTTATTGCTGCTCCTAAATCATTCAATGTATTTTATATTTCAATGCCATTGATATGTGTTTTTACAACTGGACTTCCTGGATCTAAATATTTTTGAATGGAAATTTTTCGCATCATTATGTCTGCTATTTTTCCTACAAGCTGAAATCTTTTTAGTTCTTTTTTTTTTCTTCCCGGTTTCTTCATACTCAACTCCTTTATTGTTTTAGCTAAAATTGGAATTTCCTTGATGACTTGTAACAAAGGGATTTTGATACAAACATTTTTCAATTCATCTAGAAAATCATAATTAGGCAACATAATATGTTTTTCTACCCCTCTATCAACTTGTAATATTTTAAGAAAAGGAGGTGTAGAAGTAGATACCGATGGTTGCTCTATGATGGGAGTTGAGTTTATTGGTTCTTTTTGTTTTTATTTTTCAGAATTTTGGTTTTGAAGAGATGTTCCTTCTTCAAAAATTTTATTGGGTTGTAGAGAATCTTCCTCAGAATTGTCTTGTTCTTGAATGACTACATAAGGATTTTTCTTTTCTAATATCCTACTAGATCTAAGTTGGACATCATTAAGATATAGAGGAGTAATCATGTAGGTTGGAAATTGTTGTCTTTCTATCATATAGGTATTCTGAGGATTTTTATTATTGGGCTTTGGTAATGGTTGGCAGGTAACTGATTTAGTCTCTGAGGGAATGGTAGTGAGAGTTGTGGATTTTGGTTTTGGTTTTGGTTTTGCAGTTGGGGTTATTGATTTTGTTGAGGAATTTGTTGGGGAGGATAATTTGGATATGATGGAGGATATTGATAGTATTAAGAGAATCTTCCATAGGGATTTTGCATTCCTTGAGCCCAATGTTGAGATTGAGATTGAGGCCAAGGTTGCTGCCAAGAATTCCAATTTGGTGGGGGCTGAGTATACATTTGGTTATTAAAACCTTGAGTTTGTGGCCCCTGCCATGGCATTCTAGAGACAAAGAAAAGATATTCTGTTGGATTTTAAGTTGTTTCTTCTTGAAAAAAATCCTTAAGACCAGGAATTGAAGGACAAATATTAGTCTCATGACCTTCTGAACAAATCATACAAGTATCTATGAATTTTTCATCAAGAGGACATTGTCTTAAAGCATGCTTCTTTATGCATTCGGGACATAAAATAGCTAAAGCATCAGTCTCAGCTTTCTGCTTGTTTTGCAACTTAAGGGTGTCTATCCGTTCAATAAGACTCCCTAAAATGTCCGATTTAATTCATCAAGCATGTTTTCAATTTATTCCCTACTTACTGTTCCAGTTGCAGATTTATTCACCCTAGCAAGAGCAGGATCTCTTGGACCTTTTCCAGTTTTTGATTTTCCTCTTGAGAGATGAATACATAATTACCCAATGTCAGGTAATGGGAGTTGAGAAATGTCCCCCCTTCCCCATCATGTTAAGGATTTCTATCCACTCATCTCTAATGGCTTTCAACAAAAGAGATTTTAAAGTGTCTTGATCTAAATTATCCATTTTTTCTCTTTTTATGTTATAGTTGAATCTTTCAATTAAATCCTCCAAATTTTCATCCTCTCTTTGCATCATTTTAAACACTTCATCCTTGTGATTTATAGGTATGCAATAATCCAAATACCTTTCTAAAAATTCTCTCTTCATATCATTCCATGTCCTAATATACCTAGCGATTAGACTCATGAACCATTTTAGAGTTGCTCCTTTCAATGTTGAAGGAAACAATTTAAGTTTTTGAGAGTCTTGTAAATAATCATAAGTTCTTCACAAAACTTCAAATTCAAACAAAAAGGTTTCAGGGCCTTCAATTTTCAACCCATGAAAGTTTGGGAGGATGGAAGGTGAGATATTTTTCATGGTGGCATTTGTATCTTCATCAACTATAAGGAATCCAAAAGAACTCTCAATTACCCTATTTCTTTTGCCTCCTTATACATTTTCTCTACCTCTTCCTCTATCTCCTCCTCTACCTCTACCTCTATCTCCTCCTCCAAATATTACATTTTCCACATTTAGAATTTCTCCTTCTCCTTCCCCTTCTTCTCCTCTTTCTGCCATTATGGATTCTTTAGAGTTGAATAAGAGTCAACTTGTAAGGTTAACTACTCTTCCTCTGGTTCTTCTATCAATGGTATGTTGAAGAAAGGTTCTTCTTCTTCCTCTCCACTAGGAATTTCTAACTCTTCAGCTAAAATGTGTTCTCCTATAGAGTTGAAAAAGGTTACTCCTTCTATTGGAGACCTAGGATCTTCTTCTTCTAAGACTGCCTCAGTAGATGAAGTAGGGGATCCTCCTATTTAGATTTCTGACCTTAGAACTTCAGGAAGTTTATAGCTAGTGAAATATGGAATATGAGTTTGAGATGGAGGTGTATCACTTCTTAGTCTTGGTGAAGTGAGTGGTGTTGTAGGGATTAAACTCCTACCTCTAGCTATGAATCTGCCCCTAGAGTCTCTTTCTCTATGCATATCATTTTTTTTAGATGTAGGAAATGAGGCTACCTAATTACACTTCCTCGGCAATGGCACCAAAATGTTTAGTCAATTTAATGTCTTAAATTTCTTTCATTTATTATCAACCGAGGTTTGTAAGCTGATGAAGTGTGGTGCACTATATTTTCTTAGTTAACCTATTAATTACTTCGTTGTTTTGTATTTTATGTTGCTTTGGTGGGTTTTTGTTCTTTGATGTCTAAGAATGTTTAATCTAAAACTATAAAAAGATTTAAATGAATCTAATGAATTTTAAGAAGGAAGAAAAAGAAGTGTTCCTAAGTTAGTCTAATTCTCATAAAAATAAACCAAAAATTGTTGGCTATTTAAGACCTAATTTGGAAAACAGAGCATCTATCTTATCTCATAATTAGTCCTATTCCATGGATCTAATTCTAAAACTAAGATTGAAATTGCAGTGTTTGTCTTGAGTAAAAGGAGAAAATGAAACAATTAATGTACTTCTGGTTACTCCAGCATTCAATTATGAGGTATGACCTTATTGAGATGATAATAAGTAATTGTCTGTACTTTAATTTCTAATGTCCTAGAATAGTAAGCAAATAATGCAATGAAAACATCTAATGTATATTTAGTTACTTTCAATATTCAATTATGGAGTGTGATCTTCTTGAGATAGTGTCAAGTAACTAATTATACCTATGATCTAGAAAACTAAGTAAATTATGAAAAAGGTAACTCAATAATTGCACTCATTAAACATTCAACCATTCAATATTGAAACATTATTAAATAAATCTCTTTTAGAATGACTTTTAGGAATATTAGTGATGCAATTAAGTGAGGATCTGAAAGAAAAATGTGAAAGCATCTAAAACTAACTAAAAATAACTAATGTATATTTGACTTTTCTGCAACATTCAATGTGAAGTATTACTCTCTTGAGATGCTATGTGAGAAGTCAATTATGCCTTAGTCTCTAAGTTCCTAGAAAGCAAATAACAATGTGCAAAGTAAATTCAACCACTATATGAATTAAACATTTAACCATTTAGTTTAGGATCGTCATATTGAAATGGATTTTGAAGCATCCATTAATATAATTAATTGACAATTCTGTTCTAAGAAAATGAATGTTAAAATAGTAAGGAACTAGGCAACTGTGTAATCTTATTACTTCAATCTTAATTTTATTTGAAAACAAAGTTATCTATCTTCACGAAATATCTTAGAAGAACAAGGCTGCACAATTATTATTTAATATTATTCTATTGATAAAAAACTGTAATGAAACATCAACGTAATTAGAAAATAGATTTGCTAAAAACAGAGTAATGGAATTGAGCTAAAAACAACAAATCAAAAACCTCCTCCAGTGTAGGGTCCCTCTGCAACTAATTAGGGTGAAATGCTAGCTGATTAAGGATGCACTTAAACAATCATTTGCAACACGAACTTTGTATTATGATAAAATGAAGTCTTGACATAGAGTATCAACAAAAAGCTTAACCTTAACACTTAATTTCTGAACCATGTTCTCGGTTCTGTACAACTGATATTTAAAGGAAAATAACATAACAATTTATGAGATAAACTTGCTATTGGTGGCGAATTCGAATTAGACTTGCAATAGGGTCGTTAGGTTCTTAATTTGCTACAATAGAGAAAATCAAGAGTCATGCTACTATCGGATAACGTACTTTAACCACACCTTTGAACATGTTATTAGGCCTGATTTTCTGTCGATCTCGACCGAGTGAATAGGATAGAATCCATGTAGAGATGATTCTAGAAATTCCAATGTGGCCCAATTATTCATTTGACACCTGGAACCTGCCAGACCATAAGAGTAGCTACGAAACCCACAATTAGTTGTAGAATAGGCTGCATTCTGTAGCTAAATTGCAAAAATCTATCCAAATAGAAAGAACATGAAAATATAATATGACAATAATTTTAATGAATCCTTAAGACAAAACCTAGAATTTATCATCGATTGGGGCCTGTGATCTTATGCGAAAGTGAGGGAAAGAGGCGAGAAAAGCTGTCAAAGAGAGGGTAATTCCGAAGTTCAACACACACACACACACACACACACACATATTAACTCTAGATATATATGGGAGGGAAGAACAAAGACATATGATAGAGGTTGAGAAATAGAGGGAGTGACAAGGGAGAGATGAGGGGAGAGGAGGAATGAAGAGAGAGAGAGAGAGAGGAGAGAGAGAGGTAGAGAAGGGTAAGAGAGGGAGAGGGAGACATAAATATGGAGGTGGGAGAGAGAGAGAAGGATGGAGAGAGAGAGAAGGAGAGAGGGAGGGAGAAGGAGAAAGGATTGGAGGTTAGAGAGAGAGAGAGAGAGAGGGGGAGAGAGAGAGAGGTAGGAGAGAAATGGAGAGTGAGGAAGGATGAGAGGAGGAGAGAGGGAGGGATAAGGAGGTGGGAGAGAGAGAGAGAATGAGAGAGGGAGTGATAAGGAGAAAATATTGGAGGGTAGAGAGAGAGAGAGAGGTAGGAGAGAAAGGGAGAGTGAGGAAGGATGAGAGGAGGAGAGAGGGAGGGATAAAGAGACTGAGTTGGAGGAGGAGAGGAGGAATGAACATAGAAATGGAGAAGAGAGAGAGAGGTAGAGAAGGGTAAGAGAGGGAGAGGGAGACATAAATATTGAGGTGGGAGAGAGAAAGGAGGAGAGAGGGAGGGAGAATGAGAAAGGATTGAAGGGTGGAGGGGTAGGGAGAGAGAGAGAGAGAGAGAACATGTGAAGAGAGAGGGAGGTAGGAGAGAAAGGGAGAGCGAGGAAGGATGATAGGAGGAGAGAGGGAGGGATAGAGAGAATGACTTAGAGGAGGAGAGAAGAAGAAAGGGAGTGATATAGTAACATATTTGGAGAGAGATAGATAAAGTGATGAGGGAAGAGAGAGAGAGAGAGAGAGGGGAGGGGGTGAATATAGAGGGAGGGAGGTGATAAATGGAGAGAGAGGAAGGATGAGAGAGATGAATTGAGAGAGAGGAAGAGAGTGATGGGGGAATATAGAGGATTGTAGGGGAAAGAGAGAGAGACAGAGTGAGTGATGGGGGAAGAGAGAGGGAGGTAAGAGAGAAAGGGAGAGAGAGGAAGGAAAAGAGAGGGGACTTGAGAGAGAGGAGGAGAGAGGGAGGGACAGAGAGATGGAGATGGATGGGGAGAGACAAAGGGATAGAGAAATGGAGTTGGAGGGGGAGAGAGAGATGGATAGAGAGATGGAGTTGGATGGGGAGAGAGGGAGGGAAGAAGAAAGACATAGAAAATAACAAGTGGAAAGAGAGAGGGAGTGTCAAGGGAGGTATGGACAAAGAGTGTGTATGTTTGGGGGTGAGATAAAGAGACAAAGAAGAAGATACAAAGAGAATGGGGGAGAGAAGGAGAGAGAGAGGCATATAGTGACAAAGTTAGAAGGTGAAGAGAGAGAGAGAGAGAGAGAGAGAGAGAGAGAGAGAGAGAGAGAGTAGATTTTGGAGAGAAAGGAAGGGAAAAAGTGGAGAGAGGTAGGGAAAGAGAGATGGAGATGGAGGGGGAGAGAGAGGGAGGTAAGAAGAAAGACATAGAGAGTGAAAGTTGGAGAGAGAGAGAGAAAGAGAGGTAGTGATAAGGAATATGGAGGGATAGTGAGAGTGGATAGCAGGAGGGAAGATAGATGAAAGAAATGGAGAGGGAGGGAAGGGAGAGAGAGAGAGAGGGAGGGAGAGGAGTGAGTGATAGATAGATAGATTGGAGAAAGAGAGTGTGTGTTTTTAGGTTGATATAGAGAGACAAAGGGATATAGAGATATAGATGGAAGGTGAAGACAAAGAAGAGATAGATGGAGAAAGGGAGGGAGGGACTCAGAGATTGATAAATATGGAGTGAGAGAGTGTGTGTGCTTGTGGGGGTGAGATAAAGAGACAAACAAGGAGAGATGGAGGGACATATAGATATATATATGGAGGGGGAGAGAGGGAAGAATATTTCTTACAATAGACGCATTGATTTCAGTGTAGATGGTGATTTCTAATCCTATTTGATTGCTTGCACTAGATGCATTTATTTTAGTGTAGATTTTGATTTCTAATGATCTTTGATTACTTGCAGTAGATGCATTGATATCAATGTAGATGATTTCTAATTCTATTTTATTTCTTGCAATAAATGCATTGATTTCAGTGTAGATGGTGATTTCTAATCCAAAGATGTAATTGGATGTATGATGGTACATTAGTTTTAAAGTCATTGGATTAATAGTGTGCACTGATTTCAGTGTAAGCACAAAAAATTATTGACAATGTATAACAATTTTTGTGTTATGGTAATTAAACCTAATAATATTGGAGAGAAAGAGAGACAAGGTATGATGTTTACTAAAACAACTCGAGCGAAATATTTAAATTTTTTATGATATATGATTTCTATTGTGTTTTTCATATAATCGATATGGAAAGATGACAAAAAAGGTGACAATAAGAATAGTAAAGGAAAATAGTTTGAGATTGATTAACAATGAAGGCTATTTCTAATTGACTACATTCTTAGTATTCATATTTTCTATCATTCAATATTATTACATTGTCGCTTTTCATTCAAAAAATTTATTTCATAATTTTTCATCATTAAAGTTATTTTACAATATTTATCATCTCAACAAACTAGGTAACTAAGATAATTTAAAAATAAAATGAATCGATAAATCTCAAACATATTTAGCATATTTAAAATGGTTATATTAATATTAGATGTATTTACATATTATTGATAAAATTGATCATATGTTCCTCATATTATCCATAGATTTTCCTTGGTCGCACATGACTGAAACCAGCCTAGATCCATCTTAACTCTGGATCTATCAAGCACCGAGAGGGATCAAATCTCTCGAGGTGCAAACCTTTCCTCAAGTTTTGCACTCAAAAAGGAGGTTTGCACCTCTAGATATTTGATCCCTATCGGTGTTTGATAGATCCGAACTTAAGATGGATCTAGGCTGGTATCAATCTAATACCACATATATAAAAGAGGTATAAAAAGGTATGGTAAATAAATAAAAATATATCAATTAGGAGTAGAAATCCACATCTAATTATATTTCAAGCCTATGGACCAATTAACATGGACCAAATTAATAATAATACCATGCAAAAAAACCATTATTAACCCTAACATTAACATTAAAATATTATTATTATTATTATTATTATTTTTGTTGTTATTATTATTACTAAATATAGTATTGATATAAATATATTATAATATTAAAATTATTAAATTTAATAACTTTATATATATATATATATATATATATATATATATATATATATATATATATATATATATATATATATATATATATATATATATATATATATATATATATATATATATATATATATATATAGATATATATATATTAATTAACTCTAGATATATATGGGAGGGAAGAACAAATACATATGATAGAGGTGGAGAAATAGAGGGAGTGACAAGGAAGAGATGAGGGGAGAGGAGGAATGAAGATAGAAATGGAGAGGAGAGAGAGAGGTAGAGAATGGTATGAGAGGGAGAGGGAGACATAAATATGGAGGTGGGAGAGAGAGAGAAGGAGAGAGGGAGGGAGAATGAGAAAGGATTGGAGAGAGAGAGAGAGAGAGAGAGAGAGAGAGAGAGAGAGAGAAGGTAGGAGAGAAAGGGAGAGCGAGGAAGGATGAGAGGAGGAGAAAGGGAGGGATAGAGAGACTGAGTTGGAGGAGGAGAGAAGAAGAAATGGAGTGATATAGTAACATAGTTGGAGAGAGAGATAGACTGATGGGGGAAGAGAGAGGATTTGAGGGCAGAGAGAGAGAGAGAGAGGGGGGAGGGGGTGAATATAGAGGGAGGGAGACGATAAAGGGAGAGAGAGGAAGAGAGTGATGGGGGAATATAGAGGATTTTAGGGGAAATAGAGGGAGACAGAGTGAGTGATGGGTGAAGAGAGAGGGAGGTAGGAGAGAAAGGGAGAGAGAGGAAGGAAAATAGAGGGGACTTGAGAGAGAGGAGGAGAGAGGGAGGGATAGAGAGATGGATATGGATGGGGAGAGACAAAGGGATAGAGACATGGAGTTGGAGGGGGAGAGAGAGATGCATAGAGAGATGGAGCTGGATGGGGAGAGAGGGAGGGAAGAAGAAATACATAGAGAGTAACAAGTGGAGAGATAGAGGGAGTGACATGCGAGATACGGAGAGAGAGTGTGTATGTTTGGGGGTGAGATAAATAGATAGAATAATAGATGGAGAGAATGGGGGAGAGAGGGAGAGAGAGATTCATATAGTGACAAAGTTAGAAGGTGAAGAGAGAGAGAGAGAGAGAGAGTTCGGAGAGAAAGGAAGAGAAAGAGTGGAGAGAGGTAGGGATAGAGAGATGGAGATGGATGGGGAGAGAGAGGGAGGTAAGAAGAAAGACATAGAGAGTGAAAGTTGGAGAGAGAGAGAGAGAGAGAGAGAGAGAGAGAGAGAGAGAGGGAGTGATAAGGAAGATCGAGGGAGAGTGAGAGTGGATAGCAGGATGGAAGAGAGATAGAAGCATAGGAGAGGGAGGGAAGACGAACAGAGAGAGAGGGAGGGAGAGGAGGGAGTGATAGACAGATAGATTGGAGAAAGAGAGTGTATGTTTTGAGGTTGATATAGAGAGACAAAGGGATATAGAGATATATATGGAAGGTGAAGACAAAGAAGAGATAGATGGAGACATGGATGGAGGAACTAAGAGATTGATAAATATGGAGTGACAGTGGGTGTGTGTTTGTGGGGGTGAGATAAAGAGACAAAGAAGGAGAGATGGAGGGACATATAGATATATATGGAGGGGTAAGGAGGGAAGAATATTTCCTACAATAGATGCATTGATTTTAGTGTAGATGGTGATTTCTAATCCTATTTGATTGCTTGCACTAGATACATTGATTTTAGTGTGGATTTTGATTTCTAATGATATTTGATTACTTGCACTAGATGCATTGATTTCAATGTAGATGATTTCTAATTCTATTTGATTTCTTGCACTAAATGCATTGATTTCAGTGTAGATGGTGATTTCTAATTCAAAGATGTAATTGGATTTATGATGGTACATTAGTTTTAAAGTTATTGGATTAATAGTGTGCATTGATTTCAGTGTAAGCAACGTAGAACAATTTTTGTGTTATGGTAATTAAACCTAATAATATTGGAGAGCAAGAGAGACAAGGTATGATGTTTACTATAACAAATCGAGCTAAATATTTAAATTGTTTATGATTTATGATTTCTACTGTCCTTTTCATATAATCGATATGGAAAGATGACAAAAAGGGTGACAATAGGAATAGTAAATAATTTGAGATTGATCACAATGAAGGGTATTTCTAATTTACTACATTCTTATTATTCACATTTTCTATCATTCAATATTATTACATTGTCACTTTGCATTCAAAATTTTATTTCATCATTTTTCATCATAAAAGTTATTTTACAATATTTATCATCTCAACAAACTAGGTAACTAAGAAAATTTAAAATTAAAATGCATCGATAAATCTCAAACATATTTAGCATATTTAAAATGGTTATACTAATATTATATGTATTTACATATTATTGATAAAATTAATCATATGTTCCTCATATTATTGATAGATTTTCCTTGGTCACACATGACTGAAACCAGCCTAGATCCATCTTAACTCTGGATCTATCAAGCGTCGAGAGGGATCAAATATCTCGAGGTGAAAACCTTTCCTCATGTTTTGCACTCAAAAAGGAGGTTTGCACCTCTAGAGATTTGATCCCTCTGGGCACTTGATAGATCCAGAGTTAAGATGGATCTAGGTTGGTATCACTCAATGGTCATGGTCATGATATTGGTATAGGTTGTAATTACTTGTTTAATTATGCCTAACTTAGTTCAGGAAATCAATAAGGCCAAGGATTGATAAATGAAAAAGCATTGCAAGTTACTAATATAGCTTGCATTTCCACATTTCCACATTAGCTAACCTTAACTTCCATATCGTGATTGATTACTTATTACTAATATGCTTGTTCTTACTAGTAGTGGGATTCTTGTGTCACTCAATTTTCATGATATTGGTATAAGTTGTAATTACTTGTTTAATTATGCCTAACTTAGCTCACACAATCAATAAGGCCAATGATTGATAAAAGACAAAGCATTGCAAGTTACTATTATAGCTTGCATTTCCATATTAGCTAACCTTACGTCTATATAATGAGGAGAAGGCCATGTATAAACCCCAAAAAAGTGGGATTGTTGTGTCACTCAATTGTCATGTATAAACCCCAAAAAAGGTGGGATTCTTGTGTCACTCAATTGTCATGATATTGGTATAAGTTGTAATTTCTTGTTTAATTATGCCTAACTTAGTTCACACAATCAATAATGCCAATGATTGATACAAGACAAAGCATTGCAAGTTACTAATATAGCTTGCATTTCCATATTAGCTAACCTTACGTCTATATAATGAGAAGAAGCCCATGTATAAACACCAAAAAAATTGATTGATCTTAACTGGGTTTGAAATTGCGACTTCTACATTGCATGACAAATGATTTTACCATTAGATCATATGTACAACTTGTGTAATTTATCCTTTTACTATACAATTTAATTATTTTATATGTATTTATTTTATAAAATTATAAATCTTAACTAATGGTGTAAGATATGTAAAGGCGCTTTACAGCTCAGTATATAGCGATGTGTAGATGTAATGTGGGAAATGTAATGTAAAATTTTGATATGTCAGAGTATAAGGAGATGTGTAGATGTAATGTGAGAATGTAATGTAAACTTTTGATATGTCGGATTATAATTAAGGAGATGTGTAGATGTAATGTGAGAAGTGTAATGTAAACTTTTGATATGTCAGAGTATAAGGAGATGTTTAGATGTAAGGTGAGAAATGTAATCTAAACATTTGATGTGTCGAAGTATAAGGCACATGTGTAGATGTAATGTGAGAAATGTAATGTAAACATTTGACGTGTCAGAGTATAAGACACATGTGTAGATGTAATGTGAGAAATGTAATGTAAGTAAATATTTGAAATGTACTGTGGGTATATTTTTATTTATTTACATAGAGTATGGTAAATAAATAAAATCTCTTTTTATACTTACTCTAGAGGTATGGTAAATTGTTGAGATTCAACAAGATGATGAGCCTAATGAAAATTAAGCACCTTCACTAGGTGGGGCCCGTAGGCTATTTTTAGGTGTATGTCTATTTTTAGAATGGTGAGCATATTCTAAAATTAGTAGGATGCTGATTCTAAATGGTTGAGAAAAATTATATCTTTGGATGAATTTCTATTTTTAGAATATGGGCGAAGTCTATTTATAACTCTCTAATATAAAAATAGAATGCATGTCCATTATTATTAGCCCTTAATAATAATCAGAGAATAAATAGTAACTTATTCTCTTGGAGCACTTTATTTCAGTGAACAGATGTGGCACATCAGTAGGCTAAAGGAATTATGAAATTCCTAGGGTGGTTGGTCACTCATGCATGGAGGACTTCATTATAACTGACAATGGCAACTTGTAACAGAGTTGGAAGAGTAGTTATGTGAGTTGTTATTTAGTTTAAATCAGTTAAGTGAGTTAAACTCAGTTGTGCTAGTTGTAACTAAAGATAAACTAGTGAATATGAGTGAATTAATTAGTTAATTAATTCACAACTATTGTCTTACTTGCAACTGAACAAATACAACAGTTAACTACTTGCATGTCAGATCCAGTGGAGACCCAGTGGAGAGATAGGTGAAAGGGTGAGATGGACTATCAATTGTGACTATAGTGATGCATTCAATGCATCTACACATACATTTGAAATTCCAATGAGGATTTCACAGTGAAATCAAGGTAATATCGAATTCATTCTGGGATGTTCTTCAGCAGGGATTGCGTAGTGGAGGCAGGTTGTCATGAGGCAAGAAATTGGTGCATAGATATGTAAATTTCTACATGACAGTGTGTGACGATTGTATATTGTACTGAGAGCTCTATGAGCTGAGCTTTGTATGATATTGTTACATGTTCCATTGATATACATAATATATGATAGTTGGGGTTTTAGATTTAATATTTCCTGGTAAAACATCTTGTTATGTGTGATTGATTTTGCTTCATATGTGTTTTTCAATTGGCGATTTAATTTCCACAAAGAGTTAAGTGGAAGGATTCTGTATTTAACATAAGATTAAATTGTTAGATTAGGAAAATATGGAAATCCATTATTGTGTTTATAAATTTCTACATGGTATCAAATCAATGTTAATCACTGGAGATTGCAATATTGAACCAGTGTTGAGTTTTGTGCTAGTGGGCAATTTGAATTTACTGCAAGAATTTCTTGGTGCGACAGTTGAATAAACATTGAAATGGATTTCAATGGGTTGTGGTTGAATTATGCACTTGAGGGAAGCTCTAACTACATAGCCTGGAAGGACAGGATGGAGGCGGTGCTTGAAGATAATGGTCTGAATGAGTTCATCGATAGCTATGTTCCTAAGCCCACTTCGACAGATGCAGAATTACTTGACGCCTGGAAAAAAAAAGTAGCGAAGACAAGAAGAATTATGTTGGAAGGTGTGAAACACCATATTGTGTCAAGAATTCACAGGAAAGCCACTCCACTTGCAATGTGGAAGGCTTTGATAGATATTTTCCAAAGCAGCAACGACCATAGGAAGTTGGCGCTGAAAGATAAACTCAGAAAAATCAATATGGAGAAGGGTGACAATATTCCAAAGTATCTCACAAAGTTTTTCCAATGTAGGGATGAGCTGGGGAGTGTGGGAATTACAATTGCGGATGATGATTTGGTGAGCTTGGCTCTCCTTGGGCTTCCAAAGAGTTGGCATAGTTATCAAGGCTCTGTCAATGGGTGGGAGAAATTGCCGGATTGGGAGCGACTTTGGTCGGATCTAGTGTAGGAGTAGATAAGGCGGAGTACCAGGGATGGCTATTCATCAAAACATGATGATGAAGAGGATTGTGCTTTGGCTGCCAAAGCAAGGAAAGGGAAGGGGAGGAAATCCCATCCAAAATCCGAGGCTAGAGGCAAGAAGATGGCTTTATTGAAGGTGAAGTGTTTTCATTGTCACAAACATGGGCATCTCGCCACTAACTACCCACAGAAAAAGAAGAATAAGAACGTTGTTGGAGCTACAGCTGGTGAGGCCCTTGCCTCACAATTTGAACTTGATTTCTCTTTGATTGCATGCTTGGTTTCAAGAGCAATGGGATCGGTGTGGTATCTTGATAGTGGTGCTTCCTTCCACATGATGGGAGATAAGGAGTTGTTCAGTGACTTGGAGGAGAAAAATCTTCAAATGCATATAGATATGGGTGACGATGGTAGATACAGTGTGACCGACATTGGAACCATTACCTTTGAGAGGGAGTCAGGTAAACCATTTCGGTTGAAAGATGTTATGCATGTACCAGGTCTGAAGAAGAACTTGGTCTCAGTCGCGATGTTAGAGGATAGAGGTTATGATGTTGTTTTCAGTGAGGGAAAAGCTTTCCTACGACATAAAACAACAGGTCAAACCAAGAGGATAGGGATTCAAGTTAATAATCTCTATGAGATGGAGGTAGATGGCTGCGCTACAATTATGGGCAAAGAAGAAGAAGTGGTGAGCCAGGATGAGGGCGAATTATGGCATAGGAGATTGGGCCATCTTCACCATGGCGCCCTGAAGATTTTGCATCATATTTCTACTAGACTTCCAAAGGGTACACTTGCGCAGTTAGGTCAGTGCAAGGGATTTACTTTGGGAAATTTTGTGAAGACCACCTTTCATGAAAAGGATAACCGTGCCTCGGTGATCCTAGAGAGAATTCACACAAACGTGTGTGGACCATTCTTGGTTGCTTCAAAAACAAAATACAGGTATTATGTTATTTTTGTTATGACTATTCACGTAGATGCTGGATATTCTTAATGCTGAAGAAGGATCAAACATTCTCAAAGTTCTGTGAGTTAAAAGCATTGGTGGAGAAGGAGTCAGGGAAGAAATTGAAGGCTCTACAGCGCGATAATGGTGGTGAATATATCTCGAACGGATTCAAATAATTTTGTAGCAAAGAAGGAATTAGAAGAGAACTCATAGTGCCTCATAACCCATAGTAGAATTGGGTCATGGAGAGGAAGAACAGAACGATCACAGGTGCTGCACGAGCTATGCTACATGACCAAGGCCTACCGATGCACTTGTGGGCATAAGCATGCAACACTGCAGTTTATGTGCAAAACTGTTGTCCTCATAGAGTACTTGGCATGAGTACACCTGAAGAAGCTTTTACTAGTAAGAAGCCAGATGTTTCTCATTTAAATATTTTCAGCTCACTTGTTTATGTTCATGTGACCAAGAACGCCAGGAAGAAGCTAGAGCTGATTGTAGAAGTTCGGATATTTGTGGGGTACACAGGAACACCCCATAATTATTATGTGTATTTTCCAAAGAGTCATATGAATGTGGTGCGACGGGATATAAAATTAAATGAGGAGAAAGCCATGAAGTTGTCTCTTGAGAGGGAGTTACACTTGCATGCATAGGAGGAACTAATTGTTTCCAAAGATGAGCCTCAAGATGTGGATCAGCCACAGGAGGATGATCATGGAGTGGAGGAGTCCACTCACGCAGAGCCAAACATTAGAACTGGCAGAAGGCGTACCACAGAAGTTGAGAGGCTAAAGCTTGATGCGACACAGAATGTAGGATCCCCTACTTCACAGCGTAGACAGAGACAGACACTTGACTGATTCACTAGATACATGGCTCTCATGAGCAAGCATATCGTGACAGAGCCATCTTCCTTTGAGGAATTAGCACAGGAGCCCACATGGGTAGATGCCATGGTGGAGGAGTATGACTCCATTGTCAGAAACAGTGCTTGGGAAATTGTTCCAAGGCTGGTTGGTAAATCAATGGTAGGTTCAAGATGGATCTACAAGGTAAAGCAAGTTGTTGGTGGGAGCATCAAGAAGTATAAGGCAATATTTTTTGCACAGGGCTTCTAACAGATTGAGGGGATTGATTATGAAGAAACCTTTGCGCCTGTCGCACGGTAACCATCCTTGCTCTCTCAGCGGAGATGGGTTGGCACATTCATCATATGGATGTGAAGACTGTGTTCCTTAATGGGACCATTGAGGAAGAAGTGTACATTGAGCAGCCTGAAGGATTTGAGATCTTCAGTGGCGAGTCGCATGTGTTCAGACTCAAAAGAGCATTTTATTGTTTGAAGCAAGCACCCTATGCTTGGTACACTCAGATCGACAGCTATTTCATTGGACTTGGCTTCACCAAGAGTGAGGTGGATGAAAATCCATACTAGATTGTGGTGGAGGGTAAGCTTTTAATCATTGTTCTTTATGTTGATGATTTAATACTGACTGGTGATGAGAAGCTGATACACTCATGCAAGGAGGACCTTGCAAAGGAGTTTGAGATGAAGGATATGGGTCTCCTTCATTATTTCCTTGGATTGGAAATATGGCAGCTAGAAGGTGAAATATTTGTGTCTCAAGGCAAGTATGCTCGGGAGATACTCGGTAAGTTTCACATGGAGGACTGCAAACCCATGAATACTCCTCTTCCAAGAAATTGGAGGAAAGATGATGCTACATCGAAAGAGGTAGTGGATGCTACTTTCTATCGACAGTTGGGGGGTTCGCTCATGTATTTAGTTAATACAAGACCAGACATATGCTATGTGGTGAACTAGCTTAGTCAAGCGATGGTTATGTCTACCAAGTTCTTTTGGAAGGTAGGCAAGCATGTCCTGAGATATGTCAGGGGAAAATTTGAGTATGGATTATGGTATAGAGAGACGAATGAGGTGAAGTTGCATGGCTTCATGGATGCAGATTGGGAAAGCAGCCCAATGGACAGAAAGAGCACATCAGGAGGGGTTTTTAGTATTAGATCTACAGTTGTTTCTTGGTACAGCATGAAACAAAGATCCGTGGCACTTAGTTCAGTGGAAGCAAGTCAAGCTGCATATGAGGCTATCTAGATGAGGAAGATCCTGGTCGGTTTGTTCGGTTCTCATTTAGATCCTACAGTGATACATTGTGATAATCAAAGTTGCATTAAACTCTCGATTAATCCTGTGTTTCATGATATATCTAAGCATATAGATATCTGGTATCATCATATTAGAGATTGTGTGCAGCGGAAGATCATGTTGCTTCAGCACATTCCAACGGAAGATCAGGATGCAGATATTCTAACGAAGGCGCTCACCAGGAGAAAATTCGAATACCATATAGACAGGATCGGGGTGAAGGATAATCTGTATCTTGTTGAGAGGGAGTGTTGAGATTCAACAAGATGATGAGCCTAGTGAAAATTAAACACCTTCACTAGGTGGGGCCTACAGGCTATTTTTAGGTGTATGTCTTTTTTTTGAATGGCGAGCATATTCTAAAATTAGCAGGATGCTGATTCTAGATGGTTGAGAAAATTCTATATTTGGATGAATTTCTATTTTTAGAAGATGGGAAAAGTCTATTTATAGATCGCTAATCTAAAAATAGAATGCATGTCAATTATTATGAGCCCTTAATAATAATCAGACAATAAATAGTAACTTATTCTCTTGGAGCACTTTATTTCAGTTAAAAGATGTGGCACATCAGTGGGCTAAAGGAATTACACAATTCCTAAGGTGGTTGGTGATTCATGCATGGAGGACTTTGTTATAATTGACAGTGACAAGTTTTAACAGAGTTGGAAGAGTAGTTATGTGAGTTGTTATTTAGTTTAACTCAGTTGTGCTAGTTGTAACTAAAGATACACTAGTGAAAGATGAGTGAATTAATTGTTAATTAATTCACAAGTAGTGTCTTACTTTCAACTGAAAATACAGTAGTTAACTACTTGCATGTCAGATCCAGTGGAGACCCAGTGGAGAGATAGGTGAAAGGGTGAGATGGACTATCAGTTGTGACTATAGTGATGCATTCAATGCATATACATAGACATTAGAGATGCCAATGATTATTGCTCAATGCAATCAAGGCAATATCGAATTCATTTAGGGATCTTCTTCAGCAGGGATTGCACAGTGGAGGCAGGCTGTCAGGAGGCAAGAAATTGGTGCATAGATATGCAAATTTCTGCATGACAGTGTGTGATGATTATATATTGTACTGAGAGCTCTATGAGCTGAGATTTGTATGATATTATTACATGTTCCATTGATATACATAATATATGATAGTTGGGGTTTTTAGCTTTAAGATTTCTCGGTAAAGCATCTTGTTATGTGCAATTGATTCTGCGTCATATATGTTCTGGAATTGGTGATTTAATTTCCGCAAAGAAATAAGTGGAAGGATTCTTTATTTAACATAAGATTAAATTGTTAGATCAGGAGAATTCGGAAATACATTATTGTGTTTATAAATTTCTACATAAATCTCTTTTTATACTTACTTAGGGGGGGTATGGTGAATAAATAAAACTTTTTTTTATATTTACTCCATAAACCTCTTTATATTAAAAAAACTTAAATTTTTTTTTATATTTTGGTGAACCCTATGAGAAAAATACCATTTTAATACCATGGGCTAAATACCGCAGGCCAAATACCATATTTATAAAAGAGGTATGGTAAATAAATAAAATATTAATAAACTATAGGTATGGTAAATAAATCAAACCTCTTTTTATATTTACTCCATAATCCTATTTATATTTAGGAACACTCAAAAAAGAGGTTTTATTTAGGTGAATCCTCTGAGCGAAATATCATGGGCCAAATTATTTTTAATACCATGCCAAAAAAACATTATTAACCCTAATATTAATTTGAAAATATTAATATTATTATTATTAGTAATTCTAATATTCACATTAATATTTTTATATTTACTTCTTAAACCTCGATAGATTTTCCTTGGTCACACATGACTGAAGCCAACTTAGATCCATCTTAACTATGGATCTATCAAGCACCGAGAGGGGTCAAATCTCTCGAGGTGAAAACCTTTCCTCAAGTTTTTCACTCAAAAAAGAGGTTTTCACCTCTAGATATTTGATCCCTCTTAGCGCTTGATAGATCCAGAGTTAAGATGGATCTAGGCTAGTATCACTCAATGGTCATGGTCATGATATTGATATAAGTTGTAATTACTTGTTTAATTATGCCTAACTTAGTTCAGGAAATCAATAAGGCCAAGGATTGATAAAAGACAAAGCATTGAAAGTTACTAATATAGCTTGCATTTCCACATTTCCACATAGACAAAGAGAGTGTATGTTTTGAGGTTGATATAGAGAGACAAAGTGTATAAATTATACAAAATACATATATGTCCTGGATTCTCTTGATATTACAATATGTTACTGTTAAATATAGAATCGCTTCTACTTATCTTTGCGGAAATTTAAAACACAATAGCCAATTATAATATCATGAAGAAAATCAATCACACACAACACAGATAATTTAATGGGGAAAGCTTATAGCTAAAAACCCCACTATCTTCTGTTGTATATTATATCATGGATCATGAAAAAATTCATACAAAGCTCCAATCCAAGAGCTCTTAGTACATGAACTAATTGTCTCACATTGTCATACAAAAATTGGCAAATCACTTGTTCAGTTTACTGTCTCCAGACAACCTGCCTCCACTGCGCAATCCCTAAATGAATGCAATATTTCCTACCTTGAATGCGCAATCCTCATGGGCACATCCAATGTGTGTGTGGTTGCATGTGTGGAACTGGATAATGTCACAACTGATAGTTTACTTCCCTTTCACCTAGAACTCAACTGGGTCTCCACTGGATCTAACATGCATGCAATTAGTAATAGTAAATCTTCAGTTGCATGTGAGACCACTGATTGTGAATTAATTAATAATTAATTCTATTGATCTCTCACTAGTGTATCTTCAATTACAACTAGCACACCTGAGTTTAACTCACTTAATTGAGTTAAAATACTTTAAAACTTTCCTAGTTTCACTTCCAACTCTATTACAACTTTGAATCACTCAGCTACAACTAAGTCAACTTTGCTTCCTATTGTACCAAGAAAAAACCGTAGATCCGATACTAAAGATCCCCCCTGATGTGCTCTTTCTATCTGATGGACTACTCGCCCAATCTGCATTCGTGAAGCCATGCAAATTCACTCCATTCGTCTGTCTATACCATAAACCATACTCTGATGTGCCCCTTAGGTATCTCAGGACATGCTTACTCACCCCAAAAGAGCTTGGTAGGATTAACCATAGCTTGACTCAGCTAGTTAACCGCATAGCAAATGTCTGGTCTCGTTTTCACTAGATACATTAGCGAACCCACTAACTGTTGATAGATAATAGCATCCACTACTTCTCTAGAAGTAGCATCCTCTCTCCTCCAGTTTCCTGGAAGAAGAGAATACATGGGTTTGCAGCCCTCCATGTGAAACTTTCCCAGTATCTCCCTTGCATACTTTCCTTGAGACACAAAAATTTCACCATCTCGCTGCCTTATTTCCAATCTAAGGAAATAATGAAGGGTGCCCATATCCTTCAGTTTGAACTCCCTTGCAAGATACTCCTTGCATGAGTGTATCAACTACTCATCACCAATCAATATTAAATCCTCAACATAAAGAAAAATGATTAAAATCTTACCCTCTGCTGCAATTTGGTATAGGTTTGCATCTGCAACACTTTTGGTGAAGCCCAGTCCGGTGAAATAGCTGTCTATCCAAGTGTACCAAGCACGAGGTGCTTGCTTCAGCCCATACAATGCTCTTTTGAGTCGGCATACATGTGACTCAATGTTGAAGATATCGAAACCTTTAGGTTGCTCTATGTACACCTCTTCCTCAATGATCCCATTGAGAAACACAGTTTTCACACCATCTGACGAATGCGCTAGCCCATCTATGCTGAGAGAGCAAGGATGGATCTTATGGAAGAATACCTTGAGACATGTGCAAAGGTCTCTTCATAATCTATCCCCTCGATCTGTGAGAAGCCCCAGGCCACAAATCTGGCCTTGTATTTCTCCACACTCCCATCACCAACTTGCTTTACCTTTTAGATCCATCTTGAACCTACCACTGATTTATCAATCGGCCTTGGAACAATTTCTCAATCACTGTTTTTAACAATGGAGTCATACTCCTCCACCATTTCATCTACCCATGTGGGCTCCTACACTGCTTCCTGAAAGGATTATGGTTTAGTCACAATACATTTTCTCATGAGAGCCATGTATCCATTAAATCGGTCAGGAGACTGTCTTTGTCTATGTTGTGAAGTAGGGGCTCCTACATTCTGTGCAGCATCAAGTCTCAGCCTATTAGCTTCCATGGCACGCCTTCTACCATTCTTATGGATGGCTCTGCGTGAGTGAACTCCTCCACTACATGAACCTCCTCATGTGGCTGATCCACATCTTGAGACTCATCTTTAGGAACTAGCAATTCATCCTCCACATGCAAGTCCAACTCCCTCTCAAGCGACAACCGCATGGCTTTCCCCTCATCAAATTTTATATCCCATCACAAAATAGTCATTATGTTTTTTGGCAAATACACACGATAATTATGGGGTGTTTCTGTGTACCCACAAAAATCCCAACTTCAACAGTCAGCTCCAGCTTCTTCCTAGCGTCCTTGGTCACATGCACATAAACAGAGTAGCCAAAAATCTTAAAGTGTGAAACATCTAGTTTCTTACCAGTGAAATCTTCTTCAAGTGTACTCATGCCAAGTACTCTATGAGGACAACGATTTTGCACATAAAATGCAGTGTTGCATGCTTCTGTCCATAAATGCATTGGTAGGACCTCATCATGCAACATCACTCTTGCTGCACCCACGATCATTCTTTTCTTCCTCTCCGCGACCCCATTTTGTTGTGGGTTATGAGGCGCTATGGGTTCTCTTTTAATTCCTTCTTTGCTTTAGAAGTTCTTGAATTCGTTAGAGATGTATTCTCCACCATTATCTCTCCTAAGAGCCTTTACTTGCTTCCCCGACTCTTTCTCCACCAATCCCTTAAACTCACAGAACTTTGAGAATGTTTGATCCTTCTTCTGCATGAAGAGGATCCAGCATTTACGAGAAAAGTCATCAACAGATATTACATAGTACTTATGTTTTGCTGTTGAAGAAACCAAGAACGGTCCACACACGTCTGTGTGAACTCTCTCAAGGATCCTCGAAGCACGGTTCTCGTTCTCAGGAAATGTGGACTTTACATACTTCCCCATGGTGCAACCCTTGCACTGATATAACTAAGCAAGTGTTCCCTTCTTTGTCGTGGCATCCAAAGCACAATCATCTTCATCATCATGCTTTTATGAAGATCCATCTCTAGTGTTTCACTTGAACTCCTCCTACACCAGATCCGACCACAGTCGTTCCCAATCCAGAAATTTTTCCTGTCTGTTGGCAAAGTCGTCATAACTGTGCCAACTCTTAAGAATTCCTAAGAGAGACAAGATCACCAAATCATCATCAACAACAGTTATTCCCACACTCCCCAGTTCATCCTGATATTGGACAAAATTTGTGAGATACTTTGGAATAGTTTCGCCCTTTTCCATCTTGATCTTTGTGAATTTATCTTTGAGCACCAGTTTCCTATGGTCGTTGTTGCTTTGGAATAGATCCATCAGAGCCTTCTACATAGCATATGGTTTGTCTTTCCCATGGAGGCTTGAGACAATGTGGTCTCACACTCCCTCCAACAGGATCCTCCTCGCCTTTGCCACTTTCTTTTGACATGCATCAAGATTGGCAACATTTGACAAAGAAAGCTTAGGAACATCATTGTCAATGAATTCCTTCAAGCCATTGTCTTCAAGTACTTCCTCCATCATGTCCTTCCAAGAAATGTAGTTTGAGCTGCCCTCAAGTACATACTCTAACCTGAAGCCATTGAAAGACATTTCGATCTTGAATCAGCTGTAGCACCAAGAAATTATTTCTGCAAATTCAAATTCTTTCCACCAATAAAATCAACTCCTCCTTCACTACTGCAATTTCCTGTGCTCTGATACTATGTAGAAATTATACAAAATACATGTATTTCCTAGATTCTCCTGATCTAAAAATATGCTACTGTTAAATACATAATCTCTTCTACTTATCTTTGTAGAAATTTAAAACACAATCTCCAATTACAATATCATGAAGAAAGATCAATAACACACAACACAGATAATTTACCAGGGAAATATTATAACTAAAAACCCCACTATCCTCTATTGTATATTATATCATGGATCATGAAACAATTACATACAAAGCTCCAACACAAGAGCTCTCAGTACATGAGCTAATTGTCTCACAGTGTCATACAAAATTTGGCAAATGACTTGCTCAATTTACTGTCTCTAGACAACCTGCCTCCACTGTGCAATCCTTGAATGAATGAAATATTTCCTACCTTGACTGCACAATCCTCATGGGAACATCCAATGTGTGTGTGGTTGCATGTGTGCAACACAATAATGTCACAATTGATAGTTTACTTCCCTTTCACCTAGAACTCAACTAGGTCTCGATTGGATCTGACATGCATGAAGTTAATAATAGTAAATCTTCAGTTGCATGTGAGACCACTGATTTTGGATTAATTAATAATTAATTCACTTAATCTATCACTAGTTTATCTTCAGTTACAACTAGCACAACTGAGTTTAACTCACTTAATTGAGTTAAACTACTTTAAAACTTTCATAACTGCACTTCCAACTCTGTTACAACTTCGAATCACTCAGTTACAACTAAGTCAACTTGCATGTCCCACCAACCAAGCACTTAACTCGAAATTCCTTTAGCTAACTAATTTTTCACTTTAGTTAACTATATCCAAGTGCTCATTGAGAATAGAATATAGTTTATTGTCCAACTAATATTAAGGAATAATAATAGTAGACATGCATTCTATAAATAGAATTTGCACATACATCTATAAATAGACATACACCTAAGAATATCCTGAGCCTCCATCCTAGTGTTGGTGCTTAATTTTCACCATGATCTTCTTGTTGAATCTCAACGCTTCCTCTCAACAAGAAAGAGATTATCCTTCACCCTGATCTTGTCTCTATGGTATTTGAATTTGCTCCTGGTGAGTGCCTTCGTTAGAATATCTACATCCTGATCTTCCGTGGGAATGTAATGAAGCAAAATGATTCTCCTCTGCACACAAACTCTGAGAAGATGGTACTGGATATCTATATTCTTAGATCTATCATGAAACACGGGATTAATAGATAGTTTAATGCAACTGTGATTATCACAATGAATCACTGTCGAATCCATATGAGAACCAAAAAAACCAACCAAGATCTTTCTCGTCCAGATAGCCTCACATGAAAATATACTCGCTGCCATGTATTCTGCTTCCACTAAATTGAGTTCCATGGATCTCTGCTTCCTCCGGTACCAAGAAAAAATTGTAGATCCGACACTAAATATCCCCCCTAATGTGCTCTTTCTATCCCATGGATTGCCCCCCCAATCAACATCCATGAAGCCATGCAACTTCAATCCATCTGTCTGTGTGTACCATAAACCATACTTTGATGTGCCCCTCAGGTATCTCATGACATGCTTACTCGCCTTCCAAAAGAGCTTGGTAGGATTAACCATAGCTTGACTCAGCTAGTTAACCGCATAGCAAATGTCTGGTCTCATGTTTACTAGATACATTAGCGAACCCACTAACTGTCGATAGATAGTAGCATCCACTACCTCTCCATAAGTAGCATCCTCTCTCCTCCAGTTTCCTGGAAGAGGAGTATCCATGGGTTTGCAGCCCTCCATGTGAAACTTACCCAAGATCTCCATTGCATACTTTCCTTGAGACACAAAAATTTCACCATATCGCTGCCATATTTCCAATCCAAGGAAATAATGAAGGATGCACATATTCTTCATTTCAAACTCCCTTGCAAGATACTCCTTGCGTGAGTGTATCAACTGCTCATCGTCAATCAATATTAAATCATCAACATAAAGAAAATTATTAAAATCTTACCCTCCACCACAATTTGGTATATGTTTGCATCTCCTTCACTTTTGGTGAAGCCCAATCGAGTGAAATAGTTGTCTATTTGAGTGTACCAAGCACGGGGTGCTTGCTTAAGCCCATACAATGCTCTTTTGAGTCGGCACACATGTGACTCACTGTTGAAGATCTCGAAACCTTCAGGCTGCTCTATGTACACCTCTTCCTCAATGATCCCATTGAGAAACGAAGTTTTCACATCCATCTGATGAATGCGCCAGCCCATATATGCTGAGAGAGCAAGGATGGATCTTATGGAAGAATACCTTGCGACATGTGCAAAGGTCTCTTCATAATCTATCCCATCGATCTGTGAGAAGCACCGGGCCACAAATATGGCCTTGTATTTCTCCACACTCCCATCAACATCTTTTTTTACCTTGTATATCCATCTCAAACCTACCAATGATTTATCAACGGGCCTTGGAACAATTTCCCAAGCACTGTTTTTTACAATGGACTCATATTCCTCCACCATTGCATCTACCCATGTGGGCTCCTACACTGCTTCCTGAAAGGAAGATGGTTCAGTCACAATAAATTTTCTCATGCGAGCCATGTATCCAGTAAATCGGTCAGGAGACTGTCTTTCTCTACGTTGTGAAGTAGGGGCTCCTACATTCTGTGCAGCATCAAGTCTCAGCCTATCAGCTTCCGTGGTACACCTTCTTCCATTTCTGATGGATGGCTATGCATGAGTGGACTCCTCCACTCCATGAACCTCCTCATATGGCTGATCCACATCTTGAGACTCATCTTTGGGAACCAATAGTTTCTCCTCCGCATGCAAGTGTAGCTCCCTCTCAAGTGACAACCACATGGATTTCCCCTCATCAAATTTTATATCTCGTCTCACAAGAGTCATCTTGTTGTTTGGAAAATACACACGATAATTATGGGGTGTTTCTGTGTACCCCACAAAAATCCTAACTTCAACAGTCTACTCCAACTTCTTCCTGGCGTCCTTGGTCACATGCACATAAACATATAAGCCAAAAATCTCAAAGTGTGAAACATCTGGTTTCTTACCAGTGAAAGCTTCTTTAGGTGTAATCATGCCTAGTACTCTATGAGGACAACATTTTTTCACATAAACCGTAGTGTTTCATGCTTCCGCCCACAAATTAATTGGTAGGCCCTGATCATGCAACATTGCCGTAGAAGTTCTTAAATTTATTAGAGATGTATTCTCCACCATTATCACTCCTAAGAGCCTTCACTTGCTTCCCCGAATCTTTCTCCACCAATGCCTTAAACTCACAGAAATTTGAGAATGTTTAATCCTTCTTCTACATGAAGAAGATCTAGCATTTACGAGAAAAGTAATCAACAAATATTATATAGTACTTATGTTTTGCTATTGAAGCAACCGAGAATGGTCCACACACGTCTGTGTGGACTCTCCCAAGGATCCCTGAAGCATGGTTCTCCTTCTCATGAAAGGTGGAATTTTTATACTTCCCCATGGTGCAACCCTTGCACTGATCTAACTAAGCAAGTGCTCCCATTGGAAGTCCAGTAGATATTTGTTGCATGAATTTTGAGGCTCCATGATGAATATGGCCCAATCACCTATGCCATAATTCGCCCTCATCCCGGCTCACCACTTTTTCTGCCTTGACCATCATGGTAGCAGCCATCTACCTCTAGGTTGTAGAGATTCTTAACTCAAATCCCTATACTCTTGGCTTGAACCATTGTTTTATGTCCTAGGAAAGCTTTTCCATTGCTAAAAACAATGTCATAGCCTTTGTCATCCAACATTGCAACTGAGACCAAATTTTTCTTCAGACCTGGAACATGCATAACATCTCTCAATTGAAATGGTTTACCTGAATCCCTCTAAAAGGCAATGGTACCAATCCCAGTAGCATTGTATCGTGCATCGTCGCCCATCTCTATATTCATCCGAAGATCTTTCTCCTCCAAGTCACTGAAAAGTTCCTTATCTCTTGTCATGTGAAAGGAAACTCCACTATGCAAATACCACACCAATCCTAATGCACTTGACACCATTAATGCAATCAAGGAGAATTCAAGCTCAAATTGTGAGGCAAGGGCCTCACCAGTTACAACTCCAACAACCTTCTTTTTCTTCTTCTTTTGTGGACGGTTAGTAGCAAGATGTCCATATTCGTGATAGTGAAAACACTTCACCTTGGACATATCCAGCTTCTTTCCTTTAGACTCCAATTTAGAATGGAATTTCTTCCCCTTCCCCTTCTTTTCCTTGGCAACCAAAGCACAATCCTCTTCATCATCATTCTTTGATGAAGAGCCATCTCTCGTGTTTCGCCTGAACTCCTCCTGCACCATATTCGACCACAGTTGTTCCCAATCTGGAAATTTTTCCCGTCCTTTAGAAGAGTCCCCATAACCATGCCAACTCTTAGGAAGTCCCAAGAGAGCCAATCTCACCAAATCATCATCAGTAAAATTTATTCACACACTCCCCATTTCATCCCAACATTTGACAAACTTCGTGAGATACTTTGGAATGGTGTCGCCCTGTTCCATATTGATCTTTCTGAGTTTATCTTTGAGCGCCAATCTCCTATGGTCGTTGTTTCTTTGGAATAGATCCATCAAAGCCTTCCACATAGCATATGTCTTGGATTTCCCATGGAGGCTTGAGACAATGTGGTCTTGTACTCCCTCCAATAGGATCCTCCTCGCCTTTGCTAGTTTCTTTTTCCATGCATCAAGTTTGGCAACATCTCACAAAGCAAGCTTAGGAACATCATTGTCAATGAACTCCTTCAAGTCATTGTCTTTGAGTACTGCCTCCATCCTATCCTTCCAAGAAATGTAGTTTGAGCTGCCCTCAAGTACATACTCTAACCTCAAGCCAGTGAAATCCATTTCGATCTTGAATCAGCTGTAGCACCAAGAATTTATTTTTGCAAATTCAATTTCTTTCCACCAACAAACTCATCTCCTGCTTCACTACTGCAATTTCTTGTGCTCTGATACCATGTAGAAATTATACAAAATACATGTATTTCCTGGATTCTCCTGATCTAACAATATGCTATTGTTAAATACAGAATCGCTTCTACTTATATTTGTAGAAATTTAAAACACAATCGCCAATTACAATATCATGAAGAAAGATAAATCACACACAACACAGATAATTTACTGGGGAAAGCTTATAGCTAAAAACCCCACTATATTCTATTGTATATTATATCATGGATCATGAAATAATTACATACAAATCTCCAATACAAAAGCTCTTAGTACATGAGCTAATTGTCTCACAGTGTCATACAAAAATTGGCAAATCACTTGCTCAATTTACTGTCTCTAGACAACCTGTCTCCACTGCGTAATCCCTGAATGAATGCAATCTTTCCTACCTTGACTATGAAATCCTCATGGGCACATCCAATGTGTGTTTTTTCATGTGTGCAACTTGATAATGTCACAACTGATAGTTTACTTCCCTTTCACCTAGAACTCAACTGGGCCTCCATTGGATCTAACATGCATGCAATTAATAATAGTAAATCTTCAGTTGCATGTGAGACCACTGATTGTGAATTAATTAATAATTAATTCACTTGATATTCAGTTACAACTAGCACAATTGAGTTTAACTCACTTAATTGAGTTAAACTACTTTAAAAATTTCATAACTGCACTTCCAACTCTGTTACAACTTCGAATCACTCAGTTACAACTAAGTCAACTTGCATGTCCCACCAACCAACCACTTAACTCGAAATTCCTTTAGCTAACTAATTTTCCACTTCAGTTAACTACTTCCAAGTGCTCATTGAGAATAGAATATAGTTTATTGTGCAACTAATATTAAGGGATAATGATAGTAGACATGCATCTATAAATAAAATTTACACATACATCTATAAATAGACACACACCTAAAAATAGCCTGAGCCTCCATCCTAGTGTAGGTGCTTAATTTTCACTAGGATCTTCTTGTTGAATCTCAACATAAAGGGATATAGAGACATAGATGGAAGGTGAAGACAAAGAAGAGATATATGGAGACAGGGAGGGAGAAACTGAGAGATTGATAAATACGGAGTGAGAGAGAGAGTGTGTTTGTGGGGTTGAGATAAAGAGACAAAGAAGGAGAGATGGAGGGACATATAGATATATATGGAGGGGGGAGAGAGGGAGGAATATTTCTTACAATATATGCATTGATTTCATTGTAGATGGTGATTTCTAATCCTATTTGATTGTTTGCACTAGATGCATTGATTTTAGTGTAGATTTTTATTTCTAATGATATTTGATTTCTTGCACTAGATTCATTGATTTCAATGTAGATGATTTCTAATTATATTTGATTTCTTGCACTAAATGCATTGATTCCAATGTAGATGGTGATTTCCAATCCAAATATGTAATTGGATGTATGATGGTACATTAGTTTTAAAATCATTGGATTAATAGTGTGCATTAATTTCAGTGTAAGCACAAAAAGTTATTGACAATGTAGAACAATTTTTGTGTTATGGTAATTAAACCTAATAATATTGGAGAGCAAGAGAGACAAGGTATGATTTTTACAACAACAACTCGAGCTAAATATTTAAATTGTTTATGATTTATGATTTCTACTTTCCTTTCATATAATCGATATGGAAAGATGACAAAAAAGGTGAAAATAATAATAGTAAAGGAAAATGGTTTGAGATTGATTACAATTAAGGCTATTTCTAATTGACTACATCCTTACTATTCACATTTTCTATCTTTCAATATTATTACATTGTCACTTTGCATTCAAAAATTTTATTTCATAATTTTTCATCATTAAAGTTATTTTACAATATTTATCATCTCAACAAACTAGGTAACTAATAAAATTTAAAATTAGAATGAATCAATAAATATCAAACATATTTAGCATATTTAAAATGGTTATATTAATATTAGATGTGTTATCACCCAAAAATTTTCAAAACATCATTATGTCAACTCTGTTTTTTATCATGGTTTCAAAATGGGTTTTAAAGTTATTTTAGGATTTGGTTAAGGGTAGGTCAGAGTTTTTATAAGTTTAAAGGCCATCATTGAATTCAAATAAGATCTTTAGAGGTCCAATCCATGATAAAATACTCACATTTTCCATTTAGAATTCATTCCATTAAGTTTCAGGTTAAATTTATGCAATTAGCCAAGAATCCTTCGTTTCGTAGCGCCACTAGTTCAAAAAAGAGGTTTTGCAAAGCGCTAATACTTTCATAGCGCATACTGCAAATGATTTGATCAAGTCCTTGACTGAAGGTCACCTAAGCAGCAATATCCATTACCTAGGATAGTTGTAGGATTCTACTCAGAATGTGTCGTAACCTGGCTACCATTAAAGTCAGTCTGCACCTTTGTAGAATATGACCAATAGGGTAATACCATACCATTAATAGGAGGGAGGCTCATACCCTCCCTCACAAGGGAACTAGTACTCAGCTAGGAATGTTGATACAAGAGAGCCTCCCCAGAAATATTACACCAATTAGGGACAGAGGAACCTATATTCCCCCTTTTCCTGCACAAAATCCACCACCAACGTAAAACAATGCGTCGGTGAACCTAGTGCAACCATACTGGCTCAATAGCGACAATATTACGACCAGGAGAAAAACAATATCCCTCCAAATGCTACAAAAAATAAGCCTAGGAATAAGCAAAAGGGAGACTGTGGACAGGGGGCAGTAATCAACAACACCCCCACGATCTCAGACTAGGGGCCACCCCAACCAAAATCAAAACCAGGAGCCAAATAATAACTCCCAAGGGAAAAATAAGAGACCCAGTCTAAGGACAAATCATTCTTGTGCCATATGTCGTGAATATGACCATTACACTCACCACTGTCTCAAACTCCTCGAATTGAAAAAAAAAACACAGTAACCGTGGACAAGGGGTACCTACTAAACAACCTGTTGTAATATAGGAACCTTTTCTCCACCAAGGATTTGTGAACACACAGAAACAAAAACCACCCCAAAACAATACCGGAGGAAGAAGTCATGAGATCTACATGGCTGGTGAAGAATTGTTCTTCCAAACAAGGAATAGGAACTATGATAAACTTCTAGACACCAACCCATGTGGTACAAGTACGAGTGCACATACCACACCATTAACTGTCTCCAAAGTACCTATAGAACCCCTTCCAAAAATGGTCAAGGAACCAACCAGGCACGCAGGAAATCTCTCTAAAGTTGTTCATAACTATATCATAGTGGATGATTTAGCTCAATCACATGTTGCTATGCCATCTTTGGAAGTTCTGTTGTCACGCCTAAGACAACGGAAAGCCTTATTTTCCGCATTAGGCGCAATCAATCCTTATGATTCACGCCTAATGGTTTTCTACCTAGACAAAGCAAGCCCAAGGCTTCCTTATCTAGTCGTTTTCCAAATACCAGTTCCAGTTCAGAACATCACCATACACTAATGCATCGTCGATGAAGGAGCATCCACATGTATCATGTCCAAATCAGTTTGGAAAAAGTTAGGATCACTTGAATTAAAACCATCTGACATCATTCTTAGAGCATACGAAGGTCACCCTTCAGCCCCCATTGGTCTATATCAAAATGTCGTTGGAAACCTGGCCAAAAAGATAGATCTTATAGGCATTGAGGTCCTAGATGCACAACTTGACTACAATATCTTCCTCGGGCAGAGTTATATGTATGCCATAAATGCAGTCACATCCTCTGTCTTTAGGGTAATGACGTTTCCCCATGATGACCAGATCATTACCATCGACCAGCTCACATACTACGACAAGAAACCCATGACTTCTCTCGATGTCATGTTACCATACATAGACAAAAACAAAAAAAAACTTACACGGTATACAGAATTCAGCCCAGGATAGTTCAAACCATCATCTATTTGAGGTTCATTCCTAGGAGATCCCCCTATTATAACAAAAGGAGTCCCAGAAAGCATGGGGGCACCAGTGTGCATGATGCTCTCATCAAACACCAAAACTATCCCAATAATAGAAACCAGTAGTATGGAGGCTGAGGCCACTAGCACAACATTCCTACCATATGCCATTTCGCAAACCCCATTTTTATACCCCCCACCTAGTTTTGTGTGAAAACAAGTCATGGAAACTATGGCATTGCCAAATATAGATTTTGAAATACTCGTGTGGTATTTGGTCCCCCCAGCCATGCTAGGAAGTCCATGCATCACCTCTATAGGAATAACCCCTATTACCCCTCAAGAGGTCATAATGGTTAAAAAAACACCTATAGCACTGCTAGCTTACTTGACCAAGAAATTAACAATAAAGGGAAGAAAGTTGAAACCCCCAAGTTACCTATGGCATTATAACCTTGCTCATTGTACGATAACGTAGGTCATCCTACTAATATTTTCCCAGAGTTAAATGAATTGAAACCCCTTCTACACACCGAAAGAAATGCCGCAACCTTGAATTCCCATAAAAATGAATAGACCATGAACAACCAAGGGAAATAATTACACACCAATCATGTGTGTGCCATATGTGACCATTATGGGCATTTTACCCATCACTACCCAGATATGCCGTGATATAGGGATGCCTTGGAAGCCTTAGAACAATATTACCAAGATGACCCCTTAGCTCCACTCATGGAAATGGACAAGGGATAACCTAAAACCATAGTGTACATATGAGAGGAGCCTACATCTTGCTCGTATACAATCACCTCAACATCCCAGAGATGGAAAATAGAGGCCATACTGCATGTCCCAATTTGCGCACTATGTGACGAGCCTAATCACTTAGTCACACAGTGCCCCAAGTTAAGGGCATTCAACCATTGGTATCAAGTCCAAAAAGTTGCTCAAATATACTTAGTTTGGCATCAATGACGGATGTGTCATATTTTCTAAAGCAACCACCATGTGCGTCATTGCCCCCATATCTATCGATTACGGTCTATGTTGGATTTCATGCGACACTTCGTCGCTTGAAACCCTGACTTAGCCGACTCAGACATGAAATCCTCAAATAGCACTACAAATCAAAGGATGGAAGAAACAAGGAACATATTATATGTATCGGAGGAGATACGGTCACCTGAACGACCACCTCTTCCCTGTATTTGTCCTCAAGCTTCAGTCCAGCTTTGCGCACTTTGTGATGAAAGAGATCACTTTATCGCTGACTATGCAGTTCTAGAGTTATTTCAAAGATCGTACCCAGTCAGCCTAGTGTACTACGAGAGCATTAGAGTAGTCCAATATTCGTTCCAAGTGTTATTAGATAACCACTTGGTTCATCATTGTCCCTACATCCCCCGCTTCCGTTCGACGTTAAATTGTTTACACTGGTCCATAAACCATCTCGCTCTAGCAGAAAGATCAGATTCAGACTCAGTGGAAAGTTCGAAAACCCAAGAGAATGAGGCAACTAGGTCCATCCTCTTCATATCGACAGAAAAATGGCCCACAATGGGGACTATTATCGCCCCCAACCACCCTCCATGAATAATCCTAGTCTGCGCATTGTGCAACGCACACAATCATTTGATCGCTCAATGTCTATATTTAAGATCACTTCACAAATGGTACCCAATTACTCTAGTAGTCCAAAGGAATTGGATAACCAAAGAGAAACAAACTTTTTTTATTTATCAAGACAACCATCATGCTTGAAATTGTACTTACATCCCCCAGTTTTGACCCATGTTAAATCTCATACGCTCATTGGTCACCAAATACCTGAATATAACCGATTTCGAACCTAGGCATCCAGGAGCAATGTAGCCTTGCCCCCATCATCACCAGAATTCTATGAAGGCTAAGGTGACCAATCATCCTAGTGGGACACGAAACCAAATAAGAATAGCCTATTTTCTATGCAATAAAAAGGGCCAGATGGTCAATTAATGTCAGAAACTCAAGAAACTCACTAACAGTCTTCGCATAGTCACTACCATAATGCATATCCATCTCTCTAATTAAGAGAAGATCAGAGGTTGTTATTGCAGGATTTTCTCATAATTCGACAACACTATGAATTGTGAATACCTCCCAAGCCTATGAGTGGCAAGAGCAGCACTGAGTTTGGACTCCCTAAAGGAGCCACACCAACTAAGAACAAAGACTCGAAGATGGCAGAAGCGCAAAATTTCCCCAATTCCGAATCATATCCAAGAATCCACTTCTAGCATGGAGAGTAGTGTTGGTTCTCACCCCATCTACTCGATAGGCACCTTTACTCCATGCACCATTTGCACGAGCCATAACCATGAAACCGAGATGTGCTCCATGATGAAAAAAATTTGGCACCTATGCATTCAATGCAACTTCCAAGTACAAGAAGGTGCATGTACCCTTAGTAAACCACTAGAAGAGCATGAGTTTTATCTCAAGTGAACAACCATAATGGAAATTCTTCCACCATTTAATGCTGACAACACACAACACCATATACGATTCATCTCATAATGCATGGGAACCATGATTCATGTTATCTTCTCATATTTCATTGGTGTCGAGAGCGTTGCAACTACCACAATAGTAGTAGTACCCTAGAAGGTGCAAACCCAACCCATATGTACCCTGTCAACCTTGTTTGGTTCCACAGAATCAACCACAAAATCATATTCATGTTTTTTGACTAGCACTGTTAGGCCCAAACCAATTCCTCACAGCCTCGCACAAACCAATTCCCCCTTATACATCTTGTTTCACTTTGACGAAGATATTATAGAGGCCATGACGAAACCACATTGTCCGTGGGACTCAATGCATCACTTCTTGTTTTTTCTTCCAGAAAAAATGTTCAGGCCAGCAGCTCAAAACCCAGGATATATACGCCATTTAATCCAAATACTTCCTTCCATCTAGGAAGGTATATTGGTTCAAAAACCCTATCCCATCGCCCGATGTGTTCGAAGAAGGGAATATGTTGAATATTTTTCCAACCATTAAGGTGAATATCTCAAGAAAACCAAGAAAAACTGAAGAAATCTCACTAGGCGCATCATGCTCCCTAGACAAGATAGTCCCTTATACAAACTTGTTAAAAGAGTACATGGATATCTTCACATGAGATTATTCAGAAATGCCAGGGCTTAGCCCCACCATTGTAGAACAGCACATTGACACATGGTCTGAGTATCACCAGTCCTCCAAAAGCAGTGTCAATTACACCCATCCAAGGAAGAAGAAATCAAGAAAGAGATTGATAAGCTTTACAAATTCGGGTTCATCTACCCAAATGCTTACACGTCATGGGTTTCCAACCTTTTACCCATCATGAAAAAATAGGACACCATCCCAGTTTGCACTGGTTTTCGAGATTTAAACAAATCTTGTCCCAAGGACAACTACCCTACCTCGTTTATCGACCAAGTCATTGATGCTTGCGATGGTCATGATCCATTTTCCTTCATGGACGGATTCTCACAGTAAAATAAAATTCAAATCTAACATACGAACTGGTACAAAATGACATTCACTGCCCCTTGGGGCACGTTCACATATCAAGTTATGCCTCTCGATTTTAAAAATTCTTGAGCCACCTTCCAGCGGGCCATGAATTATATCTTCCACGACCTGGATACCTCATTTTAGCTTACTTGGATGACCTCACCGTACAATCCAAGAAATCAAGTGACCATCTGGAGGCCTTACGATTGGTATTCCAACGGTGCCGACACTACCACCTACGCTTGAACCCCCTCAAGTGTGTCTTTTGTGTTAATGCAAGAAGACTATTATGATTCATCATATCCTAACAAGGGATTAGAGTTGAGCCCCTCGAGGTCCAGTAAATAAAATAATTAGCACCACCTAAAACTCTCAAGCAACTTCAAATCATGCAAGGGAAAGCCAACTTCTTACAATGCTTTGTCCCTGACTATGCCACTTGTGCGCAAGGTTTCCTGCACCTACTCCATCAGGAAATTTCGTTCAAATGGGATGATTAGGCTCAAGAGTCATTTGAGGCACTAAAAGACACATTTTCTTTAGCCCCTTTGATGAGTCCACCCAATTACAACAAATACTACACCTTATATCTATTGGCATTAGACACAGCCATAGCTGGAGTGTTAGTCCAAGATGGGCTAGATAATAAAGAGCACGTAATATATTACGTTAGTAAGAACCTCTCTAGCCCTCCTTTAAAATACTAACCGGAAGAAAAAACTTCCCTAGCCGTAGTACACGCAGTACAAAAACTTCGACATTACATCATCCTAAGGACTACAACAGTGATAGCAACTATCAACCCCATGAGATATCTGCTAACCCGCCGACTGATGAACCATAAGTACGCTGGATGGGTAGTAATAATGCAAGAATTTGACCTGTAGTTTAGCCCCCCCAAGAGCAAAAAAACATTAATCTTAGTTGAGTTCATCATTAACCTTCCAATTCTGGCTCAAGGATGTAATATTCCAAAATTTTCACATGATATTTGGAATATTAGAGTTCTTAATAAATTTAATTAGTTAAGTAAATAAAATGGTGGAGGGACCCATAATCCTCAAAGAAGAATAAAATCCACTTTTGATGTGTGTATGTGGATATTTTAGATCTAGATCTACAAAATGGAGTAGTAGAGCAAGCACTTAAGGTGAAAGGAGTGGAGATCATGTCTCATTAATGTGATAGATCATGGAGGTTGATACAGTAAACTAAGATCATGGAAAGAATTAAATGTAAGATCATTAAACATTCATGAGGAGATGATGGAGGAGTGGTGCATTTAATGCACACATGATGGAAAGGGTGATCATTGCATTCACACATGATGGAAATCATGAAATGACAGCGCAGTTAACATGGACACCTATGTCCACATGTACAACGCAGTTATGAGGTGGGCCAAGGAATGAGAAGGCTCATAATCTATATAAAGAAGATGAAGGGACAAGAGAAGACATGTTGAAGACTATTATTTATGTATGATCTGTTTAGATCTAGAATTGTCATGTGACATTCGATGCTTTCTTTGGATGTTTAGCTAATATTGCAAGTGTTGTTTAGCATTAGGTGTTCCTGGTCAGGAATCCCACCTCTTTCCTTGAGTGATCTCTTGGGAGAGGATTGTACTTCATTCTACATCAGCCATTGGTGCCATATTATTCCTACTTTATGTAGAACATTCATATTCAGAAATTACACATTTATGAAGATTAGTTTGGAGGAGGAGGTTGTCCTTCAATATTTCAGTTGAGGAACCAGTGAAGGATTCATCCTATCACCTTGAGCTTCAATATCAGCCTTCCAGTACTTCAGATATATATTAGGCATCAGGCCATCTATTATTCATCTACTAGCAGCAACAATCCCTTCAGGAATTACGTAGTCCAGTCTTGTAGATCCAAGGGAGAAGGGAATTTACTAGCATTTCAGCTAGTAATCTAGTGGAGGACCATTCCTTCACTTTGTAGACATTATTTCCATCATTTCTAAGCTATATTTCATATCTAGAAGCAGGCTAGAGAGCCTCCTTCCTTTACAATGTAGTTTTCATGAGCAGTTGTGTCGAAGCAACTGCAACCTACTTTGGAGGATTGAGGAGCTAGATCTTGAGCTTCTAGCTTGTGGATCTAGAGAAGGGATCAACTCTTTAAGCTTAGATCTGATCTTGTGAGATATTTAAGCCATCTATTTTTCAAATCTAGCTTCAGATCTGCATAACCCAGTAGTAAAAGGATCAAACCTTAGGAGGGTGATTTTCTAAAGTTGTAAATCTAGAAAATACTTTATGGGTTATCTTGGGTATCCATCATAGAGCCCAGATCTTGAATCTTGGCATCATTAGAGATCCATATTTTCATAGATCTGAATTTTATTTTTCAGCCTGCAATCATATATTCATATTCTGCTGAAGAGACATCACAGTATTTACTTCCACCAGCTCTCCAGTTACGCAGTGCTAGTTGCAGCATGTTTGCAGGGTGATTCTAGGCCATCTCTTTGGCTAGATTTACTCATACTTTGTAAATTATGTAACTGAATCTTCTCCTATATAATAAAATGGGTCAAATATTCTATCTATACCTGTGTTGATCATAAAATTACATGTACATTTTTTGTGTTACAAATATTGTGTTTTTTTATAATGCATTATTCCATTTTGGGATATTACAGTGGTATCGAAGCATGATCTTTGGCTCAGCTTGTGGACATTTTGACAACATAATAAAAGCAAATAGTAGAGATATACTATGGAGGGATTAAGTTTTTCCTCATCTTCCTTTATATATATGAATGATATCTCTAAGGAGATCAATGAAACAACAAGAGAAAGGCAAAGAGAAAACTCAAGAAGCTTTCAAGATGAAGAAGGTCCCAACACTTCTTTTCAGCAACAAAGAAGACCGAAGAAGCAAAGAACTTCAAATTATTCCACTAGATCCACTTTCTTTGAGAAAGAGGACTGGTCTGAATATGATGAAGGCTTGGGGCATGAGACCCTAAGTGAATATTTGTCTGAATACAAGTCACAACCTAGAGCATTGAAGGAGAGTCTCTCTCTCCAACAATTTCTGCAACTCAAAGAAGAGAGGAGATCCAGAAGCAGAAATAGAAGAAAGAGGAATAGAATCTTCTTGCCTACATTTGATGGGTCTTCCACAAGCACCTTGAGGGCTTGGAGGGAAGAATTATTTACATTCTTTCTAAATTATCCTATATCGGAAAGAGAGGTTGTGGAGTTTCCAGCGCTGCACCGTGAAGGTGAAGCAAGAAAATGGTGGTTCAGTCACTTGTCACACATGAAAGTGTCTGCTTATGTAGATTTTAGTCAAATAATGAAGGGAAAATATGGTAGAAAGAAACCAGAGACATCTCACATAATGAAATCTCCCATCATCAAGGAGAGAGTGCATGAAGATTTAAGAAACGATGATCTCATTATCACTCAAGAGGAGGAGCCTCTACCACCACCAGCTGCAGATGTGCTTACATCAAGAGGAGGATCACTTGCATCTTTGAAAAATGGCCTTGAATTCTTGAAATTTGGAGCCCCATGCATGATTGATGAGATGCATGAGGAGGAGGAAGAGACAGATACCAGCATTGGTACACTTGTAGAAGTGCAACCATCATTCTTACCAGTAGTTGGAGAGACCTTTGAATCAAAAGAGGAAAATCTTGTGATCTTGCAAGATGTTTCTGAATCTCAGTTGATCCAAGGTATGCATACACTTTCATCTCATATTGTTTCAGTACCTCTTATTAAAACTTATGGGGACATGCCATCAGGGCTATTGTAATATCCCAAAGGGAGAATGCAGTAATACTTCACACAATATAAGAACTTACAGCAAATTAAACAATAAATCTAAGTACAAATCAGAATATGCAGAAAGAGTTGAGCCATTTTATTATATTGGAGATGATTTAGTTACACAAGTACAAAATATAGGTAGATCTAGCCAAAAACATGAGCTAGGATCACCCTAAAAACATGTATGCAACAGGTATAGCGTAACTGGAGAGCCTCTACAGCAAATACTGTGTTGTCCCTTCAGTTGAATATGAACATATAGTTGCAGGATAAAAAGGGAAATTCAGATCTACTCAAAATTGGAGCTCAGATGATGCCAAGATTCAAGATCTAGCCAATGTGATGGATTCCCAAGATAACCCAGAAAGGATTTTCCGGATCTGCAACTTTGGAAAATCACCTCCCTAGGATTTGATCCTTGATCTGCTAGGAAATACATATCTGAAGCTAGATCTGACAAATAGATGGCTGAAATATGATATCATATCAAATATATGCTTGAAGGGATGATCCCTTCTTCATATCTATGAGTTAGAAGCTCTAGATCTAGCTTCTCAATCCTCCAATAATGATTTCAGCTGCTGCAACACTGCTGCCAACAGAAAATGCATTGTGAGGGAAAGAGAGGCCTTCTGCCTGCTGAAATATGCTATAATAAACTCCAGGTTGATGGTAATACTGATGGAAATGTGAAGGAATGACCCTTCACTGGATTGCTAGCTGAATTACTAGCAACTTCCTTCCTCCTTTTATATTTTCAATATGGACAACGTTATTCCTAAAGGGAATACTGCTGATAGGAGGTGAATAAATTTTGGCTTGATGCCAGATCTGCAATGTGGATCTGGGAGTGCTGATCTATAAGCCTAAATTATGGGAATAATCCCTCACCTTGTTCTCTAGCTGAAGTACTGAAGAAAACTTCCACCTTCCAAACCGATCTTCAAAAAACTGCAGATTTCTAAATATGAATGTTTTGCAGAAAGTAGAAAAAGAAAATGACACTTAAATCTTGATGTATAATGAATTAAAATCCTCTTTCTATAGCTACTCTAAGAAAGAGGTGGGATTCCCACCTAGGAACACCCTGTGCTAAACAACACCTGAAATCTCTGCTAAATAACCCAAGAATGTAGTGGAATGTCACTTGACAATTCCAGATCTAAAAGAGCATACATCAAATAATCCAAGATGCCTTTCACCTTTGCCTTCATCTCCTTTATAATATTTGAGCCTCCCCAAGCCTTGGACCTAAAATCAACTATGAAGTCTCATGTGGACAAGATCCTCCAAGTGGGACTGTGCTGTTTGACAAAATCAACCAAACAGTCTAGGTGCAATGTACACCTCCTCCATCACGTGTGCTTCATTTGCACATGATCCTCCATCACTTGATCACGAATGCTCAATGATCCTTTGTTTGATATCTTCAAGATCTTATTTGACTGAATCAACCCTCCATGATCTTTCTCATTAAATGAGACACGATCTTCAATCTCATTCACATTAGTAGTTGCTCAACTACCTCTTTTTTTAGATCCAAGCTAAATTAATCCACATTCACACACACAAAGTGGATATTTATTCTTATTGAGGATTGTGGGTCCCTCCACCCTTTTATTTACTTAATTAATTAAGAAAATAAAGGACTCTAATATTACAAATATGATGTGAAAATTTGGGAATATTACAGTTATTGCATGACCAAGGGTTAGAACATCATGCTGATTTGCAGCAGCATTATATCACCGCACAAAGGATCCTTGATCTAATCAAGGAAGATATGAAGAAAAATCCTAGTTTTTCATGGATGAACTACATTCAACCTCTTGAGTTGAAATGTGGAGTTTCAAAAAATGGGATGAGTATGATCCTATGTACAATGGCTGGCTATGAGTTTAGCATTGTGCCTTTCTTTGAGACAACACATGTATCACCTTGCAGATCTACAACGTTGTTAATGAGCAGTAGTGAAAAGAAGAGGACCCATTCCTTATGGGAGCAATCATATGGTAGCTTCATTCATGAAGCAATGGAGGAAAAGATGAAAAATGGTAGAAATCTTGAGATGAGAAATATTTTCTCCTTTTTAGATGACACTTTCTCAATGAGCATCTCACAACTCAAATAGAAACTTCTACTTACAGTAGATGCAAAACCTCACTGGTTTTTGAGGGCCATTAATGAGATGAAGGTCTCATTAAGAGATCTCATTGCAGGTGCACTTCAACATTTCATCGAGTGCAAAGTTCTTCATGAGTTTGAGGAGTTTGGTGTCCTACAATGGGAGGATACCAAGCTTTTGCAGAATGAGATCCATCATCCACATTGGGATGAGTGGTTGATAGTATGGAGCAAGTGGTTTCCAAACCACTTGCATATCTATGATACATGCCAGCAAGAAGCATGGATGCACTGGTTGCTCTTGGGTGAGTATGGCTACCAATAAATGAGTCATAATTTTCTGATTCATGCCTTACACATCATTGGAAGAATCCAGAAGAAAAAGGAATGTTTACTTTGGTTGTTGATGAGAGAGTTTGAACATCACATGATATATCTTATGTCCTTGTATTTATTCTTGTTTGGGATATGGCTCATGTATTTACATTTATTTCTGTTTGGAATGTATCTCATGTTCATGTATGTACTTGGGTTTGGGAGAAAGTATAACTCTCACATGATGTGGCATAAGGGAGCTTGTTTGTATTATGTTTATGAGACATTTCACATGTTCACTACTATGTTGTTGCTCCATTACTTGCACCATAATAATGTAAGGAGGTAGCAAGAATCCTTGTTGCTATGGTTACTATTTGGAGAGTATGGACTGAATTATTCCCATACATTGCATGAAATTGTTGGAGGATGGAAACAGGAGGCCTTACAACGATGGCTTCTGTTGGGGGATTATGTTCATTGTACATGGTATGATGATGATGTGATGGGGTAGAAAGATGCCTTGTTAAGGTGGCTTCTCTTGAGAGAATATGGCCACTAAATTTGGTATAATGATGATGTGGTATGGCAGCAAGAGGCATTCCTGAGATGTCTTCTTTTGAGAGAGTATTGCTCTCTTACTTGTTTTCATGATGATCTAGCATGGCAACAAAAGGCTTTTCTGTGTTGGTTGTTATTAGGAGAATACGGTTTCACATTATTTATGTTTTCCCATATGTCTCTACTTATTATTTTTCACTATGATGATGTGATGTTTGATTCCTACATATCCAATAGGGCTAATGATGTGAGCATTGATAGATGCAATCTACTCTATGTATCATGGGTTGGAAATATAGTTCATAAGTTGGGACTTTCCACTTTGAGAATGAACCACTTTATCTTATGTATCTCATGTATAGAGGAGAATTTTGGTCATCATATGGTTGCCACTTGGAGATTCATTGATGAGGATGGGTATCTAGCTTTTTAGTTGGAAGCCATTCTAGACATTCTAGAGAAGCGACTTTGGAGCTGGACATGCATGAAACATTGTGACAGATGGGAAGGCATTCCACATGAGGATGCCATTTGGAGGGAGGATGTTTGCTGTAGCAACCACTTTTAAAGTTGCTTGAGGACAAGCAAAATTTTTCCAGGGAGGACTGTAATATTCCCAAATTTTCACATGATATTTGGAATATTAGAGTTCTTAATAAACTTAATTAGTTATGTAAATAAAAGGGTGGAGGGACCCATAATCCTCAAAGAAGAATAAAATCCACTTTTGATGTGTGTATGTGGATATTTCAGATCTAGATCTACAAAATGGAGTAGTAGAGCAAGCACCTAATGTGAAAGGAGTGGATATCATGCTTCATTAATGAGATAGATCATGGAGGTTGATACAATCAACTAAGATCATGGAAAGATTTAAAAGTAAGATCATTAAGAATTCATGAGGAGATGATGGAGGAGTGGTGCATTTCATGCACACATGATGGAAAGGGTGATCATTGCATTCACACATGATAGAAATCATGAAATGACAGCACAGTCAACATGGAGACCTATGTCCACATGTACAATGCAATTATGAGGTGGGCCAAGGCATGAGAAGGCTCATAATATATATAAAGAAGATGAAGGCACAAGAGAAGACATGTTGAAGACTATTATTGATGTATGACCTGTTTAGATCTGGAATTGTCATGTGACATTCCATGCTTTATTTGGTTGTTTAGCTAAGATTGCAAGTGTTGTTTAGCACTGGGTGTTCTTGGTCGGGAATCCCACCTCTTTCTTTGAGTGATCTCTTGGGAGAGGATTGTACTTCATTCTACATTAGGAATTGGTGCCATATTATTCTTACTTTCTGCAGAACATTCATATTCAAAAATTGCACATTTCTAAAGATCAGTTTGGAGGAGGAGGTTGTCCTTCAATATTTTAGTTGAGGAACTGGTGAAGGATTCATCCTATCACCTTGAGCTTCAAGATCAGCCTTCAAGTACTTCAAATCTATATCAGGCATCGTGCCATCTATTATTCATCTCCTAGCAGTAGCAAGAATTGCACATTCCAGTCTTGTAGATCCAAGGGAGAAGGGAAGTTACTAGCATTTCAGCTAGTAATCCAGTGGAGGACCATTCCTTCATAGTGTATACATTATTTCCATCATTTCTGAGCTATATTTCATATCTTAGCAATAGGCTAGAGAGCCTCCTTCCTTTACAACACAGTTTTCATGAGTAGTTATGTAGCAGCAGTTGCAACCTACTTTGGAGGATTGAGGAGCTAGATCTTGAGCTTCTAGATTGTGGATCTAGAGAAGAGATCAACCCTTCAAGCTTAGATATGATCTTGTGACATATTTCAACCATCTATTTGTTAGATCTAGCTTCAGATCTGCATAACCTAGCAGTCAAAGGATCAAACCTTAGGAGGGTTATTTTCCAAAGTTGTATATCTGGAAATTCCTTTCTGGGTTATCTTGGGTATCCATCATAGAGCCTAGATCTTGAATCTTGGCATCATCAAAGCTCCAAATTTCCGTAGATCTGCATTTTAATTTTCAGCCTGCAGTCATATATTCATATTATGCTGAAGGGAAAACGTAGTATTTACTTCCAGCAACTTTCCAGTTACGTAGCCCACGAGGCGTAGAACAGTCGGTGATGGGGTGCACTGTTAAGGCACTCCGTTCTGCAAGGTCACTGGTTCGAAACCCGTGGGTGTAGGATTAGTCTAAACTAGAAAAAAAAAAAAAAAACTTTCCAGTTACGTAGTGATAGTTGTAGCATGTTTGTAGGGTGATTCTATGCCATCTCTTTTGCTAGATCTACTCATATTTTGTACATTGTGTAACTGAATCTTCTCCTATATAATAAAATGGCTCAGTTATTCTGTCTATATCTGTGTTGATCATAAACTACATGTACATTTTCTATGTTACAAATATTGTGTTTGTGTATCAATGCATTATTCCATTTTGGGATATTACACATGATCCCCAGTTAATGACTCACTACTAGACAAACATCTATTCTTAGTGACGATCGAGGACCCTTGGTATGGTGACATCCTCCTATTATTTTGAACCAAATAGTTTAAGCCACAAATCATTTGTGACGACTGAAGGCACATATGCCATCAGGCGCCTCGGTACCTTCTCATGGAAGACATTCTTTATCGAATAGGCATTGACACTTTTTTACGTCGATTCCTCACACATGACCAAGATGAGTAAGCCCTAAACGACTACCATAATGGGGCTTGCGACAACCACCTCTTAGGGATGGACACTACCCAAAATTTCTTGCAGGGTGGTTAATTTTGGCCCACCCTATTCCACGATTGCATTCAAGTAGTCAAATGGTGAGAGCGATGCCAATGCTTTGCCCACAAGGCAAGAGCACCTCCCGCTCCTCTGCATCTGGTCATTGTAGCAGGTCTGTTTTGTAAATGGGGAATCTAATTTATGACTTGAAACCCTACGTCGTCTAGCAACTACAAATAAATTATTGGAGCCATCGACTATTTCAACAAGTGGGTAGAAGCCATGCCTATATATGACAACATGTCAGAAACCGCAACTCAGTTTCTCTTCAACCATGTCATCGCATGATTCAGTGTGCCTAAGGAATTATTCTCCGACCACGAAAATCATTTTGAAAACGAAATTTTCCAGGATCTCTCCCATCATCTAAGATTCAAACACGAGTTTGTGTCACCATACTGCCACTAGTCTAATGGTCAGGTAGAAGTTGTTAACAAGGTACTCAAAACGATGTTATAACATATGGTCAACAACCACAAAACTAAATGGCACCATATGGTATTTTCATCCCTATGGGCATATCACATAGTGGTTAAATCTTGAATAGGATTCACACCTTTCTAATTGGTATATGTAGTGGAGGTCGTGATTCCCATTGAACGCGAAATCCCCAACTTACACGCAGCTATAGAACTCCTCGATGATACCCATCCTTTAGAGAAATAATTGGTACAGTTAGAGATCGTCAACAAAAATCGACGAGAGACTCTCTAACATAATGAGGCACACAATAAAAGGGTAAAGGCATCATTCGACCGCAACATCACCCCTCGCTCATTTTCAAAGGGGGAGCTAGTCCTCCATTACGATGTTGCAAAATAAGCCTTAGGACCCCGGAAGTTAGAAACATTATTGAAGGGTCCTTTCATCACAAAACACTACCTCCTCATAGGAGAATGCATCATGTTTGAGCTTGAAAATACATGCCTAGCTAACCTTGTCAGTGGGCTCTACCTCAAAAAATTTCACCCATAAGGGCAGGAAGTCTCAGCCTTAGAGATAAGATCCATGTAACATACATTTTTGAGATGATCACAATCATTGAGGACTTGTTCTAAAAAATTCTCTTGTGTCACAAATGGATCATGCCCCCATCCAATATTTTGGATTCGTTGATGGAGCCTCGTGATGGTTGTAAAATCTAGCAGCAGCCGCCTGGACCATATACTCTCCTGACAGGTCACCGTTCCTTACCAACGAAGTATGTATCATATCAACTACCAATAATCAAGCAGAATATGATGCACTCATAAGGCTGTTGAGCAATGCCTCCAACTAGGGCATTCACCATCTACATGCCTATCTTGATTCCCAGCTAGTGGTATCACAGTTAAACCAAGCTTTTGAAGTACGAGATTCACACCTATTTAGGAAATACTTGCATACACGATGGTTGAGTCGTCATTTTGATCAAATTACATTAAAAAATATACCAAGAAATCAAAACGAGACAGTCGATCACATAGCTAACCATATCCTAGACTGGAATGCATCTCATATAAACCATCATCCATAAAAAGAAAGGAATAAAGCATAAATATCCATTGTAGGTGTTAGTGTCGGTATCTTCATCCCTCCATCAGAGATCAAATTCCTCTTGTTGCATTGCATATTAGGTGTCTCATTCAGTCAGCTGCATTCCATTAGGAGCATGGATCATCTGACGGTAGTGGCTTGTTGCTCATGTCCCTCATGTCCTTTACCTGCTGGCCTATTTCTGTTTATTAAAATCATTTGTAGTCACTTTTGGTCTCATAGTTTGCAAAGAGTCATTTTTAGAGTTTTAGTGTCATTAGGTCTAGGGTTTCATTAATGAGGTCTTCAGAATGCCCAATAATGGTCAGCAGGCACGTGAGGAAGTTATATGCTTAATAATGTATTTTTCTTCAAAACTCTGTTTTGAAGAAAAATAGAGTATTTCATCTTGTAACGTGATTTTAAGTTTTCTCAATTGTAATAATACTATCACTGGCAACCTTGGTCTCCTTTGTCAAGCTCCATCCATCCATTCCCTGCAAAAACAAACAGAAAGGACATCATTCAGTCAAAAATCCAAAATGAAGCGAAACAGAGTTTTTTAAAAAAAGTGTCAAAGTCTGAAACATTACAAAGTGGGTTTTTTGAAAAGAAGAATCAAAATCCTTGGCATATAAAACATTTTCATCTTTCCAAAACTCATTTGTATGCCAAGAGGATAGGAGTGAGAAAAGGAGAAATCGTGAAGAACGAAGAAGCAATTTGAAGGAGAATTTGTGCAAGGTTCAGTCGCGCGACGCATTGGCTGGGTGTCGCGATGCATTGGGCAAGCACGACGCATTGGGTCAGCCCCTACTGTGTTAAAATTTCTCTGGCGCGATGCATTGAAGCTGCGCGATGCACTGGGTTTGTTGCGCGACGCATAGGGCCGGAAAGCAAATCCATTGCCATTCCTCTCACAATTTCAAATTGGTTGGGTCCCTCTTTGTTCAAGTGAGTCAATAAACCTTGTAAATGCCAATGAACATGGTCTTGTGTTTTTTATGAAGATTTAATACAAGAAAATTTAAACCCTATATTTCTTGTTCAAAGGGTTGTTTCCTTAGGGTTTACAAATTGATTTTGTGCCTATCACTCCTATTTCCCCACCTTGTATTCCCTCATCACTGTTATTCTTGTTCCATCTCCCTATTCCCTCATATCCCTAAATCACTCATTTCCCATCCCATTTCCATTATCCCAAATCCCAATTATAAATTTCTCAAACCCCAATGATATCCTAAAAAACCTATTGACTGTCCCTAAACTCTTTAATTGACAGATTTCAATTGGCAATATCCTATCATTTCCCCTACCCTTTCCCTCCATAGTCCCTCACTTATTATCACATATTTGGCAACAAAACCAAAGAAACCAGATTCCTCATATTCATCCAAGACAAGATAGACTTTTGAAATCATGGAGACGGATACTTCTTATGACCGAGACAGTGATTCCACAACTGAATTGCATGCACCAAGAAGGCCTCAAAGCGTCGGAAAAGGAAAGATAGACTTCAGATTTTGGTCGAGGCTTCCTTGGCCCAGCATAGTACATGATGGAGAACACTCAACCCAAATTTCAAGAAATTTGGGACACATTTTGCAAATTATTTTTTTTTTGGCCTAAACACAGATTTTTTAGCTCTACGCATCGCGCCACTTGGTGCGCGCTTATGATTGGGAGCTCCTCTTGGGTAAAACTTTATATTTTTGGAATTTTCATGAAAATTTATGCATGCCTACCCATGGCCAAGATATTTTGACATGTTTTGGGCTTCCAAAAGGGTCAAAAACACCCTAAAATTGACCTTTCTGGCCCTTTTTGGACACACAGGAAGCAGTGTTGGGAGAACTCATTTTTTGAGGGGAAAATGAAGACCAAATTTAGAAATTCCACTTGTGTTGGAAAGTAGACAAGAAAGCCTTTCCAACAAGCCCACTTGGAACCAATTTGGACACTAGGAAGGCCTTCAAAATCAGCTCCAAACTGGTGCGACGCATAGAGAAATCAGGCGCGACGCATTGGGGATTTTGCTCATTTTTGACTCAGTAACTCTGTTTTTCGCCTAGTTTTGGATAGTTTGACTTTCTTACTTCCAAATGTTAAATTCATTATTTAATTTGATGTACTTTTATGGATCTTGATGTAATTTGGTTAAATTTTTACTCATGGAAGTAGATTCATCCATCAAAACGTGAATTGCAACTGAATGAATCAGTTTCCTATCTTATAGAGGCAAGCTGTTCCACTGCCTACTTTCTAGTTCTCAGTTTAGATCTTATTGAAATAGCTCCTAAACTTGTGAGCTCAACCCGTAGAGGTTTGGATGAGTTTTTGGTTGCTTATATCTTGTAATTTTCCAGTCATTAACAAGGGGTTGGACACTTGGGATTTCTTTGAGCATCATTGTACATTCATCTCTGCAGTTTGGCAAAGGAATAGACCAGGGTTTGCAACACTCCTTGGGATTCATGTGGCTCTTTGTTTTTATGATGTGTTTCTCTCTGTTAATTTAAGTTTACTGGTGTTTTATGTGTATCATTTTCCCTCTTATTTCTTCTCAAGTTAAACAAACAAGGATAAAGGTGGAATTCATTAAAATTTGCAGTGCTCTACCTAGGGTTTGTTTAATTTTCTATGTTTTCAACTGTTTGAAGAGGATTCCTGAAATTTTATTGCCCTCTTCAACTCCTCACCGGTCTAAGCTATCCATTTCATTCAAAATTGAAGTGTCAAAACAATTGCCTACCTTGCCCCATTCAGACCCCTGTAAAACTACTCATTCCCCAGACCCAAAATCTACCTTTCCCTTTGATCCAAAAAACACCGTCAAAATCAAATCAAAATCTTTTACATAGATACCTAGCCTAAAATCAGCTTTTATTCAAGTCATCTCAAGCCTCACTGATTATTTTTGCTGAGATTGACGAGGAGAGAGCCCTCTCCCGATCTGGTAGGGCTAGCTACCAGGTTAAGCGTGGTTTGATGTTACCCTATATTCTAGCTTTATCAGCCTGAGGTAGATTTAGGCCATAACAGTAGGTACATAAAATCCATCATGAACACAAATAATAAACACAGACACATCATAAGAGCCACAAAAATATTCATCTCGCATGTATACATCAAAAAATATGAGTCCCAGTGTACAAAATAGGTCCTTGACAATCATCTCAACCAAAAATATACATGTCATCAAAATAGGGAAGCATCCTCATAATAGGTGATTTCCCTAACCATACAAAATATCTAGGGTTAAGCCCCACCTGGTGGGTCCCCTGGATCCATGGATGCACCCGGTGCCATTATAGGTGCAACAACCACAACTGCAAGTGCCGCCTGATGTAAAGTCAGGTCATGCACCCTCTCTCGAGCCATCACCATCTCCGACCAGACGTTGTCCAAGTCATCAGAGAAACCTTGGGTCAGCATGCCTTGTTTTAACCTCTCTAACCGTCTCCATGAGTTGGCTAGACCTGCTGCATGAGCATCAGCAGCCTCAACCCGAGCCTCTGTTGCCAACAGTATAAAGTCGGTAGTAGCCAAATACTCCTCCACCTCTGCTACTCGTGCCTTAGATGCCTCAGTACATCGAAGGAGACCAACATCACCAGCAGCAGCTACAACACTGCTTCCCTCTCCTGAAGGGCCTTCTACACCACCCTGCCCCCCAACCGGGGCCTGACCAACCCCAAACGAGAGCCTCCTCAAAGGATGATGACCCACCAAGTGGGAAGTAGGATGCTTTGTTGAACCCACATCTACAAGAGAAACCAAAAATAGTATCAATGTCACCATCCAAGACATATAGATCTATATATAATAAAAAACTCAAAATGAAGAAAAGCATCAAAAGTCATACCTACTGGGCCCCATGCATAACTTGCAAGAAGACCCATATCCGGGTCCCCTCAGAAGTCCATCGCAGAGTACGGGTTTTCAAGAAACATCTGCGGATTCAACTCGAACCACGCCTCAACCGTCTCATCCCAGTAGTGACCTAGCTCTCCTCCTCCACCATGCGGCATCACAGGTGCCCAACGACGCATCCTAGGTTCCCTCAGAGGACCCAGGGGCATTGTGACAAAAGGACGAAGCATTATAACCCTATCATACATGATGCTGTAGAGGATACTCGCATAAGAAAAGGCCTTAATGACCCCCCTATGGGCGTTACATAGCTATGTAATCACGCCCTGGTAGATATAGCAATCCCAGTTGAAGAAGTGATCGACCTGACACAAAACCGAAATATGAGGACTCGACACTTGATGAGGCACTGTCGACCTAGATATGTGAACTATCATCACCAAGGTAGCCTTCTCAGCCAAGTCCGTCATAGAGCTAAAACAAACGCATCCCTAAGTGATCACATCAAGACCACAATGCTCCTGGGCCCAATGGTGGATGTTCACTCCCCCAGCTGGGAGTGGATATGGAAGAGCCTCCCCCTAAAGCGGTAGACTAGTGACACAGTAAACATTGGTCTCTGGCTGGATCATGACATCTCTGTGATGCAACACCATAACACGTTGTCTCATGTTCCAAAAATGAACCAGGTATCGTAGTAACCCATCCTGGGATCTCAGTAGGTTGTTCTTTAAAAAATTGAGTAACCCATATTGAGCCAAAACCCCCCGAGCATCAGGGCCTTGGGCCACAACTACACGGAGATCAAGCCAGTCTCTCTCACTCCATAACATCTTGTTACTAGAGAAAAAACCAAAAATATTAATTTTTTTTTCAAAAATGGACTTTTCCGCACTCGTGAAAAGCTTAGGTGTGATGACCGCGCAACTGTATCAGATACAAACGCGTTTTCCATCACACACAATTTTTCCTGACCGCGAAGGCCTCACACAAAACTTACCTTCTGCACGAGGACCGTGTAGGTTAGCCTTGATCGCCCACACGGCCAAACCCAAAAATGGCTATAAATTCCATACAAATCCATATTTTTAGGAACCGCCCATGCAAGAAAATGAAAATAATGAAAAGCAGGACGTTTAGGGTCCTACCTAACACTGACGACACGAATCCCAGGTACTTAGGCTGAGCGCAATGACAAGAGAAGCACATGAATATGGGCTTAGCTCTGACGTCAGACCCTCAAAAGACACAACTGAGTTGAAATGAGCCATATTGGCCCATATTTCGCCCTTTTCTCATTATTTCAAAATGACCATAACTGGAGCTTAAAGTACCTGATCACAAAACCGCGAGAAACAAAGTGATCAACGCTTCATCATGTTCAAACCCGGCCCCATAAATCCACACCTCATAAAGAAGTCATTTTCTGTCACAACAGGTATGCCCTCTCTTATTACTTTACATTCAAATTATTTCAAATATCTTTGGATAAAAAATACACTTTCACTTGGGGTATTGGTTGCAAGTGATACAAACATGCCAAATCACCATATGTCTCAGCTAAGAAAGGTACAAGAGTAGGTATCATTCTACCCCTAGCATGATATGCTCCCCAAGAAGATTTTCATATCTTCACATCATTTATTCAAAGAAATCAACCATAGGTTTCATTCACCTGACCATGTTTATCATCACCCCACCTTGTACATGATAAACACCCTTACAGGTCGGTATATCCTTACCCTCCATCACATCCATCACTCATATAGATGATACACCAAAGGTATGGACCCTATTATCACCTAATTTGAACCTTAGGATGAAGGAAGGAAAAACAGAGTAACCTCAAACCACGCTCAGCCTTGTAGCTAGCCCTACAAGGTCAGGAGAGGGCTCTCTCCGTGAAAAAGTATTCAATGAATTATAACTGTAAATTGATATTAGGCTAGGTATAATAATTTGAAATTTTTTTATAAATTTTCAGGGTTGTATGGAACAGATGGGGTTGGGCAGTTTGAAACTGAGGAATTAAATCAGAGATACACGGTATTTCACAGGGCAAGATAGGCAGGAATTTTAACAATTTAGTTTAAATAATGATGGAATGTGTGAGACTGGTGAGGAGCTGAAAAGGGCATAGGAGATGGATCATTTTCAAACATCAGAAAACATCAAATATTGAATGATTTCCCAAGGCAGATCATTACACAATGGATTCTACCTATCTATCTTGAAAGCATTCAACCAGAAATGTGAATGAATGAATGGTAAACATAAAAATTAACTGATGAACAAAAAGGAAAGAACAATGCTAAAATCCATACCACAGGGATCCCACAAATCAGAGCTACATTTCTTTATTAATTCCCTGTCAAACTGTTACAAATGGAGCGTAGAGTGTTCTCCAATGATTTCCAACTAATTCCACACTTTATTCCCCTTACAAATGACTTAGAAATTACATTAAATAGACAGAAATTGAGGGAAGTACATCCATAGAAAAAGGGACCTGTTTCACTGAAATCCGAACATAGGAAGAAAACTAACAATCTGCCCCTAAAAAGAAGGAGAAACAATACATTTTGACCATCTGGAGAATTTGCAGTTACATTGAATGAATGAAAATAGGAAATCTGAAGAACAAATCCCTTTTTCATCGCTGTTATAGATGTCTCTAGTTCATAATTAGTTCTCGGCCTTGACTATCTCTTTTTCTTTGTTGAAAATCCCTTTATATCGAGAAATGCCTTTGAAACTAATAAAAATCAAATTTGCCATTTAAATGAAGAAAAATCCCTTTTTTATTGAAACAAAGCAAAGGGAAAGGGAGGTGGGCCCAAAGGAAATCGCAATCGCAATCGCAGCGGATGGGAAGCGGGAGAAAAATGCTGGCGGGGATTTTCCGATTGTGATATGCGATTCATCATAATCGAAAATCACATCGGAAGGGGGGAAGGTTGTACTGCAAAATAAAGTGATGCAATGAAAAATTGCGATGCGATGGGAAATATGTGATGGGTGGAAAGCTTTGGGGAAATCGCAATTGGAAATCGGGCGAGGAGCGGTCATAACAGATGGCGGGTGGTGCAAAACGCGCGATGCGATGGAGTATGGAAGAAATACCTTTAAAATAGATAAAAATGAGTTTGCGCTTTTACAAAGGAAAAAATAATTTTTCATTGAAAAGAGCGGAGGGCTTTAGGGTGGGACCCAAGGGAGGAACCACAATCGCAATCGGAAAAGGGGAGCGGGTTTAAACATTATGGAAATCGCCGATTGCGATTGGCGATATGCGATCAATCACATTGGTGGGGAGGAAAAAGGGGGTTTAGTGCTATGCGAAGTGAAATAATGTGATGCGATGGAAAGGCTGACGCGATGAAAAACTTAAGAAATATTTAAAATAGATTTATCACTTTTTACAAAGGGAAAACCCCTTTTTGTTTGGAACGGGCGGAAGGTTTTAAGGTGGGACCGGGAGGGAATCGCAATCGCAAGTCGGAGTGGGAGTGGGACATCATATAATGGAGTAATTCAAAAAAGATTTGCGATGTAACAGATCACAATCGAAAATCGGCAGGAAAGTGGAGTGGGAGTGAGTGTCGAAAATATTTGTGATGCGATTGGATATAGACCAAAGATAAGGGATCGGAAGAAACTCTTTTAAAACAAACAAAAAACGAAATTTCCACTTTACACAGAGAAACATCGTTTTCTTCTGAAAAAACGGAAGGCTTTATGGTGGGACCCAACCAATCGCAATCGAGAATTGGAGGGTGAGCAGAGTGGAGGTTAAGTGCTAGAAATAAAATATGCAATGCGATCAGGTGATCAGAACAAGGGAATGCGATAAGCTATTGGATCGGAGGAGGGGACTTGTGATGGATCGCATCGGGGATTTGCAATCAAGGAAGGGTGAATCGGGAGTATGGGATTGAATGTTGCGATTGGATCGGGGAAAGGGTTGCGATTGAAAATATTTAACATTATATTATAAAGTTTAAGGGACCAAATAAGAGAAGGGAGGGTAAGGTTAGGCTTTGGGGACTTTTATTCAGTTAGGCATATTTTCCAATCCAGGAGTCAGTTTTGAGAGTATAATATACCATTGGAAAGCTCTTTCCGAGCTCTTTCTGATGTACATACTTAGAACATGATTTCACACTAAAAATTCTGTGGAAAACACCTTTGAAAAATAGGGTGTTGGCTTTGTGGAGATGGCACCTTCTGAAGTGCAACTTATTACATATGAAGACATAAAATTACATGAAAGATGATAATAAAAGAAAAGTGCCATGTTTTCACCTCAAAACATGGTTTTGAGGTGAAAATTACATCAAGCTCAATAGAACAATTCCAGATATTGTGCCTTTGAGTTTATTTGACTTCCTCATGACCTTGTTGATATTTATGACACTTGACTTATTGATTTGACCATGATGAGACCCTAATACCTAATTAGACCAACCCTATGACCTACTAACATGAATTACAGAGTGAAAGTGAATCATGACTAAAGACCATAGAGAGGAGAATCAGCAATTTTCACATGAGGGAAAACTAATGAAAGACCACTACCATCAATGAATCCATGACCTAATGGAATGATGAAAATTGATGGTATGGGACTCCCAATATGCAAATGCAAAAGAGTAAGTTTGATCACTGATGGAAGTATGACAATACTGACACTAACATTGGCTCAAATGGGGATGGTAGCTCCTTGGAGGTGCCAAGAACACCGTAGACCAAGTAGCCTTATCCATTGGGCAATATAGTCAAAATACTAAAAACTGACACAATGCAGACTGAATCTGACTCAAACTATAACTGAAGACTAAATTAAACTAGCACACTTTACACATATGATTCAAGTTTTATAGCCTTCATCTCGGGCACCAAACTTCAATTACTGTGTACTTGAAATCTGACCCAAAATAACATGGTATATACAATGATTGTGACATAGTTTTTGATCCATTATCTTCAATAGTGGTAGTGCTTCAAAAGCCTACCATTCACTGGTCCTCCAGAGAAATCTTGGCCATCCATCTCTGAAAGCAAGAAAGCATTTTGTCCCCTATATGATGAAATATTGTATGGTCCTTTCCACAGGTTTTCAAACTTACGATGCTTCCCTTTGTCCTCATTTTTTGCATCCCATCTCAACACCACATCATCCAACTGAAACTTTTCTTCTTTGGTCTTACGGTCATATATTTTCTTTAGCTTCTCCTGCAACTGAATAACATTCTGAGAAACTTCCTCTCTTGTCTACTGAAGGTGGATCATTTGATTGATCCTTCATTTATTATCATCTTCTTCACTGCCAGCCTCTTACCAGCATCAGTACCATAAACTAATTCGAATGGTGACATACCTATGGATTTCTTACTGCTAACTCTATCAGCCCATAATGCGTTGATGAGCTTTCGATGCCAATTCCTCTTATTTTTTTCTAGCATTTTCTTGATTATGTTTATCAGGGATTTATTTGATGATTCTGCCAGGCTGTTGCCTTGTGGGTAGTACGATGTTGAATGGCCCAACACAATATTGTATTTGTCGCAAAATTCCACCATATTCTTAGATCTAAACGTTGTTGCGTTATCTGTTATTATTTTTTGAGGGCAACCAAAACGAGACAAGATATTTGATTCTAAAAATTGAATGATTACTGTATCAGTGGCCTGCCTTGCTGGAATGGCCTCAATCCAGTTGGTGAAGTAATTTGTACCTGTCAAGATCCATTGATGTTGTACTGATGATGCGGGATGGATTTCCCCTATGAAATCGAGTCCCCACTGCTGAAAGGGACATTTACTGAAAATGGTTTCAAAGGAAGAGGAAGTAGTTTCCTTTTCCCTTGGAAAATTTGACACTCATGGCAGCTCATCACTGTTTTGTACAAATATGAAAATAAGGTGGGCCAATAATATCCTGCTCTCAACACTTTGTTAGCTGTTGTTTTCCAAAAAAAATGGCCACCACAATCACCTTTTTGAAATTCATGCATCACCTGCTGAGCCTCATCTTCAACCAGACAGTTAAGCAGAATACCTCCTGGATCTTTCCAATACAGAGCACTGTTTAAAATACAGAATTTAGCAGACTTAAGTTTCAGTGATCTACCTTTGCTTCTAGACATCCCTGGAGGTGGTGAAAGGTGATGAAGAACATAAAAAATGTCTGAATACCACGGGGATTGGAGAAATATGTCTGAAACTGGAACAAGCAAACCTTCATCCTCATCTTCTGACATTGATGTTATGAGATTTATATCCAGGGCACGCAGGTTTGATTGGGCCATTAGTTTTGCCAAGCCTTTTCCTTTGATCAACTTTGTGGGTTTAATCTCCAAATCATATTCCAACATTGTTGCTATCCACTTACCTCTTCTTCCCTCTGAATCAGTTTGCAACAAGACATCTTTCACTGCTGCATTAGGAACAAATGCTATAGTATGTGAATGCAGAATGTATAATCTAAAATCCTTCAATGCTTTTATAAGAGCCAATGCTTGTTTCTCAATGATATTATACTGCAAGGCAACATCTCGAATGGTCCTACTGAAAAAGGCAATGGGCTGCTCAATCTGATTTCTCTTTTGCATCAAAACCGCAGCCATAGTATGCTCCGATGCAAATGAAAATATAAAGAAATCTTGAGTGTAATCAGGACTAATCAAGACTGGGGAATTAGATAGAGCAAACTTTACTATATTAAAAGACTTGATAGCCTCCTCACTCCATTTGACAGCGCTATCCTTTTTCAACATATTAGTCATTTCTCTTAAATGTTCAGCCAAATTGGGTATAAATTTGCGCAAGAAGTTCATCTTACCATTGAATGCCTGAATCTTCTTTTTGTTACGTGGAAGGTCTATGTGCTGAATTTCCTCCACTCTTGAAGGATCAATGCAAATAACGTCTTTAGAGATGATATGCCCCAGCACCTTGCCTTCATCCATAACAAACAGACTTTTCTTCGGATTGAGGGAAATCCCAAACTTCCTGCATCGCTGAAAAACAACCCTCAAGTGGTGCAAATGTTCATCATCAGAACTGGAAAACACTTTCAGATCATCCAAATATACAACAAGAAAAACATCCTTTTCATTGGCAAAAGCGATGTCCATCGCTCGCTGGAAAGTAGCTCCAGCGTTCTTCAGTCCAAATGGCATTTTGGCATACTGGAAAGTTCCCCAAGGTGTTGTGAAAGTAGTTTTGTCTTGGTCTTTCTCATGCACCAAGATCTGGTTATAGCTTGAGTAGCCATCGAGTAGTGACATCCTCGATGCTCCAACTACTCTCTGCAAAATATGGTCCATCTTCGGAAGTGGATAGTTATCCTTTAAGGATGCTTTCTTTAGGTTCCAGAAATCTATACACAACCTTATCTCTCCTGTCTTCTTACGTACTGGCACCAAATTTGAAATCCAATCAGAAAATCTAATTGGAACAATGATACTAGCTTTATACAATCTGTTTACCTCTTTTTCAATAGATGCAAGCAGCTTTGGGTGATCCTTCTCAGCTTCTGTCTAAATGGTTTCTGATCTGGCTTGATGGGAATAATATGTTGAATTATATTTTTTTCATACACCTTCAAATCTGAATAATCCCACGCAAACACATTAGAAAATTCAGAAAGTAATTTAACATACTTTTCCTTTACCTCAAGGGACAATGCGTTTGATAACTTCACCATCTTAGGCTTGTCAGCTGTTCCAAGATTAACATCTTCAACTCCTTTATCAGTAGGCACCAAGCTTGGTTTCTTTGCAACACCATATTGATCAAAAAGCTCCTCTAAAGGTATGAGACCTCTAGGAATTAAATTTTCCTTCAACTGCAATATGTCCATTTGATTTGCTTCGATTTCTTGATCATAAATATTATAATCACCCTCTATGGGAGTATCCTTGAATTTTCCTTCACTCTGCAAAAAGGCATTGATTTCATTGTCATCCAGAAACACTTGTAAATACCTTAGATTATCCGGAATAGTAGGCCGATTTTTGACATAAATTTCAAACTTGTTGCTGGAGTTCATTAGAATTTTCAAGTTTCTTGCAGTAGTGGCAAGAGAATCAACAATAAGATTATGCATTCGGGGAACTGCTGTCAAAGTGTACTCAGGAAATGTCCTCAAAATGTCTAGGATTGCATTTCTGTAGGCCCTCAATCACGGATGCTTTGTTTGGTACTCTCCTTTTACCTGCTTGATTATCAACTCCGAGTCTCCATAGACAGAAATCCTCTTGGCCTTTAGCTTCCTAAAAATTTTCAATCCTACAATCAAAGCTTCATACTCTGCTTGATTGTTAGAGCAGTCAAAAGCCAACTTGTAATCACATACTCTAACATTGCTAGGAACCCTGTCAAGCTGGAAAACAGGGCTCCGAATCCATATTCCAATACCAGCACCGTCCTTACCAACAGCTCCATCAAAGTCCATGCTCCAAAGGCCTTCTTCTTCTTCTTCTAGATGTTGAAATTTTGCTTCTTTCTCCACTCTATCTTGACTAATTTCTGCATCTTTCTTCTGTTCACTGTCTTTTTGCTACTGGCAGGCAGGAAGCTCAGAAATGCTTGCTGCTTTATCTTTTTCCTGTTTAAGGGCTTCCCTAAAATTTTCTGAAATTTCAGGTATCTCATCTACTTGTACCAACTGAAAATTTTCATCATTCAAACCACCATCTAAATATAATACAAATGACTCTAAATCTGTGTGGACTACATTAATGGGATGATTAAGAGGCTTCTCTTTGCTAGTTATCATGTATTTCATTTTCTTTTCCCTATATAGTTTTCTCAACTGACCAAACATGGGAATGGTGGCATAAGAGAAGTCAAGCTGCATGGTTCCTTTAAGTTTTTCACCCCAAGACTGGATAGAAGCATTCCAAACCATGGTGGAACATCGGCAACAACTAAATCCATCAAAACATTCTTGGCTTGGATTTGATCTAAAGATACTACTAAGTCTTTGATAAGACCAATACAATGGACCCTACCAGAGTCAAAGGAATAAAAATCATGGTATTTGCGGGTATTATCAAGTCCCAACTTCTCCATTATGGCTTTGGGCATCAAATTGTGCGAGGCTCCAGAGTCCAACATAGCATTATGTAAAATGAACTCATGTAATCTAAGACTCAGGTAGAAGGGAGGGACTTCACTTTCTTCAGATTGATCTTCTGCAGCTGGACCAAAAATGAGTTCAGGATAATCATCTTCAACATTTACCATATCTGATACAGTGTCTATTCGAAAAATTCTAGACACTTGATGTTTATAAGTACTATTTTTCACCAACTCAGTTAAGGGCATGGAAACCTTCAGCTTAGAAATTTCATTTTCTAAATTAAAAGAAGGAAATTTTTCTACCTCTTTGATGGGAGGATCTTTCTTCTCTACTTGCTCCTTTGTTGCACTATGCTGGTTCTTTTCATTTGAAATGTTAGTTGCTGAAGATGCCTTACTGGGAGAAGGATCAACAAGCTCTTTCCCTTTTCTTTGGGTGTTTGAGGAGTCATTTTTTGATTGCATCTCTTTTCTCTTCTGAATGGGATTGATCAGCACATCTCTACTCCTCAAATAATACTGCTTCTGTTGTGATGACAAAGAATTCATGTATCCTCTCTGATAATCATTGGACTCTTCCTCTAACACTACATCATTGGCCAATATGAAATTTTCATCTTTTTGAATGTCTGTCATTGATGTATATTTTTCATCTTTTGTGAGAAAGATTGGTGCACCATAGGCAGTGAAAAAGTGGTTGGCTTCAACTACAGGATCATCATCATCATCTGTTTCCATTCCTTGAACAGAAATTTTCTGTAATGGAGTTCTCATCTTCTGTTGTGGTGTTGCTTGGTCCTGCATTTTCTGTTCTCTCTACTTAATTCAGAATTGTGGCTGTTGGTGTCCTCTAAAATTTGGATTCATGATTTGTGCTTCAGGTCTATCTAAAATGGTCAGCTGATCAACCATCTTCTCCATTGTTCGAATCAAAGTGTCTATCTTACTGTTTGAAGGAGATGCCTCTTCTTTCATAGTTACCCTCTTTTCGGCCCTTGTTTGCGCTCTTCTGGCCAAAAAATTTGCTTCTACACTCACAACTATCTTCTGCATGTCTTCAAGTGTGGCAGGATCTCTTTCTCGTAGCTAATATGCCATATCAACGTCAAAACCATCTGGAAACTTGAGTAGGGCTAATCCCATAATAGGTTTTAGGTTGGATGGAATAGAATTCTATACATCATTAAATCTCACACAATAATCCTGTTAGACACCTATAAAATTTGTCAGATCGAATGGTGGCTAAATCATTTTTTGAAAGCCTTCAAGAAACAATTTTATTGCCAAATTGTTATTTCTTGAAGTCTTGTGAAGTTATCTTATCCTTTGATTAATATTCACTGTTGTTTCCCTCTTAAAAATTCTAAAAAATATGTTGTTTACCAAAGGAAAAGACTGCTGAAAAGTTCCATTTTCCCTCCTTTTCCCTTCTCCTTTTCCCTTCTCCATTTCATTCATAAAACTCTTCATTTACCTTTCATTACTTCGAAATTCCCTTTAAACCTTTGAAAATTCCCTTTGAAGGCTTAAAAAACCCTTTTTCCCCTTCTACCGAAAGCCAAAAAAGCCTTGAAAATCTGTTATTTTGGCTTAAAAAACCCATTTCTTAACTAAAACCCTTAAGCCCCTTTGGCCTTAGCCCCTAGCTCCTTTTTTCTGCATAAGACCTGGAGCTATGACCCACTATTAAACCCCCATCGCGCAATCACAATCGGGGTGTTCTATGTTCCTTTTCCCCTTAGCATTCAAAAATTTCCGATGCGATTAGGCCTTAAGCCCTTTTGTGCTAAACCTCAACCACTTCCCCACCATACAACCGACGTTAAGACCAAGCGCTAAGGCCTGATCGCATAATCACAATCGGGCATTCCCTTGTATCTTGCTACCTTTTGCTTGTAAAAATTTCCGATTGTGATTGGTCCTGTATATATAAAAACCCCTCCCCGATACAAACTTTCCTTTGTATTTCATAAAAAACCCATTTTTCCTATGTTAAAATAAAACCCGCCGGTTCATGGGTTGGGCCATTTCCAACCATTGATTTAAACCAATCAATGATCTTTGGGATCTCGCATCGGGGTTTTTTATTGGATGCTTTTGAATATTTTATTGCACCCTCCCGATTGGCAGCATAGCGATGGCTTCCCAGCCGTTGATCTTCCTCGCCAGACCCAGATCCAATGGTCCACATCGCTCTATTCATAAACCCGCATACCCACCTTTGGCATCCATAACCTAATCTCCATCGTTGATCTGGTTCTGATATCAACGGCCCTCGCTCAATCGCATCGCAATTTTTCTCTGCGCCTTTCCTCTCTCCTCCGCCGATTGGCAATCCAGCGATTGGATCTGGGCCGTCCATTACATACATCCAACGGTCCAGATTGAAGCCCTCACCCTTTGTTAAAATTCATGAAACCTCGCTTTGTAAAGTTCTTCGACGAAGATCCACCGTTGATCTCTGTAGATCAACAGCCCACGTTGCTCCCAATCTCCGCTTGACCCCCTGCCTTGTATTCTTTTTGTTTCCAAAAAAATTAAATCTGGACCATCTATTCTCCTAATCCAATAGTCCAGATTCAACCCGATAGGCCCAAATCCTTTGGGTCCTACCCTTCCCAGATCAAATCTCTGCCATCCATTCCCTGATCTAACTGTCAAGATTAAAACCACCTTGACCTTGCCCCACATCTTATCGCTCGTGCATCTATTCTCCATCGTGCTCTCCTCACGACCATCCAATCTAAGGCCCTAGATCTGATGGCCAGCACGCGGTTTTGCGTAATTTTGAGTCAGAGGTTAATGTTTCAAAATTACGTGATGAGTGTGGTTTTAAAAAGCCACGTGTCGATCTCTAACGCATATCGCGTTCAAAAAGGAAAAACTGCCTTTCCTCTTTTTCATCACGTGACACCAGCGGTTTCTTTCGCCGAAACCACTTTTCCTTGTTTCCATTGCATTCTCCCATGTGTGATCTCTGTCGTTGATCTCTGAGATATAACGGCTCAAGTTTGATTTCGCCCTCAATTCATCACCCTCCACCCATCCTCCAAGGGACTTCATAAGCAAATCTCCGCCGTTGATCTCCGTGGCCGATCTAATCCGATGACCCAGAATTCTTCAAGAAACCCCAAATTTCATTTTTACCCTTTTTCCTCTGCCAAAGGTTTTTCAGCTATTTTTTAATATTTTCCGCCATTTCACTATGACATTCCCCTTTCGCCTTATAAGATCTTCGGTTGATCTCGACTGTTGATCAACACACATCAACGACTCAAACTTAATTTTTCATTGACTCCCCTGACCGCCTCTCCATTATCCTCAGCATTAAATCCTTGCCGTTGGATGCTTTCATCCAACGACTGCGATCTAACCTCAACCTCTGAAGTAGTCTGAGCTCTTCCCTACAGGATTTTTTCTAATTTTTCTTTATTGTGCAGGTTTTAATGGTTTTTTTTCAAAAAATTTTAAAGAAAAATTGAAGGCCGGGGATGACAATCCCCCAGGCCTTTATGCATGAAGGAGATCATTCTGCAGGGTTTTCCATCAAGTTTTATCAGTGCCTCATGAGCACTAACGCCATTATAAAGCCCCTGTAACGCCTGCACATCAACAATGTTGGAAAAAATACTGAGAGGGGGGGGGGGGGGGGGGTGAATCAGTATTTAGGACTTACTCAAAATTTTTTACTTTTCCATTCACTAAAACCCACATGCTACTTTGCTGAAGCTAACTAGCGTATACACGTGGATATCCTTCATAAAACTCGCGTATACATAGAGATCTTGTTATGCCATTAATTCTTCACTTATATCATTCCATCATTCATTCATTAGATGTTCAATAAACTGTAAACATGTGCAGTAAGAACAGAATAAATCATCACACATAAGCAATACACATGAAAACCAAGATTTTAGGTGGAAACCCAAGTCGGGAGAAAACCACCGCTACCGTTGTCTCAGCCTTCAATATTTTATTATAGAGAAAACATATTGAAACATATGTGCTGGCGCAGCCTCCTACCAGCACGCAGGCACCCACCTGTGCTCGTTTACCAGCCTCTCCTGGAAGGGAGCTATGACCCCCTGATCTCGTTTACCAGCCTCACCTGGAAGGGGGCTACAACCCCCTGATCTCGTTTACCAGCCTCACCTGGAAGGGAGCTACAACCCCCTGACTGAAGGCTACAACCCTCAGCACCACCATGGACCACGTTTCATCAATTTTCACACTGGATCCAACAGCTTCAATAGAACACAACTTGTAGGCCACGTTTCTTCATATTTTTCAGACTGGACCCACTCCACACATTTAAGCTCAACCAAACATCAAACTGATACATTGACAGATAGCAGTAAACCAACAGAACAGATCAGACATCTCATACCACAAACTTCAGCAAACCCTAGTTTTACATACGCACTTTCCTTTCGCTGATACCGCGTATATACGCGCCTTAGACCATAAAAACCCGCGTATACAAATTACAGAGCTAATTTTACTTCCCATACGCGCTTTCTCTTCATCAAACCCGCGTATATACGCGCTTACTCTGCGGCGAACTAGCGTATAGTTCTTCAGACATGTAGGTCATTGCAATTCTTTAGAACATATACATCACACAGAATTTACCCTTTACTTTAGACAGATGTTCACCTCATCTCAGATCTAATCATTCCATAAATAGATCTAGCAAATACAAATACATTTTAGATCTAGATCCCCTTCTTCATCATTTTCTTCTTTGGTGCTTCATGCATTCAGATCTATCATTCAATTGTAACCCTTTCCATTCAGATATACTTCAGAGAGAAGTATTCACTCAAGCTCAGACAACTTGCCCCCATTTTCACAATGAATTTCTTCTCCTTATATAGGTTTACCCTTTATCAATACCATGAGCCAAAACCACATTACTTTCGATGGTATTCCTAGACGAGGTCACATAGACGAATCATTACTCAATACAATGGGTCAATACCATGGTGGTTACCCCTGGTTTTACATATTTAGAGCGCTTTTTCCCATACGCGACTTGGCACGTTATTTCTCGCGTGCATACGCCACTTTGTCTAGACAAATCTGCGTATGCCTTGAGACATACTCTTTTCATCATGTTCTAGCATATACTGACATTCCTTACCTTCTATACTCATTGTATATACATCAGATTTACATCATTTAACAAGTTCATCAAGACATATTCCATCAGGGACAACTTCATCAAGTAGGTTGCCATCATCTTCATCAAGTGGGTTGCTATCAAGGACAACACTCTGCATCATAGTGCCAACAATCTCCCCCTTTGGACTTGATGGCAACCACGATGGTGTTTGATCACCACAACAGATAGATATATTAAACATAATGATATTCTCCCCCTATTCAAACACCATGTCAAACACCATGTCACTCTCCCCCTTTGACATCAAGGGCAAAGGGCGGATCAAAACCAACACAAGGTTTTTCTCCTCATGTAGAAAGAAGAGCGTTGTAGATCTGATGCATTGAAGTTACCATGCTCCCCTTGAGTTCATGCTGAATGTTCAAACATATTTTCCAATGAAGTACATGATTCTATGACCTTCCTATCACCAAGGACTCATACTTACATCAATAATCCAACCAAGTGGATTTACATATGAGACTCAAGTACCCAACCAAGTGGGTTTACAAATTTGACTCAGCTACCCAACCAAGTGGGTTTACAAATTTTGACAAGTCCTTACATGAATGAATATTACAATTTTACATCATGGGTCTCAACAAGACCTTTTTATCAAATTACAAGTATGACATTTTATGACCAATACCAGAAAGACCTCAAGAGAGAGATCATATTTCAGAATCATCATAATGCCAACAATGCATTATACTCAGCAAGACTAGTGCTCCCCCTAAAAATGTGCATCCAAACATCCTTTCCATATGTCCAAGGCTCCTCCTTAGCTTGTGCAATATGAATACTTTTAACAGCAAGTCATCAGCAACAATCTCTGCATGATCTGTCCGGATCTCCGAATCATAAGACTTCCATCATATCCAAAAGATATTCTTCATCAAATAAGAAATCCGGGCTCATCCATAATCTTCAACATAAGAAACCATGTATCATTTCATTAGCATGAGTATAACCAGAATAATGCTAACAGTACAATCATTAGTAGTCAGAATGATGCTCCCCCTGAACCTCTGCTCCTGATCTTCAGCTGTCATCCCAAATCTCTTATCATCAATGCATATGCGACTGTGTCTGCTGGAACTCACGTGTATACGCGGCTTTAGTTCACTGAACCCGCGTATGGAAAGTGAATTATATAAAATTTCACATTCCTCCATCTCCCCCTGAATTTGTCCTTCCTGTACTTGTCTTCTTCAAGTCAGATGCTCTGTCAGCAATAATCATAACCAGATTTGCCAAATCAACCATGAGAATCATCATACATCGCTCCCCCTATGACGATACATTACTAAGCTCCATAATGTATCTCACGTCACTTCTGCAGTCATTAAAAGAAGTAAGCTTCAGAAGCTGATGACTGCAGTAGGGTGAATATTCCCTACGTTTCTAACTGGTCCTCCTTCTTTTTCCAAGTTTGCTTGAACTTTCTAATTGTGTGCTGAAAATTGTCCACTTTCTCAGATCTGTTCAACCTGCATTCTTTTTCTACATGTCCATACTTGTTACAAGAATAACATCTCATGTGTCCAGAGAAATAAGCATAAGAATCACAATGAGTATTTCTAATCTTCCTTCTTTTGCAATCAACTGCTTTATGTCCATACTTGTTACATGAAGAACAATATCCCTTGAAGAAACCAGAGTACCTTTCTATGTAGGATCTGTTTGTTTGTGGCTGAAACAATCTACTTCTGCAATTGGCTGCAACATGTCCATGTTTATGACATTTAAAGCATTCAACATTATTGAATGATTTCCTTTGAGAATTCATGATTGTCGGTTGACCTTTTGCTTCTTTCAACACTTCAGGCTTTGCATTGATATCATTTGAATCTTTAGCACTTCCTTGTGAACTAGATTCTCCTTTAACAGTTTCATGAAAACCAAGACCAAGTTTAACAGAAGGAGACCTTTGACTACTAAGAATATTGTCGAGAATCTTAGTACTATCTTGAAACCTCAAGAGTTTATCCTTTTCTTCTAATTTACCTTTGAGAATGTTTACCTCAACCTCCAATTTTTGGCATTGCTTCATCATGCTTTCTTCAACCCTTTTTCCTTCTTCTACTTGATCATTCAAATTTAAGATCTCTTCTTTCAACCCATTTTCTTGCTCTTCAAAGATTTGTAAAAGTTATTCATTCTTCTTATTTGATTTTTCAAGATCTGTTTGAGCGAGATGATTTCTGCTTCACGTCCTTCCTTTTCAAATGATTGTAGAAGTTCTTCATTCTTCTTATTTGATGCTTCAAGGTCTGCTTTCAGCGAGATGATTTCTGCTTCAAGTCCTTCACTGTGATTGGTTACTTTGTCCTGCAGTCTTTGATACATTTCTATCTGTCCCTTCATTGTTTCTATCTGTTCATTCAATCTAGAGATCACATCCTTGAGGATAGATTCCCTCCTTTTAAATTGATCCCAAAAATTACTTTCATCATTGATATTTAGATTTGCTTCTAGACTTATACTGTTACTTTCACTATCTTCAACATTGCATGCACAAGTGAGTGGATTACAAGAACAACAATCAATACCTGTTTCTTCTTCTTCATTTTCTGCTGCACATGTTTTCTGAGATATCTTCTTTTCTTGAGTATCCTTCTTCTTTTGTTTCTTTGCCATGAGCACTAGTAGATCTTGGTCAGAATCTTCTTCATCTTCACTTGACATTTCATTATTATCTTCATTTTCATAATAACTCTTTCCCTTTTCAAATTGTTTATAAGGACATTTAGCAGCATAATGACCCACTCTTCCACAATCAAAACATTTGAAGGGTAGCTTACCTTTGAATCTTCCAGTACCTGGTTGGAGTCTCCTTACAAAATTTTCTTCTTCTTCTTCTGATATATAACTTGATTCCTTGACAAATTCCTTTTCTTTTCCTTTTGCACATGCCTTAAAAGCAGCTTCTTTGATTTGAAAGGGACCTCCTTGTCTCATTTCATAAGCAGTCAGAATACCATGTAGTTGAACAATAGTAAGAGTTTGCAGATCTTGCCTTTCTTCAATAGCTGACACTTTTGACTCAAATTTTGAAGTTAAAGATCTTAATACTTTTTCCACCAGAGTAGTATCGGTTATGGTTTCACCCAAACTTCTCATACGATTTACAATATCATCTAGACGTAAAAAGAAACTGGCAATACTCTCATCACTATGCATCCTTAAATTTTCATATTCAATTCGGAGAGTTTGGAGTTTTTCACTTTTTACCTTTGAATCTCCTTCATAGCTCAGAATGATTTTCTCCCATATTTCTTTTGCTGAATTTAGCTGCATCACTTTAGCAAATTTTGGTTCAGACATGATTCCTAATAAGACATTGACGGCTTTGGCATTGATTTCATATTTCTTCCTTTCTGCTGCATCAGTAGAAATACTTGCTGGATACTGATAACCTCCTTCCATGATTGCCCATACTTCTGCACCAAGACTTTGCAGATATGCTTTTGTTCGTATCTTCCAGAACAACAGATTATTTCCATTGAATATAGGTGGCCTTATAGACATTATCCCTTCATGACTTCCCATTGCGACGGATCTCCTTCAAGCGATCAAGCTTCTGCAGAAGGACCTGCTTTGATACCAATTGTTGGGAAAAATACTGAGAGGGGGGGGGGTGAATCAGTATTTAGGACTTACTCAAAAATTTTTGCTTTTCCATCACTAAAACCCATACGCTACTTTGCTGAAGCTAACTAGCATATACACGCGGATATCCTTCATAAAACTCGCGTATACACAGAGATCTTGTTATGCCATTAATTCTTCACTTATATCATTCCATCATTCATTCATTAGATATTCAATAAACTGTAAACATGTGCAGTAAGAATAGAATAAATCATCACACATAAGCAATACACATGAAAACCAGGATTTTAGGTGGAAACCCAAGTCGGGAGAAAACCACTGCGCGATCGGAGAAAACCACTGGGTTCTTTGATCGATGTCTCGGCCTTCAATATTTTTATTATAGAAAAAACATATTACAACATATGTCTTTGGCGCGGCCACTCCTGCGGCTACGAGCCACGCACTCGTTTACGGCCTCTCACGGAAGGGGAGCTATGACCCCCGATCTCGTTTACGACCCCCTGATCTCGTTTACCAGCCTCACCTGGAAGGGAGCTACAACCCCCTGATCTCGTTTACCAGCCTCACCTGGAAGGGAGCTACAACACCCTGACTGAAGGCTACAACCCTCAGCACCACCATGGACCACGTTTCATCAATTTTCACACTGGATCCAACAGCTTCAATAGAACACAGCTTGCAGGCCACGTTTCTTCATATTTTTCATACTAGACCCACTCCACACATTTAAGCTCAACCAAACATGAACTGATACATTGACAGATAGCAGTAAACCAACAGAACAGATCAGACATCTCATACCACAAACTTCAGTAAACCCTAGTTTTGCATACGTGCTTTCCTTTCGCTGATACTGCGTAAATACGCACCTTAGACCATAAAAACCCGCGTATACAAATTACAGAGCTAATTTTACTTCCCATACGCGCTTTCTCTTCATCAAACCCGCGTATATACACGCTTACTCTGTGGCGAACTAGCGTATAGTTCTTCAGACATGTATGTCATTGCAATTCTTCAGAACATATACATCACACAAAATTTACCCTTTACTTCAGACAGATGTTTGCCTCATCTCAGATCTAATCATTCCATAAACAGATCTAGCAAATACAAATACATTTTAGATCTAGATCCCCTTCTTCATCATTTTATTCTTTGGTGCTTCATGCATTCAGATCTATCATTCAATTGTAACCCTTTCCATTCAGATATACTTCAGAGAGAAGTATTCACTCAAGCTCAGACAACTTGCCCCCATTTGCACAATGAATTTCTTCTCCTTATATAGGTTTACCCTTTATCAATACCATGAGTCAAAACCACATTACTTTCGATGGTATTCCTGGACGGGGTCACATAGATGAATCATTACTCAATACAATGGGTCAATACCATGGTGGTTACCCCTGGTTTTACATATTTAGAGCGCTTTTTCCCATACGCGACTTGGCACGTTATTTCCCGCATGCATACGCCGCTTTGTCTAGACAAATCCGCGTATGCCTTGAGACATACTCTTTTCATCATGTTCTAGCACATACTGACATTCCTTACCTTCTGTACTCATTGTATATACATCAGATTTACATCATTTAACAAGTTCATCAAGACATATTCCATCAGGGACAACTTCATCAAGTAGGTTGCCATCATCTTCATCAAGTGGGTTGCCATCAAGGACAACACTCTGCATCATATTGCCAACAAACAAGACACAACAAAGCTTAATCAAATAATGAGTATCAGTTGGACAGCATGAAATCAAAGCAGAAACATGTTTAAGGATTGTTTTACGCAGTTTTGAGGGATTACGGCCTAAATCGACTATCTAAAAGCCTAATCCATTCAATTAAACACTGTTTGGAGAATAGAAGACATAAATTAGGCCTAATTATGCCTAACACACAGATCAGAAGAAAATTAGTCGTGTTTTAGGTCAAAATAATAATATCTATCAGTCCGAGAAATCCTCCACTGCCACATCAGAGGCTAATTGAATCCTCTCTAGCTCCGAAAGCCACCTACAGCCTTGCAGCAATCAAAGGAGGCTGAGTTATTGCCTCAGTCAGTGATATTTTCCTCAATACAGCTGAACAGTTAATTCAACCAAAAGAACTTATTGTAAACTGTCAACAGAGTTATTACAAAGATGAAAAAGAGTTCTAAAGTCAACAAACTCTACTAAGAAAATCAAACACTTAATACAAACCAATTAATACAGAGAAATATCTGAAATCTTCTCCATTGAGCCCCTCAAAGGTTGAGAAGCATTAAACTGTATTAATTGAGCCTATAGATATTTTCTCTCATCCACCTCCTCATTTTTTCTATAAAATCTTCTTGAGGAGCACATTGTAAAGGGTTGGTTGGTGAACTTTGATATAATACTTGTGCTCGAAACTGTTTACATGCAAATAATTTTCAGAGGCTCTTGAAGCTCTGTTTGTGATCAAATAAGTTAGGCTAAGAAGAGAAGATGATTGCTATACTGAAACATTGGACTTGTAGAATGTAACTGGATTGACATCAATATACAAGATGATTTTTGGGATCCTGGTCTATATCACTGGTGAAGTACTTCTTTCCGTGTTATTGTTTTCCTTTCATGTATGCCATTTTGTCCATTTATTCTCTAATAAATAACAACAAGCAGAGAGTTAGGATTTAATGTTTACAGTACCCTTCTATGATTGATAAGCTTTATCTCAATGTTTTCCTCCAAATTGTGTGTTTAAGAATGACTTAAGTTAAGTGTAAACATTATCAAGGAATGTTGGTTTGTCCCTGTCTTGATGTGAAAAGCTTGAAGGGAAGTTCTTAAAAGATATTTTCATTGTATGCTTAGTAGAGTTTGACTAGAAAAGTTTATGGTTTGCCCTGTCTTCTAGTTTCTTTCTCCAAAGGTAATTCTGAAAGTTTCCTAAGAGTATGCTGAAAGAAATTTAGATTTAAAAGTATCTTATATGATCTTAGGCTGCACTTTGTTTTCTTATTTGTTTTCATCCCTTCTGAAAGTAATTATGCAGATTACTGGATTGTTTGTCTGATAAGTTAGCTTTAATACAAGCTTGTCCAAAGAAGTCTATGGTTAGCCCTGTCCTTTGGTTGGTTTTAAACAATTACTTAAAAGGCTTTTCTTGTTTGGAAAGACTGATAAATCCTAGTTTAAATTATTGTCTTTTTCCACCCCTTCAACGCTTTTATTGTTCCATTCCATCATTTTATCTAAAAGATCCTGTGACATAGATGACTTTCCCCTTGGACCACTCTTGAAATTTTTGCACAATTAAAACCTTTTATGACTCTATATCCTAATGGACTAAAAACCAGCGTGATATCTATCCTATCAGTCGAATCTCATTCTGATTGCTTATACATTCACCCCTTTGGAACTCTTTCATTGTAGGACTTTCAACTCAACTAAAAATCATGCTCAACCATCCAAAACCAAACAAGAACCCTGTTCTTAATAACTAGCCTAATATCACACATAAAAACCTTAAAAGATAAATCAATCTTTGCACTTATAGAGAGATCCCTCTCTGGATTCAGGAGGGCTAGATCCTAGAATCCCAAAGTGGTTCCAATGTCCTCTCCGCAGTTTCAGTCTTACCAATCTGCTGAAATTATGAGGAGATAACATTTTTGGCAACCATACTGGGGAACTGAGTCAAATTTCATCTTAGGTACCCTTAAGATCTCATAAAAACCCCTTGAGTATAAGTAGCCCTCTTCAAGCACTACCAAGCAAATGTTAATCATGATAGAGCTTATTTTGAATCAGTGAAAAACTAAGGAAACCTTAGGATTCTCATAAGAACTTATCAAACCTTGAAGGATCAGCCAGCTTAGCCATAAGAGTAGACTTTCTTTGTCTCATCACCGTAGCTAAGAGTTGAAATAGATTTAGGACACTCTTAGAACCCATAGGACTGAAAAAACTCAGAAAACCCAAAAATATTTTAGATTGGTATTCAAATAAACATGGTGGTGGACCATGAAGACTTTTACCTCCAAAAGAGCTAAAAATTTCCACCTGGTGACTCCACAATCATAAAAATACCTTAAGGCTCCATGGGGAAGACCCATTATCATCATAAAATCATATAAACTCAGTTAAGAGGACTTTAGGATTAAATTTTTCTTGTTTAAAAGATCAGTTAGCTTCTTAAAGATTGTCATATTTGGTTAAATTTTTCTTGTTTAGTTGGGTCTGAAAAAAACAGCATAGTGGCTGCTAGAAAGATTCATACTAGAGCTTACCCTGACCCAAAACCTCCTGAGATAGTTGATAACCCTGAAAGAATCCTTAGGAAGTCTCCTGAGGTTAAATCTTCAACTGTTTTCAGATCACCCCTTAGAGCTAATTCTATTCCTGAAAACCTTGCAGCTCTACAACAATCACAGGTTGACTTAAGAAATCCATTTAGAACTAGGTTGCTTGATGATTTAGATAAGCTAGATTCAGAGTCTTCACTTTCATCCCCAGAAACAAGTGAACATCCTGGTAGTAGAGAAACTACACCACCAGATTTACATTTCCTTCACAATTTTGGTTTCTCTCATCCAAGATCAGCTCAACAATATTTTGCTGGTCCATCCACTTCTGCTACCCATACACCCATTGTCCAAAACACTCCATTCCAGCTCACTTTCCCTCTTGTCAACCCACCACTTATAAACCCCCCACTGTTCCCACAACCTTCTATCATGGCAACATGGTACGCTCCCCCTTTCCTTCCTTTGCCTTTAGTTAATCTCCCACAGGACTATCAGTCCAAGATACCATTGTATGATGCCAATAATGCTACTAATGCTTCACAACATGTGGATAAGATGAATGACTACTTTGACAGAAATGAGATCGATGATGAAACTATCAAACTTAGATTATTTTCTCAGAGTTTAGGGGGAGAAGTAAGAAAATGTTTCAAAGGCTTAACCCCTCACAATATTAATGATCTCCAAGCCTTCCATCAGTTATTCTTAAACAAATGGGAAGTCAGGAAGAACCCTCTCCAAATACTTTATAATTACAAGAATCTCCAAAGAAACACTGGGGAGAGTGTACAAGCTTATTGCACTAGGTTCAATAGTGTTTATAATTCTCTTCCCCCAGACTTAAAACCTCAAAAAGGCTCAGCTTTAAACAATTTTTCTGAAGGATTTGATCCTGAAATGGCCTATCAGCTAAGAGAGAGAGATCCTTTAACTCTTGAAGATATGCAAAAAGGAGCTCTTGCTGTGGAAGTTAATTTAATGGAGAAAAGAGAAAGAATAAGGAATGAGAAGAAAGTGTCCTTTAGAGAGAAATCTACACCTTTTACAACTAGCTCAAATATGGAAAGAATGACGGAGGAGATGATGAAAAATATGAGCATACTTGAGAGAGCACAAGCAAGTCAAAACCTGCAAACAGCTCCTCAAAACAGAAATCAAAACCAAAATCAGAATTTTAGGAGAAACCAACCTTAGAATAGACCAAGGGAGGATGATCAACATATTACTCCTCCTTTTCATCAAAACTATGTAAGTGAGGTTGAAGAAACAATAGAACAAACAGAGAAAGATGACATAAATATGTTGGGAGTGGATAATGATCATTTTGAAGTTCATTACAATAGGAAACAAGGTCTATACACACCCTATGATGACAAAAGAGCAGAAGATGAATATTACTACCAAGAAATGGAAAATGTCATAATATAAACTCCAAAAGAGTATGATCTTAGAAGTAAAAAAAATTTGGAAACCCCCAACAACAAAACCTCTGAAAATTCTGCAAAAAATATCCCTATGAATAAACCCAAGACTACAAAACAGAAAGACAAAATAGTGGCTGGAAATTCTGATAAAAACAAAGAAAAAGGCACTCAAAACAATGAAAAATAGAGTGCAGATCTTAGTAGCGTTAGGACATCAGCTAGTGCTCTTGTTAAAATGATTTTAACCAATGTAAATAGAGAAAATTAGCAAGCTGATCTTGTTGATAAAATGGTGGTTAACAAAGCTGAAACAAACCTTGTAAGAAGTCAGCTAACTTTTAGTTTGGAGCAGGAAATTTCCAAGATAAAGATCTCTTTTCCCCTTACTGAATTAGCCACCCAAAATTTGTATAGATCCCAAATTTTGAACGCTTTTAACATAGAAGAGAATAACGATACTGTCAATCTTAACGATGACCAACCAGAGCTCATATTTGGTCCCAATATTGAAGGTAGATATCAAGAAGGACCAGTTCCTCCTTTTTTTGTAATTTTATAGATTCATGACAATATTTTGCACAATGCTATGCATGATTCCAGGGCCTCTCATAATTTAATGTCCAAAGCTGTAATGGAAAGCCTAGGCCTTGAAACATTAGACCATACAAAGATCTTTACTCCTTTGACTCAAGCAGAGTGAAATGTTTAGGATTAATCAAAGACCTCTATGTAAACTTAGCACAAATTCCAGCCAAGTGTTTAGTCATGGATATTGTTGTGGCTGATGTACCCTCAAAGTGTTGTATGCTGTTATCAAGATCTTGGGGAGCTAAGTTACAAGGAACTATGCAGATGGATATGACATCTGCAACTATCCCTGTATTTAATCAAACTAGAAGATTTTACAGGGAGTCTCATATGCAATACATGGTTACTAGCCAAGAGAAACGGCAAAACTCTCCCCTTTATTCTGTAAATACAGGCCTTGAATCGTTTATCCTTTTCAATGATGAAACATTCACTGAACAAGTGATTTTAACTGAATTAATGGAAGATAGAGAGGAGGAGGAAAATGAGGCAGAATTGTCAAAACAATTTTCTAAACCCGAAAACTACAACAAACGAAACACGGGTCTAGAGCTACAAATCATTCATCCTTTGCTTTTAAACCTTGAGAGTCAAGAAAGCAGTCCTCAACGCAATGAAAAACCCGAGGAATTGAAACAAATTCAATGAAGTGCTAATCTTCAAGAACAATCTGAAAGCACACTAGTTAAAGAGGATAGTAACCAAACTGATGAACCCGAAACTAGTCCTCTTTGGAGTATGAACTTCGATGGGTCTTGCACTAGGAACAATGCTGGTGCAGGCGTCTGGATACATAACACTGAAAATAATCACACTAAAGGCCATTCTTACAGATTAAATTTTCAGTGTTCGAATAACATAGCAGAATATGAATCCGAGCCAAGAGAATTAAAGTGCATGGGGATTCAGAGTTAATCATTAGGAAAGTAAATGGGGAATATAGTGCCAAACACCCTAGACTTAGAGCCTACAGCAATGATGTCATGGATTTGTTGAAAACTTTTGAGGAATCTCAACTTATTTTTGTCCCAAGAGAAAAGAATATCCTTGCCCACAGTTTAGATTTCGCTGCTAGAACATGTTTAACACCGTTTGAAACCAAAAATTGCACAACTCAAATCAAATTTCGACCAGATGTCCCTGATAATGAGAAATATTGGCAAGTGTTTGATGGAGACAAACAAATAGAAGAATTACTGCAGTCCAGAAATGAATTTAAACTACCAAGTTCAGATTCGGACTATGAAACAAACTGTCCTAGTGAAGAAAATCTACTTGATGAAGAAGAAGAGTCTCCAGAGATGACTGATGTAAATCTGTTGTCTAACAAACTTCAAAACACAACAGAAATTGTTGCAGAGTTAGAAAAAGAAGATTTAGAAACTTTGCAATCTAACAATCAAATTTTTCCAAAGGGACTGGTCCCTTTAGAAGAATTGTTTGATTTCAATGATGTGGCCAAAAAAACAAAGCTGGAGCCTGTTGAATCTGAAGTTGAAGAGTGTAATATAGGCAGTGAACTAAAATCAAAGATGATCAAACTGTCTAAAACTTTACTAGCTCACATCAAACTAAAATACATAGAATTGTTTAAAGAATTTTCTGATGTTTTTGCGTGGAGTTATGAGGATCTGAAAGCATATGACACTGAAATAATTCAGCACAAGATAACTCTCAAGGAAAACCAAAAGCCATTTAAACAAAAAATTTGCAGAATAAACCCTGTTCAGTTACCTTTGGTTGAGAAGGAAATCAAGAAAATGTATGAAGCTGGTATTATTGTTCCTATTAGATATTCATAATGGGTGTCTAATTTAGTGTCAGTCAAGAAGAAAACATGAGAGATTAGGCTTTTTATAGACTTTAGAGACTTAAACAAAGCCTCATTGAAGGACAACTACCCTTTACCCAAGATGGATCACATTTTACAAAGGGTAGTAGGGTATAAAAGAATTTCTTTGCTTGATGGCTTCTCAGGGTATAATCAGATTTTAGTACATCCTGATGATCAATTAAAGACAACCTTTACTACACCTTGGGGCACTTTCATGTATGTGAAAATGCCCTTTGGTTTAATGAATGCTGGTGCTACTTTTCAGAGAGCCATGGATATTGCATTTTCAGAAGAATTAGGCTACTTCATTATTATTTACCTTGATGATGTCACTGTTTTCTCCAAAACAGATGAAGAGCACTTAGAACACTTAAGAAAAGTATTCGAGAAATGCAGAAAGTTTGGGATATCTTTAAATCCTAAGAAAACATTGTTTGGTCTCCAAGAAGGTAAACTTCTTGGACACATCATTTCAGAAGAGGGGATAAAGATAGATCCAAAGAGGATTGAGGCTATATTGCAAATCACTCATCCTATAAACATCAAGGAACTTCAATCTTTCATTAGAAAGATTAATTTCTTGAGAAGGTTCATACCCAACTTAGCTGAGCTCCTTAGGAATATAAAAAACATGCTAAAAAAGGAACAAGGAGTTAAGTGGACCTTAGAAGCAAAGAAATGTTTTGAGCTGGTAAAACAAGCATTAACCAAAACACGAGTTCTAATAAGTCCTGATTTTTCAAAAGATTTTTACATTTTTTCATTTGCATCAGAACATACAATAGTTGTTGTCCTATTGCAGAAAAATCCGCAGGGACAAGAGCAGCCCATTGCATTCTTTAGCAAGGCATTGAGAGATGCACCTCTGAAGTATAATATTATGTAGAAACAAGCCTTTGCTTTAGTCAAAGCCTTAAAAGATTTCAGAGTTTACATTCTGCACTCCTGCATCATTACCTTTGTCCCAAATTTAGTTGTGAAAGACATTCTAACACAAGACCCAGATGGTAAGAGAGGTAAGTGGATAGCTATGATACTTGAATATGATTTAGAGATCAAGCCCACTAAACTCATTAAAGGCCAAGGACTAGCTAGATTAATGGCTAAATCAAATTTTGAAGTTCTTGATATAAATATGATAAATGCTTTAGATGAACAAGAGGAATTTTCAACTCCCATTGTTGAAGACCATTTTATGAATTCCTCTTGGTATGCTGATATTCTATATGTTTTGCTTAATTTGAATACACCTCCTGGTTTATCAAAAACAAAGGCAAGGTTTTTAATGTTAAAAGCTGTAAACTACTGCATTCTAGATAAATGTCTTTATTGGAAAAATGCAAGTGGGATATTGCTTAAATTTTTTTCCTGAGAATGATGCAGAGAAGGTTAAGCATGAGTTCCATGAAGGAGAATGTGGAGGCCACCTCTACTGGAAGACTATAGCCAAAAAAATCCTTAGAGCTGGTTACTATTAGCCCACCCTCTTTCTAGATGTACACAAGATGATAATTTCCTGTCATAAATGCCAAATCTTTGAAGGCAAAAGAAAATTGCTTCCTTTACCCTTGCATCCAATCACTGTTGAAGCTCCTTTTCAACAGTGGGGTTTAGACTTCATAGGAGAAATCCATCCACCCTCATATGCCCAACATAGATGGATTCTCACTGCAACAGACTACTTTACCAAATGGATAAAAGCCATCCCTTCTAGACAAGCCAATGACTCTGTCATCATTAGATTTATTGAGAGTCATATCCTCTCTAGATTTGGTTGTCCTAGGAATATCATCACTGATAATGCAGCTGCATTTGGATCCAAGAAGATGGTTGAATTCTGTCACAAATATCAGATAACATTGGATCATTCTACTGCTTATTATCCTCAAGGTAATGGGCTGGCAGAATCCTCAAACAAGAGTTTAGTAAACATAATAAAAAAGTTGCTAGAGGACAACAAGAAGTCTTGGCACATAAAGCTAGTGTATGCACTATGGGCTGACAGGCTAACACTTAAGAAATCTATTGGAATGTCACCTTACTAGCTTGTATATGGAATAGATGCAATTTTTCCAACCAGCCTAGGTGTGCCAGTTATGAAGTTGATCCAAGAAGTGCAGTCTGAAGACAATGACATGATCAGAAGGATTAAGCAGACTATACATCTTCAGCAAACCAGAGAGGAGGTCTACAACAGAGCATTACAAAAGCAAAAGTGCATCAAGAGGCTTTTTGATAGAAGGACAAAGGCCACTAATTTTAATATTGGTGACAAAGTATTAAAGTGGGACTCAAGGAGAGAAGACAAGGGCAAGCATGGGAAATTTGATAACTTATGGCTTGGCCCTTATCTCATTCATTATACTATTGGTAATAATGCTTATTTCTTGCAGGAATTGAATGGAGCTGAACTGTTTGGGGGTCCTGTCAATGGCAGGATGCTCAAACATTATTTCTCTTAACCATAATCAGTTTGAAAGCCTTTCTATTTTTTCTCATTGTAAATGTCATAATCTTCATTTCATTCAAAGTTATAAAAATAAAAAATACAAAAACAATACAAAAGAAAAGAGGGCAGATTGTGAAAACAAGAAAGGTATAGCCCCATGCCAAAAAAGAGAAACAAAATCTGAAAGTGTGCAAGCTCAAATGCCACTCCTAAAAAACAAACTTCTAGTTAGTCATATAGCCTAATCATGACTAATTAGTTTTCAATTTACTATCGATAGGTTAGTGAATTGGATTTGCCAAAAAGCTTAATCTTGGCTTATCAGTTAGGTAGATTAGGATAGAAAATAAAGGGTCAAACAAGCTAAAAATATGAACCTATGAGTTTCAAAAAGATGCATGGCTCTAATCTATTTTAATCTTGAGCCAAAGACACAAGTAGACTAGTTCTAATAAGCCCAAAATTTGAACCAGATAACAAAGAAAGAAAACATCTCAAACAAACTCAAAAACAGAGCTGAAGAAAAGAGAAGGATGTGCTTAAAACTTTCAGATCTTAAGCCTTCAACATTTTGATTTAATTTTTTGCAAATAATAATCTATGTGTAGCTTGTTTTATGCAATAGATCAGCAACGAGTTAGACTGTTCAATCCTAACTTGTATGTTCTTTTAAATTTCTTGTTTCGGAATTTAGAGAATAAAAATCTGTTAGACAGTCTAATCCTAACAGATAGTAGTTAGCTAGAGAAGATTATGAACTCAACTGTTTAATCTGAGTTCATGGAGAAATAAGAAGTAGACTTAGATTATTTTTTTCTTTCAAAAGAATAAAATGTTTGTAAAAGATTTTGTCAATCCAAATGCATTCTGAAAGAAGAAAAAATGTTAGATCATTAGGATTGGGTAGGTAGAAAGCTTGTTTGATAGAGTTCCATTGTTTTTCATGGCTTCTAACATTATCAGAATAGAAGAAGATCATCCAAGTGAAGAAAGTTGCAGCCCATTGGATGAGGCATTGATCAGCCCCCTAGAGAATACAAGTCTAAAGTTCTTGACACCTTCAAGAAGGTGCCATCCCCATGTGGAGCCACTGTTAGCCACCTATAAAATTTGTCATATGAAATGGTGGCTAAATCATTTTTTTAAAGCCTTCAAGAAACAATTTTATTGCCAAATTTTTAGTTCTTGAAGTCTTTTGAAGATATATTATCCTTTGATTAATCTTCACTGCTATTTCCCTCTTAAAAATTATGAAAAATCTGTTGTTTACCAAAGGAAAAGACTGCTGAAAAGTTCCATTTTCCCTCCTTTTCCCTTCTCCATTTCATTCATAAAAATCTTCATTTACCTTTCATTACTTCGAAATTCCCTTTAAACCTTTGAAAATTCCCTTGGAAGGCTTAAAAAACCCTTTTTCCCCTTCTACCGAAATCCAAAAAAGCCTTGAAAATCTGTTATTTTGGATTAAAAAACCCATTTCTTAACTAAAAGCCTTAAGCCCCTTTGGCCTTAGCCCCCATCTCCTTTTTTCTGCATAAGACCCGGAGTTGTGACCCACTGTTAAACCCCCATTGCACAATCGCAATCGGGGCGTTCTATGTACCTTTTTACCTTGGCATTCAAAAATTTCCGATGCGATTAGGCCTTAAGCCCTTTTGTGCGAAACCTCAACCACTTCCCCACCATACAACTGACGTTAAGACCAAGCGCTAAGGCCCGATCACATAATCGCAATCGGGCATTCCCTTGTATCTTGCTACCTTTCGCTTGTAAAAATTTCCGATTGCGATTGGTCCTGTACATATAAAAACCCCTCCCCGATACAAACTTTCCTTTGTATTTCATAAAAAACACATTTTTCCTATGTTAAAACAAAACCCGCCGGTTCAATGGTTGGACCATTTCCAACCGTTGATTTAAACCATCAACGATCTTTGGGATCTCGCATCAGGTTTTTTTATTGGATGCTTTTGAATAGTTTATTGCACCCTCCCGATTGGCAGCCTAGCGATGGCTTCCCAGCCGTTGATCTTCCCCGCCAGACCCAGATCCAACGGTCCACATCACTCTGTTCATAGACCCACATACCCACCTTTGGCATCCATAACCTAATCTCCACTGTTGATCTGGTTCTGAGATCAATGTCCCTCGCTCAATCACATCGCAATGTTTCTTTGTGCCTTTCCTCTCTCCTTTGCCGATTAGCGATCCAGCGATTGGATATGGGCCGTCCATTGCATACATTTGGCGGTCCAGATTGAAGCCCTCACCCTTTGTTAAAATTCATGAAACCCCGCTTTGTAAAGTCCTTCAGCGAAGATCCACCGTTGATCTTTGCAGATCAACGGCCCACGTTGCTCCCGATCTCCGCTCGACCCCCTGCCTTGTATTAATTTCGTTTCCCAAAAAATTAAATCTTGACCGTCCACTCTCCTAATCCAACAGTCCAGATTCAACCCGATAGGCCCAACTCCTTTGGGTCCTACCCTTCCCAGATCAAATCTCCGCCATCCATTCCCTGATCTGACGGTCAAGATTAAAACCACCTTGACCCTACCCCACATCTTATCGCCCGTGCATCTATTCTCCATCACTCTCTCCTCACAACCGTCCGATCTAAGGCCCCAGATTTGATGGCCAGTGCGCGGTTTCACGTAATTTTGAGTCCAGAGGTTAATGTTTCAAATTACGCGATGAGTGTGGTTTTAAAAAGCTACGTGTCGATCTCTAACGCATATCGCATTCAAAAAGGAAAAAACACCTTTCCTCTTTTTCATCGTGCGACACCAGCGGTTTCTTTCGCCGAAACCAGTTTTCCCTGTTTCCATTGCATTCTCCCATGTGGGATCTCCGTGATTGATCTTTGAGATCTAACAGCTCAAGTTTGATTTCGACCTCAGTTCATCGCCGTCCACCCATCCTCCAAGGGACTTCATAAGCAAATCTCCACCGTTGATCTCTGTGGCCGATCTAATCCGACGGCCCATAATTCTTCAAGAAACCCCAAATTTCATTTTTACCCTTTTTCTTCCGCCAAAGGTTTTTCACCTATATTTCTTATATTTTCCACCATTTCACTGTGACATTCCCATTCCGCCTTATAAGATCTTCAGTTGATCTCGACCGTTGATCAACATACATCGACAGCTCGGACTTAATTTTTCATTGACTCCCCCGACCACCTCTCCATTATCCTCAGCATTAAATCCTCGCCGTTGGATGCTTTCATCCAATGGCTACGATCTAACCTCAACCTCTGAAGCAGTCTGAGCCCTTCCCCACAAGATTTTTTCTAATTTTTCTTTTTTGTGCAGGTTTTAATGGGTTTTTTTTTTTAATTTTAAAGAAAAATTGAAGGCCGGGGATGACGATCCCCCAGGCCTTTATGCGTGAAGGAGATCATTCTGCAGGGTTTTCCATCAAGGTTTATCAGTGCCTCATGAGCACTGACGCCATTATAAAGCCCCTGTAACATCTGCACATCAATACGACACAACAAAGCTTAATCAAACAAAGAGTATCAGTTGGACAGCATGAAATCAAAGAAGAAACATGTTTAAGGATTGTTTTACGCACTTTTGAGGGATTACGTCCTAAATCGACTATCTAAAAGCCTAATCCATTCAATTAAACACAGTTTGAAGAATAGAAGACATAAATTAGGCCTAATTATGCCTAACACACAGATCAGAAGCAAATTAGTCATGTTTTAGGTCAAAATAATAATATCTATTAGTCCGAGAAAGCCTCCACTGCCACATCGGAGGCTAATTGAATCCTCTCCAGCTACCAAAAGCCACCTACAGCCTCGCAGCAATCAAAGGAGGCTGAGTTATTGCCTCAGTCAGTGATATTTGCCTCAATACAGCTGAACAGTTAATTCAACCAAAAGAACTTATTGTAAATTGTTAGCAGAGTCATCACAAAGATGAAAAAGAGTTCTAAAGTCAGCAGACTCTGCTAAGAAAATCAAACACTTAATACAAACCAATTAATACAGAGAAATATTTGAAATCTTCTCCATTGAGCCCCTCAAAGGCCGAGAAGCATTAAACTGTATTAATTGAGCCTATATATCTTTTCTCTCATCCACCTCCTCATTTTTTCTATAAAATCTTCTTGAGGAGCACATTGTAAAGGGTTGGTTGCTGAACTTTGATATAATACTTGTGCTCGAAACTATCTACATGTAAATAGTGTTCAGAGGCTCTTGAAGCTCCGTTTGTGATCAAATAAGTTAGGCTGAGAAGAGAAGATGATTGCTGTACTCAAACATTGGACTTGAAGAATGTAACTGGATTGACATCAATATACAAGCTGATTTTTTGGATCCTGGTCTATATCACTGGTGAAGTACTTATTTCTATGTTATTATTTTCCTTTCATGTATGCCATTTTTTCCATTTATTCTCTAATAAAGAACAACAAGCATAGAGTTAGGATTTACTGTTTAAAGTACCCTTCTCTGACTGATAAGCTTTATCTCAATGTTTTCCTCCAAATTGTGTGTTTAAGAATGACTTAAGTTAAGTGTAAACATTATCAAGGAATGTTGGTTTGTCCCTGTCTTGATGTGCAAAGCTTGAAAGGAAGTTCTTGAAAGATATTTTCTTTATATGCTTAGTAGATTTTGACTAGAAAATTTTATGGTTTGCCCTGTCTTCTAGTTTCTTTCTCCAAAGGTAATTCTGAAAGTTTCCCTAAGAGTATGCTGAAAATAGTTTAGAATTAAAATTATCTTATCTGATCTTAGGCTACACTTTGTTTTCTTATCTGTTTTCATCCCTTCTGAAAGTAATTAGGCGGATTACTGGATTGTTTTTCTGATAAGTTAGCTTTAATACAAGCTTGTCCAAAGAAGTCTTTGGTTAGCCCTGTCCTTTGGTTGGTTTTAAATAGTTACTTAAAAGGATTTTCTTGTTTGGAAAGACTGATAAATCCTAGTTTAAAATTTTTTCTTTCTCCACCCCTTCAACACTTTTATTGTTCCATTCCATCATTTTATCTAATTTTGATATAGATGACTTGCCCCTTGGACCACTCTTGAAGTTGTTGCACAATTAAAACCTTTTATGATTCCATAGCCCAATGGACTAAAAACCAACGTCATATCTATCCTATCAGCCGAATCTCATTCTGATTGATTATATCTTCACCCCTTTGGAACTCTTTCATTTTAGGACTTTCCACTAATATAAAAATCATGCTCAACCATCAAAAACGAAACAAAAACCCTGTTCTTAATAACTAGCCTAATATCACACATAAAAACCTTAAAAGATAAATCAATCTTTGCACTTATAGAGAGATCCCTCTCTGGATTCAGGAGGGCTAGATCCTAGAATCCCAAAGTGGTTCCATTGTCCTCGTCGTAGTTTTAGTCTCACCAATCTGCTAAAATTACAGGGAGATAACAAATACTGTATAGTTTCACCCACATTTCTTTTAATATTTTCATATTCAGACAAGATTTGGAGTGGGTTCTTCTTTACCTCCCACCGGTCTAAGAATTTCCTATGTAGCTCCTGCAAAGTATGGATAGGGCCTACTGGTAAGGCTCTGAACCATTTTCTAACTTCACCTCCAAAGCTTTGGACAAACAATCTTGTGGTTACATTTTCTGCCTCTACCTCATGAACGTCAAAGAATTCATTCATCTTATCAACATGATGCTGGGCTGTGATGCTTTGAGTGGCATCAAAGATAGGAATTTTACTTTGATAATCAATAGGCATATCATTGAGGTTCTGAGGTAAAACGAGGAGTGCATATCGGGCAGCCATGACTCGAGGTGGATTTACAATAGTGTTTGTGCTACTAGAATTCAAGGGAGGTGTTGATGGAGGAGTTGAAAGCTGAGAATTGATTGATGGGAATGCTATGAATTAAGGGGAGGAAATGTTGTTTCTGATAACTCTGAAGGCTCAGGAATATTGGTTACAGTGATATATGTCTGAGGGGAATTCAAAATATAATCATCAATTGATGCGTTTGCCCTTTGAACTTCAAGATCTATAAGGAATTATGGATCTAAAACTATGTCATCAAGTGCAGTTTTAGACTTACTTTTGAACAAAGAAAGCTCAAAACACTCATCAAAAGAGAGGTCTTCTACAAACAACCACTCACTGGGCCAAGTGTGGGATCTGAAAATAGGTCTAGGACTTAGTGATCCTTCTTGTCTTCTGGCTATTCTTGGGATGAGATTAGGATTTTCAAACACAAGGGGAGGATTTGGATCAGGTTTGGCCCTTGTGTATCTTCTTGAAGCCAGTGTGGTCAAATTTCTACTTTACAATGTTTTATTTCAGCCTAGCAAACTCTGAACATCATCATCCAGAGTCTAAGAATTTATATGGAAGATATTACTGGGGTGATCAGTCTTTTGTGCTAAATAGTTCCCCAGTGTGGTTGCCATAGATGTTATCACCTAATTTGAACCTTAGGCTGAAGCAGGGTAACCTCAAACCACGCTCAGCCTTGTAGCTACCCCTACAACGTTAGGAGAGGGCTCTCTCCGTGAAAAATTATTCAATGAAGTATAACTGTAAACTGATATTAGGCTAGGTATAATAATTTGAAATATTTTTATAAATTTTTAGGGTTGTATGGAATAGATGGGGTTGGGAAGTTTGAAACTGAGGAATTAAATCAGAGATACAGGGTATTTCATGGGGCAAGATAGGCAGGAATTTCAACAATTTAGTTTAAATAATGATGGAATGTGTGAGATTGGTGAGGAACTGAAAAGGGCATAGGAGATGGACCCTTTTCAAACAGTAGAAAACATCAAATATTGAATGGTTTCCCAAGGCAGAGAATTACACAATGTATTCTACCTATCTATCTTGAAAGCATTCAACCAGAAATGTGAATGAATGAATGGTAAACATAACAATTAACTGATGAACACAAAGGAAAGAACAATGCTAAAATCCATACCACAGGGATCCCACAAATCAGAGCTACATTTCTTTATTAATTCCCTATCAAACTCTTACAAATGGAGTGCAGAGCGTTCTCCAATGATTTCCAACTAATTCCACACTTTAATCCCCTTACAAATGACTTAGAAATTACATTAAATAGATAGAAATTGAGGGAAGTAGATCCACAGAAAAAGGGAGATGTTTCACTGAAATTTGAACATAGGAAGAACCAACAATCTGCCCCTGAAAAGAAGGAGAAACAAGACATTTTGACCATATGGAGAATTTTCAGTTACACTGAATGAATGAAAATAGGAAATCCGAAGAACAAATGCCTTTTTCATCGCTGCTGTAAATGTCTCTGGTTCATAATTAGTTCTTGGCCTCGACTATCTCTTTTTCTTTGTTGAGAATCCCTTTATACTGAGAAATTCCTTTGAAACTAATAAAAATCAAATTTGCCATTTAAATGAAGAAAAATCCATTTTTTATTGAAACAAAGCAAAGGGAAAGGGAGGTGGGTCCAAAAAAAATCGCAATCGCAGCGGATGGGAAGCGGGAGAAAAATGCTGGCGGGGATTTTCTGATTGCGATATGCAATTCATCGCAATCACAAATCGCATCGGAAGGGGGGAAGGTTGTATTGAAAAATAAAGTGATGCGATGAAAACCTGAGATGCGAAGGGAAGTATGCGATGGGTGGAAAGATTTGGGGAAATCACAATCGCAAATCAGGTGAGGAGTGGTCATAACAGATGGCGGGGGGTGCAAAATGCGCGATGCGATGGAGTATGGAAGAAATACCTTTAAAACAAATAAAAATGAGTTTGCGATTTTACAAAGGAAAAAACGATTTTTCATTGAAAGGAGCGGAGGGCTTAGGGTGGGACCCAAGGGAGGAATCGCAATCGCAATCAGAAAAGGGGAGCAGGTTTAAACATTATGGAAATCGCCAATTGTGATTGGAGATATGTGATCAATCGCATCGGTGGGGAGGAGGAAGGGGGTTTAGTGTTGTGTGAAGTGAAATAATGCGATGCGATGGAAAGGCCGATGCGATGAAAAACTTAAGAAATATTTAAAATCGATTTATCGCTTTTTACAAAGGGAAAACCCCTTTTTTTTTGTAACGGGCGGACGGTTTTAAGGTGGGACCGGGAGGGAATCACAATCGCAAGTTAGAGTGGGAACGAGACATCATATAATGGAGTAATGCAATAAAGATTTGTGATGCGATGGATTGAAATCGCAAATTGGCGGGGAAGTGGAGTGGGAGTGAATGCTGAAAATATTTGCGATGCGATTGGGTATAGACCAAGGATAAGGGATCAGAAGAAACTCTTTTAAAACAAACAAAAAATGAAATTTCTGCTTTACATAGAGAAACACCATTTTCTTTTGAAAAAGTGGAAGGCTTTATGGTGGGACCCAACCAATTGTAATCAGGAATCGGAGGGTGAGCGGAGCAGAGGTTAAGTGCTGGAAATAAAATATGCGATGCAATTGGGTGATCGGAACAAGGGAATGTGATAAGCTATTGGATCAGAGGGGGGGACTTGTGATGGATCACATTGGGGATTTGCAATTGGGGAAGGGTCAATCGGGAGTATGGGATTGAATGTTGTGATTGGATCGGGGAAAGGGTTGCGATTGAAAATATTTAACATTATATTATAAAGTTTAAGGGACCAAATAAGAAAAGGGAGGGTAAGGTTAGGCTTTGGGGACTTTTATCCACTTAGGCATATTTTCCAATCCAGGAGTTAGTTTTGAGAGTATAATATACCATTGGAAATCTCTTTTCGGGATCTTTTTGATGGACATACGTAGAACATGATTTTACACTGAAAATACTGTGGAAAACACCTTTGAAAAATAGGGTGTTGGCTTTGTGGAGATGGCAACTTCTGAAGTGCAACTTATTACATATGAAGACATAAAATTACATAAAAGATGATAATAAAAGAAAAGTGCCATGTTTTCACCTCATAACATTGTTTTGAGGTGAAAATTACATCAAGCTCAATAGAACAATTCCAGATACTGTGCCTTTGAGTTTATTTGACTTCCTCATGACCTTGCTGATATTTATGACACTTGACTTATTGATTTGACCATGATGAGACCCTAATACCTAATTAGACCAACCCTATGACCTATTAACATGAATTACAGAGTGAAAGTGAATCATGACTAAAGACCATAGAGAGGAGAATCAACAAGTTTCACATGAGGGAAAACTGATGAAAGACCACTACCATCAATGAATCCATGACCTAATGGAATGATGAAAATTTATGGTATGGGACTTCTAATATGCAAATGCAAAAGAGTAAGTTTGATCACTGATGGCAGTATGACAAGACTGACACTAACAGAGCCATGGCCATAAAATCCCAATCCCAGGAAGCACTTCATGTTCATTCATCCATCATACATCAAGTCAACCTTTACCCATGTCATGTTAAAGCCCCTTTCTCGGGCTACCATTCTCACAAGAATATTGAAAAGCACACCATCATGTCTCACACTTGGCCTATCGCACCCCCATCAGCGTAGCCCATCTACGACATTTTTCATTCATTTCATCACCCTCACACTGAGACCAACTAATGGGGCTCCCACCCTCAACAAAACACAGTCCTCACACCATAGTGATAGATTATTTCATGTTTATTGGGGCACCCGTCTCCATGCTTGTACATCAAAACCCTTTCTATATCCTTTTGGCAAGTGTACAAAGGTTTTTTAGGAGAGAAATCCCACCCATCCATTTAGATTTCTCACCTGGAAGCAATCCCTAATCACCCTTGGTCGGAGCTACGCATTCCTTTACCACACCCAACCATGACAATCATAGCAACCATACAATCACCCTAGATGTCCTACCGACTCCAGGAATTACCTCATCAGAAATTGTTACGATTGCCACCACTCGCATTTATAGCTCTGACCTTAGGCCACCTAAATACCATCCTTAGTTATAACCATTTATCACCATCTTACCTATCTAGCCCATCACACCACACCCTTATACATGAGTAACCATGGTCCCTTTCATCAGTACTAATTTCGATTGGTTGATGCTTTCTTCTTGTCGACTTCAACAACCATTTTCCAAGTAGGAGGTAGTACCTTGGATGTCTCCTCACCTCAATAGGGGAATCCCCTGATGGAACTATGGGAATCATCATTTCCCATTGATGTCATCGTTCTTCTTGACATTCAACTTCAAGATAATATTTCATGTCAAGATGGTATCGTACTTCATAATCGTTGCACTCTATTAGAATTCGTTGAAGACCCGTAACTTGATAAGCATATATTCCAACAATTCTTACATGGGAAGGTCCCCAATAGTCAAAGACCCATCCATACAATGAGCACTCGTTCTAAACAAACGTTCCATACTAAGAATATGCATGTGTATAGATTTCAGATTTCTGTGGTGTGAGTTTTGTGTTGTTGAGTTCGGAATCTCCACAGTAAGCATTTTTACGTCTACGTTTCGGGTCTAGAACAAGACCCATCATCAGGACCAATTCTGCTGAAAAGAGAGGAGGAAAGATTCGATATATATATAAAACTAAAGAGTGCAGGGAAGCCAGCCAACCACCATCTAATAATTAGTAATTTAATTTTGAAGAAATAAATTAGAATCAAAGATTTCTGTTATACGCTCTATGTAAAGAATATCAATTATTATATTACCTTGCCTATATTCATGTAATATATATTAACGATATTGAACTTACTAAGGAATGCTAAAGGCACTAATAAAACATAGTTATGGATGAACCAAAATAAATTAATTAAACTAAGGAACTACTAAGGGAGGAATTAGCTAGTTATTAAGCTTGTATATAAAATTTAATAATATTATTTTTAATTTTAATTTAATTATAGCTATAATAAAGCTTAAAAAGGTTTTTGAAACGCACCAACAATCAAGGATATCAAATGTTAAGTTTAGGGACAAATTCTAATTTAATAAAACCAGTATTAGTTAAGATAACTAATACTAATGATACTAAATTAAAATCTTTTTTGTAAATTTTTTTTATATATTTATTAAAGGAAGGAAAGGATTTAAGAGGGGATGAAAGGGGAAGGTTAAAGATAAGAAATGAGGGGCTCTAACATTTAAAACACGGGCAGGGGGTAATACAAGCTACAAGAATTCTAAAGTTTTAGTAATTTAGAATAGAATTAAGAAATAAAACCCTAAGCAAGAGGAAGGTTACTAGGGTTAAAGTTCAAGTAAAGGAAGGAATACTAATAGAGAGGTAAGGGATAGAGGAAAGAAAAGAAGGGGGAGGAGGGTTTAAGAGAGGCAAGGGATACAAAAAGGAAGGGAAGAGTCAATAGATCATTCTAAGCTTTTTAAGGAAGGGAAGCTGAGGGATGAGATAAGGAAGAATGACAAGGTTGACACCTAGAAAAAGGAAAAGTTATTCAAGAGTGGGAAAACAAGGGGACCCAGTTTCTGCTGACTTCTAAACCTTCATCCCTGTTAATTTTTTCTGGATGCTTGATAATTTCAAGGGCTTCTCGAATTTTTCTTTCGTAATAGTGATTCTCATTGGTTATTATTTTAGCATCTTCTAGGCAGATGTGGTGGAGATTTTTATTCGAGTGATCTGCCAGTGTTGAGGTTTTGGTTCTTCCGATCCTAATGTCCGCACCATGTTCTTTGAGCCTGATCTTGAAAGATCTTCCAGTTTCTCCTATATAGAATTTTCCGCATGAAAAATTTATACGGTAAACACCTTTTTGCTGGAGCGGATCAGGGTTGTCTTTGACAAATTTCATCACCTGCTTGATTTTCCTAAGGGGCTTAAATGAGGTTTCGATGTTATTTTTAGCGAGAACTTTGGCTAGCTTATCGGTGACCCCTTGGATGTAAGGGAGGTAAGCTTTAGTTTTTAGGGTTTCATCACGAGGATTTCTTTTGTTTCCAGATCTGGCTCTTTGTATGGCTTTGATGATGTCCTTGTTTCTATATCCCATTTTAGTGAATGCCTTTTTTAAGTATTCAATTTCCTCCTTTATGTGATTGTCATCGGAAAATCTAAAGGCTCGAGTGAAAAGAGTCACAAGTACCCCCATCTTTTGTGCTAGATGATGGTATGATTTTGCATGGAGATAATTATCTGTGTGTGCCTTTTTTCTAAATACTTTATGTCCAATGGAACCATCTTTATTTCTGATGAGAAGTATTTCCAAGAATGGGATATAGTTGTTTTCCTCATCCTCCATGGTGAATTGTATATCCTTGGATAAGCTGTTAAGGTGGTTTTGGAACTTTTTTAGTTCCTCGTCTCCATGCGGCCAGTCAACACTGGCATCATCCATGAATCTAATCCAGAATTTAGGTTTAAGATGGTACGAGTCTAGGGACCTTTTCTCAAGGGTTAAAATTCGGAAAAGAGAGGCGGATCTATTTTTCCTAAAGCAGTGTCACGATATGGATCTCACACCAACCTTCGCATTCGTTAAACACAGACTTCGTGACCAGCACACGCTCGGAGCTTTCGAAAGACTTAGTAAATTCCTCATTCGTCATGAAATTAGGAAAACTAGATATAATTTGGATAAACTGGCAACAACAGCTTTCAAGAACCACCTGAAACTTTCTGAAAGCATTCGAGATGACTTGTGGAATGTCATCGATGCATCTGCGACACTTAAAGAAAGTAAGGGAGGTAATGAAGCTTGGTTTAAGCAAGAAAAGAAGCCAAATAAAATGAAAGCAATGAAACAAGGCGCTATAAGTTGGGTAAATACTGAAATCGTTGAAGAAGAATACACCATTAACACAGCCCGCAATGTGCCTTCCATCACTCTCCAACATCTTCCCCTGAACACTTGCTAACTTCCCCGAGCAGCACGCAGAACGTTCTAATACACGACCTTGACTTAGACCAGAGCACACCATCAAAGACTTACCATACGTCCGACCTTCTCAGCCATGATACCTCCCCACGCAGAATAGGCACACCGCTCCATCAAACTGTGTTATCGAATGCTACTTTCCACAGAATGAACGCAACCCGCACTCACACATCCCCCTCCACCTGCAATACTCTGTCTACCCCCTTCCTTGACACAGCCACCACCACCCGCAGCGGACCTTATAGCACAGGCTCTGCGTTTTCCCTGTTTCGCTTCAACAACTCCCCCCACAACAACACACAGTGCAACGTCCTGGGTCCGAAGGTAACATGGAAAGAAGGAGGCATAGACCTGTTATATAAACTCCAACACGCAGCATCCCAACAAACGACGGATAGTGCTATGGTAACAGAGAGAGCTGAGGTGAATCCGCATTTGTCCACTCCAACGAACCACAGAAACAACTCTCAGCCATGGGTAATAACCCATTATGAAGACAAAAACAGTAACTTCTCTGTAACAACGAAACCCGTTAACACTAACATAGCTACTGACCCACTGATGGTGAAATATAATATTGCAGCAGACGTAACGTGGAGTGAGGGAGGCGGAAACCAGTTATACGAGCTCCAACACACACCATCCCAGAAAACGAAGGACGGTGATGTGGTAACGGAGAAGGCTGATGTGGAACACATACAACCGCTTCTGTCCGCTTCAATAAACCACAGAAAAAGCACACCATAGTCGTGGGTAATAACCAAATCCAAAGGTGAATATGGTAACACCACCTTAATAATGAAACCCGATAATGCTACCACAACAACTGACCCACGAATATTGGAAGGTAATAATATTACAAATAACGAGGTAACCCAAGCATCTACGCAACTACACACTTTCGCTCAACCAGATTTCACCCAACAATGGAGCAACCATGAACAAAATAATAGAGACAAGTTATACAATAATAACATAAACCATGGATTTAACAAAAATGGCAGCAATAATAAAAAAGTTGTTAACATCTCCTCTCATGAACTTAAAATTGAAGAAACAGAGGTCTTGGAAAAAGGGTTGAATTTCGCCTTAGCCCTAGGTCGAATTCCGAATGAGGAAATAGTATGTAGCATTGAAGATGGTATCAAGAATTTTGGAGACAATGATAAAGATTTAATAAGGCAAGAATTTTCCATCATACTCAAAAAAGCAAGACCTCCCAAAAGTAATTTAAATAAGGAACACCTGAAGGCCATTAAAAACCTTAGGCATAGTGAAAACATCGTAATTCTTAAAGCTGATAAAGGAGGGGCTACGGTGGTTATGGACAAGGAGGAGTATATTAATAAGATGAGAGACCACCTCTACAATAGTGGTAGTTATAAGAAACTCACAGAAAACCCTATTTCTAAGGTTATAAGAACTGTCAAGAAAGCCATCAAAGAGTCTAACCTGGATGATAAAATAAAAAAGCACCTCTCACCAGATAGTGAAATAACCCCCTGGATCTATGGAGCACCAAAAATCCACAAAGCTAGAGTCACCCTAAGACCCATTGTCAACACTATTGGAGCTCTTACTTACGAACTAGAAAAGTACGTAGCTAACACCTTAGCACCTCTAGTAGGAAAAACTAGCTCTTACATTAAAGACTCCAAACATTATGTGGAATTCATTATAAATGCTAATTTGGAACCTGGTGACAAAATAGTAAGTTTTGATGTGGTCCAGCTCTTTACAAAGATACCCTTAGATGAAGCCGTGGAAGTTGTCAAGGAAGTTGCAGATCCCCAGACTGCTAAATTAGCAGAAATCAGTTTGCGCTCAATGTTCTTCACATTCCAAGGAGAGATTTTTGAGCAAACGTCAGGAGTAGCCATGGGTTCTCCACTATCTCCTATAGTGGGCAATCTCTTCATGGAAAAATTTGAGAAAAGGGCCCTAGACTCGTACCATCTTAAACCTAAATTTTGGATTAGATTCATGGATGACACCAGTGTTGATTGGCCGCATGGAGACGAGGAACTAAAAAAGTTCCAAAACCACCTTAACAGCTTATCCAAGGATATACAGTTCACCATGGAGGATGAGGAAAACAACTGTATCCCATTCTTGGACATACTTCTCATCAGAAATAAATATGGTTCCATTGGACATAAAGTATTTAGAAAAAAGGCACACACAAATAATTATCTCCATGCAAAATCACACCATCATCTGGCACAGAAGATGGGGGTACTTGTGACTCTTTTCACTCGAGCCTTCAGAATTTCCGATGACAATCACATAAAGGAGGAAATTGAATACTTAAAAAATGAATTCACTAATATGGGATACAGAAACAAGGACATCATTAAAGCCATACAAAGAGTCAGATCCAGAAACAAAAGAAATCCTCGTGATGAAACCCTAAAAAATAAAGCTTACCTCCCTTACATCCAAGGGGTCACCGATAAGCTAGCCAAATTTATCGCTAAAAATAACATCGAAACCTCATTTAAGCCCCTTAGGACAATCAAGCAGGTGATGAAATCTGTCAAAGACAACCCTGATCCGCTCCAGCAAAAAGGTGTTTACCGTATAAATTGTTCATGCGGAAAATTTTATATAGGAGAAACTGGAAGATCTTTCAAGATCAGGCTCAAAGAACATGGTGCAGACATTAGGATTGGAAGAACCAAAACCTTAGCTCTGGCAGATCACTCAAATAAAACTCTCCACCACATCTGCCTAGAAGATGCTAAAATAATAACCAATGAGAATCAATATTACAAAAGAAAAATTCGAGAAGCCCTTGAAATTATCAAGCATCCGGAAAACCTTAGTAGGGATGGAGGTTTAGAAGTCAGCAGAAACTGGGTCCCCTTGTTTTCCCACTCTTGAATAACTTGTCCTTTTTCTAGGTGTCAACCTTGTCGTTCTTCCTTATCTCATCCCTCAGCTTCCCTTCCTTAAAAAGCTTAGAATGATCTATTGACTCTTCCCTTCCTTTTTGTATCCCTTGCCACTCTTAAACCCTCCTCCCCCTTCTTTTCTTTCCTCTATCCCTTACCTATCTATTAGTATTCCTTCCTTTACTTGAACTTTAACCCTAGTAACCTTCCTCTTGCTTAGGGTTTTATTTCTTAATTCTATTCTAAATTACTATAACTTTAGAATTCTTGTAGCTTGTATTACCCCCTGCCTGTTTTTTCAATGTTAGAGCCCCTCATTTATTATCTTTAACCTTCCCCTTTCATCCCCCCTTAAATCCTTTCCTTCCTTTAATAAATATATAAAAAAAAATTACAAAAAAGATTTTAATTTAGTATCATTAGTATTAGCTATCTTAACTAATACTAGTTTTATTAAATTAGAATTTGTCCCTAGACTTAAAATTTGATATCCTTGATCCTTGGTGTGTTTGAAAAACCTTTTTAAGCTTTATTATAGCTAGAATTAAATTTAAAATAAAAATAATATTATAAAACTTTATATACAAGCTTAATAACTAGCTAATTCCTCCCTTAGTAGTTCCTTAGTTTAATTAATTTATTTTGGTTCATCCATAACTATGCTTTATTAGTGCCTTTAGCATTCCTTAGTTAGTTCAATCTCGTTAATATATATTACATGAATATAGGCAAGGTAATATAATAATTGATATTCTTTACATAGAGCATATAACAGAAATCTTTGATTCTAATTTATTTCTTCAAAATTAAATTACTAATTATTAGATGGTGGTCGGCTGGCTTCCCTACACTCTTTAGTTTTATATATATATTGAATCTTTCCTCCTCTCTTTTCAGCAGAATTGGTCCTGATGATGGGTCTTGTTCTAGACCCGAAACGTAGACGTAAAAATGCTTACTGTGGAGATTCCGAACTCAACAACACAAAATATGCATGTGGGCACCACATTCAACCTTATTTCAAATAAAAACACCCCCGAGGGTGTCAACAACCATCATCGTCAACCAACATCAGGTCACTACCAAAATTGGCATAAACAAAACCACTAGCTATCATATAATCTTAACTAGTCAAAACATCATGATCATGGGACATGACTGCCTTGTAGAAATATTTTATTTATTCTATCTCTTGCAGGATTCCACCAGAGCATGGTGTCTTTTTTACTCAAGGTAAGGGGTCTCTCAACTCAATTCCAAAGCTAGTTACTCTCTCTATCTCTCAAAAGGATCACACAGAAAAGAAACCATAATGTATTTAGGCTATACATTTCTTCCTAGACCTCATACATTAGGGGGAAACTGTTAACACTGGAAAATCGTACAAGCGTAAGAAATTTAAAATGTCAAGAAGAAGGTACAGATAAATGTTCCTAGAGAAGAAATACATTAGGAGGAGCCAAAAAAATATTTTTTCCTAAGGTCAAAAGACAAAATTTATGGACCGGGCACAGGCAACACTGGTTGTTGGCACGTAGTACGGATTTCTCTTGGATAGTCGCGTGGTCCTAGGGATGATCGAATGTCACCATTCGGGACCACTTGGCACACTTGGTTAAAAATATTCCCACTCAAACTAACCAAGTATAGTCACCTTTGAGCCACCTTGAGGCCTTAATGCAACACACAAAGGAATCATACCACAACCCTTGTGTCACCATCCATATTGGGGCAAGAGAAGGAGGAAAATTTGAAAATGGTCTATAAAAGCCAGCCTTGGGAAGGGAAATAAGGGACACATTGTTATGCTGGAAAAATTTCTCGATAGCAAAGCAGCTTGTGTTGTCGATTAGTAGGAGGATTGGAAGGAATCAGTTGTTGGCCACTCAACATCTCATTCCAAGAGAGAGGATTTCACCACATGTTCATCGATCTACCATCCTTTGAGAGGGAAGAGAGGATTGTTGAAAAATTGAGGGGAATATAACCCCTTGTCTTGGATATTGGAGCTCTGTAGCTCAAGGGACCCACTACAAGAGATTTAACATTCTATCTTCTACTACCACCAGTGCCTAATAAAGGGAGAAGCTCTCCATTGTTGAGTTGTTAGTGTGTTTTCTCTATTCAGTGTGAATCTTGTGCATGGTGTTTTGTTTTTGTTTCATTGTTTATGTAGCATGCTATGTTTCCTTTCTAAATTAGATTATTACATGTTGAACTAGTTCCACTAATGTTTGATAAACCATTTTGACCTGTGACCCTTATGTAGGTAAGCAACCTCTCTACTAAGCAAAGTGTGTTTCGTTTGCCCATGCACCGAATACACTACAATTGTATTACTCTGGGTTAAGAGCTAGATTATTCCTTCTCTTAATTGAGATAGGTTAGATTTTCCTTTTACTTATTACATGCTATATTAGATTGATTTGATTTAGGAATTCATATTAGAAAGTCTCCATTTTTGGAGAAATTCTTTAAACTTTCAATCAGGCACATAACCAGTCGAAATCAAGTGATTTTCTTAATTTTTGACAAGGTCATTGTTGGCCATCAACAATATGGCATGACTCCTAGGAAAGCTAAAACCAAGGTGTGATGAAATGACTCAAACAGGTTTCATGTTCAAGGGTGATGTGCTTGATGTTTCCATTTTGACTAACAACAAGTGAATGATTCCCCTTACCTTTTCTCATTTCATTATCCTTCATAATTTGTTGAGCTTAAAAGAGAAGACAAGTAAGCTTAATAGTTCCTTTTTTTTTCAATTTTATCGAGCTCAAAAAAGAGATAAAATGATACTTTGTGCCTTTTAGGGTTAAATGAGCATAGAAAGGACACAAAGGAAGCCCCTCCAAGAGGCACAGGTGGTATAAATGGTAGAAAATAGTTCTAAGTTGACAAAAATTCCCTAAGAATCAGGAGGCAAAGAGGCTGGAAAATAAGACCACTCATCATAGTGGTCCCTCCGAGAATGGTAAGCTCACCACATGAAAGCAAGAAAGAGGCCAAGTAGAGGATGACAATAATGGAAAAAAAACCCAAGGCTTATCAGCATGCATAATTAAGTATAAAAAGTTATAGTAATCACAAGGGATAAAATATGGAATCCTCCCAAGGTAAGGCTATAAAATGAGGCTAAGATTATAGGACATGGAAAGTTAGAAGGAGGAATTTCGAAAAGACATAAAATAAATATTTCATCAACATCAACATGTAATAAAGGTGCTAAAAGTTAGGGTAACCATGTACAAGTAACCTCTCCCACCAATTTACGATGTGCATAAGGGATACAAGAAAATATCACAACCCGACAAGGTTGGACCTAGGGAAGAATGAAGATGGAAATGATAATAAATAATGCAATGAACATGGAAATGAGATACCTACCCATATATTCCAGGTTCAATAAATTATACCTCAAACCCATTGTCACAATGCAACCACTAAAAAAGAATGCTCCAAGAAAGACATAATAAAAAGGGCTCCAAACCCCTATAATTAAAGTCTTTAGAATAACAATAAAATAAAAGGAACCCCTAACCTTAAAAAAAAAAGAAAAAAGGTAAATTTTCCCTTTTTTATATGAAAAAAATCTACAAGTAGACAAACATACCTCCTCATAGCTCACTATTTAACTTTGAAGTGAAGAAGTGAGAGAGGAGAGGAAAGATCGCTGATTTTCCTCTAAGCTTTGGAAGGAGAATGCAAGAGATACCAAATGTATTTTGGAGAACTGACTTCACCAAGTAAGAATTCATGCCCTATATTCCCCTATAATATCTTCTATCGGGCCCTGGTTTAATATTTTTAAGCGAAATTTTATGCCGTAGTTTTCTAGTGATGCAAATGAAAATTTCCCATTGGAAATATGGGTGATCTTAGGAACATCTGAAGATTGCGGTAAATCAATTTGCAGATGCAGACAAAATTACACATGAAAAAAAAGTGTATTTTTCCCTATAAATGTTCATTTTAAATTTGGGCACAAATTAGGCAAGTTTTATGGGAACTTACCTTGAGTTTTTCATCGACCAAGGGTTTAAAAGTAGTTTTTATTTTTCAGGTTTCCACAATGGTTGAGTGGAGGGGAAGAGAACACCCAAAGAATGATATTGAAGGGATGGTGATCTAGTGGATCAATTTTATGCTCAAAATTCAAAGTTTTCGGAATGGAACAAAACCTATGCACTTGTGTAGATCTCCTCATTCTAAATCTGACGCAACTTGTTTCACAAAAAAACGACTCTGTATACTCTTGCAATTGCGTTCTGTCCACTTTTGGAAACAGCTAAAAAAAATGGTTTTTGGATGACACGCTAGTCTAGTCAGCAGTCAGTACTGATGACTGGACCATTAAATGTACCTTGTTTGGGCTAATCGTGGCGTGTCATTTGTCTCTTGCTGATTGGTTGAGTTGGGGAAATGTTATTGGTTGTTTGATAGACCAATGAGAGGCCACCATGTGGCCCAACTAGAGTCCACCACGTGGTCCTCCCATTTAGCTAAAATTTTTGCTAAAGTTCAAGTTGAGGTCAGCGGGGGTCGAACCCCAAACCTCCCACCAGCAAACCACCGGACTTACCATTATGCCACCATTCATTTCTTAACCATATATGATTTGAAGTTCTATATAAAGTCTTATGGTGGCGCGTTTGAGGGTGGGTCAGGGATAGCCCCAGCCCTATTCACCGCCCCCATGAAACAAGGTCATTAGGTGCTCAAAATTATGCTCAAGAATTAAATTTATCAGAATGGTGTGGAACCTAAATGATCGCGTAGCTCTCATAGTTCTAAATTTGGCGCAAAATGTTTCATGGAAACCTAACACCATTTTCTCCCAGAAATGCGTTTTATCTGCTTTTTCAAACATGCAAACTAAAAAAATAAATGCAGGGATAGCCCAGTTATCAGTCCGTATTATAGACTAGGCATGCCAAGTTGGAAGGTTGAGTGGTCAAAATTATTTTCTTCAACAAATCATGTTGTTCCAACTAGCACTCTGTCGTTGGTTTGAAATGGAAGGTTTTGATTGTGATTTGGGTGGCCAATCACAAGCTTCCACGTGGCAGAACCAGGGCCTGCCATGTCGCAGCTCGAGGGCAACCAAAATTTTGGTCAAAGTCCGAGTGGAGTGGGTGGGGGTTGAACCCATGAGCTCCAAGCAACTAACACATTCCTTCACCATCGCGCCATGGCATCAAGTATTAACATATAATGGTTTTGATTTATACTTAAATTTTATAAGGTTGGTGTTTTTGGGTGGGGACCGGGGTCTAGCCCCAGCCCTAGTCACCATGCCTGGGGGTGGGACCATGGGCGGGAGGATAGCCCCATGCCCCCCCACTATTCATAACTGTAACATAAATCCCGCCGACACATGTGAACGGAACCACCGCGTACTCTACAGTTTTCTTTTAACCGTTTTTTGGACGAGGGTGGGCTGTTGGCCTTAGCCCCGGGCACGTGGCCCCCATATGGCCATATTTTTTTAAAACAAGGCCTTAGTGATGAAATTGGCACACCCACAAATATTCTTTGATATTGGTCAATCTGGCACTCCATTAGTGAATTTTAGGGAAAAATTGTAGGATGGTGTCGGATTTGGTGGATTTTGTGGTTCGTTTAGTGCCAAAACATGGGGAAGCCATAACTAATTCCATTTTTTACCAAATTTGAGGTAGAAAGAGGCCAGATAGGAATTTTTTGGCATTATGGAGTTGTTGGAGCATGTTTCAGAGCTGTTTGAGCATTTTAAATGTATGTAATCACACTTTTGAGTATAATAGAAGAGATCCAAGCCATTGGAAGTTGGACCAAGGAGACATAGCCCAGGCAGGGTGAACTCCTTCATCATGTGTTGCTTTGTTACTGTTTATGGTAATTTTCATGTGTGTTATATGTTGTTATTCATTATTTTGTTTATGTTAATTTTCTCAAGAAATTCACATAAAAACACACAAAAAAAACTCAAGGTTAACTTGCAATTTACCTCATAATCCTCAAGCACTTTTTTTTATATTCTGAAGAGGAATTTAGCACAGCAAAACTAAATTTCCCATTCAGATATATTTGGTATCAGAGCACTAGGTTTAATAGTGCAAGGAGGATCTAATTGTTTTTCAAGTGTTTAAATGCTTACATGGTTGAAAGTCAAGAGAGGAGAAGGAAAGCTTGTGGGTGCAGGTTATCGAGTTGGAGCAAGGAGAAGGAGGGCACACTTGCCACAAAATCCACCATAAGATTCACCTCCTGTTACAGTACTCGAGGCTTCAGTAAACATGTCTCATGAAGGAGGAAATGATAACATGACATATAATGAAAAGGATTTTAGGAAGGCTTTCTTTGACATGGCAGAGATGGTGAAAGTCCTTTATGACGAGAGGAATACAAGGTTGCAGGGTGAAAGCTCTAGGCCTCCAAGAGGAGAGGGTTCTCCAGGAGGACGTAATGGAAATGGTGATAAGCCACCATATACTCCACCATCATCCTCACCACCATCTTCACCTTCATCTTCATCCTCTTCCACTGTACAACCCTTACTCATACTCATCAACATACCTCAAAAGGAATTGGTAAAACACCCTTGTTAAAACTTGATATTAAATTTGAGCTGCCTATGCATAATGGTGAAGTGAATGAAAACGAGCTTGATAATTGGATTCATTAGTTGGAGGTCTACTGCAGGATTCAAAACCTTCAAGACGATGATACAAATATTCATCTAACTTCCTTGAGACTGGAGGCTGCAACACTAGTATGGTGGGAAGCCAAGACACAAGATCACATAAAAAAAACATGGTAAGATCTCAATTTCTTGGTCTAATTTCATTGCTGCAATTAAAAGACAATTTTACCCTCTAGCATATATGTAGAAATCCATCATGAATTGGCAGAACTTTAGACAACTTAAAGGTCATAAGATTACACCCAATAATTTAGAAGAATAACTCTTATGTTAGGTGTTTATTTGTAATCACAAGAAACGTTGCTGAAGTATATAGGGGGTTTACATAAATACCTAAGTCATACTATCCTTATGTTCAATCCCACTAATCTAGATGAGGTTTTTGTGCAAGCCACTCACCTTGAGGCAAGCGGGAAAAATATTCTAGAAGAGGGTAAAAATAAGCCATTTAACGGTGGAGAGAAAGGAAAGGGTTTTAAAGGAAATGGAAAGAAAAATGCATCTGTTAAAAAAGAAGGACAAAAAATAACATCCAAACATTGTTCCAAAGAGGATCATGATGAGGAAAATTTTTGGAAGCTTCATCCAAATATAAGGCCCAAGAAATTCAACAATAAGGGGAAACAAAAGACAGCTACAACCACTCAACAATATTTTGGATCTGATTCAGGTGATGAAACTAACATTACATCCATGGGTATGAAATGAAAAGAATCCATTTCTATCACTAGTTCATCAAATTGTCACACTAGTACTCCAAATGAAGAAACATGGATTGAATTATTCCATGTGAGGGTTATTGAAAAACATACAAAAATCAACACACTATTTGATAATGGTTCTCAAGCCAATTTGATATCTGAATACTTAGTCAAGAAACTTAATCCTGAAACCATTCCACATCTTAAAACATATCCATTGGGTTGGATATGAAAGAACACAAATCTACAAGTTACAAGAAAGTGTATTCTTCTGTTTGCAATCATAGAAAAATTCATTGATAAAGTTGAATTAGATGTTGTACTGCCTGATATTTCAGGAATTGTTTTTGGTATTCCTTACCTCTATGATTGAAAACGCATATTCTATCGCCGTGAAAACAAGTACCACATGTTAAAATATGGTGTGGAGTATATTGTGAGAGCTCATCACAACAAACTAAATCTTTCATTATTTAATGCAGGACAATGAAAAGACTAGTGAATTCAAGCAAGAATTTTGTGATTCTTATGATTAAACCAAAGAATGATGTTGATTATGAAACAATTCAAGGTTTTGATACAAAGTTAAAATGTTATTTGATTGAAGTGGTTAATCAAAATAATGATATGTTGGCAATATGATGCAGAGTGTTGTCCTTGATGGCAACCCACTTGATGAAGATGATGGCAACCTACTTGAAGAAGTTGTTCTTGACTTGATGAACTTGTTAAATGATGTAAATATGATGTATCTACAATGAGTACAGAAGGTAATGATGGAATGAATGTCAGTATGCGCCAGAACATGATGAAAAGAGTATGTCTCAAGGCATATAAAGAAGGATGGAACATGGCACGTGTGTGGACTTCCGTGCATTGAAAAAAAATTCAATAAAGAACTATTATGCACTTCCTAGAATAGTTTATTTACTTGATAAATTGAAAGATGCAATGTATTTTACTAATTTGGACTTAAGGAGTGGCTACCATCAAATTAGAATTTCTAAAGGTGAAATTTGGAAGACAACATTCAAGACAAAACAATGTTTGTTTGAATGGCTAGTTATGCCTTTTGGTTTATGTAATGCTCCTTCTACCTTCATGCGTGTGATGAATGATGTGTTAAGGCCATTTTTTGATGAGTTTTTCATGGTCTACTTAGATGATATATTTATTTTCAGTAAATCACTTGATGAACATGTCATGCATGTAAGAAAAGTACTTGATGTCTTAAGGAAAGAAAAGTTGTTTTTGAATATGTCAAAATGTGAATTTAGTAAAATTTATTTGGTGTACTTGGGGTATATTGTTGGAGAAGATGAGTTGAAAATAGACCCCTCTATGGTTGAGGTCATTGTGAATTGGCCAATGCCCAAGAAAGTCACTGAGGTAAGGAGCTTTTTGGGAGCATCCCAATATTGGAGGAAGTTTATTACTAACTTGTCTTATAGTAAATCCATGCATGAACTGAATAGTGTGAAAAAGATCTACCAATGGGGAGGCAAGCAGCAAAAATCATTTTATGCTTTGAAAGAAAAGATCAGGTCAGCCCCAATAATTTCACTACCGGACTTGAGATAGCCCTTTGAGATTCAAACTGATGCAAGCGACTATGCCATGGGCGTAGTCCTTATTCAACATGGTAAGCCCATTTCATTTCATTCAGAAAATTTCAATGGTGCATTGATTAACTATCCTACTTATGACAAGGAGCTTTACGACGTTGGTTCAAAGTGTGAAAAGGTGGAAACACTAATTGATGGGAAATGAAACCATCATACACACCGACCACCAACCATTGCAATCCTTGTAATCACAAACTAAGTTGCAACAATCAAGGCACTTTCGATGGATGGGTTTTCTACAACAATTCCACTTGGTCATTAGGTATAATAAAGGTATATACAACAAGGTTTCTTATATGCTTGCTAGGCCTATTTTTAGTGCAACTACTTTACTCAAACATAATTTTTTTTTGCATGAAATTTGTGTTGAGAAATATGCATTTGATAATGACTTTCAAGATGTTTATGCAGACTTGACTCAAGGCAACCAAGTAGAGGAATTAGATCACTATGTACATAATAACTTGTTGTATCATTTGGGAAAGCTTTGTATTCCACAAGGGGAGAGAGTGAATATCATAAGGGAAGCACACACTTCTCTTAATATTGTTGGACATTTCAGTGTAAGCAAAACAATGTCACATCTTCAGAGGTATTGTTATTGGCCTCGTATGCTTGAAAGTGTGTCATGTTTCATTAAAGGTTGCTCGTTGTGTGCAGTTAGTAAGCCTAGCAATAGGTAGTTAGGCTTGTATACACCACTTCACGTACCTTCACGTCCATGGGAGAGTGTTTCTATGGATTTTGTAGGAGGTCTTCCACTGTCAAAAAGAGTTCATGATTATTTGTATATACTTGTGGACAGATTCAACAAATTTTTTATATTAATACCATGTAAAAAGAAAATCACAGCTGAAAAAACAACTCAGCGATTCTTTTAGCATTTTTGGGTTCATTTTAGGTTTCCACATCCATTTTTAGTGATTGAGTTTCTTGACTTGTTGGGAATTTTTGGTCAAGTTTGTGGGACTTGATGGATACCAAGTTGAAAAAGAGTATTGCATTTCATCCACAAATAGATGGTCAAACCAAAGTGGTCAATTGAAAATTCATACATCTTCTTCGAGGATATTGCAACAAGAATCCTAAGTTGTGGTATGAAAACTTTTAGTACATTCAACATGATTACAACTGTGCAAAACACTCCTCTACACAAACATCGCCATTAAAGGCATGTCTTGGATACTTGCCTAGATTGTCATTGGATTTCATTTTTTGGAAGGATGTTTCTATTGATGGCTATAGCGACATAGATAAAGCCAATAAGTTCATAGAAAAAATCCAATTGATACATCAAACAGTTCAAGATCATCTTGAAAATAGCTAAGGCAAGTACAAAGAAAGGCACTACAAGAATCATGTAGATCACAAGTTCCAAGTTGGTGACGAAGTTTGGCTTCAAATTAGAAAAGAGAGGCTTCAAGGGGAAGGTAAAAAACTGAAACCAATCCATTATATTCCTTTCATAATTTTGGAAAATATTGGTGACAATGCCTTCAAGTTAGACTTTCTTTCATACATGAAAATTTACTCTATTGTTAATGTTGAGAAATTAAGGTTGTATGAGCCTCATTTGATTGAAGATCAAGGAGAACATGTTCATATTCCTTCCATTGAGGATTTTTCTCTTGAATACCTTGATTAGTTTCATCAAGACACCATTCTTGATAGAAGAAAAAGGACATCAAAACGAGGGTGTGTAGACTACCTTCGTGTAGGGCTCAAAGGCACAAATCCAAGCAAGGCCAAATGGATTGATATTGGAAAGGTGAGGGAATTGTACCCTCATTTGATAAACAAATGAAAGTGATATTTTGGGGACCAAAAGCTTCCAGTGGGGAGGAATGATCAGGTGCTCAAAATTATGCTAAAAAATGTAATTTTTCGGAATGGTGTGGAACCTGAATGACCGTGTATATCTCGTCGTTTTGTATCTGGCACAACTCGTTTCATGGAAAACTGACATTGTATGCTCCCAGAAACATGTTTTGTCCGCTTTGTCAAACAGACAAATTTTTGAAAAAAAAAATACAGGGACAACCTAGTCAGCAATCTATAATGTTGACTTAGCATGCCCAATTGGCAGGTTGACTACCCAATAGGATTTTATTCAGAAAATCATGTTGTGCCAAGTGGCACTTCATCGTTGGTTTGAAATGGCAGGTTTTGATTGGATTTTGGGTGGCCAATCACAGGTTTCCACGTGGCATGGCTAGGGGCTGCCATGAGGTAGCCTGAGGGCCACCAAAATTTTGGTTGAGGTCCAAGCGGAGAAGGCAGGGGTCAAACCCACAACCTTCAAGCAACTAACACAAGCCTTCACCACCGCACCATCACATCAAGTCTTAACATAGAATGATTTCGATTTATATTTAAATTTGATAAGGTTGGTTTTTAGGGGTGGGAATTTGGGTCTAGCCCCAACCCTGGTCACCGTGCCTAGGGGTGGGACCATGGGCAGGAGGCTAGGCCTGCTCCCTCCCCATTTTTCATAACCGTAACCTAAATCCCGTCGGTGTATGTGAATGGAACCACCACATAATCCATAGTTTTCTTTTAACAGTTAAACATTTGTTGTGGGGGGGGGGGGGGGGGGGGGGTTGGCATTATCCATGCCATATGGCCATATTTTCGGAAATGACACCTTAATGGTCAAATTGACGCACTGAAAAATCCGCCCCTATATTTGGAAATCTAGTGCTCCATTAGCGAATTTCGGGGAAACATTGTAGGATGGTGCTGGATTTGGTGGAGTTTGTGGCGTGTTTAGTGCCAAAACTTGGGGAAGGCATAAGTAATTCATTTTTTGACCAAATTTGAGGTAGAAAGAGGCTAGACATGAATTTCAAGCATTCTCGAGCCATTGGAGTAGGTTTCATAGTTAGTTAAGAATTGTAAATGTGTGTAATCACACTTTTGAGCATAATAGAATAGGGTCAAGCCATTGGAAACTGAACCAAGGATATGTAGCCTAGGCAGGGTGAACTCCTTCATCATGTGATTTTTTTTTATTGCTTATGGTGATGTTCATATCCGTTATATGTTGTTGTTTAGTGTTTTTTTATGCTAATTTGCTCTAGAAATTCATATAAAAACACATAAAAAAAAGACTCAAGGTTAACTTGCAATTTACTTCATAATCCTCAAGCACTTTTTTTCTATTTTGAAGAGGAATTTAGCACATCAAAACTAATTTTCCCATTTAGATCACAAGGGGTGGGACTAAGGGCCAGGGCTTAGCCTGACCCTGCCAGTTTTTAATTCAAAAAAATCGGGCACTGTTAAATGAATTAAAAATTCGGTTTTAAGGCCTCATTGGGAATTTAAAAGATCCCACAAATTGCATCAAATGTTGGTGTAAAATTTTCCCTGTTAGTGTTTTTTTGGGTGAAAATGTAAGGCAGTTTGCAGGAGGTCTAAATTGTAGGACGAATTGCTGGAAAAATTGGACGAACCATAACTTCTTCATTTTTTGGTCTTTTTGGGAGCAGAAAGAGGCTAAACAGGGGGTTTTGATAGCTCAAAAGTTGTTGGGGAAGGTATTGAAGCCATTTGAGCATTTTAACATATTTTAATCACCATTTTAATGAGCATAATGATATAGGGCTAAGCATTGGAATTTGAACCAACAGACGTAGACCAAGAGGGGTGAAATCCTTCATCACTTGTTATTTTGTGGTTACTATTATGGTTGTATTGTCTGCAACTTTATGAAAATTCTGAGTCTAAATTCATGTTTAAATGTGTTTATGAATTTAACTTAAGAGCCATAAAAACTCATTTTTTTCACTCAAAATCTACATACAGCTGAAGCACATGCATATAAAGATCAAGTTTGGTATCATAACTTAGGTTTTCATGTTGCTGTGAGGGTATAATTTTTTGCAAGTGTATTTTATGCTTACAAGGTTGAATCTCAAGAGAGGATAGGGAAAGCTTGTGGTTGCAAATCCTCAAGTTAGGTCAAGGAAAAGGAGATAAAATTTTCCATAATCTCCACCACAAATTCCACCTCAAACTGAAGTTCAAGCTTCAACAAGTATCTCACATGAAGGGGAGCCTTATAACATTTCAGAAGATGAGAAAGCCTTCAGGAAATCATTCTTTGATATGACATAAATGGTGAAAGTTCTCTATGAGGATATAAACACAAGGTTGCAAGTTGAGAGATCCAAATCTTTAGGAGGAGATGGAGGATATGGGGACAAGCCTCTAAAAGGAAAATGTGACAAACAACCTTTGCACCACCATTCTCTTCACCTCCATCCACACCACCATCTTCACCATCATCTTCTTCCATAACAACTCCTTCAACAACACCTCCACATTCTCCAAAGTGACATAGAAGAACTCCATTGTTGAAACTTGACATAAAATTTGGATTTCCTGTGTATAATGGTGAGGTAAATGATGAAATATTAGAGAATTGGGTTCGTCGACCTAATGTGTATTGCAAGATTCATTAGATCAATGATATTGACACCAAGATTCAGCTTTATTCATTAAGGTTTGAAGGTTCAACTCTTATTTGGTGTGAACCCAAAACTCAAGAGGACATGTAGAAACGTGGTAAGGTCTTAACCTCTTGGAATGATTTTGTTGCTGCACTAAGAAGAAAATTCTATCCATTATCATACATGAAAAAATCTATTATGAATTGGAAAAATTTTAGGCAAGTAAAGGGTCAAAGTGTGCAAAGCCATACTCAAGAGTTTAAAAGAAGAGCACTAATATTGGGTGTAGATTTATCATCACAGGATACTTTGTTGAAATACATTGGAGGTTTTCTTAGCTATTTAAGACATACCATACTCATGTTTAACCCTATAATTTTAGATGAGGTTTGTGTATAGGCTACACACCTAGAAGCAAGAGGGAAAATTGTTCTACAAGAGGGAATAAAATCCATTTAAAAGTGGAGATAAAGGGAAGGGTAAGTTAAAAGGACAAGGGAAGAAGAATGCATCCATCAAGAAAGAGGGAGAAAAATGAACATGCAAGCATTGTGCAAAATATGGTCACGATGAAGAACATTGCTGGAAACTTCATCCTGAGATGAGACCCAAAAAAATTTCACAACAAAGGGAAGCAAAAGATAACTGCAAATACACAACATGATTTAGGATCTGATTCGGGAGATGAAACAAATATCACAACAATGGGAATGTAAGGTAAGGACATAGAAAGCACTAGTTCTTCAAGTTGTCCTAATGATACTCAATATGAGAAAACAATAATTGAACTTTTTCATATCCGTGTTATTTCAAAGCATACCAAAATTGACACACTCTTTGATAGTGGTTCACAATAAAAAATGATTTATGAAGACTTAGTCACGAAGTTAAATTTAGATACCATTCCTCATCCAAGACCTTATCCTTTAGGTTGGATATGAAAAAATGCAAATTTGCAAGTGACAAGGAAATTCATATTTAGATTTTCAATTACAACAAACTTTCTTGATGAAGTTGGACTTGATGTAGTTCCACATGATATTTCTGGTATTGTTTTGGGAAGCCCATATCTTTATGATAGGAAGGATTTTTTTTTATCTCCATGAAAACAAGTATCACTTGTTCAAAGATGGTATTGATTACGTTGTTAGAGCACATCGACAGAAAGTAAATATTTCACTTGTGAATGCCGGACAAATGAAGATACTTATTAATTCTAGCAAGAATTTTTGCTTTTAATGATCAAACAAAATATTGTTGTTGATAATGAAGCCTTTCATAGTTGTGATTCAAAGTTTAAATCTGATTTGGTGGAGGTTGATAAACAATATGATGAGATGTTTCTGGAGCCTAAGGAATTTCCTCACAAAATAGGAATCCAACATGAAATCCAATTGCAGCAAGATTGTTCTCTTCCTAACATTGGCATGTACAGGATGGAAGTGATAGAAAATCCAGAAATTAGAAAACAAATCTGAGAGTTGCTTGACAAGGGAATCATCCGACCAAGTACTTTTCCATGCAGTTCACCTATTGTTTTGGTGCCAAATAAAGACGGAACATGGCGCATGTGTGTGGACTTCTGTGCATTGAACAAGATTACGGTAAAGAACCACTACCCACTTCCTATAATTGATGATTTACTTGATCAACTGAAATATTTTGTGTATTTTACTAAATTGGACTTGAGGAGTGGCTATCATCGAATTAGAATTGCTAAAGGAGACATATGGAAGACAACATTCAAAACAAAGCAAGGTTTGTTTGAATGGATAGTTATGTCGTTTGGTCTTTGTAATTATCTTGCTACTTTCATACGTGTGATGAATGATGTGTTGATAAATTTTCTAGATGACTTTTTCAGTCTATTTAGATGAAATTTTAATTTTCAGCAAGTCTCATGTAGAACATGTCATGCATTTCAAAAAAGTATTATATGTCTTGAAGAAATAACATTTATTTTTTAAGATGTCAAAATGTGAATTTGGGAAAACTTCCTAAGTCTATTTAGGTCATATTGTTGGAGGAGGAGAGTTGAAAATAGATCCCTCCAAGGTTGATGTCATTTTGAATTGGCCAAGGCCCAAAACAGTGACAGAGGTTAGAATTTTTTTGGGAGCAGCCCAAAATTGGGGGAAGTTTATTGCTAGCTTCTCTTCTATCGCAGCTCCATTGCATGCATTGACAGGTGTGAAGTAGGTCTTCCAGTGGGGAGGTAAGCAGTAAAAGGAATTTGATGCATTGAAGGAAAATATTAGTTCAACTCTAGTACTTGCAGACTGATGCAAGCGACTATGCCATGGGCATAGTCCTAATGCAAGAGAAAATATATAGTTCAACTCAGTTCAGCTCAGGAAAAGATACATATTGATGAAAGTGACTCTGCCATGGGTGAATTCCTAATGCAACATGTTAATCCCATTTGCATTCATTCATAAAATTTTAATGGTGTATTGATTAACTATCCTACATATGATAAGGAATTTTATGCATTGGTCCAAAGTGTGAAAAAATGGAAACACTACTTGATGGGTAAAGTAACAATCATTCACACGGATCATCAACCATTGCAATAATTTCAATCACAAACAACTTTTCAACAAGCAAGGCACTTTTGATGGATGGGTTTTCTTCAAAAATTTCACTTGGTGATAAGGTATAAGAAAGGTATCTATAACAAGGTTGTTGATATGCTTTCTAGGCCAATTATTAGTGCATCCATTATTATTAAGCATAATTCTGTCATGCATGAGAGCTATGTTGAACAATATTCTTTAGATAGTGATTTCAAAGATGTATATGTGACTTTGTGTCAAGGTAACCAAGTAGAGGAATTGGATTGTCATGTGCATGATAACTTTTTGTACCATCTTGGAAAGCGTTGTATTCGACAGGGGGAGAGAGTCAACATCATAAGGGAAGCACACACTTCTCTTATTGATGTTCATTTCGATGTAGGTAAGATGGTGGCAAAATTACAAACGAATTACTATTGGCCTCGTATGCTTGAAATTATGTCACAATTTGTAAGAGGATGTTCATTATGTGTTGTTAGTAAGCCTAGAAATAGAAAGTTGGGATTTGTTGGGCTGCTAGTTTGTCATTATTATTATCACTTTTTAACACCTATTTCATCCATTTCTACCATTCTTTATCACGTCATTTATCATGGTTTATCATATAATTCCATTTTATAATTATTTATGCTCTTGTGGATAAATATTATTTCTTATCATTTATTTTTAATAAATTGATTATTATTATGCATGATTTTATCAATGATGTTTTATTAATAATTTTTTTGTAATATCACTCACCATTTTAGCCTCCAAGATATTTTCTAGATTGAAGATTTGATCTCCAGCTCATCATTAAATATTCCAACTCAGAAATTCGCTAGAATAAGAAGCGACAGTTTTTCATTAGACGGTTTGGGCAAATGGAGAAGAATCTAGAAAATCCGAAACATGGGTTTTGTCCAGAACGGACCGAATTAACTTTTAATTAGAGTCATTTGCCCAAATTCGTTTCATATTAAGAGAAATGGAAGGTTATCTGAAGATGATTTTCCCAGATTCGCTGGTGCGACCATTTTCCAAATTATCTTAGTTGCAATACCAAATTCGACTTGTTCCTGTTGAATGAATGATGGAAAGATATTTCAGATATGATCTTGTTGATCAATTGGTTGTGAAAAATCCAATTTCGTTATGGGAATCATTTTGTAATCATCTCTGCTATAACTTCTCTTTGCTCTTCATGTATTTAAATGAAAACAGAGATCAAAGAAGGGGATTCATTATTAGAGATTGGAATGATAGGATAGTAGGATAGAATGGAAAGATTTAGCTTTTTTATTGGGACCTCAATTGTAATTTCAAATACAGAATGTTATTCTGAAGGAGATCCATTGTAATGAGAAGTGAATTCAATGATTAATACATAATTTGCATGGCTATTCATTTGATTATTCTGAAGTAGCTCGGTAGTGCCTGCTGGTGGCTTAGGGCCCGCCCCCTAGTAGCGTTAACTGCTTCTCTGCGTTATATTTCCGACTCTTGTAGCATGTGATTGATTTGGTAATTTCTTGCTACCGTGAGTTCATTTCATTGGTTGTTTATCATCTTACTGTGTTGATGTATTATGCATTCTGTTTACGATTTATTTCATTATCATTTGATCTACATCTTGTTCATTACAACATGAGTTATTTGAGACAGTATATTGTATTGCTTAAATCATCTGTAAGAGTTTAATTATCACTATTAGACTATCGGAAGTGATATTTTTTCTGTCTTAATTTCTCTGCAGAAAGTTAATATAATTTAGAATTGAATCAGCTAAGTAGGAGTGAGTTATTGTTTCTGTTCTCCCAGCTGATGATGCCATACTTTGGATTGTTGAAGATTTGATTTCAATAGAAGATTGAACTTTTATATTCCCTTTAATAATTGCAATTGGAGTTTTAGATGCTTCATTTATTCTGTGTGTCAATATTTATACTACAATTTGGTATTACTCTCTAGGTTATAGCTTGCATATTGTGTACACTCTTGAAATAAAGGAACACCTGGTTGATAATTAATGTGAGGCAATTAGGAGTTTTAAAAGACACCTTTTAGCACCCAACATGATTGTCATGCCACTTTATGCACCTTCTCCCCCATGGGAAAGTGTTTCTATGGACTTTGTAGGAGGTCTACCTATGTCTAGGAGAGGTCATGATTATCTTTATGTAGTTGTGGATAGGTTCAAAAAAATGTGTATTTTGATGCCTTGTAAACATCAGGTCACATCAGAACAAACCGCTCAATTATTCTTTTAGAATGTATGGGTTCATTTTGGGTTGCCCACATCCATTGTTAGTGATCGAGATTCTCGCTTTGTCACGAAATTTTGGTCAAGCTTGTGGGGGCTCATGGACACCAAATTGAAAAAGAGTATATCATTTCATCCGCAAATAGACGCCCAAATAGAGGTGGTGAACAGGACATTGATACATCTTCTTTGTGGTTATTGCAGCAAGCATCCTAATTTGTGGGATGAAAATTTGCACTATATTCAACATGCTTACAACTGAGCCAAGCACTCTTCGACTCAAACCTCGCCATTTGAGGCATGTTTGGGATACTTTCCTAAATCTCCTTTATATTTTATCTTTGGGAAAGATGTTGTTATTGATGGTCATAGTGACATTTACAAAGCTAAAAGATTCATTGAACGAGTTCAATTGGTACATCAAATAATTCAAGAACAATTGGAGAAGAGTCAATTCAAGTACACGATAAGACATGATAAGCATCGTGTAGATCACAATTTCCAAGCTGGTGATGAATTTTGGCTTCATTAGAGAAGAGGAACTCCAAGGAGAAGGTATGGTCCATTTAAAATATTGGTAATAATTCCTTCGGGTTGGATTTTCCTTCATACATGAAAATATATGCAGTTGTTAATGTTGAGAATCTAGGATTGTATGAGCCTCATGTTTAGTCAATTTAATGTCTTAAATTTCTATCATAAATTATTGACTAGATTTGGTAATCTTGTGAAGTGCAAGTGCGCTATATATGCTAGAAGTATTTCTTACTTATTTTATTTTGGTGAATTTATGTGTGAAGTTTCTTTTGAGAATGCATTTATTTTGAATGTCTAAATGGATTTGAGAAACTAAACTATAATTTATGAAATGAAATCCTAATTTAACTAAATTCTAAAAATTGCAATGAAAATCTTAACTAGTTTGTTAGTAGTCAATGATTGGTTGAGAAAAACTAAAGTTCTAGAGACAAGAAGGAACTCTAATATTTTTTTATATTTTTGGAAACTTTTATATGAATGAAACTTGAAACAAGAAATCACTAAAGAGTATTCACACTTAAAAATAGATTTAATGATTGAAAAATAAAACTTGCAAGAAGGAAGAAAAGGAAATATCTTCTTAAGAAGGAAAAATAATCTATGATAAAATACTGTTGGATGAAAAGAAACTAATCTAATCTTTGATAAACTAATCTATGCTAAATCAATCGATTCCAACTACTATGATAAATTATCTCTGCATTTTTTAACCATCTAGGAAATAAATCTACTCAACATGACAGGAATAAAGCATCTATTCTAACATAATGATATTCTGGAAATGATGATAACAAGCAATGAAATGATAAATTGAACATCTACACTATAGAAATCTAGAAATGATTGCAATGGAAATAAAAGCATGTATCTACACTATGAAATATAACGAAAACGAACACGTACAATCAAATCACTCAGATTTTCCTTGAAGTTGTAGGGAAAAGGAAATAGGTCCGAGGTAACCAAAAACCAACTTTTAGGTACAAAATTGAGCCAATATGTACCCAGAGAGGGCTCTCTCTGTAAGATTTAGCTTTGTTTTGAAAAGTATTAGGCTAGTTATGAAAGTTCAGGGATTTTGATTGAAATTGGGTGATGAAATTCTATAGCAGAGGGTAAGACTGAGTAATTTAGGCCATTGGGCTAATGGAGTCAAAGAAAGATGGCTTAACTCGATTAATTTTCTTAACAAGAGATGGTTTCACAAGGCAAGGTAATCAAATAAGGAACAATTATAGACCTGAAATGAATGGAATGGATTCGAAATGGGTGAAGGGCAACTAAGAATCCTTCAACATATTCAAAAGAGGGAACTTGACTGATTTTTGACAAAGAGAAATTAATAATTCTTTATCAAATAATCAAAATGAATAAACTAGAAAACATGAACAATTAAGAATTCACTGTTTAAACTAGTTTAGAAGAAAACATTAAGAACAACAACGATTGAAAACAGATTGCACTTAAACACTTTTTGAATTATTCCTTTTCGTTTATCATTCAGATATGAAACACAGATGGTATAATAAACAAGTATAAAACTCTAAAACATAAGAGATAGATGACTTATTGATCCGTTGTCTGACTCAAGAATCCTGTGAAAAGTCTTTTGCATCAATTCTTTATCCAGCTAGCCATACGAAATTTATCCAACAACACTTTATTCCAAAATAATCAATGTTACAGCAAAGTCTAAGAATCCACCACTCAATACTCCAATTGAGGGAGTATTTATACAAAGAATTATAAAAAATATCTCCTAACAAAATGAGATATAATCTAGGATGACTCATGGATATATTACAAGAAAATAGAGACAGATGGTCTCATAGATAAGAGAAAGGATAACCGATGTTGTGCTGTTTCCTTCTTTTGAGAATGTGTTGGAGGCAGGCCCTATGATTCGGCTTGCTGCTGTCCTCTTTAGTAATTCTGTGCTGGCTGTTCTGTTTTACTGATACTCTTTACCTGTACTGATACACTTTGACTTATGTTTCATCTTTGTTTATCATTTTTATCATGTCTTACTGTAGTAAATAATCAAAATTCATGCAAGGATAATATTTACAAAAAGTCTAACATTTCTTCCCACCATTGTATTTCTGGTATTCTTGTTCTTTGAAGCTTCCTCAGAGTTTCATCAGTCTCTGTATATCTGAAGAAAGTAGGCTAAATTGGGAATAAGTGTTTTACCTCATGTTTGAGATAAAACAAATTTTCCAGATTGTCATGAAGAATCTTTCTTGTAGGAATTGCTTTTGTTACTGATGAACTGGCCTGGTTGTCAGCATATTTATTCAATTTCTCAACATATTTTTCCAGGCTCATAATTTTATCCTTTGAAACTAAAGGACTTGGAAATCCTTTATTTTGAAAAATATTGAATCTCTTTGTAAAGGCATTGATTTCTTCCTGCATATCAGAGCATCTTCTTTCTAGATTCTGCATCAGAATTATTTTAGTAAAAACTCTTTTAATCTCCAAAATTGTTCTTGTTCTGTCTTGGATGCCTAGTTCTTCAAGTTGATATCTGTTCTTGGTATTCAAAAATTGTATAAGCTCATTGGCTTCCTCAGGCATGTTTCCTAATTCTTCTCTTGCCTTTAGAATTTCTTCCAGAGCTAATTTAATTAAATCATTCTACTCATACATTATTTGGATTGATGGCCAAAAATCTTTTATTGATTGAATGATGTTGGTCCAAATAATTTCTTTGATTTCTCCCAAAGGTTTCTCCAATGTGAGATCCATTTCTAATGCTCTCACCAATTTTTCTAATCTGTTGATCTCTCTTGTCTTTTCTGCAACACTCATCTTTGAGATATCATATTTTTGTTCTAAGGTAATGAACTGTACCTTTGTTTTCTGGAGCTCTGTCACTTGGAGTTTCAATTCCTCCATTGATTTTATTAATTCTTCAGTGCTTAAATTGGAAGTGTTGACCTGTGATAATTCTGCTGACTGACCTGTTGTTGTTGTACCTGTAATCACTTTTTTTGTAGATGCTGGAATGTTTGGCTACTTGTCCTTTAATGCCTTTTCAAGTTATTTTTCAGTCTCATTCAGTTGCTCATTAAGTTTCAAGAGAAAATCCATCAATTCTTCTTCAGATTTTTGCTTTATTACCTCAGTAGTCTGTGGATGCCTTGAAGATGGCAACTTCAGCTATTTCCTTAAGGCTGCAATATCATCATCTTTATTTTTAATCAAGGCTTCTGTAGCCTTAACATCTTTGGGATTATGACCCAATCCAATAATTATTTCTTCCAAAGTCTTTATTCTGTTGTCCTTAGCCTGGGAAGAGGCTTTTTCAAGATGCAATTGAGCAGTAGTATTATCCAAAGAATTTTGTAATCTTTGGGCCATCATTGACTTATCAATCAAAGTTGAGTAAATCATCTCTCCAGTTTGTTTGTGCAGCTCAATCTGATCCAAAGGATGAATATCCTTTTCCATGACTCCAAAATTGGTTCTAACATAGTCTGTAGCTGTTTGGGGCTGCTGTACTTTGGGCTTGAAATGAATCATCACCATTTTACCCTGCTGGATGTCATAGGCTGACATCAATCTCTGTTGATTTTTGGGAGCCATATTTAAATATTGATTATGGACTTGAAGTCTTAATGGATCATTTCTAGCCTTTATATTTATAAATGTCTTCTTAATATCCCAGGCATCCTTCACTGGTGGTTTGAAGGAAGATACTTCTGCACTTTTCTGTCTTTGTAGCTCTTTTCTCTGTGAGTTAGTGGATGTCCCACTGATTTTGAATGTTTTTTGACTATATAACTCTTCTTTCCTCTGACTATTAGTGGTTTCTTGAAAAAATTCTACTTCTGAAAGAGGATTTAATCTTTGTCTTTTAACATCAGGTTGTTATGAAGATCCATTGATAGGGGTAGCTGTTTCTGTATCTCTCTTTTTACCTTTTTCTTCATTGAGAGGAGTTTGCAAAATTGAAATTTCTGCCACATTGATCTGAGTAGGAGAAGTCTGTATTTGGTCCTGTTACTTGGAAGTTTCGGAGCTATGATCGGGAGCTAATGAATTGCTCTATGACTTTGTGTATGTCAATCTCCTTTTCCTTCCCTTTGGATGCTACTATGGCTAAAATTACTAATTTCCTACAAATTTTCTTGAGAGGTTACGACGGAAGAAGGACCAATTCCTGGTCTTTGCACTGGCAATGTTAGGTGTGGAAAGTGGAACTTGATTATCTTGTTTACTTTGTCTCACAAACCCGCATCTTTGCCGCCGTCAGTGTTAGACCCAGACGGGTCCAAAGGGCGTGGCCCGCGCACCCGGGCCCCGCTAGCTGGGAGTTTTCGGGGTGGCGCCGGCATCCCTTAGATGTAAAATTGCCTTGTAAAAGTATAGTAATTTCTAGTCAATCTGGGCCGTTCATTAGGCAAATGATCTGACGGTATAAGTTATGTTTAGATTAGGGTTTTTTGCCCTAGAAGGCAACCCCCTTGTATATATGGGGGCATTGTATTGCGGCTGATATGAGGTGTGTATTCTCGGAGCGAGAAACAGAGAGGGAGACTGTGAGAGAGAACAGAGGATATTACAGCGGATCTGCTGTAGGTTTTGTCTCTTCATTTTGTTGGATAATATAAAGGAAGGACTGGCTGTTCGGGGTGGACGTAGCCCAAACTGGGTGAGCCACATATATCTGTGTCTCTCTGGTTTTATGTGTTTTGTGTGTGCTTGTATTTTACGCATATTTTATGTGTTGCATTGCTCCATAATATTTAATTTTCTAACAACTAGTATCAGAGCCGAAGGTATATTTGGCTGATAAACTCGCAGGAAAGAAGGGTTCCTGGTTCGAGTGGGAGCAATGGCGGACGATGGTAAGTTTAGGGTCGAGAAATTTAACGGCCAAAACTTTCCACTGTGGAAGATGCAGATGGAAGATTATCTGTATCAGAAAGATCTGTACCTACCATTGAGCGGAAAAACAAAGAAGCCGGCGGCCATGACAGACGCGGAATGGAACATTCTTGATAGAAAGGCACTCGGAACAGTACGGTTGTGCCTTGCAGCGTCAGTCGCCTTCAATATTTCGAAGGAAACAACAACAGAGGGTTTGATGCAGACGTTGGCAAAACTATATGAAAAACCCTCCACCTCAAAAAAGGTATTTATTATGAAATGACTATTTAATATGAATATGTCATCCGCAAATAGGGCGTAGTTTATGTTTTTTGGCCTCTTGCAATACGGTTCGTTGATATATTGATCTTACGTCTTTTTGTTTTGAAGAGGCGGAGACGGAGGCTGGATGACAAAGCGAGGAGAGAGAAGAAGGACATGCTATTCCATACCTGAGGCTTTGAATAAATCAGTGGCTCTACCATTTACAAGAGGAGCAATCCATGGCTCCGAGATGCATGCCCGGATCCATTTGATGAAATTTTCTCCAAAACCAAACTTGCTCATGACTTTTAAAAGAAAGCTATGATTTACTCGATCAAAAGCATTTGCTAAATCAAGTTTAATCACCATACCTTGTTCTTTTCGAAGAAGACTTGAGTGAATTGCCTCTTGAACAAGGGTAAAGTTGTCCACGATCTGCCTTCCTTGGATGAAGCCTCCTTGATTCTCCAGAATTATTTTAGGAAGAATGAGCTTCAGCCTATTTGCAATTACTTTAGTGATTAATTTGTACCTAGTATTGCATAAGGAAATTGGGCAGAATCTGCTGAAATTGTTGGCACCTTTTTCCTTTGGAATGAGGGCTAGGAAAGCGGAGTTTGTGCTGCCTCCTATTTTCTGAGTATTTTGAGACTTTTGAACCATTTTGAGCAAATCCTTTTCAACAATCGGCCAACAAACTTGAAGAAATCTGGCAGAAAAGCCATCTGGCCCAGCGGCCTTATCCGGATCCATATCAAAAAGGGCCTTTTTGACTTCATCTTTGGTGACTTTGGCCTCAAGGATCTCATTCATACGAGGAGAAATTGCAGAAGGAATAATGTCTAGCAGATCTGAGTATTGGTCCGGGTCCTTATCCTCGCTATACAAGTTTTGAAAGTGAGAAGAGGCTGCTTTTTTGATGTCTTCAAAATCCTTGTAGGTGACGTTATCCTCCTTAATCTCAGAAATGGTGTTGAAGCATTTCCTGGCCTGGGCTTGTTTGTGGAAAAAAGCAGAATTCCTGTCCCCTGCTTTGAGCCAGAGATTTTGAGATTTTAATCTCCAGTATTCTTCTTCAGCTAGGCAGGCCTTATGAAAGCGATGTTGCAGATGAGCCTCTTGGTCTAACAGCTCCTCTGTGACTATAGCGTGCTCCATATGGGTTTGATGAGAGGCAAGAGAGACTTTAATGGCTTTTCTTTCAGTTGCTGGGTTGGACAGGGTTTTGACCCATCGTTTTAGATTGCCTTTTACCCTTCTAAGTTTTTCCTCCCAGATATAGAAAGGAGATCCATTAATAGGCTGACTCCAACAATCCTTGACTATTTGCATGAAGTCTGGTTCCTTGACCCAGAGGGGACTAAATCTAAAAGGAATAGGACCCAGATCTAGATGGGCCAGGAGCTCAAGCTTTATAGGCTTATGGTCCGAGATGTTGTTAGCAAGGATGTGCATTCTGGGTTCTAAACCTAGTAACAGATAGGAGCTTTGAATGAAAAATCTATCTAATCTGGCAGCAATATGACCAGGGCCCACTCTTTTGTTAGACCAAGAGAACTTACCGGAAGAGGGTTTGATATCCAGCAAGTCCCAGTCCTGCAATAGATCCTCCGCCCATTCCCTTGCCGGATCTCGGACAGCGCTGCCTCCTCTTTTTTCAAACGAGTGAGATTGAGATCTCCAGCAATAATTATATTTTCCAGATTTGTCAAGTTTGCTTGGTGCCTTACAGAATCCCAACAATCCTTTTTTTCCCCGACATTGACTGGAGAATATACATTGAAGAGGAAAAATATTTCCTTAGGTATCCGGTTACTGCATTTTCGGTAGCAACGGTGAGTATTAATAGCCTCAAGGTGATTTGCAAATTTTCTAGGGTTCCATAGAGTGCCAATCCCTCCCGATGTGCCAGCGAAGATTGCTCTTGCTTCACTCTTGAACCATAGTTTCTTGCTTGCTTGCGGGAAGACTACGTCTTCTAGCTTAGTCTCTGGATGAGAAGTATGTCCGGAGTTTTTCGTTCTTATTAAGCTTCTCATGGCTTCTTCCTTAACTTTACTCCCCATACCTCTACAATTCCGGGAGATGACCTTCATTATTTATGTTTACGGTGGGCTCCCCTTGGAGCCTTGGGGCTGATTTTTTGACATCCTAGACTTTGAGGCTAGCAATTTTTTCCGAGTTGGTGGGGCCCTGTCTGTAGCTTATCTTTATAAGTCTCCTCGCTCTCTTTTTTCCTTATCGGTTTACGGCCTCTTGTATATCTTCGTATCAAGGTTTGGGATTCTCCTATTTCTCCTTCCTCCTCGACTCATCCAGTTTCCTTCTCTTCTTCCTCACCTTCTAAAATCATACCTTTGGGATCTTCGGCACTTGTTCCTTTGAGGGAGGCTAAGGGAGTACCTATGCTTAGGGGAAAGCTGGATTTTGGGTCTCAGTTTCCGAGTAGCTTCTATCTGTGGCTTAGTGGGTCAAATTTGTTTTCTTGTGCCTTTTTGGGAGGGGGGCATTGAACATTAGCCTATAGAGGGCCTTTTCCCGAGAGGGTCCTCCCTGGTTTTTTCCCTTTGTGATTGGTTTTTGCTCGCTTTCTACGGCTCTGCGTTGGACGGACAGTTTCTAGCAAAACGTCCATGAACATGGCATTTTCTACATTTGAACAACGATTGCTCATAGTCCAAGATCTGCACATGAGACAGCTGCTGACTTTGATTTTGATAGCCTACGGAAGACCCACCTCTAGATCTACTTCTACGCTGAGATCCTGGCACTGATCGTGCTTGGTCCTTGTTGTTTGCCCGATCTATGAATTTCACGAGAGTGTTGCCAATGTGTTTCAAGGAATCCCGAGTTCCGATGAGTGAGCTGGCGGATTTGGAAGACGAACCCACACCGGGGACAGACCTTGGGAACATCGAAAAGCTGGATCAAAGTCCGGAGTCCATTTGTTCGGATAGAGGCCTTGAGAACCCATGAAATACGACCCATTTTGAAAGATCAAGTCTTTGTCTTCTTTGGAGGAAAAATTCAAAGAGGAATTACCCTCGCCCCAAAAAGTAAGAGGTGCAATTTTCCTTGATCGGGAGGAGCCCGAGTTCTCTGCTAACCCATTGCTCGGTAGTTTTCGGAGAAGGCCACAATCTGTGAATTGGCCAATGAGACCACGATCAGCCAAAGATAAAGCTACTTGAATGGGGGGCCTCACGGAGGCAAAGAGATCTCGGGAATTTCATCGAGCTTCTTAACAAATTTGGATGCTTCACTTCTTTTCTTACGAGGGGCAACCCGAAGAGAGGCTGGTTGAAAGCGTCGATGGCGGGAGAGAAGAAGGCGGATCCTTAGAAGAACCCGAGCGTCTCCATAGGGAAGGCTCGAGGGGCCGGCCGCCGCGAGGGCGACCACGCGGCGAAAACCCTAGCGTAACTTTCGAGACGCGCGAGATAAAAGAATCCAAACACTCTCTATTATTGTGCTCTTACCATGTTAGGTCCCTATATTGCTAGTATAGTCCCTTATTGTTATTAGTGTAACCCCCTTATTGTTATTATTGTACCCTTGTAACCCCCATTTTGTTATTATTGTGCCCTTAAATTATTGTTAGGTCGGTTAGGATTACATTGTGGCCCACTAGGATTACATTATGGCCCCATGGACTCCTATATATAGAAAGGAGGTTTTGTAAATTGTATCATCCAAGAATTGTTCATTTATGTAATGTATTGGAGGTTGCCCCTCGAAGTGGCTTATTTCTAAGGCGTTGACCATCTCTTTTATTCTATTTTGAATTTGGTTACACAACATATACGACTAGGCTTCCATGTCATCAACCTGTACCTGTTCTGCAATTTTTTTTATAAAAAAATTATTTTTTCTGAACGACGATCAGCAAACGATAACTCCTTCATCCGAACTCAGTTTTCAACGAAATGAGTTGCATAGAATTCCTTGCGATAGACAGGTTGCTATCGTTCTAGTTTCATTCAATTTTGAGAAATTTCATTTTTTGGCTAAAATACTGAGCCTCTTATCACAAAAGCATGAACAAAATAAACCTCTTATGTTGCAGGGGCCCTCCACAACAGATGGTTCAAAGCTCTCTTACTAATAGTTAGTTGTGCATCAAGTCTTTAAGGTACTTCTTCATTAAAAAGGAATGAAAACCAAAGTTTTAAAACTTCACAATATGCTTCAAAAAATTAACCTTTCCTCTTTGTTTCAATATATTGTTTATATAGGGGTTGCAATGTAACTTCATGTAGATTCATATGGCGAAAGATCAAAAGTGAATGGACACCTATTTCCATAAATTTGATGAAGCACAGTCCATTCCAACCTTTGTTTTCTTTACTAGGATTTTATTGACACATGGGCGCAAAGTTTGCTCACGTAACTACAAAATAGGGCTCCAAAGAACCTGAAATATCTCCCAAATGGTAACGAATTCGGGAAAAATTCTCATAGAGAACTTAATTCGGCCCGCGCTGAACAAAATCCATATTTTTTTTTTGCGAGATTCTCTTTAGTTTTCTCATAAAATGTGTTTGAAGTTGACTAGTCAAAACTGCTATGATTTTCCCTTGACCTTTGCCCAGAGGTCCACATGTGTGAGTTGGGTGGAATTTGACTAACAAAAATCCATATTGGAGCTTATAGAAACAATGTCCATGTGTTGGATTTCATTCTAGAGTGGTGCTACTACCTCAACCATGGAGACAACTACGGAAACTGTGGAAACTTGAACTGTCAAACTATCATTAGTAAAACCATGCATAATTCTCTTTAATTCATTAAAAATAATAGAAATAATAATAATAAACCATGTAAACATGTATGCGGAAATTTGGTGCATTTATGAAGAAATATGGTTAAAAATTATGACAATGGGTGAATGGAATGATGCGAAAATGGATGCCTTCATCAACAAAATTATGAAAAATTGGAGGCTCAACATTCCCCCACACCGGATATTTTTCATATCCTCATGCAAAAAAAGCATTGCAAAGTTTCATAATCCAACCAGTTCCTTGTGTTCCTTTATTCTGTAATTTCAACTAAATCCTTGACCAAAGCTCCAAGAGAGAAATATTGACCCTTTATCCCAATAAGATGCACTTTTATCCAACTATTCATTATTTATTATATGCAACTTGTGCGAAAACAAAGGATGCCCACATAGTAGCATATCTAAATACTTGTCACTATTTTAATTGTGCTCAAATTGTTCAAGCCTTGGTAGAATACCATATTGTGAAGAACACATCAAGACTTTTACTCCATCTATAGAATGTAATTTCCATCTGTGTGAAGTTCATCCCATTAGTATGGCTAGAAATGGTCATAGATTGCAACCCATAATGATTGTATTTTTATCTTCCATGCATAGCAACCAATCATATTTCAACAATGTTATCAAATATTTTCCCCAAGAACTGACAAACTAATGAATGAAGAAGACTTCCCAATGTGAAGCTTTTGACAAGATGAGTTGCACATAACACATAAAAGAGTTTTTTTTAGGGTTATGAAACTTATCAAATCCTAAAATATGCTTCCAAGTGACTTCAAGGGTGTGTGAACAAAGCCTTGTTGCACTTTTCTTCTTCTTGTGGCTTTGTACTCATCATTTCTTGGCTTCCATTAAAAATCTGAATATGAGCAATATGACACATAATTTCAAGTGATCCATGTACATTCCGATCATGTGCTACAAGCAATTACCATGAAGTCAATTTTTTCTATTGTAAAATGTTTTTTTCTCTCAAGAACATCATGTTGATGGACCATTAAGGAAGGAATTGACTAACAAGAGAGTGGTGAAAGCATAGAATAGCATCATTATGACCATGTAAAATAATGATATGATTGCATGTGTGGCAGAACTTTGTTGATAAATAATCAATATTAACTTGTGGAATTGGTTGTTAAAATGTATGACAAAACATAATGGGAGAAAATTTGGAACTACATGTTTACAATAGCTTTTCATCAAAATTTCTATGATTTTTAACAAATTAAAAAGTTGAAGTCTAGTTTTACCTCAAGTTTACCTTTTGCAATTAGAGAAGAGAACACGATCGGATGCCTAATTTGGTGTTGATTTGGCTTAGATACTCTGCTCCATGATGCATTGACCTCCACTTTGACGTTGCTCCACAAAATGTATCTTTTTCATGTAGCAGACCTGTTTTTCCAATTTCTCTCAAATGGTAAATCAGATTCTCCTGAAATTTTTTGAGGGTTTTACTATTAATATTATGCATATTCCCACAAAATATCTCAGCCAATGGGTGCACAAATCTTGAGAAAATGAGAAATGGCTGTAGGTAAAAGTGGCCAATTTGTTGAAAAATACACACTGGCATTTTCTGAATTTTTTTTCTGTTCATTTACCCTACCTCAATGCATTTAGCATAAAACTTTCAGGCCCAATGGATGCACAGTTTGCAAGTTATGATCAAATGAATTTCTGCCCTATTTCACCTTTCACGCTACCTAATGTTGCAACAAAAACATATGACACAAACTCATTTTAAGGCCAAATTAAGTGATTCAAAAGGTAAACCATGTATTTTTACCTTTTCTACCGCCACATGCCTTCAAAATCCCGTTTTGATGAAGAAAAGGCGCTCTGTGCAAAAATACCAAATTCTATCCTAATTTGTGCAAGTGATAAAATTGAAAATCTTCCTTAAAAACCCACTTAAAATGTTAGGTCCATATATTACTAGTATAATCCCTTATTCTTGTTAGTGTAGCCCCCTTATTTTTATTGAGAGGCCTCGGAATTCCATTGCCACAACATGGGGGAAAACCACCTAGTCCGGACCTTAGAGCAAGTCCTTTTGCGTTTGGTGTGGTGGCTCTAACTGGGGATAAAAAAGTAAACATTTATAAAACTAATCTGAAAGAGCCACTTGATTTATCTTTTTTGAACTAAGTATAGACTGATATAGATACTCATACTTTTATTTTTAAAAAGGAATTCTTATGAATTATAATTAAGAGAGATTTTTTTTCTTAGAGAGATATTATTTATTGAAATTCATTCCTGCAACTATTTTTATTTCAAAAAAGTTTTTAGAGATTTCAAAAAGTTAATCAGAGATAGTTGGTTCTCCCAAGTGAATCGCCAATTGTTGTGTTATACAACAACCCCCATTCATTTTTACTAAATGGGGACCCTTTAAAAATAAATAGGAAATTTATTTTGTTTAATTTTTAGCCAAAGCAAAAAACTTTAGGAAATAAAGTTATTTTCCTTTCCGCATTCATTCCTTAGCGTGCATCGCAAATCACATAGCTTACAAGCTTAAACAACTTAAAACATATCAAGTCTTGCAAGCTGCAATATGCACTAAACCCTTTCCAAAGTTACATAAAACTCCTGTTGCAAAAGCTTTAAACACTGTTATAAAATAAAATTGCATCGCGCCTTGTAAAATGATCAAACTTTTAAACAATTCTGTAAGAGTTGCGATTAAACAGAACCAAGAATCAATAAAAAAACAAATATAAAATCCAAGTGTTCGATAAAGTGCATCGAAAATTATTCCTTAAGAGCATTTTTCATTTCGGAGAAAATAACTAAAAGCAAGTTTCGTTGTAGTATAGAAATTACGATGTGCGATTTGCGTAGATTGCATTTCGCGAGATTTATTGGTAACATAACTAATGGAAATAGTTATAAGTTGTGATATGCGATAATTGGTAGTTATTTCTCAAGTGTGTGAATTGATTCATGTAATTAGCTGAATATAAGATCTAACATCTTAAATTGATCGATAGACATTTCACGTGAAGATGTGTAAGAGATTTGATTAAAAGGATTATCGGTGATTAACAACATTTAATAGGAGTAAGGTTTGAAAGATTCATATCTACTTCGAGTGTCTTTGAAATGATTGAATGCTGGATTTTAATTCCATCCACCTCTCTATTCTCTCTATTTTTTAAATTTTTCTCTGTTTTCTTGAAATCAAGAAACCGCTTGAAGGATCAAGGATTATAGAAATGAGCAAGAAAGGAAAAGAAATTTCCCAAGAATCATCTACTGAAGACTCAGGTATGTATCCCCTATTCTTAGATACCACCTGCAACAAGGATTGCGGAAGTTCTTCATGGGTGGAAATGTATCAGTTCTTCAGGAATGAAAATCCAAGGGTAATGATCAAAGTTGCTACAGCAGACACATCAATTTGTTCAGACCCGACCTATTTCGCAATCGCATGCTCATTCATCCATAAGGTAGCAGAAAGGAAAAATATTCTCCCATTTACAGATATGGTTAAGTGGGTAATTGACCACTTGAACATAGAAGATAGAACATTTAAGGATTCGAAGGGCAAGAATATCGGTTCATTCAGGGCAGAATATTTGAGGACAATGTACCACTTACCTTTCCTGCAACAAAACTATGACAAATCTTTTGTTCAAAGCTTTAGAATAAAAAATCCAAACCTGATGAAAGTCACAAAGGAATGGAAGGATGACCAAGGCAAGATTAAATGAGACAAACTTGGTACGTACCCAATAGCACAAATTCCTTCCCCTTATTTCTATGTTGTCTGTATGTCGTGTAGATTATTTGCAAAACCTGATACTACTAGGTTTTCTATATATTGGGTCCTATTAATTGACTCAATTATCAATTCCATAATTTTGAATTGGGAAAATGCTATCTGACAATTTAGCCATAAATATCATGGAGTATAGCAGTAAAAGAAGTGTTTCATCTAGAGAAATACCCCCCTTTTACATGAGTGCCTCTGTCATGGATGCAATTTTCTTTTCTTCGAGTTTTCCTACCATGCAATGGAAATGGATGACCAAAGACCCTAATCTAATTCACATTTACCACAAAGTCCTTTGGGAATCATATTTTCATCTACATTTTTACAAAATTTTCCATAGAGTCATACTGCCTATGCACCGATTATATTCAATGAGAAAGCCCCTAGGATTTCCAAAGAAGCTAGTACAGACATTTTTCCCATTGCCAGATGGTTTGACGAAGAAATTTTCACCTATGTCAGAGTTTTTGGGAGTTATGCTTCTCCTCACGTCCTGCCATGTTATGTTCCCGACAAGCTACTTGCTAGAGAGATTTCCTACCAACTTGTTGTGAATGGTATTTCAAAACAACTTAAAGATGCTAAGAAGGCCATTTGGCCTAATTTCCCTTTATAGTGCAGTACTTTTGCACTTTTTGATATTGGGCATGCCTACAAAGAAGTTTCAAATGTTAATTTTTTGAATTTGGCTGTAATTCCAAAGAAGCCATATGACCCTAATGATGTTATTAAGAACTTAATCATAGAGATCAAAGTAAAGCCTTTTGTGAAAGAAATAGATAGATTTGATTATTTCTTTCAAGGTATTGAAAAGTTCTCAGATGTACTGATGTTTACATTCAGTCAACTCAATCAAGATGACAGGGAAGCCTTCAAAGCATATAGAAGCAAGAGACTGGAAAGGATTCCTCTGGATTTATTCAATATTGAATATGTAACGAGACCAACTCCAAGTATTAGCTTGGAAAATGAAACTAAAGACATGTTTGAAGATGAGTAAGGGCAATCAGAACATCAATCTCAGAATTCGGATCATTTTGACAATGAATCTGAAAATAGAAATGAAAACGCAGAAAAGGTAATTAATCAAGTAATAAAAGAGATTAAGATGCAAGAGAAAGGAGTAATTGATGGAACAGAACCATCTTCCCAAGAAGTTCAACACAACAAAGATACACCTGATCAGCCAAAAAAATCTCAGCCAAAAGATTTGAAGAGTGAATGGGATAATTTTTCTAAGGCAATAAAAACGCGTCAAACAAATCCTAATACTGATCAATCTACCAGTTTTCAGATACCAGAACATTCTCCGAAATTAGTGGAAAATGTTACTCCACTGCAAAAAGTTCCTGAAACTCATGATCGAGAGATCATTTCAGCTTACCCTACAGAGTAAATGGTTTTACAAATGAGGAAATCCCTTCACTGGATGCCTTCTATAGTCCTAGTCATAAGGTTGTAGTCAAGAGGAGAAAAATAAGAAGAATTGATGATATAGTCTCAAGTCTTACAAATGAATCTGTTAACGTTTTATGGAAGGATCCTCTAGCTGCTCCTATTGAACATTTAACCAAGATATCACAACTTTCAGGGGCATATGCTGCTACCACTATTGATAAGGCCACTGAGGTTCAAATGTTACTGAAACAGAGAGAAGATAAAATACAATATTTAGAGAAATTGTTAGAGCAATAAAAGTCTAACTCCAGTGAGCAAATGGAATTGAAAATGTCCCAGTTTCAAAAGGATTTCAAAAGATTAAATTTGTTGCATCAGGTACAACTCATTAAAAAGAAAACACAACTGGAAGCAGCAATAAACAAATTACAAAGGCAGCCACAACTAGAGAAATTCATAAAGGAAGCATTGGATGTGAATACTAAGCTAAAGCAACAACAAGAAGTATTTTTGCAACAAGCTTCTATCACTAGCTCTTATTATGATTCAAGTGAAATATTGATCGAGCAAGCATTTATCCAGAAACTTGAGTGTGAGAATATTGAGAAGAAAATAAATGAACACATTCAATGGCATGCATAAACCTCAGGAAAGGAAGATGATCTACCTCAGGTAGTTAAATTCCACAAGGAAATATTATTTAAGGATTGGGAAGCACAGATAAAGCAAGCATACAAAGCAGCAGCAAAAGCATCAAGGTTAACGAAGGAAATTACTGAATCTATATTTGAACAAATTTTGAAATCAGAACTTATCAAAGAGTGAACATCTAAAGTGTTCTCATAAATCAAGCAGTGGGAAACGAAATGGGAACAAAGGGCAGAAATGCAAGAAGAAATGATTAAAAAAGTAAATAAATTTGATCAAGAAAATTATTGGAATTTACTGATCAAACCTTGTCATCAGTACCAAACCTTGGAGTCTTTAATCGATTCAACAAAAAGATTGCAATCAGCACTCTCAAATGCAGTATTCAAGGGATAGGTCAGATCGAGAATTTCACAGCTAGCTCAGCCCAAACCCATGTTAGATATTTGTCAACTTAGGAATCAAATCCAAATGAAAGATCAGAATTCATAGTTATATTGTTACTTTATTTTCCTAGATTGTAGTTAAAGTTTGTCTTACAAGGATGGTTGTTTGAAAACTCCTCTATTTTTATGTAATAATATATTTTTAAGCATATTTAGTTTAGTATTTGAACCCCTCTCATGCATTTAGAGAGGGGTCCATAAATTTTTCAAAAACATTTGGAAATAATGCACTTTTATAAGTTTGTAGATGCTTTGATGGATTAATGGATCACAATCTGTTATCTTTTGACATTTGAAGCTATTTAACTGATGTTGCACTATTGTACTCTTTAAATGGCTTGAAAAGTGAATGGAGCAGAAAATCTACTGTTAGTTTACATGAGTAGAACTTTGTACATATTGTACTTCTATTCACTTGTATTAAGTTTTTCTTTTTAGATTGACAATTATTTTTTTATTGCATTATATATTTGAAACGTCATCATAGATGAATGTTAAATTCACTTCTGTACTAATATTTATCTATGATTTCTTATTTGATATATAATCACACATATGAATGCGATATACTTTTCACAATTCTTTTAACTAAACTATTTTGTTAAAAGAGCCATCTTTATATAATTTTCATCTCTTTCAACTGTTAAATAATCTTCATTACTAATAGTTGGAGGATATCTCTTTAGATCGCATAAAGGAAGAAACACCCTGGGTATATAGTAAAATAGATAAAGTGTTAGATAAATGCATGTGATAGATTAAAATAATTTCCCATTGCATTTTATATAAACAAAACACACCCCAAAATCATCCTTATTGGGAAACTGGTCCCTTTATCCCCAGTCGGAGCCACCATACCAAACGGAAAAGGACTTGCTCTAAGGTCTGGACTGGGTGGTTTTCCAGCATATTGTGGTAATAGAATTCTGAGGCCTCGAGATTTTGGCACTAGAAGGAGGGCCTTGTGAATGGCAAGAAGGTCTGATCAATCTAAAGGTCAATCTAAGAGTCTCTCTCCCTCTAGATCCCCTTTAAGTTCCAAAAAATTAGCTAGATCTACATCTTTAGAATTTGAAATTGAACATCCTTCTCCTAAGTCTCCTAGTGATACTCAACCCATATCGTCTCCCAATTTTCATCAAAATTCCCCTAATGATCAGTATTTTATAGAAAAGTTAGAGAGAGTATCCATTTATGCTGAAAAGTTTGAAACTTCTCAATCATTCGAGATTATTATTTCATCTTCTTTACAACCCAGAAGAATATTAACTCGATCAGAAAGTTAAAAGATGGGCATCTTTCCTTTTGAATTTCCCATCGATAGTTCTCAAAGGAGAATAAAGAAGACTGAATCAGAGTCAATCACCACTGAGATTTTATCCAATAATCCACCCCATTCACCTCCATTACCTCCACTCGCTTCCATAACTTCCATTCCAACAATCAATGCTGCTTTAACTAGTTCCAGTACTCAAATTACTATCCCTTCATCTAGTTCTAGCACTTCACCTACCTCTTCTTCAACTCAAACTCAATCCATCACATCCACCCAAGATACAATGGCAGGCCACCCATGGAACAATCCACGGATTGTAAATATGCCCGCTCCTCTTCATGCTCTTCCAAAATCACATGAAGGATGGTTACCTAAATTTAATCCTGATGATGGTCTTCTAGTAGAAGAACACATCCATAATTATATGTTAGCCATCAATTTAAAAGAGGTAGTTGAAGAGGATTGTGTTATAATATTATTCCCATATACTCACATAGGATCTGCAGGATCTTGGTATTTTTCATTACTCGCCTGCTCTATAACTAGCTGGAATATGTTTGAAGAACAATTTTTAGCTAAGTTTGGGGATGGCAGGACCACTGCAATGCTCATCAATGATTTATCAAATCTAAAGGCTAAAACAGGGGAGAAAATAAAATATTTTAATTCAATATTTAATAAATTTCTCAATAAAATTCCTACTACATTAGTTCCTAGTGCAAAAGTTCAAATTGAGTGGTATATTTCATCTCTTCCATCCAATATAGCCATTTTTGTTGATAGAGAAAAACTGCCTACACTCGTAGAAAACACGAAGGAATCTTTATCTGTAGAGAAACGCATAATCTCTCTTGAAAACAAGAATTCCCAAGAAGATAGGAAATAAAAGAAAGTATCCGTCAAAGATGATTAAAAAGAGAAGCCATCTAAAGAGCCTTTTGATGTAGAAGGTCTTCATAATGTTTTAAAGACTATGACAAATGAGATGGCAGATATCAAGAAACAAGTTGCTGAAAGTTCTAGCTCAAAAAAGACTTTCATACCCTTCAACAAAAATCAGTCTTCTAATACTAAACCACTAAATATCATATCTAATGTTGCGTCTATTCAAGATACAAATGAAGAGCAAACATAGGAAGAAGAAAATGAAGAAGAAGAAGAAGTTGAAATAAATGGAATGTTGGATTTTGTCCTATCAAATGAAGAACAACAAGAAGCTTTACCTGTGAGTACAAGGAGAAAAAAGACTACTAAAGCAACGCAGCCAAATCAACAACAGAAGAATTCAACGCTTGCTAAGGATAAAATAGTAAGTAAAAAGTCTACTTCTAAGGCTACACAAACAAACCTTGTTAGTTTGGATACTCCACCTACATCGAAGACAATGGTAGTCTCCGATAACATTGATTATAATGTAGTTGAGGATATGAAAAAGACCAGGGCCAACATTTCAATACATGAAATTACTAAGTTAAAGTAGCAACATAAAATCTTACTTAGAGATTTGAATGTGGTTCTAGCTTTAGCCTTACCTGCTCCAGTAGTAGTCCAAGCTAATAATCAAATGGGTAAAATTCCTTCTCCTTCAACTAAAATAGATTCTACATATTTGATTATGATAGGTGATCGATCCATCTCTCATACTCTTCCATTTCTTTTAACCTATGAGATCTATAATAAAAATGTCCATAATTGTTTAATACTCAAGGGCTTCCTCTAATATAATGCAAAAATCAGTCTGTGCTAAGTTGAACATAACTCCTCAGAGTTCTCTTGTTCTTATAGTACAACTTGATAGAACTAAAGTAGAGGTTGTGGGAGAAATAAATTATGTTCCTATCAGTTTGTCATCAAATGACAAGATTACTCAAATAATAAATATATTGGTGGCTGATATTCCGGAGTTTTATGGTTTAGTGTTAAAAAGAGACTGGTTTGAAAAACTTCATGGATATTTTTCAACAGACTGGTCACATATGTGGCTACCACACAATGGAAACCCAAATCAAATCCAAGTAGACTGTGAAAATTTCATGAAACATACAGTCACCGATCTTGAAGGAATAAACGAACCAGTAGAATTCAATAATAATATTATTGGAAACTACTCATCAGAATCATTTCTTGGAAATTTTAATGCTCAACCATCACCCTTTTTCAATAATGCAGTTTTCTCTCAAATCGATAATTTTTCCCAGACAAACACTTCGAAATGTAAAAATTTCGTAGATAAACCAGTAGTTAATTCTTTATTTTGGACTCTTTATTTTGACGGTTCTAAATCTGAAGATGGTGTAGGAGCTAGCTATATTTTAATAAGCCTAGAAGGAGAAAAAACTATGTTATCCTGCATACTTGAATTTGATTGCACAAACAATATAGTTGAATATGAAGAATTAATCCAAGGTTTGTAAAAAGAAATTGATCTCAACATCAAATATATGAAAGTACTAGGAGATTCGGAAATCATTGTTAAATAGGTAAGAAATACCATTCATTGTAATTCTAGACCTTTAAATCATTACCAATCATTAGTCCAATAATTGACCATTCATTTCTTAGCCTTCAATATTTATTCCGTGACTAGAATAGAGGATGCTAGCGCAGATTTATTGGCTAATGTAGCATCGAAATTAATTCCATCTCAATAATTTAGTCGCGATAGATTTTCCATTGAATTAATCTTTAGACCATATGTTCCTGACAATATTACCAATTGGAGAGTATTTAATAATGATTTGGATATCATATATTTCCTTAAATCTGAAGGATCTTATGATTGTCAAATTTTAGATGAAAATGAACATGGCATTCAGATAAAGGAAGAGAAAGATGAAAATCCAATTCCTAAGTTAGTTTACAAATTAGAAGACCTCTATGATCTAAAATATAGGTTTAAAATAGTTACTAACTCTAAAACTCAAATTTCTACCTTAAGATTTGAGTTAGTGAATCTTGGAACTGACGATAAACCTCAAAATGTCAATCTAGGTCTTGGGCTATCTTCTGACAAAATTTTATCATTTTTCAAGTTATTAAGAATGTACAAAGTGTTTTTTATTGGGATTACACTGATCTTAAAACATATGACAATTATGTGATTCAATATACCATTCCTATGATTCAGAAGAAAAACCTATACAACAAAAGTTGAGGAAAATTCACCCGAATATTGAAAATCAAATCAAAACAGAACTGAAAAAACTCCTCAAAAAAAAGATCATCTTTCCAGTTAGACATTATAAATGAGTTTCAAATTTGGTTCCCGTCAGGAAGAAGAATGGTGATATTAGGATTTGTATTGATTTTAGGAATTTAAAAAAATCATGTCAAAAGGACAACTTTCCATTACCAACCATGGAACAAGTACTGCAAACAATAGCTGGTTTTGAACTTATGTCTTTCCTAGATGGATTTTCGGGATATAACCAAATTCTCGTACATCCAGATGGTAGATTAAAGACTACATTTAGGACTAAGTTGGGAACTTACGCCTATCAAAAGATGCCATTTGGGTTGATTAATGCAGGTGCCACTTTTCAAAGAGCCATGGACACAGCTTTTAGGGGGCTCATCAATAAATGAGTGGTTATTTATTTAGAGGATATTACATTCTTTTCTAGACAAGAAACCAATCATGTGAATGATCTAAAACAAGTCTTTGAGCAATGTAGAAAGTATGGATTTTCATTAAACCCAAATAAGTCATATTTTTCTTTAGATGAAAGAAAATTTTTAGGATTCATTGTGTCAAAGAAAGATATCTATATTGTTGTGTAGGTAAATCCCCTCTGCGGATAGAGGCAATCCCTCTAGCCCTAGGGTGGGTTTAGTAGCAAGAGGACATGCTAATGCGTCGATTCCTAGTTAATGAATGAAACTGAGTCGAGATAGATTTCCTACCTTTGTTCCAATGCAGTTGGTGTAGCTTTGGTAGCAGTCTCTTGATCTTTGCCTCAACACATCGTGATCCTTCAATGGTGGTACTCAAGTGCCTGCACAAGGATCAAAGAACAATAGCATCATACGAAACAATATTTTCATTCATAACTATCTAATTGGTCAAGGAAAATTAAACATATTGCACGAGACTAATCATATCAAACACAATACAGGAACTAAAACATTAGGCATGTATTAATTAAGAGAAATAAAGATATTACAACCAAATGAGCCTTTATTTTGCAGCCTCCTTTAGCGGGTTCAGTCCAACGCGTCTCAAGCATTCGTTGGGGAATTGGACTTGGCGAGGAAATCAACCTAGACTCTCTCTCGAAAAGGAGTCTCTCCCTACTCTATCTCACACCAGCTTATTCATATTGTTCAACTATTTGACCATTTCAGCTAGCTGCATCTATGTGAGAGAGATGTATTTATAGGAGGGGAGGAGGGGGTTGGGATCCCTCAAATGGTGGAAGGGAGACCTTATCTTTTGGGATGTTGCTCAAAAGTAGGAAACAAGAAGCCAAATGAATATGTTCAACATTATTCAATCGAACAAACCATGCTAACTCTGCTCACGAATTGGTTGTCAATGGAAACTTGACTTCTATATTTAAAAAACTTTTCAAAAAAAGCTTGGCACGGGTAGTCCACTAAGATAGAGTGCTAATGGGCGCGAGGCCCAATGCTAATTTCTATATGGGCACGAGTCCATAACTGCTTGCCAGCGCAGACCCAAAATCATATGTTTTTGATGGTTTGTTCTAGGAATAGTCAACAGAGGAAATGTTCTTCTCATGGCAAGGGATGCAATGACACTTTTTTCAAGGCATGAGACTATACAAAAGTAACAGAAATAGTCCTCCAATGTGCGAGATGGGGATTGCAGGGATGGTGACAATTTTTTTGTAACAGATGCCCCCTAAAGCATGAGTTGAGAGAGAGAGGGAGGAGTGAAATTATTTACGAGAACGCGTTCAAACCAAACATCGCCGTCAGAAGACCCGCAAGTACAAATACAACTGATATTTCTGATACATGAACATATGGCATGGGCACAACCATCCATAATAAAGTACATATAAAACTGAGATCTTAGGTATGGACACAGCCATCCAGTAGTAAGGATCTAATAAATAGATTGAGGTATGGTCGCAGCCATCTAGTCAAAAGAGTCACACATATAGTCATGATAAACCAAAATATCCTACAGCCTGGATTTTATCAGACAAAACCCAAGGTCTTGCACTCCATCTCTACCCTAACAAGTACAAATTAAAGCATGTCGATATTTGAACTGAAGTCGAACATGCAAGAAAGTCACCTGATTACTAGCCAATGACGAAAGCTATTAACAGGCATGAGAGAAACCACCAATAATGACAATGGCTCTCAAGGTACAACTAGTACAATCCATGGAATGTGAACGGTGATCTAGTGTCAAAAACCGACATAATAACGTGATTAAAGGCCAAATATGTGGACCTATCATCGAATGCAAAGAAATTTCCATTAAGGCATGCAAGCTCTAAGGTACCAGAAGGGAGTCTCGAGTTCAACTTCCTGGATAATGAACTGAAGTCAACAGGAAGCGACCTAGTCGAAGAAGGGCCATAGTTTTTCCCACATCATCGACACAACACATAGGAATATGATGATAGTGAATCAGGACCAAAAGAGGATCAGAGAAAGGTTGAAAACTGCAAACGGAAACTTCTCTTGAACATATCAGCGACATGACTCTAGATTTGGTAGTATTTTACATCAAGGGATCTGAGGTCATGGTGACGTGGAAAAGAGCAGATGAGAGGTCAAAACAGGTTACCCAAACCCATGGAGGCAAAAATGATGAAATGCGATGTCCTCAACCCGACACAAATGCAAATGAGTGTCATGTTCAAGAGTGACATATTGCCGACACAACTGAGAACTGGTTCCATTTTCCCCCATCATTGTTGGCGAGTACCCAAATTATTTTTGGAAAACAAGCTTGAAGGGGATAATAGAATATGCTTGTCATGCAAGTTTGTCCTTCGGACAAATCCATCCTAGTACATTTTACGAGCCCTAGGAAGGAGGAACTGGGTTACATCATGGTGACAGTCTCCGATGTCATTTAGGTTTTAACGAGTCTAAAAAAGGAAAAACTTGACATATTTTCATGTTTAGAGTGTTTTAAAAGAAGCAGAAAAGAAAAATCCAACAGGTCCCTCTTTGTAAGTAGTCTCACAGATCCGAAAAGGTAGAAAACCACATCTGAGAGAACCTCTTAATCGCGAAATGCTAAGTTATTCCTTTTTCGTAAATAATCTATCCAAGCCCGAAAAAGGGGTAAATGTATACTGGGTAGATGACACTTCGCAGCCTTTAACGAGTTCAAAACGATAAGATTCTCGACAATCTTTTCAATTTTTGAGAGTCAGAAAAGCGCTGAAAGTTGACTCCGCCTAGAGGAACGAGTGGTATTAAGGGTAGCAACTAGTTCTGGTGATGGTGGAACTACTTAGAATAAGTAAAGGTCAAGAGGTTGGCTAACTGGACCACTCATTACAGTGGTTCCTCAAGAATGGGTAAAACAACCAAGTGAGGGCATATGATCGGCCAAGCAGATGGTAACGATGAAATGAGAAAACCAAGGCTCATCTGGAAAAATAGGCTGATAAAATGGAAATCAAGAGAGGTGAAATAAGAATGGTTTCATTTTTACACAAGCTTAAAATCAAGAAACTCTGCTTGAAGTTGGTTTCATTTTTACACAAGCTTGAAACTTTTTAGAAAACTATGCTTGAAATCGGTTTCATTTTTACACAATCTTGAAACAGAAACAAACTATGCTTGAAATTAGCTTCATTTTTACACAAGATTGAAAACATGGAAAAATATGCTTGAAATAAGTTTGCATGCCCCCAGCATGATGACAGAATCTGAGGTACATGCCCCCCAAGCTTCTACTAACATCTACCTTCCTAGATTGTAAATGAAATTCAGAGTGAGGAAGATGACCTACCTCCTTCTGATGCTATGTTGTCGTCTTCTGTCGAAGCTTCTTGATGTGTCACTCTCCTCAAGCTCGATACACACTGCTACCAATGTTCGATTCCTTTACAGATAGTCAAGACACCATGAAAAACATAAATTAATTACAACCTATCTAACTGATCAAGGAATGCTAGAGATATCATTATAAATGTAAACAAGAGTGGAAGATAAACATCAGTTGCATTTTATTATGATAAAGACAAGGGGAGTTTACAACCAAGCCTTGATGTTGAGGCTCTCCTTTGGCAGGTCTGTATCCAATCACATTTGCAACACCCTCATACACAAAGGTCCAAGATCTCACTATGTTCCTAACACACAAAAACAATCACACTCTTCTCTATTCTCTCGAAGCTATGATTGCTTCTCTTCTCTCTAGCTAACTCCAACTTTATGACTCAGACTTAGACTAAGGCTGCAGAGGTGAAATAGGTCTCCTTATATAACAATAGAGGAGGAGGTTATGGGCCCTTAAATAATGGGAAAAGAGAAAATCCTTCTGCAGTCTATAGATTCCTGATCCTCTGTTTCAGTCTTGATTAACACTCATATTACATTCTATGTTTCATGTCGATGATGTGGGATTCATTATGACCCTCCTTTGATGGATAGATTTCTATCGACTCTAGCTCATTATGCAGGAAGTCGATCTAGAGACTCCTATCTGGTACCTTAGAGCTTGCATGCCTTAATGGTAAGTTCTTCGCATTCGACAACAAGTTCACATCATTGGCCTTCGATCGGGTGATTTCACGGGTGTTCGACTTCAGCTTATTGTTCACATTCCGTGGATTGTACTATTAGTTCCTTGAGAACCATTGGCATTATTGGTGGTATCTCTCACACATGTTAACAACTTTCATCATTGGCTAGTAATTAGGTGATTTTCCTGCATGTTCGACTTCAGCTCATTCATTCGTATGCTTGAAATTGTACTTGATCGGGTCATGACGGAGCGCAAGACCCTGGATTTTATTCTCTAAAGTCCAGGTTGTGAGGCAATATGATTTTTCCATGATTGGATACACGCTTCTTTTAGATGGATGGTTGCTACCATACCATGTGTCTATATGAGATCCTTCTCAGATGGATGGCTACAACCATACCATGGTCTCTTCTACGGATGGTTGCGTCCATACCTTGATTCATGTATTTTCATCAGAGATTTCAGCTATGTATATGTATCTACGCTTGATTTTTAGGTCTCCCAATAGCAACGTCTGATTCTGTGCACGTATTCGTAAAGCATTTCACCCCTCACTCATATTTGGACTTCATACTTTAGGGGGCATCTGTTACACAAAAATTTGTCACTGTCCTTGTACTTCTTGTTCCTTGATCCTGCAGGACCCATACAGTGACCCTTGTGTACTTTCCAAGCATGGAATACATACCTCTAAGCCACACCTTGTCTGCTAATTCATCTCCCTTTACAAATTTTCTGGAAGATCCCTATAAAAGGCTAGTTTTCAAGGTCGGTGCTTTGTCTCAGTGTTTTACCCACGTTGATAGTAGAGATTTTCACTGAGACCCGTGTCGATCGATGCTCTATCTTAATGTTAGATCCATGCCAATCCTCTTTTGGAATTTTTTTAAAAATAGAAACAAAGTTTCCACGACTAGAAGCTTCACGAAGCAGTGAGCTGGAAGTTTGTTTAGAGGATATGGTTGAGGAATTCCCCTTTGGGCTTCTTGTTCCCAAGAAATAGGAACTACTCCAAAGGATAAGCTCTTTTCCCATTATTTTAGGGCCCATAACCTCCTCCTTTATTGTTATATAAGGAGACCTCTTTGACCTCTGCAGCCTTAGTTTGAGTCTGAGTCAGAAAGTTAGATTTCACTAGAGAGAAGAGAAGCAATCATAGCTTCAAGAGAATAGAGCAGAGTGTGATTTTTTTTTGTGTGTTAGGAACATATTGATATCTTGGACCTTTGTGTATGAGGGTGTTGCAAACGTTCTTGTATACAGACCTGCCGAAGGAGAGCCTCAACATCAAGGCTTGGTTGTAAACTCCCCTTGTCTTTATCATAATAAAATGCAACTAATGTTTATCTTCCACTCTTGTTTACATTTATAATGAGATTTATAGCATTCCTTGATCAGTTAGCTAGGTTGTAATTGTTTTATGTTTGTCGTGATTTTACGCTTGTCGTGGTGTCTTAACTGTCTATACAGCTAATCGAACATTGGTAGCAGCATGTATCAAGCTTGAGGAGAGCGACGCATCAATAAGCTTCGACATATTACAACAAAATAAGGAGTTAGGTCATATTCCTCACTCTAAATTTCATTTACAATCTAGGAAGGTAGATGTTAGTATGTTCCTGTAGTTGCTAGACCCACCCTAGGGCTAAAGGGATCGCCTTTGTCCGCGGAGGGGATTTACCTACACAACAAGTTGGCAACTCCATTGTGGAGTTTCCCTTGAGTTTGTCACTCTTTGAGGTCTTAGTCATTCAATGAGTTTAGTAAAATGACCATTTCCCTGTTTGTTCTTATGTTTTTTCATCAATTACAATATTTTAGTTTTTTCTTGAAGTGGTGAGTTTGGTCTTGGTTAGGATAAATTCTTTGTTTTTTTCCTTTTTAAGAAATCAGCGCTTTTATTTGTTTGACAGTTGCACCGATCAGGCCAATAAGCTCTAGTTTTAGCCTCAAAGTTGTGTCGATCAGGCCGATCAGCACTAGGTTTAGCCCCAAAGTCTACCAATCAGGCCGATCAGTGCTAGTTTCAACCCCAAATTTGCGTTGATTCCTGTGTGTGTGGAAATTAAGGTTTTTTCCCTAAGTCCTTTACTAGAGCATCTTTTCGTTCCTGTATTTCTCTCTACATGATTTAAATTTTCTCCCCTTCACCCAAGTGGTTTTGATTGGGCCATTGGCTTGATTTGTTGGTTGTTTTTTGTTCCTTTCTGTTGGGATGTGCATTCTAGGATTGTGCATCAATTTCCTAGTTGCATGCTTCATAGGACATTCCCCTGCTGATTGAGTCAGTCTCCTTGCTCGATGAGCCATCTGTAGTTGATTTCCTTTTAATTTTTGGTTGATTGAGTGTTCAAGTCTCAAGTGTCTTTTGAGTTCATTTGGTCCGCTTGTTCGCTTGTGAGCATAGATTACATTGCACATTGTTCAACTGAAAAGTCTTCTTTCTCTATTTGCTTGATGTAAAAGGGAATGAATGCCTTGTTTTGATCGCACGCTTTGGAAGTCCTCTTTGTCCTTGAACTCATATGTCTTGTAGCCTTTTGAGGAATTTCAATACAAAGTGTTCAGAATAAGATTGTACTCTTGGTGTTTGGTTGCATCCCTTTTTGCATTAAGGAAACTTGCGTTTATTTATTTTTCTTCTCAAAGTTTTCTTTTCGTTAAAATGCATTAGATCAAGTTGCATTGAGAAGTCATCTTTGAGATTTATCATTAAAACTAGATTACATTGTTTAATTATGGAAAACTAAAAGTCGTTTTGATTGCAATATCTTTAATTAAAACCTTGCATTATGTAGATTCTCATTTCATCAAAAAATGCATTGAGTGCATTCTTATTCAATCAAAAGAAAAAGGAAATTGTGCATAGATTACGATTGCATAGTTTTCAAAAAGAGAATTTTGCATAGATTACATTTCATAATTTGCATCTTTGAATGTTTTAGATTAGTTTTGGATAGTGAAAGTCATCTAGTTTGGAAAAATTTTCGTTTGCAGTGTTGTTGTTTGTTACATTATTGTTTGAGACTCTTCCCTTAACTGGATAGCATTCACCGAATTGAAATATTTCTTTTCTCATATAGCTGCATATAGAAGTTTTCAGATGATAGCGGTAGGGCCTTGAAACCGAGACATAATTCAAGATCAACCATAAAATTTATTCAATCAATCTAGGGAAGCATTGAAAATTAATGCTCACACTTAGAGGTTTAGGATAATGACGTGTTCCAGCGTCATTAAACGTAGAAGTTGTCGTTCGAAACGATCTTGCATCAAACAGCGCTAGTATGGACTTGTGCTCCCCGTATCGTCGAGTATATAGAGGGAGACCCTCATAGGTTGCAATAATTTATCCCTAGGAAGCCGAGTATGCTGCCCTGTAACCATGCTATAGAGGGAGCACAAGGACAGTGACAAATTGATGTGTAACAATATTGATCCGAAAAGAATTGAAGAGATTAAAATAATTCCTTTCCCTGATAACAAGAAAACTATGTAGTAATTTCTCGGACAGATAAATTTTGTAAAAATATTTGTCCCTGACTTTTCACAAATAGTTTTACCATTTTAAACCATGATTAAGAAAAATTCAGTCTTTAAATGGTGACATAATGAAAGAGAAGCATTTGATTTGATCAAACAATCCATTATCAATGCTCCATTCTTGACTACCCCCAATTTTCTTAATCCTTTTACTTCATACACTTTTTCATTAGATACATCTTATGTTGTTATTTTAACACAACTTAATGACCAACAAATTGAAGCACCAATCTCTTTTTTTAGTTCCAATTTGAAAGGCGTGGAACTAAATTATTCATCTGTTGAGAAACAAGCATTTGTTGTCTTTAAGGCTATAAATCATTTTAGACCATTTCTCCTTAAAACTCACACCAAAATAATAGTCCCATTCTCTGCAGTGAGACAACTATTGATGCAAAGAGAATTAGGGGAGAAAAGGGATAACTGGGTTACTTCTTTACAAGAATATGATGTAGAAATTAGACCCTCTAAAATAGTTAGAGGTCAAGGTTTTGCATAATGCTAACAAGAGCATCCCATTTATCATCAGAGGTACATTCGGGTAATAATGTGAAAATAACAGAGGTAAGCCTCAACGATGTGCAATCTCAATACGCTGATCTCAAATTCTATTTGAAAAATGGATATGTGCCAACCCAACTCAGTTATAAAACAAAACATGATTTAAGATTAAAAGCCAAGAAATATGAATTAATCAATGATATATTGTTTATAAGAAACTTTGATTATGTTCTATTAAGATTCTTAGAGAAAACTCAAGCATAGAAAGCCTTGCAGGAACTCCATGATGGACTAGTCGGAGGACATTTTGGAGGAAATACAACATCACACAAAATCCTGCATGCAAGTTACTATTGGCCTACACTTTTCAAAGATGCTCATGAATATGCAAGAAAGTGAAAATTTTGTCAAGGTACATGTGGAAAACAAATAAAACTAGTCTTCCCATTATAACCAATTAATATAGAACAACCATTTGGACAATGGGGATTAGATATAATCGGTGAGATCATTCCTAACTCTTCCAAACAGCATAAATATATTCTCACAACTACAGATTATTTTAATAAATGGGTGGAAGAAATTCCATTGAAGGTAGCCAACTCTGAGAATATTATTGATTTCACTGACCAAATTATCATAACCAGGTTTGTTTTACCTACTGCTTTAATGTTTGATAATGCCACTTATTTCTCAGGAGCTTCCATGATAGCATTTTCAATCAAAAGAGGCTTTAAACTTAAGTGTTCTGCAAATTATTATCCACAATGAAATGGGTTAGGAGAATCCACAAATAAAAACCTTATTAGAATCATCAAACAAGCTGTTGATCAAAACCAATGAAATTGGCATAAGTCATCAATCTTTGCTCTTTGGGTAGACCGAATAACTCAAAAAGCTTCTATTGGCACTTCTCCATTCAATCTTGTTTATGGAAAATAAGTTTTTCTTCCTACCAATATAGTTATTCCTTATCTTGCCTTAGTTTAATTTATTGATGAATCTCCTTCTTCTTCCTTATAAGTAAGACAATTTTAAATTCTTAAACTTGAAGAAGAAAGAGAAAAAGCTAAAGATACTCATGCACATCTCAACATATAGTAAAAACTTCATTTGATTCAACTTCTGTTAATCCAAAAAACTTTCAAATTGGGGATGTGGTATTAAAATGGGGAAAATCACATGAGGAAATAGGTGAACACACCAAATTTCAAAAACTCTGGCTAGGTCCATTTCAAATCATTGAAGAAATAGGCCAATCAACATTTTTATTGCAAGATCTATTAGGAAAAATAGATTCTTTGCCTGTTAATGGGCAGATTTTAAAGAAATACTTTTCATAGGAGGTAAACCCTTCTATTCCCTGTATACTATTGTCTTTTCTTTTCTTAGGAAAATAGAATTTTCATAGTATTTATTTTTAGCTTCTCAAATAAACATCTCAGATAATTGTTTTGATTTATCGCTTATATAAATAAGAAATGTTAAGGAAAAAATCGAAAGATTTGAATATCAAATAGATTCTATTTTTCTGAAAGATACAATTTCACTGAAGTTATTTATTCTCTGATGAACTCTCATCTTTATAAAGCATAGTTATTCTATTATCATTCAAGAAAGGAATCTTTAACATAGTAAAGACTCTTTTAAAGAGAAGCGATATTAAAACTAAAAAAATTATCATCCAGAATCCTCAAAAGGACCAATGATTCACCCCATATGGGAAAACTTATCAATTTTTAGAAAAAATCCAAAAATTATGCTAAAAAGCTTAGAAGATAATAAGTCTCATCATGAGCTTGTTTACCATGTTCATAGGGAAATAGTTGAACTGACATTACCAATACTACCTACCAAAATAGGGTAATGACTTGAGATTATATCAAGAGGACAAGTGTTCTCATCAAGAGCCAACTTGATCAGTTTAATTACAACCAGTGAATGGCATTGTCAATATTTGGTTACCAAGCCAAGACAATGAATTTTAAGTAAATAAAAATACAATACAAAAAATATCTACAAAAAATAAAAGCAAGTTCCAAAAAAGATCAAGTGTATAAAGTTGAAATTTATTTTTGAAAATTGTAAGAAAGACTGGATGGGAAAATGAATCATTGCTGGGTAAAATGTAACCCTGCTAAGAGCTTAAATGTCCTATTGGATCAGAGGCTCGACCTGTGATAAAAGAGTAAACATTTATAAAGCTAATATGAAAGAGCCACTTGCTTTATCTTTTTTGAACTGAGTAGAGACTGATATAGATACTCATACTTTTATTTTTAACGAGGAATTCTTATGAATTATAATTAAGAGAGATTTTGTTTCTTAGTGAGATATTATTTATTGAAATTCATTCCTGCAAGTATTTTTATTTCAAAAAAGTTTTTAGAAATTTCAAAAAGTTAATCAGAGATAGCTGGTTCTCCCAAGTGAATCACCAATTGTTGTGCTATACAAAAACCCCCATTTATTTTTACTAAATGGGGACACTTTAAAAATAAATAGGAAATTTATTTTGTTTAATTTTTAGCCTAATTAAAAAAACTTTAGGAAATAAAGTTCTTTTTCTTTCTGCTTTCATTCCTTAGCACGGATCGCAAATTGCATAGCTTACAAGCTTAAAAAACTTAAAACATATTAAGTCTTGCGGGCTGCGATATGTGCTAAACCCTTTCCAAAGTTATATAAAACTCCTGTTGCAAAATATTTAAACACCATTATAAAATAAAATCGCATTGTGCCTTGTAAAACGATCAAATTTTTAAAAAATTCGGTAAGAGTTGCGATTAAACGGACCCGACGAATCAATAAAGCAAAAAATATAAAACTTCAAGTGTCTGATAAAGTGCATCGGAAATGATTCCTTAAGTGCATTTTGACTTGCACATAAAATAACTAAAATCAAGTTTGATTACCGTATAGAAATTGCGATGTGCAATTTGCGCAGATCGCATTTCGCGAGATTTATTGGGAACATAACTAATGGAAATAGTTATAAGTTATGATATGCAATAATTGGTAGTTATTGCTCAAGTGTGTGAAATGATTCATGTCTAATCAAATTAATATAATATCTAACATCTTAAATTGATCAATATACATTTCACATGAAGATGTGTAAGAGATTTGATTAAAAGGATTATCGGTGATTAACAACATTTAATAGGAGTGAGGTTTGAAAGATTAATATCTACTTTGAGTATGTTTGAAATGATTGAACGTTGGATTTTAATTCCATCCACCTCTCTATTATCTCTATTTTTAAAAGTTTTATCTGTTTTCTTGAAATCAGGAAACCGCTTGAAGGAGCAAGGATTATAGAAATGAGCAAGAAATGCAAATAAATTACCCAAGAATCATCTACTGAAGACTCAGATATGTCTCCCCTATTCTTAGATACCACCTGCAACAAGGATTGTGGAAGTTCTTCATGGGAGGAAATGTATCAGTTCTTCGAGAATGAAAAGCCAAAGGTAATAATCAAAGTTGCTACAGTGGATGCGTCAATTTCTTCAGACTCGACTTATTTCGACGTTGCATGCTCAACCATCCATAAGGTAGCAGCAAGGCCAAATATTCTCCCCTATACATATATGGTTAAGTGGGTAATTTACCACTCGAACATAGAAGATAGAACATTTAAGGATTCAAAGGGCGAGAATATCGGTTCATTCAGGGCAGAAGATTTAAGGATAATGTACCACTTACTCGTCCCGCAACAGAACTATGACAAATATTTTGTTCAAAGCTTTAGAATAAAAAATATAGACCTGATGAAAGTCATAAAGGAATGGAAGGATGACCAAGGCAAGCTTAAACGAGACAAACTCAGTACGTACCCATTAGCACAATTTCCTTCCCCTTATTTCTATGTTGCTGGTATGTTGTGTAGATTATTTGAAAAACTTGATACTACTATGTTTTCTATAGATTGGGTCCCATTAATTGATGCAATCGCCAATTCTCTAATTCTAAATTGGGAAAATATCTTATCTAATAATTTATCCAGAAATATCATGGAGTATAGTAGTAAAAGAAGTGTTTCATCTAGAGAAATACCCCCCTTTTATATGAGTGCCTATGTCATGGATGCAATTTTCTTTTCTTTGAGCTTTCCTACCATGGGATGGAAATGGACAACCCAAGACCCTAATCCAATTCACATTTACCATAGAGTCCTTTGGCAATCATATTTTCATCTACATTTTTACAAAATTTTCCATAGAGTCATACTGCCTATGCACTAGATTATATTCAATGAGAAAGCCCCTAGGATTTCCAAAGAAGCTAGTACAAACATTTTTCCCGTTGGAAAATGGCTTAGCGAAGAAAGTTTCACCTATGTCAGGATTTTTGGGAGTTATGCTTCTCCTCACGTACTGCCATATTATGTTCCTGACAAGCTACTTTCTAGAGAGATTACCTACCAGCTTGTTGTAAATGTAATTTCAAAACAGCTTAAAGATGCTAAGAAGTCCATTTGGCCTAATTTCCCTTTACAGTGAGGTAATTTTGCACTTTTTGATATTAGTCATGCCTACAAAGAAGTTTCAAATGTTAATTTGTTGAATTTGGCTGTAATTCCAAAGCGGCCATATGACCCCAATGACGTGATTAAGAACTTCATCACAGAGCTCAAAGTAAAGCCTTTTGTGAAAGAGAGACATAAATTTGATGATTTCTTTCAAGGTATTGAAAATTTCTCAGATGTACTAAATTTTGCATCCAGTCAACTCAATTAAGATGACTTGGAAGCCTTCCAAGCATACAGAAGCAAGAGACTAGAAAGGATTCCTCTGGATTTATCGACTATTGAAGATGTCAACAGACCAACTCCAAGTATTAGCTTGGAAAATTAAACTAAAGACATGTCTGAAGACGAGTAAGGGCAATCAGAACATCAATCTCAGAATTCAGATCATTCTGAAAATGAATCCAAAAACATATATGAAAACCTAGAAAAGGTAATTAATCAAGTAATCAAAGAGATTGAGATGCAAAAGAAAGGAGGAATTAATGGAACCAAAATAATCTTCCCAAGAAGTTCAGCACAACAAAGATACACCTGATCAGCCTGAAAAATCTTAGCCAAAAGATTTTAAGAGTGAATGGGATAAGTTTTCTAAGGAAATAAAAATGCCTCAAAAAAATCCTAATACTGATCAATCTTCCAGTTTTCAGACACTAGAACATTCTCAGAAATTAGTGGAAATTGTTACTCCATTACAAAAAGTTCCTAAAACTCATGATCGAGAGATCATTCCGACTTACCCTACAGAGAAGATAGTCTTACAAATTGAGGAAATCCCTTCACTGGATGTCTTCTACAATCCTAGTCGTAAGGTTGCAGTCAAGAGGAGAAAAAGAAGAATAATTGATGATACAGTCTCAAGTCTTACAAATGAATCTGTTGATGTTTTATAGAAGGATCCCCTAACTGATCCTATTGAAAATTTAACTAAGTTATCATAGTTTTTAGGGGCATATGCTATTGCCACTATTGCTAAGGCCACTGAAGTTCAAATTTTATTGAAGTAGAGAGAAGATAAAATACAAGATTTAGAGAAACTGTTAGAGCAAGAAAATTCTAACTCCAGTGAGAAAATGGAATCGAAAATGTCCCATTTTCGAAAGGATTTCGAAATATTAAATTTGCAATATCAGATACAACTCACTGTAAATAAAATGCAACTGGAAGTAACAATTAACAAATTACAAATCCACCCACAACTAGATAAATTCATAAAGGAAGAATTGGATGTGAATACTAATCTAAATAAACAACAAGAAGTATTTTTCCAACAAGCTTCTATCACTAGCTCTTGTTATGATTCAAGTGAAATACTGATCTAGCAAGTGGCTATCCATAAACTTGAGTGTGAGAAGATTGAGAAGAAAATCAATGAACACATTCAATGGCAAGCATCAAACTCAGGCAAGGAAGCTGATCTACCTTAGGTAGATAAATTCCACAAGGAAATCTTATTTAAGGATTGGGAAGCACAGATAAATCAAGCAGACAAAGCAGTAGCAAAAGCATTAAGGATAACAAAGGAAATTACTGAACCTGTATGTGAACAACTTTTTAAATCAGAACTTATCAAACAGAGCACATTTGAATTGTTATCAGAAATCAAGCAGTTGGAAATGTAGTGGAAATAAAGGGCGGAAATGTAGGAAGAAATTATTAAAAAAGTAAATAAATTTGATCAAGAAAATTATTGGAACTTTTTTATCAAACCTTATCATCGGTACCAAACCCTGCAGTCTTTAACCGATTCAATGAAAAGATCGCAGCTAGCACTCTCAAATTCAGTATTCAAGGGACAGGTCAGATCGAGAATTTCGCAGCCATCTCAACTCAAACCCATGTTAGATATTTTTCAACTTCGAGATCAAATCCAAATGAAAGATCAGAATTCATAGTTACATTGTTAATTTATTTTCCTAGATTGTAGTTAATGTTTGTCTTACAAGAATGGTTGTTTGAAACCTCCTCTATTTTAATGTAATAATATATTTTTAAACATATTTAGTTTAGTATTTAAACCCCTCTCACGCATTTAGAGAAGGGTCAAAAAATTTTTCAAAAAACATTTGCAAATAATTCACTTTTGTAAGTTTGTAAATGCTTTGATGGATTAATGGAACACGGTCTGTTATCTTTTGACATTTGAAGCTATTTAACTAATGTACCACTATTGTACTCTTTAAATTGCTTGAAAAGTGAAGAGGAGAAGAAAATATACTTTCATTTTACATGAAAAGGACTTCGTACATATGGTACTTCTATTCACTTGTATTAAGTTTTGCTCTCTAGATTGAAAATTATCTTTTTATTGCATTATATATTTGAAACATCATCATAGATGAATGTTAAATGCACTTCTATACTAATATTTGTCTATTATTTCTTATCTGATATATAATCACACATATGAATGTGATATACTTTTCACAATTCTTTTAATCAAACTATTTTGTTAAAAGAATTGTATTTACATAATTTTAATCTCTTTCAACTCTTAAATAATCTTCATTACTAATAGTTGGAGGATATCTCTTTAGATCGCATAAAGGAAGAAACACCCAGGGTATATAGTAGAATAGATAAAGTGTTAGATAAATGCATGTGATAGATCAAAATCATTTCCCATTGCATGTTATCTAAACAAAACACACCCCAAAATCATCCTTATTGGGAAACTGGTCCCTTTATCCCCAGTCGGAGCCACCATACCAAACGGAAAAGGACTTTCTCTAATGTCTGAACTGGGTGGTTTTCTCCCATGTTCTGGCAGTGGAATTCTGAGGCCTCAACACCTTGTAACCATAATATTGTTATTATTGTGCCCTTACATTATTGTTGTTAGGTCGGCTAGGATTATATTGTGACCCCATGGACTCCTATATATAGAAGGAGGATTTATCATTTGTATCATCGAAGAATTGTTTGGTTATGTAATGTAAAGGAGATTTCCCCCTTGAAGTGGCTTATTTATAAGGCATTGATCTCTCTTTTCTTCTGGAGCTGGTTTCATAACATTTGGTACCAGAGCTTTGGATTCTAGGGTTTCGCTGCTCCAAACAGGTCATATTGGAATTTCGCTAGAATTGTTTTTTATACGAAGGTTAAGAAGATGAAATTTTTATCACGCGAAGCCGAAATCCTGAGGAACTTCATGTAAAAATTTCAGATCTTGGTTCGCAATATTTACGGAGATATGATCTGTGGAAGCTAGGGATTTTTTAGGCTCCCGAATTTCATCTCAAAGAGGTGACCATGGGAAAATCGACATAACTCTCTCTCTGAGAATCGGATTGAGATTTTTTAAAAATTGGTCGAAATTGCACGGACTTTAGTTTCTTGTGTATCAATTTCAAAGCCAAAGGAGGAAAAAGTGACACGTGGCACGTCGTACAAGCTCGCTCTACTAAACTAGTCCATAATTAGGTCAGTATGGGAGATTGGGAATAAATTTTCCTTGAAGCATCCAAAGTAGACTAGACCTATTTCATTGGAAAGAATATTTGGAGGGCTACTAAAATACCAAATTTTAGAAATTGAAGTTCTGAAATCACAAAGATAATTCAATTTAAATATTGAGCTCCTCAAAAGCAAGAAAAAGGTGTGTATTTTGTTTTTCAAATTGCATGTCTTGTTTGAAAAATCAGTTTGAAGTGATTCCAAGGGAATATTGAAGCATAGATATCAGTATTGGGTTCTAAAATTCCACCTAAAAAGAATTTAACACCCATTAAGCCTTCAGAAGGTTCTACTATGACTCATGAAAAGGAAGAAGCGCAACATGACATATCAAAATTACAAGAGCAAGGGCACCAAATTTCGCTCTCACAAAGAGTAACAAAAAATGAAATGGAAGTTTTGAATAAAGGAGTGGAAGCTAAGATGGATGGTTTGAAGAAAGGAATAGAAGCTAAGATGGATGGTTTGAAGAATAGCGTGGAAGCTAAGATGGATGGCATGGAAGCTAAGATGGATGAAAAAATGAAAGACAACATGGAAGACATGGAAGGTTTGATGAAAAGGTTGATACAATAAATGATTCCTAACGACAGAAATATAGTAGATGAAACTCATGATGAGAACAAAATAACTTTTAATAGTGATTTCATAAACTCTAATGTTGGATTGAAGACCCACCATATTCCAAATATCGATATGAGGAATTTTGAGGGAAAGGATCCTGTAACATGGATACTACAGATGGAGCAATATGTTTATCTCAATAATGTGCAAAACACACAAAAGGTACGCATTGCAAATTTATATTTATAACAAAATACATTTGTATGGTATCGATGGCTTTGCTCCTGTAAAATAATTGTCACTTAGTCATTTTTTACGGAGGAAATTATAGCACATTATGAGGATACAAAGAGCAAAGGATACAAAGAGCAACACCTTCTTTAGCCAATTGATAAATCTCAAACAAAAGGGTTCAGTGGTGGAGCACATTGAGGACTTCCAAAAATTGAGTATAAGGGTAGCTAATATTCCAGAGGAACATAGGATTTATGTCTTCATAGGGACTTTAAAGGATAACATCCAACATGAGGTTCGATTTTGGGAACCTGATTCATTGGAGAAGGCATTCAGGTTGGCAATAAAAATTTAATGTAAATTTATGGTGACAAGGAAGCCTACCACTCACATATATAAAGATGTAAGTGTTGCTACTCCTAGACTTCCACAACCTAAAAGGTTGACAACACAACAATTGGAAAAAAATAGCAAAAGGGCTTTGCTACAGTTGTGATAGAAAATACACTAAAGGTCATATGTGTGCTGAGAAGAAATTATTTTACATAGATTGTGAAGAGAAGGAAGAAAATGAAAAATGAACTTCAAAAGAAGAGGATATACATTAGGAACCAACCTTAGAGAAAGAAGAAATGAGTCCAACCATATCGTGTAATGCATTAGTAGGAATTACCACTCCTCAATATCTCAAGATAGAAGGACATATCAAGAAGAAAAAGGTAATAGTGTTGATTTATTTGGGTAGTACCCATAATTTTATTCATTGTAAGGTAGCCAAGGAATTGAATTGCTTCCTATACCCAGCACTAGAATGTCAAGTGATGGTTGCAAATGGAGGAACTATAAATTAATCTTAAAAATTCCATAATATCAAGCTAGACACGAGGGAATATGTATTGAATAGTCCAATGCTTTCCATTCCAATGGGAGGTGTTGATGTTGTACTAGGAGTACAATGGTTACAATCTTTGGGGACGGTAGCTTTTAATTTTCAAGAAATTTTCTTGATTTTCTTTTTCGAAAGGAAAGGAAGTCGAATTATGGGGTATCATAGGGAAGTCGGGAAATATAATAAGCTATAATTTCATGACAAAGCTTCTGAAGAAAGAACAATGAGGCATAATTGCAAAATTATGCTCACTAGAAGTTCCAACTTCAAAATCCTCTATTTCTCCAAATCTCTAAAAAGTATTGGACAATCATTCCAAGGTGTTTGAAACTCCCAAAGGAAAACCACATATTCGTGATCATGATCATGCTATTCATTTGATTCCAGGAAGTGTTCCTCCAAACATCAGGCCTTATAGATATCCTTATGTCCAAAAGAGAGGAATTGAATGTATGATTGCAAAAATGTTAGAGGTTGGTATAATTCAACCTAGTCAAAGTTCTTTCTCTGCTCCAGTAGTATTGGTTCACAAGAAGAATGGATCATGGCGCATGTTTCCGGATTATAGGGAGCTCAATAAGATCACTATTAGAGATAAATTTCCCATTCCTATGATTGATGAATTATTGGATAAATTACATGGAGCAATTTATTTTACCAAGTTGGATCTTCGTTCAGGATATCATCGAATTAGAATGAAGACTGAAGATATTCTGAAACATCATTTTGAACTCATGAGAGTCATTATGAATTTTTGGTCATGCCTTTTGGCCTTACCAATGCACCTTCTACCTTTCAAGGGTTGATGAATTACATTTTCAAACCCTTCCTTAGAAAATTTGTGTTAGTATTTTTTGATGATATACTAATCTACAACAAGTCTTGGAAGGATCATGTTCAACATGTTGACAGGGTGCTCAAACTATTGGAGGAGAAAAAATTATATGCAAAACCCTCCAAATGTTTCTTTAGAGTACAAGAGGTGGAATATATGGGTCACATTGTTTCTCACGAGGGTGTTAAGGTAGACCCTAACAAAATTAAACCTGTTAACGAATGGAAAGTCCCCACAACCATAAAGCAGTTGCGAGTATTTCTTAGGTTAACAGGGTATTATCGCAAGTTTGTTAAGAATTATGGGAGAATAGCAGCACCTATAACAACATTATTGAGGAAAGATGCATTTTCATGGACTCCTAAGGCAACTAAGGCCTTTGAACATCTTAAAGAGGCAATGTTCCTACCATCGGTCTTAGCTTTGCCAGACCTCACAAAAACCTTTATTGTGGAATGTGATACCTTAGGAAATGGAATTGGTGTTGTTTTAATGCAAGAAGGAAGACCCATTGCTTTTGAAAGTCATCCAATAAAAGGAAATTATTTACAGAAATCTATTTATGAAAAGGAAATATTGCAATATTACATGCACTAAATAAATGGTGACCTTACCTAATGGGAAGACACTACAAGGTAAAAACTGATCATGATAGTCTTAAACAATTTTTGGAACAAATAGTTGTTGGAAATGTTGTCATTGATGGAAAATGAGGCAGTGCTGAAGCAGAAACAGGAAAAGGAAGCAGCAAATACAATGGAGGCAGCAAAGAAGCAAATGAAGACAGAGGCGTTATCACTGCTGTGAGTCCAAGAATAGAGACAGGAACAGATGCAGTGACAGAAGCGGCAGAGGCAGAATCTTTTATACAGTCGGGTGTTACACATAACATTCTAGGCATCTGAATTCAACAAGAGCACTTGTATTCAATTGACATTAAATTGATATGGTAGAATTGTGCATTATATATATATATATATATATATATAATTGAATGGAGCGGAGTCGAATAATAAAAATACATTGAAAAGTGAACATTTTGATAAATAACAGAGGCACCTATCTGGCAGAGGAAACGAATATAACAGAGGCAGCGGAAACAAATATAACAGAGGCATCTATCTGGGAGTGTCGTTATCACATTAACATCCGTAGAGGTAGAGGCAAAGGCAGAGTGACAGAAGCTGTTATTGCAGAGAATATAAAGGAGAAAGAACCAAGCGTTGAAATATATATATATATATATATATATATATATATATAACTGAAATTGCAGATAGCGAAACTTCGCATCGGAGGCGAATATATATATATATATATATATATATATATATATATCATTGAAATACGATGAAATGTTATATATATATATGTATAATTGAATCATGGAGGATGGAACCCGAGTTAATGGGCGAGGAGATTGTACAGCCGGTGTAAACCATAGTTTAACACTGTAGCGAAACCACCAGTGGATTTCCAAGAGCAGATTTCCCCATTCAGCACCACTTTTGGTACGCAGGCGGTATTGCTGGGATGAGCAGCGATTCCATTGATCAAACAGCATGTGGCACGCTTTTTATTGAACTGTGGGTCCAGGGCGGAGTAATACAAAATGAATTGGTTTATGTTTTTCGATGTATTAAAGTCTGAATATAAGGTTCGACGGAATATATTAAAAGAGTTATAACCACGTCCTGAGATAATATATAAGCTGAGGATGACGTCATTTATTCCGAGGGGGTCCCCCTCCGCTATCTTCCCGAGTCTGCTAACCCCTCGGAACTCTGTTAACGCTGTGATAATATATAAGTTGGAGATATGTGTAATGCATTCCGGGGGGGTCTCCTTCCCTTCTTTGCTCGAGTTTGCTACCCCGGCGGAATTAAGGAATGGTTCAATTTATAATACGAGCATTGTGATATGATTGGTATATATATATATATGATAAGGCGCATGAGTCTGTAATTCCGGAGGCCTTGTATATCGGTTCAAGAGTTAGTCATCAACCCCCGTGGAATTTGAAAGGAATGGTTAATATATCCAAAGGTTTGGATATAGTTAAAGACTTTTTTATATACATTGATATGTTACAGTATGCATAAATAAAATCGAAACATATATGTAATAATATTGGGTTTATTACAAAAGCCTGAAGATTAGGTTTATTACAAGAGCATGCGGGAACAAAAGAACTAGAGACAGTAGCAGAAATATGGAACAAAATAAAAATTGAACTGAAATTATAATGTGAACTTCAAACAATTATGCTTAAACTCATGTATGAACAGAGAATGTTGAGAGGTCGCCCGAGAACAGAAATGGTAATGCACACAAGTCCAGTGAACAGATAAATAAATACAGAGATAAACCAAGATATATAACAGCCACTCGACAGCAGTAGAAAAAGACAAAATCCAGTAAAGCCAAAGTTCAGAAGAAGAGCTGAGTGATACTGAAATATATAATTAAAAAATGTAAATGTAAATATTTTTTATTGTTTGTGATGCAAAGGCAAGTATCATAAGAAAAGGACAAAATCCCACTGTAGCCTGAAATTTGTATATATTGTAGTAATTCTAAAATTAAGTTGGAACAAGGAATAAGAAGACAAAAGCCAAAGAGTCATGACTGATCACTCCACATTCCTTGAGAAATACAAACAGTCATGTGAGAATCTCTATATATAATATGGGTGTCCTTGCAAGAGAAAGTAAATAAAGAGAAGGCGAGGAATACAGTGAAGCCAGAAGATCAAGAAAAGAAGAGCAGAAAGAGAAGCTACAGAACAGAGCTGATATCCGAGGTAAATCAGCAAACATTCAGTTTGTTAAATTGAGGAAGTTGGACCTTCCCTATCAAGTTGAAGCTTGATAGGCTAATAGGTTAATAGTATCGAGGTACAACCTCACATGGGTTGGTACTGCAAGAATTTCCAGAGAGTTGGAGCTTCCTTGCAAGTTGCAGCTTACAGAATTGATGTAGGAGCCTCCTGTGGGTTGGAGCCTACAGAAAATAAGTGGTGAGAGGGAGTTGGAGCTTGCCTTTGCATCACAACAATAGTAAGATGTGGTTTTCTCCCTTTATGGGTTTCCACTTATATCTGCTATCTCTATGTGTGCTTCTTTTGTGTTGATGTGATTATTTCAATGCCTTGGTGCTTATTTATTGAACTTAAGTATATTGTCACAGAAAATTAATGACAGCTGCAAATAAGATTGTTCACATATTAAGCTGTAAATAACTCTGGTAAAAATTTAAAAGGCTAATGCATGTATTAAACTGATTCACCCCCCCCCCTCTCAGTTTAATCAAAGATTCAACAATAGTATCTTCAGAAGAACAACAAAAATGGTTCACAAAGATGTTGGGTTATGACTTTGAAATAATCTACAAAAAAGGAAAGCTGAATGTTGTTGCAGATGCACTCTCAAGAAAGAATGAAGAGGTGGAAGCATTGCTTTGTGCCATTTCTATTATCCAACCAGATTGGATAACTGAAGTAAGAGATGAATGGAAGAAGGACAAAGATGTATGGATACTCATTCAAAAGTTGCAGCAAGATCCTAGTACATCTGATACATTTAGTTGGAAAAATGATTCCTTATGGTACAAAGATCGCTTCTATCTTTGTAAGAATTCCCAACTAAAACAAAAGATTCTTCTGGAATTGCACACTTCTCCTTTAGGAGGACACTCAGGATTTTTAAAAACTTACCACAGGGTGAAGAAAGAATTTATTTGGGATGGCCTTAAATCTGATATTCGAAAGTTTGTGGCGGAATGTTTGGTTTGCCAACAGAATAAAGTGGAAACAATTAAGACCCCAGGACTTCTACAACCTTTATCCATTCCAGGTCAACGTTGGGAGGAGATTTCAATGGATTTTATCACAGGTTTACCTAAGTCGGAAGGAAAGAGTGTCATCATGGTGGTAGTTGATAGACTTACCAAGTATGCACACTTTTGTGCATTATCTCATCCATTTAAAGCAAGTACAGTTGCTACTACATTTATGGACAGAATTCAAAAGCTACATGAAAGCCCAAGGGTTATTGTGAGCGACAGAGATCCCATTTTTACTGGAAATTTTTGGACGAAGTTATTTTCTTGTTTGGGTACTCAATTAGCTCATAGCTCATCTTATCATCTTCAATATGATGGTCAAACTGAGATAGTAAATAAATTTTTGGAAGGATATCTTCGTTGTTTTGTATCTGATAAACAAACACAATGGGTCAAGTGGTTACCTCTGGCTGAATGGTCGTATAACACTTCCTTCCATACTGTAGAAAAAATGACCCCATTTATGGCACTTTATGGATATCATCCACCGTCCATAAAATCATCTTTAAGATAAAATTCTAAGGTTAAAGCAGTGGAAGGTCACATCGAGCATCAAAAACAAGTTCCCCATCTCTTAAAGGATAACCTAAATTTGGCACAAAATCGAATGAAACAACAGGAAAATCAACATCGCAGCGAGAGAAGTTTTGATGTAGGAGACTGGGTATTTTTGTGGCCACAACCATACAAACAAATGTCCCTTAAGCAAGCTAAGAAGGATAATAAATTATTGCCAAAGTACTATGGCCCTTACGAGGTGTTGCAAAAGATTGGTACTATGGCATACAAATTGGAGCTTCCTGCTTCTTTGCGAGTGCATCCAGTTTTCCATGTTTCATGATTTAAAGAAGGTTATAGGTGAAAAACTTCTAGTACATACAATATTGCTATAACTTGATGAGGAAGGAAAAATCATATTGGAGCCTAAAGTAGTCATGAAAACAAGAACTCATCAGCTACAGAATAGATCAATTTCAGAGTATCTCATGAAGTGCAAGAACTTACCCACTGAAGATTCTACATGGGAGGATGAGAATTTTATACAAAAGAATCCAGAGCTACTCAAGCGTTGAGGAAAACACTTTTTTTGAAGGACAGGGGCATGTTAGGCCCCTATATTACTAGTATAGTCCCTTATTGTTGTTAGTGTATCCCCCTTATTGTTATTGTTGTACCCTTGTAACCCCAATATTATTATTATTGTGCTCTTACATTATTGTTGTTAGGTCAACTAGGATTATATTGTGACCCCATGGACTCCTATATATAGAAGGAGGTTTTGTCATTTGTATCATCAAAGAATTTTTCATTTATGTAATGTAAAGGAGGTTTCCCCCTCAAAGTGGCTTATTTCTGAGGCATTGATCTCTCTTTTCTTCTATTTTTGGAGTTGGTTTCATAACATAAAATGCCCTTCAAAATTTCTCTTTTTTTAAATTTTGTCGGTGTCTTACTCAATTAATCATATTATGAGAAAACCCAGAAGCTCAGAATTTTTTATTTTGTTGGGAAAAATACTGAGAGGGGGGGGGGGGGGTGAATCAGTATTTACTGCATATTCAAACTTTTTACTTTTTCATTCCTTTAAAACCCATAAGCTACTTTGCTGAAGCCAACTAGCGTATACACGTGGATATCCTTCATAAAACTCGCGTATACACAGAGATCTAATTATGACATTAGTTCTTCACTTATATCATTCCATCATTCATTCATTAGATGTTCTATAAACAGTAAACATGTGCAGTAAGAACAGAATAAACCATCACACAAAGAATCACACATGAACACCAGGATTTTCAGGTGGAAACCCAAGTCGGGAGAAAACCACCGCTGCAGTTGCTCAGCCTTCAATATTTTATTATAGAGAAAACATCTTACAACATATGTGCTGGCGCAGACTTGACCAGCACGCAGGCACCCACCTGCGCTCGTTTACCAGCCTCTCCTGGAAGGGAGCTCCAACCCCCCGACTCGTTTACCAGCCTCTCCTGGAAGGGAGCTACGACCCCCCGATCTCGTTTACCAGCCTCACCTGGAAGGGAGCTACAACCCCCTGACTGAAGGCTACAACCCTCAGCACCACCTTGGACCACGTTTCATCAATTTTCACACTGGATCCAACAACTTCAATAGAACAATACTTGTAGGCCACATTTCATCATATTTTCAGACTGGACCCTTTCCATACTTTTAAGCACAAACATACATCACCAACAGATACTTATCAACACAGATCAGAAAGCAGAAACACAGCAGAACAGATCAGATATTTCATACCCCTTGCTTCAGCAAACCCTAGTTTGCATACGCACTTTCCCTTCACTGATGTCGCGTATATACGCGCTTCCGTCCACACAAACCAGCGTATACCTCAGTGTATATTTTATTGCGCATACGCGCTTTCTCTTCGCTGAAGCCGCGTATATACGCGCTTCCTCCCGCGGCGAAGTAGCGCGCATAAACCCCGACCATTACAGAAAGCAACATACTTCTTCGCATCGACATTCGGGGCCGGGGGACGGCTCCTTTACTTCGTACGTATGTGTTCGCTCATCACGTATCTAATCACTCCATGTTTGGGGACCCAGCGCACACACTTTGGACCAGGAGAGATCCCGCTTCATCATTTCTTCATAAGTGCATCGTAGATTCAGATCTATCATCAAACCTCTACCCTTTCCATACAGATATACTTCATAGAGAAGTATTCATTCAAGCTCAGACATCTTGCTCTCACTATCACGATTTGCACAATGAATTTCTTCTCTTTATATAGGTTTACCCTTTGTCAATACCATGAGCCCAAAACCACATTACATCCGATGGTATTCCTGTACGGGGTCAATTAGGCGGATCATTACCCAATACAATGGGTCAATACCATGGTGATTACCCCTGGTTTTGCACTTTTTGAGCGCTTTTTCCCATACGCGACTTGGAACGTTCTTTACCGCGTGCATACGCGACTTCCCTTAGACATATCCGCGTATGCCTTGAGACATACTCTTTTTATCATAATTTGAGCACATTCTGAATTCCTTTCTTCATTGCCTTCTGTACACACTGTAGATACAACAGATTTCCTTCATCAAGAACATATTCTATCAAGCACAACTTCATCTAGTAAGTTGCCATCATCTTTATCAAGTGGGTTGCCTTTCAGGGACAACACTCAACATCATAATATCAACAAGCATCATGTCACATCAGATTTACATCATTTACCAAGCCCATCAAGTCAAGAATAACTTCATCAAGTGGATTTCCATCAAGGACAACACATGTCAATAGTCGCATGTCTTCATCTTCATTCAGTGGGTTGACATCAAGGACAACACTCTGCATCATATTTCCAAAAATCTCCCCCTTTGGACTTGATGGCAACCACGATGGTGTTTGGTTACCACAACAGATAAGTATATTGACACCATGTCACTCTCCTAATTCTTTGACACCATTATCTGCATTCAAACACCATGTCACTCTCCCCCTTTGACATCAAGGGCAAAGGGCAAAACCAGCGGATCAAAACCAACACACTCTCCCCCTTTGACATCAAGGGCAACGGGCCAATATACTCTCTCCCTTTTCTCCTCATGTGGAAGAAGCATTCTACAGATCTGATGTATACTGAAGTGACCAAGCTCCCCCTGAGTTCATGCTGAATCTTCAAACATATTTTTCAATGAAGTACATGACTCTATGAACTTCCTATCACCAAAAGACCCATACTTACATCAAACATCCAACCAAGTGGATTTACATATGAGACTCAACTACCCAACCAAGTGGGTTTACAAATTTGAACCAGCTACCCAACCAAGTGGGTTTACAAAAATTTGACTCAGCTACCCAACCAAGTGGGTTTATAAATTTATCAAGTCCTTACATGACTGAATATTACAATTTACATCATGGGTCTTAACAAGACCTTTTCACCAATTTACAAAAATGACCATTTAAGACCACCATCTAGACAGTCCTCAAGAGAGAGAACAATTTTCAGAATCATAATGTCAACAATGCATTATACTCAGCAATGCTAATGCTCCCCCTGAATCTGTGCAACCAAGCAATCTTTCCAAATGACTAAGGCTCCCCCTTAGTTTGTGCATCCTAAAAACTTCCACCAACAAATCATCAAGGCATCTTCATCAAAACATTAGAAACATAATTATGAGAACTGGAACACCACCAGAGATACCAAACAATATCAGAGATACCAAACAGCACTGCAGCTGTGCTGAAGAGAGCTGAACCAACCAAAAATTTCCAGCAACCAAACATACGCGGTTTTATGTGCAGGAACTCGCGTATATACGCGACTGTGTTTCATGAAACCCGCGTATCCAATGCCATCTTCTAAATTTCAACCAGATCTGATTCTCTGTGAGGCAAAGACAGTGTTCAACTTCTTTCTGAGATATTTGAATGCTTCCCTGGACTACAGATGGATAGAACAATGTAGTTGTGTCTTCAAGCGTCATCCAATGGTGGTAGCATAAGCACATTAGTATCCAAGTCTTCAGATTCTTTGCAGCATCAATACATTCTTTCCATACTAGAACAACATCTTCCCATAAGTGTCAAGCAATCATCCATGTGGTCCAACATCACCATGATATTTAAGATTTAACATGAAGTACCATATGTAGGCAAAAGATCTTAACCATAGTAACAAGCTCTGCATGAACTATTCTTATTTTTGAATCAAACGACATCCAACTCATCCATGTGTGATCACACCAGATACTGATCAGCAACCAGGGCTCAAAAACTCATCATAATAAACCATGTACTAAGTCATCATAATTTGAGCATGAGTATCACAAAAACCAAAGAATAAGCAGTCATATTGCCAACAATGCAATCATTAGTATTCAACCTGCTGCTCCCCCTGAACCAGTGCTCCTCCTTAACTTGTGCAACCTGAATACCTTTATCAGCAAGTCATCAGCAACCATCTCTGCATGATCTGTCCTTATCTCTGAATTATAGGACTTTCATCTCAACAATGAATACTTTTCATTAACAAGCAAACAGGACTCATCCACAATCTTCAACATAAGATATCATCATCATGAGTATAACCAGAATAATGCTAACAGTGCAATCATCAGCAGTCAGACTGATGCTCCCCCTAGACCTTTACTCCAGATCTTCAGCTATCATATAAATTCTCTTATCATCAATGCATACGCGACTGTGTCTTCTGGAACTCGCGTGTATACGCGACTTTTGTGAATAGAACCCGCGTATGGAAAGTGAAACATAGAATTTTTTTCACATTCCTTTATCTCCCCCTGAACTTGTCCTTCCTGTACCTATCTTCTTCATATCAGATGTTCTGTTAGAAATACATATAACCAGAATAATCAAATCAATCATGAGAGACATCATACATTGCTCCCCTTGTGATGATACATTACTAAATCTCATAATGTATCCCACATCATTCCTGCAGTCAATAAGAAAAGTCAGCTTCAGAAGCAGATGACTGCAGTAGGGTCAGAATTCCCTACGTTTCTGATCGGTCCTTCATCTTGAATTGAGTGTTTTATTCAAGAAAATCATTGTCTTCTAGAGCATCCACAAAAATATCCTTTTCTTCTCTAGATTGTTTCTTATTCCATCCCTCCATCTTTTTCCAAATTTGTTTAAACTTTCTATTTGTGTGCTGGAAGTTATCCAATTTCTCATATCTGTTCAACCTGCATTCCTTTTCTACATGTCCATACTTGTTACAAGAATAACATCTCATGTGTCCAGAGAAATAAACATAAGAATCATAATGAGCTTTTCTATTCTTCCTTCTATTACAATCAACTGCTTTATCTCCATACTGGTTACATGAAAAACAATATCCCTTGAATAAACCAGAGTACCTTTCTGAGTAGAATCTGTTTGTTTGAGGCTGAAATGATCTGCTCCTGCAATTTGCTGCAACGTGCCCATAATTATGACATTTAAAGAATTCAACTTTCTTGAATGATATCCTTTAATATTTCATTGTGGGTTGATCTTTTGTTTCTTTCAACACTTCATATTTTGCATTGACATCCTCTGTATTTTTAGCACTCCCTTGTGAGCTAGATTCTCCTTTAACAATTTCTTGGAAACCAAGACCAAGTTTGATAGCAGGAGACCTTTGATTACTCAAAATGTTGTCCAAAATGTTAGTACTATCTTGAAACCTCAAAAGTTTAACTTTTTCTTCTAATTTACCTTTGAGAATGTTTACCTCAACCTCCAAGGCTTGACATTGCTTTGTCATGCTTTCTTCTTTCCTTCTTCCATCTTCTACTTGATCCTTAAGATTTAGAATCTCTTCTTTCAACCAATTTTTGTTTTCTTCACATGTTTGTTGCAGCTCTTCATTCCTCTTATTTGATTTTTCCAGATCTTCTTTGAGAGAGATGATTTCTGCTTCAAGGCCTTCCTTTTCAAATTTTTGTAGAGGTTCCTCATTCTTCTTACTTGATGCTTCAAGATCTGCTTGCAGAGAGATGATTGTAGCTTCAAGTCCTTCATTCTTCTTGCTTGATTTTTCGAGATCTGCATTTTGATCATTGATTTCTACTTCTAGTTCTTTAATTTGATTGGATGCATAAGTATGAAACCTTTGATACTTGTCCACCTGTCCATTCAGCATTTCTATTTGATCTTTCATTTGAGAGATCATCTCATTGTAGATAGCTTCGCTTTTATTAAATGATCTTTGTTGATCTTCAATTTTCTTGATAGCTTCCTTTAGATCCAAAACTTTACTTTCACTATCTTCACCATTGCATGCACAGGAAAGTGCATCACAAGAACAACAATCAAATACCTGTTTCATCTCCTTCAATTTCTGCTATACATGATTTCCGAGGCTTCTTCTTTCCTTGAGTAACCTTCTTCTTTTGCTTCTTTCCCATTGCGACGGATCTCCTTCAAGCGATCAAGCTTCTGCAGAAGGACCCGCTCCGATACCAATTGTTGGGAAAAATACTGAGAGGGGGGGGTGAATCAGTATTTAGGGAAAACTGAAACTTTTTACTTTTTCATGCTCTAAAACCCATACGCTACTTTGCTGAAGCCAACTAGCGTATACATGCGGATATCCTTCATAAAACTCGCGTATACACAGAGATCTAATTATGCCATTAATTCTTCACTTATATCATTCCATCATTCATTCATTAGATGTTCTATAAATAGTAAAAATGTGCAGTAAGAACAGAATAAACCATCACACATAAGCATCACACATGAACACCAGGATTTTAAGTGGAAACCCAAGTCGGGAGAAAACCACCGCTGCAGTTGCTCAGCCTTCAATATTTTATTATAGAGAAAACATCTTACAACATATGTGCTGGCGCAGACTTGACCAGCACGCAGGCACCCACCTGCGCTCGTTTACCAGCCTCTCCTGGAAGGGAGCTCCAACCCCCTGACTCGTTTACCAGCCTCTCCTGGAAGGGAGCTACGACCCCATGATCTCGTTTACCAGCCTCACCTGGAAGGGAGCTACAACCCCCTGACTGAAGGCTACAACCCTCAGCACCACCTTGGACCACGTTTCATCAATTTTCACACTGGATCCAACAACTTCAATAGAACAATACTTGTAGGCCACACTTCATCATATTTTCAGATTTGGACCCTTTCCATACTTTTATGCTCAAACAGACAACCAAACTGATACAGACAACTCAGCACTGTAGAATACAGATAGCAGTAACACAGCAGAATAGATCAGACATTTCTTACCACAATCTTTAGCAAACCCTAGTTTGCATACGCGCTTTCACTTTACTGATGTCGCGTATATACGCGCTTCCGTCCACACAAACCAGCGTATACCTCTGTGTATATTTCATTGCGCATACGCGCTTTCTCTTCTGCGAAGCCGCGTATATACGCGCTTCCTCTGCGGTGAAGTAGCGTATAAATCTTCAATCATTATAGAGCAGCATACTTCTTCAGATCAGATATTCAGTTCAGATTTACCCTTTTACTTCAGACAGATGTTCGCCTCATCACAGATCTAATCACTCCATAAACAGATCTAGCAAATACAAGTACATTTCAGATCTAGAGATCCCGCTTCATCATTTCTTCATAAGTGCATCGTAGATTCAGATCTATCATCAAACCTTTACCCTTTCCATACAGATATACTTCACAGAGAAGTATTCATTCAAGCTCAGACATCTTGCTCTCACTATCACGATTTGCACAATGAATTTCTTCTCTTTATATAGGTTTACCCTTTGTCAATACCATGAGCCCAAAACCACATTACATCCGATGGTATTCCTGGACGGGGTCAATTAGGTGGATCATTACCCAATACAATGGGTCAATACCATGGTGATTACCCCTGGTTTTGCACTTTTTGAGCGCTTTTGCCCATACGCGACTTGGAATGTTCTTTACCGCGTGCATACGCGACTTCCCTTAGACATATCCGCGCATGCCTTGAGACATACTCTTTTTATCATACTTTGAGCACATTTTGAATTCCTTTCTTCATTGCCTTCTGTACACACTGTAGATACAACAGATTTCCTTCATCAAGAACATATTCTATCAAGCACAACTTCATCTAGTAAGTTGCCATCATATTTATCAATTGGGTTGCCTTTCAGGGACAACACTCAACATCATAATATAAACAAGCATCATGTCACATCAGATTTACATCATTTACCAAGCCCATCAAGTCAAGAATAACTTCATCAGGTGGATTGCCATCAAGGACAACACATGTCAATAGTCGCATGTCTTCATCTTCATTCAGTGGGTTGCCATCAAGGACAACACTCTGCATCATATTTCCAACATATTTATGTTCCAATATCTTGCAATATTTGTGCCAAAACTACCTCTGAAAAAAGCTACTACAACAAAAACAAGTTGCTACAGCAATAGCTGCAGAAACTGCAACTTTCTGCAGTTGTTGGAAAAAATGTCAATTTTTGCAAAAAATCATTTTCTCCGATTTTGAACTGCTGATTTAAATTGTGTATTTCATGCTAAAGTAGAAACCATGAAACATACTTCATATTGACTAAAATAGGCCCAAAATTATTTATTTTTCTTGAAAATGAAAAAATGTTGTAATAGTGCCATCATGGTGTTGTTGAATGAAAAAAATATGAACATGTTGCTACAAGAAACCAATAAAATTTAATATTGCAAGTTGTTGTTGATTCCATAAAACCATTATTATTCATCGAAGCCAAAATTCATGGTATAATTCTTACCATGCGAATGAGTGTGTCGAAGTCGAGCATGGGAAGAAATCATTGGATTACCAATCAATGATGAAAATCATTAACCAATGCGAGACAAATCACCGATAATGTAAATGAGTGTCAAGGTACCTGAGTGCATATTGATAGGGACGAATGAATGTGTTGAAGTTGAGTTTCCTGCAAGATTTGACAATCAAGAGACATTGTTGTATTCCCATTGTTATCAACGATGAGGCTTGCATTTATGTATGCAAGTTCCAAGCCACTCCAAATAATCTCTAATCTTGATCTCAGATAAGGTGTTGAGGTCGATAGGATGAGATTTTTTGGAAGGTGTACCTTAAGGAATTCGTGAACTTTGCTCACCAGTTGTCTAGTTTTCAAGAAAAGCTCATGTCCAATTGCGCCACCAAGCTGGTTTTCACAATAGGACTTATTTTTCTCTTTATTTTATTTTTTATTTTTTATATGTCCTACTCTACATTAAAAAGAAATCTTGTTCAAGTATATGAATATTTCCAATGGAACCATGGCTGTAACAAGATGATAGATAAACTCATATGCAGGTTTGAAAGATATTCTTTTATATGTACCAATAAATGAGAGACCAATTGCCTTGATTGAGATGATGTCAGAAGATACTGAAGAATTGAGCATTGGGATCCTATGACTGTCTTGAACCAAGATTCAATGTAATCTCGTCTTCCATGGCTTTATTCTATCATGAAATGCAAGTCCTCAAATATGTGATATCCATTCATAGAATCTGGTGATAAGCATGCATGAAAATTTTCAATATCTGGTTCCAACAACTTCTCTTTATAGACATGAACCCATGATTCTTGGACCTTATCTGAGTCTTCTTCTTCTAGTTTTTGTTCTTCAATGATAAATGGTGAATCATTTTGCAATACCTCAAAATTGTAAGTTGATTGAGGTGTTTTATTGTTGGGGATATGAAATGGTTGTGAAGATAGTGGAGTGGGAATGGATCTTTTGGGTACTTCTGTGGATGGTAATGGGAAAGGTTGAATTGAGGTCAACTGAGGGTGATATTGATTTTGTGGTGGAGGTGAATGGTATGGATAACATTTATGATGGTATTGAGGATAGTGAGGAAAAGATTGAGGATATGGTGGATTTCCTTTGTAGGGCCTTTGCCAACTTTGTTGACAAGATTGGTTTTGAGGTTAGGATTGAGATGGCCAAGGTTGCTAAGGCAATGGTTTTTTCCAATTACCTTGAGATTGTTGTGCATAATCTTGAAACTATGCATAAGGATATTGCATCATATTGGGTTGATGAGGTTTCCATGGTCCTCTTGAAGCTACAAAACAGAGTTGCTCTTTTGCTTGATTTGCTCCATTATCCATCTGGTAAACTTCCTTCAACCCTGGTAATGATGGGAAATCTTCAGTAGTATGTGATCCTGCACAAAGTTTACAAATTTGAATGTTATCAAGTGGAAATTCATGCAAATAATGTTTCCTTTAAAATTTAGGGAAAAATAAAGCAACATTTTCAACTTTTTGCTTGTTTTGCATTCTTACCATGTCAATTTGATCATTTAAATTACAAAGAATGTTTAGAAAATTGTTAATTTCAGTTTGACTTACCAATCCTGATGTTGACTTACTTACTCTTGCCATAAATGGATCTTGAGGGGATCTTACATACTTTTCTTTTCCTCTTGATATGTTCTTGCACAGTTCACAAATCCCTTGAAATGACAATTGATAGACATCTCATTTTCCCACCAGATTAAGAAGATCAATCCTTTCATCCTTTATAGCATTTAGGAGGAGAGTTTTTAATGTGTTTGATCCTAAATTATGCAATTTAGATATTTTGATATTATAAGTAAATCTCTCCACTAAATCTTCTAGGCTTTCATCCTATTTTTGGTTCATCTTAAAGACTTCATTTATAAGTTCATGGTGAATGCAATAATCTTTATATTTTTCCAAAAATACTCTTTTCATATCATCCCATCTCCTTATAGAATTTTTTCCTAAATTCATGAACCATATAAGAGATCTATCCTTCAATGTTTCTAGAAAATATTCAATTTTTGAATGTGTAATGAGTAGCCATAAGATCTAAAAATGATTTCAAATTCAAAAAGAAAAGTTTTCGGGTCTTTTGATCTCATACCTTTGAAATTAGGAAGTACAGATGGAGGGATGGTATTCATATGACCATTGACATCAGTTTTTTGAATGGGAAATCCAAAAGGATCTTGCTCATTTTCATCATCTTCATACATTTCTTCAACCTCATTTTTCACGTCTTATTCTACCTGCAAAAATAAGAATTCATGTTGTGGATGTGTGGCTCTTACTGCACCACGTGATATAGTGGGTGTGGTAGGTTATTGAAGTTTTTTTTTTTGTAATGAAAAGAAAAAATGCTCCTATTTACACCTCCGTGGCAATGGCGCCAAAATTTTTAGTCAATTTAATGTCTTAAATTCTTATCATAAATTATCGACCAGAGTTGGTAATATTGTGAAGTGCAAGTGCACTATATATGCTAGAAGCCTTTCTTACTTAGATTATTTTGGTGATTTTATGTGTGAAGGTTGTTTTTAGAATGTGTTTATTTTGAATGTCTAAATGGAATTGAGAAACTGAACTATAATTTATGAAATGAAATCCTAGATTAACTAAATTCTAAAAATTACAATGAAAATCCTAACTAGTTTGTTAGTAGTTAATGATTGATTGAGAAAAACTAAAGTTTCAGAGACAAGAAGGAACTCTAATATTTTTGTATATTTTTGGAAACTTCTAAATGAATGAAACTTGAAAAAATAAATCACTAAAGAGTATTCACACTTAAAAAGAAATTTAATGATTGAAAAATAAAACTTGGAAGAAGGAAGAAAAGGAAATGTTCTTTTTAAGAAGGAAAACTAACCTATGATAAACTACTATTACATGAAAATAAACTAATCTAATCTTTGATAAACTAATCAATGATAAACTAATATATGCTAAATCAATCGATGCCAACTACTATGATAAATTACCTCTGCATTTTTTTTAACCATCTAGGAAATAAATCTACTCAATATGACAAGAATAAAGCATCTATTCTAACATAATGATATTTTGGAAATGATGATAACAAACAATGAAATGATAAATTGAACATCTACACTATAGAAATCTAGAAATGATTGCAATGGAAATAAAAGAATGTATGTACACTATGAAATATAGTGAAAACAAGGCATGTATTTATGAATAAAACACAAAAAAAATGTATCTATCCTACAGAAACAAAATGAAAACATAACATGAATAAAACACAGTGAAAGCATAAAAGATTGATCTATGAAATAACAAAAATATGAACAAAATAAATCTCTTCTGTTGCAAGGGCCCCCCACAATAGATGGTTCAAAGTATATTACTAACAGTTAGTTGTGCATCAAGTCTTCAAGGTACTTCTTCATTAAAAAGGAATGAAAAACAAAGTTTTAAAACTTCACAATAAGCTTTAGAAAATTTTATCTTTCCCCTTTGCTTTAATGGAGTGTTTATATAGGGGTTGCAACGTAACTTCATGGAGATTCATATGGCTAAATATCAGAACTGAATGGACACCTATTTTCCATGAATTTTATAAATCGCAGTCCATTCCAACATATGTTTGCTTGATGGGTGTTTATTGACACATGGGCGCAATGTTTGCTCACACAACTCCAAACTAGGGCTCCAAATAACCTGAAATATCTCCCAAATGGTAACGAACTCGGGAAAAATTCTCGTGTAGAACTTAATTGGGCCAGCGCTGAACAAAACTCATATTTGTTTTTTGTGAGATTAGCTTTAGTTGGCTTAGAAAATGCATTTGAAGTTGAATAGTCAAAACTATTGTGATTTTCCCTTGATATTTTCTTGGAGGTCCACATGCGTGAGCTGGGTGGAATTTGACTAACAAAAATCCATATTGGAGCTTCTAGAAACAATGTCCATGTGTTGGATTTCATTCTAGAGTGGTGCTACTACCTCAACCATGGAGACAGCTGTAGAAACTGTAGAAACTTGAACTGTGAAACAATCATTAGTAAAACCATGCATAATTCTCTTTAATTCATTAAAAATAATATAAATAATAATAATAATTAACCATGTACACATGTATGGGGGAATTTGGTGCGTTTGTGAAGAAATACGGTTAAAAATTATGACAATGGGTGAATGGAATCATGCGAAAATGGTTGGTTTCATTAACAAAATTATGAAAAATTGGAGGCTCAACACCTCCTTTGATTGAGGATCAAGGAGAGAATGTTAAAATTCCTTCAATTGAAGATTTATCTCCTAAATATCTTGAAGAATTTGAGCAAGACACTATCCTTGACAGAAAAAACAAGGCCTTCGAAATGAGGAAACAAAAAATATCTTTTTGTGGGGTTCACGGTTACAAATCCAAGCAAATCCAATGTAAGGGTGAGGGAACTATACCCTCACATGTTTGTCAACTGAAAGTGATATTTTTGGGTCCAAAAGCTTCTAGTAGGGGGGAATGATCAAGTGGATCAATTTTATGCTCAAAATTAAAATTTCTTATAATGGAATGAAACCTATGCGTTGCGTAGATATCGTCGTTCTGAATCAGGTGCAACTTATTTCGCGAAAAACCAGATATATATGCTCCTACAATCGCGTTATGTCCACTTTTGGAAACAGCTAAAAAAATGCTTTTTGGATGACAAGGTTGCCCAATCAGTAGTCCATACTCCTGATTAGATCGTTGACCGTGACTGGACTGTTGAATGTACCTTTTTTGGGGTAATTATGGTGCACCATTTATCACTTGCTAATTGGTTGAGTTGGAGCAATGTTATTGATTGTTTGACAGACCAATGAAAGGCCACCATGTGGTGCCTCACAGTTGGATAAAATTTTTGGTAAGGTTCAAGTTGAGGTCGGTAGGGGTCGAACCTGCGGCCTTCCACCAGCAAACCACTGGACTTACCACTATGCCATTGTTCATTTCTTAACCATATATGATTTAAGGTTACATTTAACGTCTTATGGTGGCATGTTTTAGGGTGGGTCAGGGCTAGCCCTAGCCTTGGCCACTACATCCACGGAAACAAGGGGCAAGACCGAGGGCCAAGGCTTAGCCCGACCCCGCCTGCTTTTAATTAAAAAAATTCGGCCCTGTTAAATGAACTAAAAATTCGGTTTTAAGGCCTCATTGGGCATATAAACAATCCCACAAATTTCACCAAATGTTGGCAGAAAATTTGCCCCAGTAGCATTTTTTGGGCGAAAATGTAGGGAAGTTTGTAGGAGGTCGAAATTGTAGGATGAATTGTTGGAAAACTTTGAGGGACCATAACTTCTTCAGTTTTTAGTCTTTTTGGGAGCAAAAAGAGGCTAGACAAGGGTTTTTGATAGTTATGAAGCTTTTGGAGTAGGTATTGAATCCATTTGAGTAATGTAACATATTGTAATCAGTATTTCATTGAGCATAATGATATAGGGAAAAGCATTGGAAGTTAGACCAGGGGACATAGCCAAGGAGGGGTGAACTCCTTCATCACTTCTGGTTTTTTGGTTACTGTTATGGTTGTATTGTTTGAAATTTTCTACAAGTTTTGAGTTTAAATTCATGTTTAAATGTGTTTATGAATTTAACTTAAGAGCCATAAAAAATCATTTTATTCACTTTCAATTTACATTAACCTAAAGCAAGTTCATATACGGATCATATGGATCATCCCCCAACTCTTAGAGATCTCAGAGATTGCATCTTTTTAAATATTTTCAAAAGTATGAAGCATGTTGGGTGAAGCCTGCCTTCTGTGAAAACTAATATATTAGTGACTAAACAATTCATTGTGCAACAAAAAATTATGAGGATTGAGGTAGAATACACATATTTTTTTATTTGTTTTTCCATGCATGGTGCCTTGGTATTCATGATTAGGGCAACCAGCAGCAAAGACGAAATTATAGATGAACCAAGTATTGTAGGCAAGCTTCATGAAGAGTGGGCCATGAAGTGCCCATCTGAGATATAGCTAACCTAAACCTAAAAAACATCATCCTCACTATCACTCATTTCTTCGGTCTAGTGACATCACATGTGTATTCTAAGCCTTATATTGTCCTAGAAGTTAGATGACTCGAGTTGACTCTTTTTAACTGGTGTGAGTTCAATGTTAGCAAACATTAATGATCAGTTCAATCGGTAAAAAATAGGTCAACTAAAATAGTTATTTATGGGAGAATAATAGTTAAATTATTCCTAGAGAGGGTTCCTAAAAAGAGGCCCCAATCAGAGTTTGATGAGGACCCTTGATGCAGGAGCATCGACTTAACTCCAAGAATTCATGGAACAGAGGTTTCTAGAAGCCAAGAACATGTAAAATGAGTTCCAGAAGGGCATAGCTATCAAAAAGCTTCGTTTGATTTTGTTAATTATTTGGCAATAGAATCAGATCCATGGGGGATCTTAGGAATCAATTATTGATATCGAGGAGGAAATAATGGATGTGGAATAATCCACAAGCTTTGTATTTTCACTTTAATTATAAAATTTGTATGTGTACGGGGCAACCATTTTCGAAGATGAGTAGGCCCATGAGCTTGTCCAGGTGGATATTGGTGGTCACCCGCCTATTCCACTTGGGGCCCCACCATTATCTCTTTCAGTTTTTCAGTTTTGGCACAACTTACTATTTTTAGCAGTTTTTCGGGTCCTGAACTTTTGGAGCCGTTTTGAGGCCCTAAACGATGTTTTTTGGGAAAATGGAGAGCAACATGCGTCCCTAGATCAATGTTTCTTGTTCAAAATTTGTAGTCGTCAGATAGATATTTATAACGAGGTATGGTACGTGTCAAACGGAGATCGTATGCCAAAGTTACGCCCCTGGGAAGTTGAAACACTAATTTACCCAAACGGGGCCCATAGTTTTGGCGCTTCATCTCCTAGGGTTAGGGTTTTGGCTGTTTAGGATTTCCCATTGTTTCTAAATAATAAAGAGGCCCTTGAGCCTCATTGTAACTCAGTTCAGAGGCCTGTAGCCACCACATCTCTTCTTAGAGATATCTACCAGCGCCCTAGCTAGTTTTATTTCCATTCCGTCTGTAAGCAAATTTCAGTTCTTTGATATTAATGAAATAAAGTGTTATTTCCACTGCATCTTTGGATTTATGTTTATATGTCTATTCTGTTGCATTCCTACATAAATCCGGATCAGTGGTATCAGAGTGGTCTACTTTTTCTCGATCTTTCTTTGCATGTCCCCAACGAGGTCGGGGTATAAGGAGTTAGGGCTCGATCTGGTGGAACCTTTGCAAGATCATCCTCGCAAACCCTGACGGACGCCCATGGGGGACGAAAAGAAAGATGAGGGAGCAGGAGATCCTATCAAAATATTGCTCGAGGAGGCCCTCGAAAAAAAAATGAACGCGATGATGGATAACTTTGCCCAGATCCTTCAACAGCTGCCCATTAGCGGCACATCTGCATCCAACAGCCACTTTGGAGGTGTGACTCCTTTTAAGGTACAGGTAAATTTTGACATTCCCATATTTGAGGGTCAAATAGATGCAGATGCCATAGATAGATGGTTGAATCTATTATAAGGATATTTATCCATTCATGACTTTTCCGACAGGGAGAAGATTATTTTTTCACTCCTCAAAGCTGCCCCCCATGTCATGGACTGGTGAGAAACCCACTGTGAGAAAAAGGACAAGACAGAACCCTCTTTGTTCTCGACCATACCCACTTGGAATTCTTTCCGAGACGCCATCAAGGAACAATACTATCCCGTGGGGAGCTATGAGGACAAGTACATACAATGGACCACTTATTTGTGACATGAAAGGGATCAATATGTGCATGGTGATGAATACATTTCCATACCACACGCCAAGTTGGGTATCAAGATTTGAAAAATGTTTGGAATAAAGTATCGCGATTTAATAACATGAGATACATTCAGGAGGAAATGGAGTTCCTCGACATCTCCTCGCTTGGTACGGAATACCGGTATGCTGCCAAGATTGAATAGAAATTTAAGCAGAAGAAGTGAGACTTTGGATCTGTGAATCAAAAGCAAGGGAAGGGTGCTCCCAAATAACAGAAAAAAGGACAGATCCAAGGCATGGTGACTCAAGACAACCTATCGAAGCCACAAGAAAATAACAACACCGCAAAGCCAAAGAAGGACACGGGAAAGTGGTGTGAGTTCCATAAGAGCTCCACTCACAACACAAGTGAGTGTCGGGCCAAGCAGTCATTGGTGGCCGAGATGAGGGCTTCTGACTCAGATGCATGCTCTGACTCTGAATTAGAACCTGACAAGGGGAACGAAAAAGGGAAACAAATTATTGATGTGGAGCCTAATGCCACTGTTGCCACTACGAAGATCCAAAAGGAGGAACGTCTCTTCCACTCCCACATGTGGGTAAAGGGCTACCCAGTACGGTTCATTGTCAACAATGGGAGCCAAAAGAATCTCATTTCAGCAGACGCCATGAAGCGGTTGGGCTTGTCGACCATAGCTCACCCACATCCATACACCATCAGGTGGCTTCACCAAGGACGAGATCTCCGCGTCAGCCAGCAGTGCCGCCTTCCTTATATCATCAAGCCCTTCACAGATAAGGTATTATGTGACGTTGCTCCTATTGATGTTTCTGATGTATTATTAGGACAACCATACTTGTGGAAGCATCATGCTATGTATGAGTCTTGACCTCGCGTTGTTATTGTTACTTTAGGAAATAAGTTGTATAGGATACCAGAGGTACCACCTCCTGTTGCTATCTCTTTTGTTACTACGAAACAGTGCAGTAAGCTCATTTCCCAAACCAGGAAATTCGTTTTCCTGATGATCCGCCCCTAGGGAAAGAAGAAGACTGTGGCCATGACCTCCAGAAAGGGCTCCTCTGCACGACAACAACAAATGGATAAGGTTGTGGAGGAATACGGGGACATCTTCACCTCACCCACAGGGGTTCCTCTGCATTGTCAGGTCAAGCACCCGATTGATCTGACCCCAGGTGCACCGCTACCCAATGGACCGATCTATCGGTGCTCTATTCTAGAGAACGATGAAATCAAGAGGCAGATTCAGGAGCTACTGTAGAAAGGTCACATCCGACCAAATTCATCACCCTGTGGGAGCCCGATTGTGTTGGTACATAAGAAGGATGGGATGTGGAGACTATGTATTGACTATTGGGTGCTGAACTAGATCACTATCCAGAATAGGTACCCGATCCCACGGATTGATGACCTTCTGGACCAACTCAAAGGTGAAAAATATTTCAGCAAGATCGACTTGAAGTATGGGTATCACCAGGTACCAATTGAACCCTCCAATGTGTGGAAGACTGCCTTCAAAGCCAAGGAAGGCCTTTTCGAATGGCTGGTCATGCCTTTTGGGTTGACGAATGCTCCTGCAACCTTCATGAGGATGATGGATGACATCTTGCGGCCATTCACCAACTCATTTGTAGTGGTGTACTTGGATGACGACTGATCTTCAACTTGAGACTTGGGAAAACCACCATCACCACATCGAAGCCGAGTCACTCCAAACATTGAGCAACCATTCCCATGCGATTTAAGTGAACTTTTACTTTTGGCATGACCCAGGTTCAATATCTGGGATACATTATTGATGAAAGGGGGGTGCATGTGGATCCAACCAAGATCCAAGTCATTCGGGATTGGCCAGCCCCAACCACTATAACAGAGCTTCGTAGCTTTCTGGGTCTTGCTAATTTGTACCATAGGTTCATGTTGTGATTCTCTCATATCACTTGGCCCTTGAGTCAAGTCACCAAGGGAGGAGCGAGAGCAAAATTCTTTTGGTCGGAACCTCAATAGAAGGCGTTCACGAAATTGAAAAATCGCCTTTGTTTTGCCCCAGTGCTCACATTACCAGACTTGCAACAGCCATTTAAGATCGAGACAGATGCCTCTAACTATGTTATTGGGGCAGTTATTACTCAACAGGGACATCCAGTGGCATATCACAGTGAGACATTGTCTGACACAGTTCGCAAGTATCCCATTTATGACAAATAAATGTATTCCATTGTGCAAGCTTGTCAACAATGGAAGCATTACATTTTGGGGAAGGAAACAGTCATCCACATAGACCACCATCCCCTGCAGTTCATACAGACAGAAGGGAAGTTGCAGAATGATCACCATCAGAAGTGGTCCACATATCTACAACAGTTTCATTTGAACATCAAGTACAAGAAGGGTAGCACCAATAATGATGCAGATTGCCTCAGCCGACCACCGATCGTGGCGCTCACCACCGTTCTCAAATCTTGTGGGCACGAGACTTCTGATTGGCCACTTCTCTACAAGAGCGACCCAAAATTCGGCCACACTTACAAGGCACTCTTGGGGGGTACACAAGTTCCAAATTTTCACCTCCAAGATGCACTTTTATGTCACCTGGGACACCTTTGTGTTCCTTCAAGTGAGAGTTCCAAGATGATATGGGAAGCACACTACAGTCGAGTCGCTGGGCATTTCAGGGTCGAGAAAGAAGTAGCTGTACTGCAGAAGTATTTCTATTGGCCGAACCTTCGAAAGGATGTTGAGAAGTACATCAGATCTTACACTTCCTGTGCCATTGCTAAACCGACCATAAAGAAGCAAGGCCTATATAATCCGCTACCTACCCCTAGTCGACCTTGGGAATCCATCTCCATGGATTACATGTCGGGCCTGCCTTCTACTAAGCATGGAAATCACTGTGTTTTTGTGGTCGTCGACAGATTCTCGAAGATGGCCATTATGGCGGCCTGCAAGAATAATATCACAGCAGAAGCCACCCACAAAAACTTCTTTGAACGAGTGTGGGTGCACTTTGGGATCCCACAGTCTATCATATCAGATCGGGATAGCAGGTTCCTCAGCACATTTTGGTCCAGCCTCTGGTCGATGTTGGATATCAAGCTCACCAAGTCCACAGCTTTCCATCCCCAAACAGATGGCCAGACAGAGGTCGTCAACAGAATGATTGTACACATTCTGCGCATGTACAACTCAAAGCATCCACGCACATGGGACGAGAGCCTCCTCTATGTACAACACAGTTATAACCGGGCTCTCCACAGTTCAATTGGCCATAGCCCCTTTCAGGTGGGCTTGGGATTCCAGCCACTATGTCCTATCGTTGACCTCATGCTATTTAGAGATACTGTTCCGATTCGCCTATGCCCTAGTCCGGTCGATAAAGAAAAAGGAATCACAAGGCACATTCAACACATCTCGGCCAACAGGCTCAGAGAGACGGACAGTTACTGCTACAAGGCGCAAACATGATCAACACTGGGTGCCACACAACTTCCAGGTGGGTGACAAAGTATGGCTACATTTGCAGAAGGAGCGCCTCACTGGACCCCACGCAAGCTTCGCCCACTTTGATACAAGTCGTACACCATCACCAAGGCTATAGGGAACAATGGCTTCGAGCTCAGTATTCTACCATTCCTCAGTCTGCACCCACTATTCAATGTGGACCGCCTTCGTCCTTACTTCCCGCCTCTACTAGACACCTCTGACATTGAAGAACAACTCACGCCAATAGAGTTAAACCCAAATTGCATGGAACAGGCCACCAAAAATTGTATCATGGACATGCAAATCAAGAACACTCGCCAATAGAAGATCCAACTGTATCGGGTTGTCAAAGCTGGCCAACTCCTGCACCAAGGAAAGTGGTTTACCAGGGACCAATTTCAGCAGAAATTTCCTCATCTCATGGAGGAACTTAACGCAATGGGGACCATTGCTTCCTAAGGGGGGAGGAATGATCCAGGTGGATATTGGTGGTCACCTACCTATTCCACTTGGGGCCCCACCATTATCTCTTTCAGTTTTTCAGTTTCGACACAACTTACTATTTTTAGCAATTTTTCGGGTCCTGAACTTCCTGAGCCGTTTTGAGGCCCTAAACAACGTTTTTTGGGAAAACAGAGAGAAACATGGGTCCATAGACCATGTTGATCATTTGAAATTTGTATTCCTCAAATAGATCTTTCTAACGATGTATGGTACATGTCAAACGGAGATTGTATGCCAAAGTTATGCCCCTGGGAAGTTGAAACACCAATTTACCCAAACGGGGCCCATAGTTTTGGCGCTTCATCTCCTAGGGTTAGGGTTTTGGCTGTTTAGGATTTCCCATTGTTTCTAAATAATCTCGAGCCTCATTGTAACTTAGTTCAGAGGCCTGTAGCCGCCACATCTCTTCTCAGAGATAGCTACCAGTGCCCTAGCTAGTTTATTTCCATTGTCTGTAAGCAAATTTCAGTTCTTTGATATTAATGAAATAAAGTGTTATTTCTACTGCATCTTTTTATTTATGGTTATATGTTTATTCTGTTTCGTTCCTGCATAAATCCAGATCACCTTAGTACAATTGGTTGCTTTCTATAAATTTGTGTGTGTGAATCATATTTATGAGTTGGTGGATATAAAATAAGAATTCTTGAATTTATGTGTTTGTAACTTGAGGGAATTTATGAAATTATTGTTAGTAAATGAAGATATTCCAATTGTTATGATATTTGTGTGTTTCTACAATGATGAGTATTTAGTGCAGAGACTCTATGTTAATGGAATTAAATCCATCCAGACATGAGTTAATAGAACTTGGTTGAGCTATGTTGACACAAATATCAATACAATGATGGAGTTTATCGTTAAGCATTTGGTAGATTGATGATGTTTATTACTTAATCTTGTATTCAATTGAATACTTTAAGGTTCTACCGAGTCGAGTTGTGAATGAAGACTGTGTTGATTTACAGGAATTCAATCTTATTATAGTATCTTTAGTCTTTGAGTAGGTAGAATTAGGTCCATAACCCATAGGACCAAGATCGAGAATCCTTGAAAACGAAATTCAGAAGACCCACAATATTTTTTTTTATTAAGTGGTATCAGAGCAAGAGAAATACTTCATGAATAGTTGTCGAGAGAGTGAGTTGATACAAAAACTTGAGGAGCAAGGAAGCTCAAGAGGTTCTAGTGGAGTTGAACCTGAGATACCAAAATTCCAAGCCATAGGAAGAGAGTTGGTGAGGTGTCTTTGGAGGCTTGTTGTAGCTCATTGGTCGAACAATAATAGAAGGTCATTGATACCTAAAGAGACAATTTGATGCAACAAAGAAGCTTATAACCAGGAGGTCATAATTTTTTTTACCATAGGAGTCTGATGCGGGAGCATCAAATTAACTCTGAGAATTCATGGAACATAAGTTTCTAGAAGCCAGGAACAAGGAAAATGAATTCCAGAAGGACGTAGTTTTCAAAGAGCTTTGTTTGAGTTTTTTAATTAGTTGGCAGGAGAATCAGATCCATGAGGGATATTACGAATGTTGGCATGTTTTTGTTTCCATTGATGTCACGTGTTGAAGTTATGTAATCATGAGTCCCTATGTATCATATTGAGTCTGTTGTATACTTGTTGAGGGTTGTCACGTTGATGTAAATTTTTTCATAGTCTCAAAAGGTATGTGGAAGAGGTGTTATGAGGTAATAAGGCCTCATCTGAAGCTTAGATACATGTGTGTAATAGGTCTAGTTGATGATTTGTGTGGAGTATTGTTGATTCATGTAGCTAGTTTATTGATATCATGATGGGCTTGGAAGGCTGATTTTCATGTTGACATGATCCCCTAAGTCTTTGTTGCAAGATTGAGGGCCATATTTATTATTTTAGCCTATGCTCTTCCTGAGTCATTGGGATGATGGGCTATGGGAGCGACCAAAAATTTTCAATCGTTGGCTTGCTAAGTTGTACGAGCAACATGTCGGATTTGAGTAGACATGTCCATGAAATCGAAAGAATTCATGACATTTTCTCCTAAGTTCTCACTCTCATTTGGAATTAATTTATTTTGGCGAAATATATTGTCGAAATTTTCCATAAAAAGGTCGAGACAAGTTGTGGGGCCTCTAGAAGGTGATCAATGTTGATATTATCAAAAGGCTAGTGGAATGAGTGGCTTGATTTGGTCAAAAATATCAACACAATCAAATTTGAAGCATGTCAACAGTTCTTGCGTGAGCTTCATCACCTGAAGAATTAATTGATCTCAGATATTACAAATATGTGGAGAAAGGTTGCTCATTTGGTTGGTTTTCTAGCAGTGTGAGGGAGTGAGTGTGCAAGTGCACAACCAATGAGTTTTGCAATGAGTTAAAAGCTTCTGCATTGTAGTTTTCTTCAAGAATTATTCATCACCAGTGTTTCAACATTGTTTGCAGAGGTTGAAGATCTGTTTGGAGAGTGTGTGTTGAGAGAATTGTTCTCTCATTTGGAGTGTGAAATTATGGCTACATGAGTGTGCTTTTTTGTTGCCAATTTTGTTTATGCAACAATTTTTTCGGTTCTTAATCATATTTTATTGTAGCATGATTGTTTGTACTTGGACTGGGGGCTTCAATCTAAGTGCATATTGATTTTCTATTGTAAGAGTGGGTGCTCCAAGTTGGTTCTGGCCAACATTTCTCATTTTATTCAAGGGGTGGATGCTCCATTGCTAGTGGTGGCTAGCTAATGTATTGTCAATGAGAATATTTTGAAGCAATAGATAATAAAGAAGAATCAAAAAATAGTTCGGTGGTTTTTTTCCCTAGATGGCGGTTTTTCCAATAAAAATCCAAGTTTCTTCATGTGATGAGTGTTCATGTTTTTCATGTGCATGATCTTGTTATATCTTTCTAAAGTGAATTTTTGAATAAGTTTTACGTGCATAAATCATTTTTATATTTCCATAATACTGATTTAACCCCCCCCCCCCCCCTCAGAATTACTTTTTTCTAAGAAGGAATCAGTTATTTATTTCGAGGTGGAAATAGTGGATCTGGAATAATCCACAAGCTTTGTATTTTCAGTTTAAATTGTAAAATTTGTATTTTTGTTGGGAAACCAATTTAGAATATGAACATGCCCATGAGGGCATCCATGGTGCCTTAGTACAATTGGCTTCTTTATGTAACTTGGTGTGTGTGAATCAAAGTTATGAGCTGGTGGATATAAAAGAAGAATTCTTGAATTTCCGTGTTTGTAACTTGAGAGAATTTTTTAAATCATTGTTAGTAAACGATGGTATTAAAATTCTTATGATATGTGTGTATTTATAAAATGATGAGTATTTAGTGCATGGACTCTGTGTTAATGGAATTAAATTTGTCCAGACATGAGTTAATAGTGCTTGCTTTAGTTATGTTGACACTGTTGACCACATCGGCATCCTATTAATTTTTGACAAGCCAATCACGTTTAAAACCCCTCAAATCCCATTTGTTTGGCCTGAACAATCCATCCTCTACCTATCATTCCCCTTCTTAAAAGTCAAAATGCACTATAAAAGCCGAAAAACCCACTTTTGAAAATATAATGGGCCTTAGCCCCTTTCGGCCTTAGCCCCGCTATCCTTTGCTCCATATAACCCAGGCGCTAGATCTTGCGCCAGACCGAAAGGCGCTTATCAAATGTCTATCAGGTGCATTCTGCGCCGTCGATCTGTACAGATCAGACGACGATTGTTCATTTCCATCACGCTTGTAGTTCACCTACCAGCCGTCAGATCAAACGAGGAAATCAATGGTCCACAGCCTATCCGTCCTTGGTGGTCCCCGCCCCGCATCCACTGTTCCAAAACTGCCTGGTATCCATCGCACCGCCTTTCAGCGGTAGGCGGTAATTCTAGTCTGGCCAGCGATTCCACTTAGCGCTCGCCACGCATCCCAGCGTACGGCTCCGAAACTACTCTCCATCGCGCATTATATTTCGATCAAAGTCACCCAGCGATATTCATCACATCCATCCGATCTAAAAGTCTCCATCCAATGGTTATCACTCTGCGAAGTTACGCAGGTGTTAATCCCAGTGTACAGTGCCCTGGGCTCGCAGTCCATTGTCCTCCAACGCATTTTAGCCGTCGATCTCCCCCTGAGATCGAACGGTCCACATTTAGTCACATGTCCGCAGTTGACCTCGTACCTCCATGTCATCCTTTCCACATGGTCTATCGCACGTCCACCCGTCAATATTACACGTGTTTGTGCATTTTCCTCCACCTTTATATGTTTCTTTCACGAGTCAGATTCCAGTGTTTACGTTGAAAACTATCACCAGTCCATCCTCCACCATTTCACTACATTTTTCCGCCACCCTGCGTCGTTTCACCATTTCACCATGTTTGCACAACCATTTCCATTCAACCTCGCCACATCCTCCATCCTCATAACATGGTTTTCTTTAACAAGTTTGTGGGTTTTGCAGGTTTATAGCGACGGAAACTACCATTATAAACAGCCTCCATTACAGAAGCTGAAACAGCGTCAAAGGACAATTCTTCAGAGGCAAAATTTATGAAGACATCTTGGGAGGCTGTTGCGACAGGACTACTATTTAATAAATAAGGGTTAAAACCTATCAAACCCTCCAGAGTTATTCAAAGCACAGGTTTTGCAGTTGGAGATATAAATGTTGCGACAAAGAGTATCTGTGGAAGATCGAGGATTTCAGTGTTCAGCATTAAAGATTTTAAATCTCAATTCAGAGTTTAGAAGGCAGAGGGTACAATGCACAAGAAACAATACCCTCCAGGTTTTATTTCAACAGAATTCTCTTTTAGGAAAGGACAAAATGTTTGCATGATTTTATCTCTAGACCCTGTTCTTGAAGAGACTTTCACCTGGTGCATTTATTCCAGTAAGACGGCGGCAGAGTACATACAGCACAACAAAGTCAGTAAGCAGTATGGGCACGAGTGTCCCCGCCATTTTGTTTTAATGAGACAATTAAATGTTTTCACCTATTTATTTCATGAGTGTTTCTACTTATTCTTCTATAAAAGCCCGGAAGAAAGAAATTGTAGAGGTTCCAGATTTTATCAGAAAATTGTGCAGTGAAAGGCTTTTGTATACATTCTGTAGAACTCTTGTATGAAGGCTCAGAGCCCATAAGGTCTCAGTGAGGAGGAGTTCCATCTGTTAAAGAGGATTATGGTCCTTGGTATTTCACAGTCTGTAACTTTCTCTTATGTGTTATTTAAATAGATCATTTCATTTCATCCATCTTTCTTGTATCATGTTTTGTAATGCGAGTGGCTCATTGATTTTTGGTATGGATTCATCCTAGTTGATGCCCATGCTTGGATCAGTTAAGCACTTTAAATATGGCTCATGCATGATATACTGTTCCATTTTCACTTCTACCATATTTCTGTTATCTTAGTTTCTTTGGGAGGATGTTTTTAAAACGCTATCATTGTGTATGGATTCTTAAATTGGTAAGCCCATGCATGGTGATATTGTGTATCTGGATATCAGCTCAATTTTAACTAATATCTCCTCAAAATTTCATTCACTACATACACCTTTTGATAACTTATTTCTATGAGGTATTCCTGAATTGGCCCTCTTGGCAGTAAACTGTCTCTGAATTGTCTGATGCTTTTGTATTAGAGTTTTACACTTTGCCTCTGGAGTATCTCTTTTGCTGTGTCAACTTTCTGAGAAGCTTGGTTCCCTTCAAATTAAATTCCTTGTTTACAAGAGATAGCATGAGAGCCTTTGGTTGACACCCAAATTATATTATATGCTCCCTGCTATGATAAGATGTGTTAGGCACTGGTCTATCACAACTCTAGGCTGTCTCTAGGAGCGACAACATCAGTCGACAACAGACACAAAGATAAGTTTAAGGATGTATGTTCTCATTAAAAATTTGGTAGATTAATGGTGTTTATTACTGAATCTCTTATTTAGTTGAAGACTTAATGGTTGTGTCCAATCGAGTTGTGAGTTCAAATTATGCTGAGCTACAGGAATTGAATCTTCTTGTAGTATTTTTAGTATTTGAGTGGGTAGTATGGGGGCCATAACCCATAGGAATAGGATTGAGAATATTTGGAAACAAAATTTGGAATACCTCGATAATTTTTTTTCTATAAACCCTCATCCTAATATGCCTCATATGATTCGATGGCCATTCATGGTGGTGAGAAAACAAGGTGCCCCTAATGGATATTTGTTTGACTCAAAATACTTCAGATGATTGAAGTGAATCATTTTTTCCATTGATGACTATGCCTACAAGGGTCTGGACTTTAGAAAAGATACATACCTTATCTTGCCTCCTGGCAAACAATGGAGTGCCCTTGGTAAGAGTTTTTTTCATTTTGAGATTTTTTTAATGTTTTTTGTGTTTTTTGAGTTATATTTTTTTTGGACTTTTGGTATATATTTGATGTAATATAAAATAGCTTACATCACATACCAAAAAAAAAACTAAAATACATATTTACAAGGTGCAACATGATCTAGTAAGTCACGTAAAGTTATGCCCACTTTCAAGCATACCAAAGGATTCACGTACATGAACTCATGGACTATTAGGGGTACCAAGTGGCACACCATGATGGGGCCATGATATAAAAAATTGAATTGCCTAATTCCTAAATTTTGATGATGCTATGGAAAACCTATAACCATAGTGTTATCATGAATGACCCAAGGACATATAAGGTGAGTGATCTCGTGAGTTAGTGTAGCTCCTTAACAAGGGCTATCAAGACATAAAGGTGGTACAAGACACTTGTTAATGGGAGGATATGATTTGGAAAAATTATTGTAAAGTGAAATATTAGAAACTTCAAACTTGACTCGGTCCAAGGGTGGCACTTCCAAGGATGGCCGATAAAATCCCCCCTGGGTCAATTCAATATTTTGTTTTCCAATCTCTACCTATTCCAAATCATGTAGAATAGAGTTATAAAGAGGCATAATATCCCTTGTATTATCAATAGGATTCATTAAATCCAAGATGACTTTGCCAAGAATATCTATCGTCAAGGGATTCATGTGGAATATGTGAAGTGATGCCATGCGTGGGAAATGTAACTTGATCATATTCCATATTGGGATGGAGTTTCTAACCAATTTCAGGAGGTACTAATGAGACTTCCATAGATGGAATATCTTTGACTAAAGGAGTTACATGATCACCACACTAATATACATCCAAAGGAGAAGAAACCACTGAAGGGTCAGGAGAGCTATTGGGTCCATAGGTGATAGAAGAGATCATATGCATCAGATAATAAAAATAAATAAAAAGGAATGTCGAGCGAGTGTAAAGGAAAGACGCTGATAAGATATGATATTTAAAATAGTGTCACACCAACACTCTTATAATTCATGGTGTTCTCTCCAACGAATGACACAATATTTCTCATAGTGGTAGAGCTGGTAAATATTATGTAGTAATGTAACTAATCTATCATGAAAATATTGAATTCATGGGGAAAGAGAAGCACGCAAAACATAGAATAAATGACATAGGAAATAACATAGAACCAACTATGACCATGGCAAAAATTATATTCTAAAGGAGCATAAACATATGTTTTTCTTCCTCCTAACTTGATTTCAAACAAAGGAAGAAAACTCTAAGGCACAAATTAATGTCCATTTTTTGCCGATGTTACAACACTTTCCAAAATTTTGGCCTACATCCAAATTTCATAGTCTACTTTGAATTTTCATGTTTTCTTTGAAAATATTAAGATTCATTCCATGTGTTTTCTATAACTATTTTGGTCCCATTTGTGAGAAGGTCAAAGTGTCATCTTCTATCATGTTAAATTTCGCACATGGTACACAAGCTAGTTTTGGTGTGTTTTAGGGGATAATTCTTGTGTAAATGATTTTTTCTTAACATGAAAACATCTATCACACTAAATTTCCAAATCGCAAAGTGTATCTTTGGTGTCGCACTTGGTATAGGTTGTAGTGATGTTGTCACATTGAAGAAAATTATGTTTTTCACATGTTCTGATTTTTCCTTGTTGTGTCGTCAAGTAATATAAATGTGTGATCATGTTCAAGTATTGATTTTGTTCAACCTCATCTCATTAATCCAACACTTCGTCAAAAATGGGAAAACTCCCTGATCGGGCCTTGCCCTCATCCAGTCCTCATGGACTATGCACTGCACCATATCAGCCCTCAAGTAGCAACCTTGTCTCTTGGCACGATGAAATGTGTAGTCTCTGCCTCCGAGAATTATACACTATGCAATCTCAGTGTTTAAGCCCAACCCTTGAGCTTTAGAAATACGTAATATTTCCCTCCAACCTAGCCCGAATTTTACATTATGCAGTCTTAGTCCTCAACGTCATCCTTGAGATCATGAACTGCACAATTTCAAAATCATTTGGCCTTATTTTCCTTCCAATACTACGCAGTGGTAAAAATCAATGCTCAAGCCCTCAACCTAGCTTACTAAATCCTTCAACTGTGTAGTTTTCAGGTCCATTCTAGCCTGAATTTCTCATTTCATAGTCTCAAGACTCAGTCCTCACCCTTGAATACCTGAGCTGCACAACTACATAGTCCTTTAGCCACTCTCTCAGCCTACCATTTAGTTTCATCTTAATCAATGGATCATCATGCTGCATCTTAGACTAGAGGTTTTTCCGACTGATGTCGTCTTGTAATGACTGAATTGCAATCATAGGTATTTTATCATGCTATTACAAGATAATTATGAAATAGATGGATAAGGAGGCCATGCTAGAAGACACTTTTGTAGCTACAAGTACAATTTTATCAATCGGGAGGAAGCAAAGGGACATTAGATTGTGACAACAACTCAAGATCTAAATAATAATAAATAATAATAAACAATCCTAATCTCTAAGCCATATGGAAGTGGAAGAAGAGATCATGTTCTATCTTCAACAAGACACAAAACAAGTAGCAACAAAGAATGGATTGACATTGCCATGTTATTGTGTAGTCCATGTCATTAGTGTCATGTCATGTCATGAATCATCATGTGCCACATCATTTATGGATTATGTAAATTCTTATTCGAAAATGTATTGTAAAGTGGAAGTCCAAAGAACATGGATAGAATGTAAAGAGTCATGTAAGAATTGAAAAGTCATAAGGAAGTCAAATAGTCATGAGGGTAGACTAAGAGTCAGAAGGGAGGTTAAGTATCACCCCATTTGTTATATATATGCCCTCATTTACAAGCACGGGACTTTTCACCTTGGCTTATCCCATAATACATCAAAGAGACAAAGTTATTACTCTTGGGGAGAAAGTAGTGGCTCTAACACTCCACTATTGGAGCTAGTGATGTTCGTTGTATTCATGTATCTTAGGATATTTACTTAATATTTGAAGCTTGATTGCCAACAGTATTTTCATGCATGGATTATGAATATTGGTAAGACTATTTTGTAAATGTTTATGATTCATGTTTTCTTTGACCTATACTAAAGCAGTTGAACTATTTTGGTTATTTTAGTGCTTATCATATTGAGAAGGTGTTTTATTGGTTGTAATGATCGTTGTGTATTTGTGGACTATTCTACTAGATGTTAGACGAATCCTTCCCATCTTTGTGCATCTATCCTAGGTTGGTAAAATTACCTCTATCTTAGAGGCTCACTTTCCTCTCCCTCCATAGTAGAAGAAACTTGATACACCTACAACCAAACATTCACTAGGCACTCTTGCTTTCTTTTTCAAAGGCACATATGTGATTCTCTCTCTTGTTGATATTTAAACCCATGGTAAATATTTAAGAAGACGAAATCTGGGTCGTATTTTGGATGGGCCTCCTACACCAAATGGTGTGAGGTCTAATTGGGACCTCATATCGAGGAGACCCCTTTGAATCTTGGCAGATCTAATATTATCAAAATTTATGGCACTAGAAGGAGGGTAATCCATTGTTATGGTTGATAACTCCACACACCCACATCATTCTTCTTCTAGACAAGAAAGCAACATTCTCAACACCTCTCCGACTCAGATTCCTAAAATAGGTGAATCTTTTTAGCCTGGCCCGGAACCAACCTGTGAAGTTACTTACGAGCATATCTCGGCGATTCAACCTATAACCTATTAGTTTGTGAAGGCTATCGGACTAATTCCTAGAGCACAAAATATTCCTCATTTTCCGAAGAGAAAAGAAACAACTCATACTAGAATAGTGGTATCTAAAGTGGAAGATTTGGTTTTTTTCACTATAGAAGAGTTAGCAGAATCCATAGAAGACACAAAACATCCATATTAGCTTCCACCTTTCAACCAAGGGTACGAGGATAACATTGTGATTTCGGACGACATTTTCCATGGGATAGATAATCATGGAGAATATTCCTCATATTATGAAGAGGAGGAGGGAAAAAAAATATGAGAACATCGCAAACCAATATTTGGATTGGATGATTCAGGTCCCACTCGCTCTTCCGAGTATTTTACATAAGATACTAAGATACCCAAAAAAATTGTTAATGAAATATGACCCTGAGAAGTCAATCAAAGAGGAAGACCACTTGGATAACTTATACCTACACATGCAGATTCTCAAGGTAAGTTATGACTGTGTTTCATGTAGACTCTTTCCTTGTACCTTATATGTTAAAGAAAACATGTGTTATCATAGTCTTCCTGTAAACTCAATTCATAATTTGAGGGGGTTAAAAAGGTTGTTCCTTAAAACGTTTGCTAACAATAAAATGCCAGCCATGTTATTAAAGGAGTTATGGAATTTAAAGATGGGGGGGAGCATAAAGTTAAGGATTTCAATTAGAGGCTCAATAAGATATTGAATTAATTTCCCCTAGATATGTAGCCTCATGACTCGATCACAATTGACTACTAAACTGCTCCCTTTCCAACAATAATTTCACAATTTGTAAAGATATTCGCGAAAGAAACTTTGGTGCAAGGGTTTGAATAATCCATCTCAATCGAAAAGGACTTGTGTGTGATTGGAATCATTTTCAATGACAAATCATCTAAAGACTCCAAGGAGTCAGGAAAAATGTCTAAGGCCTCTTTAAACAAGGCTAAGTAGAAAGAAGCTAATGATCTTGAAAGCTTAACTAGGACCATCAAGTCTCTATCTAATGACTTGGAAGAGTTAAGACAGAGGACAAGCGAGACCACTATCAATAGCAAGACCGCCAATTTCAACTTCATGAGAAGGAATAATAACAAAAAAACAATAATCAACTAGTTAAGTCTGCACAAACCTCGAATATTGTGTTGAATTTCAAAATCATGGGCATGGACCATTATTGTTCTTTTCATCAAGAATATAATTCAGAAAATACATGCCCATAATGGAACCACAACATGAATTCTCTAGTTTCACACATTATGGACACGATACTTTCAGACAAGTAGATGGAAGAAAAGGAAGAACCCACATCAGCTGAAGATACTATGGGTAGTGGACACAATCAATACTTCTAGTTGTGTATTCACTTTTGAAAACAAAATTGTTGAATAACCACCACTAAATGAGCCCCCAACTCAGAAGAAAAATAGTCGATGCAAGTTGAGAATTCAAGGGCCTGTTCTGAACATTATTTGACAAGGAAAAAAATTAAAGCAACACTTTTTTAGAAAAATCACACTGCCTGAAAACCCGGATCAAAACATTTAGAGAAAGTTTGGAAACGTTGCTATAAAAAACACACTTCTGCCAATAATAAAAGAAAGTATACCAGTTCGTAAGTGTTAAACAAAGTCAATCCTCCAGATAATTCTGCAATTCTTGCTGCATATGAAACACTGGATTACAATATATTGGAAGATATGAAGAAATCTTGTGTAAATATCCCAATATTCAAGCTTACAAGGATATAAATCCATCGGGAAATGCTTGTCCGAGCCCTTGCACAACCTTCATCAGGTGATAATTCTTCTTCTTCACAGAAGTTTTCAGGTAACTCTTCTGGTCCCATGGAATTAGTTGTTAATGTTGTAACATTAGAAACCAACGCTCTCTGCCCTCTGTTTTTATTGACTTTCAAAATTTTCAATTACAATGTCTATAATTATTTAGTCAATTCTGGTGCATCCGTGAACATAATTCCATTGTATGTCGCCAGGAAAATCAATTCCAAATGGGATAAAATTGATGCAAATATTATTCAACTTGATAGGGCTCTTGTCCAAGCTATTGGTGAACTCAAGAATTTCTTATTTTGTTATCGTCTAGTCACTGAGTTCACCAATGTATAAACATAGTCATTATGGACATCCCTGAAGCCTACGATCTATTACTAAGTAGGGATTGGTCTAGAAAATTATAGGTTTATTTTGCTACTGATTGGTCACATTTTTGGGTTCCATACAAGGGTAATAATAACCAAATTCAAGTAGATTCGGAACCTTACATGAAACACACTATCACACCCTTCGAGGGGCATAATGAGCCTGTATCTTTCACAAGCTTAATTTTCGGAATTTTTTTTTGGAAACTGACCTTTTGTGTTATCTTGCTCAACCTTCCCTAGTCCCACCAGATGCACATTTCGAACTCCTTTCTATTCTAACTAGTGGAAATGACTTATGTACAATATATATTAGTCTTACTAGTGTAGGACATAACATTTGTATTTTCAATTCTTGGATTTTATACTTTGATTGTTAACAGGCATAAGAGGGATCTAGAGCTCGTTTTGTTTTAGTAGACCTGCAACATAAAAAAAAAAAATTGATCTCTTTCCACTTCGCATTTGATTGAGCCAATAACACTGCAGAATAAGAAGCACTCATCTTAGGCCTTCAAAACTCCATTGATCTCAAATTTGGAGTTCTTAAAGAAATAAGTGACTCTGAGATCGTTGTACGACAGGTATGGAACACTATACATTGTGTGTCACCTAATCTCAAAAGTTATCAACAAGAGGTACATAATTAATTTCAAAATTCCAAGCTTTCAATATTGTTTTTATTCCTAGAATATGTAATGTGACGAGTCATGCATTAGCAAATGTTGTTGCTAGGTTTTCACCAATTAGGGATGGTTTTTCTATGAACTTCTTTACAAGTCATTCATCCCTAATAATATCACAAATTTACACATTTTTAATGATGACCAAGAGATACTGCATTTCATGGTGAATGTTGATGTGTTCAAGGATGCATCATTGATGAATATGAGCATGGCAAAGTGTTTCAAGATGTGGCTCAAGCGAGCAAAGAGAACCTCTGATGCCTAAGGGTTTGGTGTCACTAGAAAATCTGTATGACTTGAATAATTGATTTCGAGGATAGGTAAATGTAAAAAATCATAGATCAACTCAATGAAATGAATAAATGAATCTTTGCACAGAAAATGATTTGAATATTGTCAATCTCGATACTTGTTGTACACCTCAAGAGAGAAAAAAATTTATCTGCATTTTCAAGTAGTACTGAGATGTTTTCGCGTGGACATATGATGTTCTAAAAACTTATGAAATTCAAATAATCCAACACATTATTTTGATTAAATAGGGTCCAATACTTTGCAACATAATCTACGGAAAGTTCATCTGACACTTGAGCCCCTGATTCAAAAATATTTAAGGAATATCTTGGATGCTCGTATCATCTATAAAGTGTGACATTCAATGTGGGTTTCCAACTTGGTCCCAGTAAGAAAAAATTCTAGCGAAATATTCCTATGCGTGGATTTCTGAAACCTTAATCGCGCCTCGGAAATAGATAACTACTCGATGCCTTCAATGGAACAAATTTTACAGACGGTATCAGGGTAAAAGATGTTTTCTTTTCTTAATCAATTTTTAGGTTACAACCAAGTTCTATTGTCAGGACCTAACATACTAAAAACAACTTTTTGAATGAAGTGGGGCATGTTTTCTTTCATATGGATGCCATTTTGGCTTGTTAATGTCAGTGCAACCTTCCAACATGTGGTGGATGTTGAATTTCATGGTTTGAATAGTCAAAGCGCAGTGGTGTATCTTGATTATGTCATGGTGTTTTACAAAAAGAGATCTAACCACTTGCACCATCTGAAGAAATTTTTTTAGCAATGTCGAAAATATAGGATATATCTTAATCCCAAGAAGAGAATTTTCACATTTTCTAAGGGGAATATATTTTTCCATATTATTGCAAAAATTGGGATTAAAGTGGACACTGAAAGGGTCAAGGCTATCACACATATTCCCTTCCTAGTGAAAAGGAAAGCCATGCAGTCTTTCTTGGGGAAGATAATTTTTCTCCGCAAATTCATCACCGACTATGCCTAGATAGTGAAACCCATTTAGGAGATAGTGAAGAAGCATGCAGTATAAAAGTGGGATAATAGAGAAAAGGATTCATTTTCTTTTATAAAGGAAGTAATTGCAGAAGAACCAGCCATTTACAACGCAAACTTCGACAAGGATTTCCTCCTCTACACCTTCTCTTATGATAATTCTCTTGTCGTCATTCTTACGTAGAAATATGATAAGAATAATGAGCAGAATATAACCTTCATGAGTGCCAGCTTGCAAGGACCTGAGCTTAATTATCCAACCATTGATAAACTGGCTTACATAGTCTACAAGGCAGTGAAACACTTATGAACCTATATTTTGAAGAATCATTGTATTATCTTTGTCCCAAACCCATCAGTTAGATCATTGTTTGTTCAACAACATATGGGTGAAAGAAAATATAATTGGATGACTTGTTTAGAGGAATATGATCTAGGATTCAAACCAGTTCAAACTATCAATGGTCAGGGTCTATGCCAACTAGAAACAAAAGCAATGAATACACCAGAAGATGATTCATATAGATGAGAGTAAGAGACCGAGATGTAAAATGTGGAGCCATATTCCCCCACTAACATTCAAACCTCTTGGTGCGCAGATGTGTGACGATATCTTGAGCATGGTACTCTCTCCCTCTTATTTATCAGTATGGTAGATGAAGAAATTCATATTAAAATATTTATCTTATCAGTTGGTTCATGGATTTCTTTTCTAAAAGCACCATAAAGAAGTCTTGCTCAAATGCTTGGAAGAACCAGATTCAAAAAAGGTGTTATGTTACCTTCATGATGGACCAACCTGAGGACACTTTGTGGGTGACACTGAAATTTACAAAGCCATGCGGGCCAACTTTTATTGGCCCACACTTTTCAAATATTATCACGTCTATGCCTGAAAGTGTCTAGTTTTTCAAAAGTGTGTTGGGTGAGAGATGAAGCTAGCCGCCCCGTTGCAGCTTATTGTTGTGGAAGAACCATTTCAACAATGGGGTTTGGATGTTATTGGTGAGATATTCTTGCACTCATCGAAGAAAAGATCGTATATTCTTACTGCATATTACTTTATGTGGTGGACAAAAGCAGTTCCACTCAAGCAAGTGAATGATTAGGAAGTCATCAACTTCTTTAAACATAATATCATTACCAGGTTTGGTGTTCTGAATTCACTTGTTTTTTACAATGTAATGTATTTTTAATTGTTTAGGTTATATGATTTTTCATTGGAAAATGGTATCATATTGAAACATTTGGCTAATTATTATCCACGGGGATATGGTCTTGTCAAGTCAACCAACAAGAATCTCATTTGTATTATCAAAAGGACTGTTTTCTCTTAAAAAAGGAACTTGAACTCTACTTTGGTGAACTCCCTATGGGTTTACCATGTCATGCCTAAACCATATCTGAATATGTATCCTTACTTCCAGGTGTATGGAAAAGAAGTCATCCTACCCCCGAACATCTATTTTCCTGCCCTTCAACTTTTGCAAGAATCTAAAGGTAAGCGATGCATATTGGTTCAAAGTATAAACACCCTTCTCAAACTACAAGAAGAAATAAAGAAAGCTAAAGAAAAAAATCTCTGAGCCATTAGTGTCCTATCAAGAGATGGTTTCAAAGGAATTTTGTAGGTAAAAATGAATATAGTGTGGGTGACCTGGTCTTGAAGTGGGATAAATCCCATGAAGGCAAAGGTAAAAATACTAAGTTCCAATCCCTGTGGATCGGATAGTATACCATGCATGAGAATATTCACCATCACACATATCGTCTCTAATATTTATATGGGAAGGTTGACTCTCTTCCTGTTAATGGAAAAGATTTAAAACAATACTTTCAACGATGGTATAGCTTTGTTCCCTACCCTATGTATACAGTTTATTATTTTATCTTTCCTTTTTTTCATTCTTGTGTTTCTATTTCTTTTCGTCATGTAAATAAGTGTCGTATGTATATGTCAATGCATGTGGCTGAATAAAAAATATTCTTGTGACACCACAATTTGGTTAACCTTCGGTCCTTATTCTTTTTCTTGGTTACATATTTTGGTCAATGATGTTCTGATAGAAAATATGATCCTTGCATAAGGAGATCTTCATGTCAAACCATGATATATGTGTCTATTCTAAAAACCTTATGCCTTCATTTGGTTCTTTATGTTTTGGCGTTTTACACGTCAATCCAATCAGTAGATAAGGAAAAGGGGGAAAATCTAAAAGATAAAATAGATATCAAAGGTTTTATACATACTTCTCTGAAGGGACAACCTCCTTTGCACTCAATAAGTTAGGATCTCTCTTCCTCCCATGAAATAAATAGGTGTCGATGAAAATTTCTTAAAAATAGTAAATAAAGGATGAAAAAGAGAAAGACTTCTTGCGTAGGGAGGTGAAGCAAGCAAATTTGTCGAGGTATTGTCCAATCTCACTGGAAGCAGAGCAATTTTTACATCCCTGAAGTGACTCTGTTGGGATATTGTCTAGGCCTGATAGCAACGGAGCAACATGAGAGATGAAAAACTAGACTCTGGGTATCTATAGCTCGCGAACTTCATTACCCTTCTCCCGATTCGAAAAATTGTGATATAGATAGCTCTATGTTTTTTTTCAACCGATAAAGGATAGAGGGGACCATTTTTATGCATGGGATAAGTGGGAAGACCAAATTGATCTTCGCTGTGAACCTGCATAAAAGAATCAACCAAGTTGTAGAAGCTAGAATTCTACCAGTGTGTTGCAAAGTGTTTTCGCTATTACAACACCCTCCAAAAATTTTTCCTACATCCAAATTTTGAAGCCTAATTTGACTTTGCATGTTTTTGTGACAAATATTAATAGTAATTGAATATGTTTTCTATAAATTTTTGGGTCCCATTTGTAAGAAGATCAAAGTGTCATCTTCTAGCATGTTAAGTGTCACACATGGTACACAAGCTAGTTTTCGTGTGTTTTAGGGGACAATTCTTATGTAAATGAGTTTTTATTATCATGAAAACATCTATCATGCTCATTTCCAAAGTTTCAAGCACAATCACACAAGTGTCGTCACTATCATAGCAAAGTGTATCTTTGGTGTCACACTTGCTATAGGGAGTTGTGAATTTGTCACATTGAGGAAAAGTACGGTGTTCATGGGTTTTGAGTTTTGATTTTTATGTATTCAAGTAATCTAACTGTGTTTTCATGTTTAAGTGTTACTTTTTTTCATCCTCATCTCATTGATCCAACACTTAGTCAAAACTAGGAAAACTTCCTGACCGAGCCACTCACCTCATCCAAACCTCTTGTTATCACTCTGAAAATTTCCAAAGTTTGTTATAAGCGTTAAAAAGAAATATCAGAGGTAACCACAAACCTACTTTGGATCTTAGGATCTAGCCTTCCTAAACTTAGAGAGGGCCCTCTCTTAATGATTTAACTTTGTTTCTATAATATATTTTAGGCTAGCTATGTATGTTTAATTTGGATGGTTTTTTATTGGTTTTGATTGGTTCAAGGAATTAATGATTTAGATGAATAGGTGCTTATCAAATTTCCATTGGAATATGGAGTCAATGTGCTTTGAAACATAACTGAAACAGATAATAAGAAAAGTGTTACAGAGCAAGATAGGTGAGAAAAATCAGATCTCAAGGCTGAATGGTGAAGTGAATTTTCAATCGGGATCAAGGAGCAATTAAGAATTCCTTAAACTAGATAATGAAGAAGGATGAAAGAATCAATCGAGATCAGAGGGAAATTAAGAATTTTCTAAATCAGATATCAGAAGAAAACATAAAAATGTATAACAGTAAAAAGTAGAGTGTAAGTTTTAAGCAAATTCTGCAGTAAAATTCCTGTTATAACATTTAGATTTAGAACACATATAATTTTATGGAATACTTAAAGAAAGAACATGAACAACTGAAATTGATACTTCACTGAGATGGCTGATCACATGAATCCTATAAAGAATTTTCTTTATTATTGGTTCAGTATGTCGACCGGAAATTGGTACAATAACCCCTTGGCAAGAAGATCAATCAACTAAAAAAATGTTCAGAAGTCCACACTTGACCGACCCTTGATACTTCAAATGATGAAGTATTTATAAAAAACTTTACAAAATATCCTATCAATTGATTTGTGATTTATTCAAGGAAAATGAAATATGTTTATGCAAAAAGATAGTGCCACCTATTAACTGACTAAGATCTGTCCTTGCTTTATTTTATTGTTGTTACTTGATTTTTTCTTTCACTCCGTCTTTCTTCCATGATGCCTTATTTCATCTACTTTCTTTCATGTTGTCTTCTCTTTCATGATGTCTTCTCTTTTACCCTTTATAGTAAATCACACAATTTTTCCCATGTTTCTTCATCTGGGAGTTTGATTTTAATCATTCTCTCGTAAATCTCATCTGCCTCTGTATATTTGGAAAATGTAGGCTTATTTACAAAAAGGTGATTTACCTCATGCTGGAGGTAAAATAAGTTTTCCAGAACTTGAAGGAGTACTTTTCCTGTGGAAATGCCTTTCAATGAATAACTGTTGGAAGATACTTTGGCTACTTCCCTTATCTTCTTATCATAATCTTCCTATCTCATGAGTTTATCATTGATTACCAGAGGATTAGGCAAACCCTTCTGTCTTAATGCATCAAACTTGTTCATAAATTTGTTCACTGCAAGTTCAATTGTTTGACATTTGTCCTCAAGCTGTACATCATATTTCTCTTGGAAATCACTTTCCTCACTTCTAATATAGTCTCTATTCTATCAAATATCCCGAGTTCTTCTAATTCATACTTGTTTTTGGAATTAAGGAATTTTATTATTTCAGAGGCTTCCTCTGGTTCCTTTCCAAGATCAGCTTTTACCTTTTGAATTTCATCACCAACTTACTTCATCAAGTCATTCTGCTCAAATATGATCTGTATAGAAGGCCAAATATTATTAACTGAGTTAATGATATTGGCCCACAATTTTTGTTTTTCTTGGGCTAAAGAATCTTCTATTGTCAATCCCTTTTCTAACTTTCGGATTCTCTCAGTCAATCTGTTGGATTTCTATGTTTCAACTTTATGCATTAGTTGTGCCAAATTCTTTTCATCCTCTAAGTTCTTTAACAGTTCCTTGAGCTTGTTGATATCTGTATTTTTAATGGACATGTCTTCCATTGCTTTGATCAATTTGTTGGCCTCATTAGTGGTATGGGCTATTGGTATTGTTGATGTTGTTGTTGATGTAGTTGTTGGAACTGATGTTGATACTGGGGTTGTTGTAGTTGTTGGAAATGATGTTGAAGCTATAGGAATAATAGTAATGGGAAATGCTTGCATGTTGGCTTGTTTTTCCTGCACAAGTTTGTACATTTTTGTTTCCATTTCTTTAATTTGAGTTGTTAACTAAATGATGAGATTCATCATTTCATATTTTTTATTATTAGTTTCCAAAACCTCTTTGGTTTGTCAATGTTCAGTAGTGGGTAACTTTAGTTGTTTCTTAAGTGCATTTATGTATGCATTCTTCTTCTTTATTAGTTCTTCTACTACTTTGATATCTTTTGGATTATAACCAACTTCCATTACCAAATATTCAAGTGACTTTATCATGTTATCCGTTGCTTGTGATGAAGCTTTCTCTAGCTTTAACTGTGTCTTTATATTTTCTAGAGAATTCTGTAACTTCTGGACACTTAAAACTTTGTGTGTCATGGTGGAATAGATCATTTCTCCTACCTGTTTGTGAAAATCAATCTGACCAATTGGATGTACATCTTTGGCAACAACTTCAAAGGTCGTCTTCTTATAATATTCTGATGTTTTTGGGGCCTGCACCTTTGGCTGTAGAAATGTCATTTTCATCTTCCTTGTTTTGTAGTCAAAAGTTGAAAGCAATATGTTCTGATCAATGGGAGTTTGATTCCAGTACTTTGCATATGTTACAACATTCAATGCTTCATTTCTGATTTTATTCTCTTTGTATTTCTCCATGGTATCTTTTTCTTTCTCCGCTCATTTGTTGGATGATGAAACCTCTTCACTATTTTGTTTCTGAATGATTTGTGCACTGGAGTTTGATGGCATATGTGTTTCTTCTGAAAGTGTTGGAGGTCCATCATCTCTGAAAACAATATCTTTTTCAATGATTTCAATTGTTTCAACTATTCTTCTTGCCCTATCACTAGATTTAATTTTGTCTTCTTTCTATACATAAGTTTGAATTTAGTATCAGAAGTAGTTTCTGCATAATAAGAGCCTTCTTCTCTAGCCCTCTTTGAATTTTTGTCTTGTGGGGCTGGAGTAAGTAGGATGGAACTAGCATAAACCTGCTTCTCCATCTCCTGTAAGTATTTTCCAACCACTCTGACTGGTTGGAATACTTTTCAATTTCACGCTTTGACTCATGAATGAAAGGGGTTAAATTGAACTTAACTTTTAATTTACTTATAACACCCAAGGGGTCATATTTCCATTTGAAACTGCTACTGAATTTGAACTCTTGTAAACATCTGTCTGCTTGTTGTCCAGCATTCCTACTGTTGCATATAAAAGGCCCTAGTTGGTTTTTAATCTTGAATTGGGTCTTCTTTTTAGCAGAAAGGAAATTGATTTCATCTGAATTCAATATTTTTTTGATGTATTCTAAAGAAAATATCCTCATTGGGAGGTAGTTGGGAAGCTTTTATGGAGCTAGCTGGCTTCCATACACTTTGATTTCTGTATGATTCTGGTATAAATACCAATCTCCTGTTTTAATCTGATCTGATAACTGTAGAACCTTTTTTATTTCTTCACTAATTCTAGGTTAAATGTTATCGCTAAGCATGTTAACAACTAGATATATAAAGGAATAAATAAAGTCTTTGAAACTGAATTTAGCGGAATCCTTTCTAATCAAGGATTTCCAAAAGACAACAGATTGGGGATTACCCTCTCTGTCCAGTTTTTGTAGGTTGATTGCAAACCTTTCTGATTGAAAATATATGAACATAAGAAACAATACTAAGCAGTATTTGAATACTCCTTCTTCTGGAAGATTGATCAATTGATCATGCATGGCATCTTCCAGGTATTGGGAAAAATTGAAAGTTGTAGCTGGAGGCTGACCTGGGAAAAACATGGATAGGAAACCAAGAATAGATTCATCTACATGCTCATCAATTAAATATCCTAAAACATAGGATGGCATGGTCACAATTTGTTTGGTTCTTTCTGTAAACAATATAACAAAGTATGGAGGATTATTTTTAGAAGTTTCTAATAAATGGAGGGAGGAAATTCTGAAAGATTTGAAACCTTTTATGGAATTCCATATTTAAGTAAAGTTCAGTAAGGGTTTCAATGGAGAAATGCACTCCCTCTAATTGTGATTGAATCTGAAGAATTTTATTGATGGATTGGGGAGTGATGGTAAATAGGATTTCTTGGATTGGGGTAACTATAGCTCTTTCATTGAGAAAATAACTTATTTGGCAAAGTCTGATGAGTTCAGGGAATTGATAGGTTTATGGAAATATGCATTTGGGTAGATTAGAGTCCCAAAAATGAATATCATCTACTTGATCAACAAATTTATCATGGCTCTAGCAATGGAGCTCTAAAATATTGTTATCAGTCATATTGTCATGTATTTTGAAGTCCTTATCAGCCAAAGGAGTGTGGTCAACATCTAACAATGGGGGTTGAAGAGGCTTTACAATTTGAACGCTCTATGAATCCATTAATTTGGTTCAATTATTGAGTTAATAAGAAAATTATATGGTTTCAGGTACTCATAATTACCTAGAGTATCATGAATTTGGTTGTGGAAGGAGTCCAGGTGGCAACAGGGTTCAAACTAAGTCAGCAATGGCTTTCAAGTCTTTTTCGAAATTCAACTGAAATAGTGAAATAACAGTTAGGGCGGGGTTTTATTACTTTTGAAAACTAAGACTTTATTGCTTGACGTGGGGGTGGGTTGTTTCAAATAGTGGTGGTTTCATCAGATGCCTTGGAACATTTTAGTGGTTTATCGCATGGTGAAAATCGGTCTGGCGGTTTTGGGAAAGGGGGGTGCGATAAGATCTGGTGGCACTATGTGGAAAGGGAGACGGTGGATAAATCCACCGATTTTGCACCCCCCCCAATGGTTTTAAAGATCTGATGACAGGGTGTGCGAAAATTTTTATTGGTCATTAGATCTAATGAATGATGATCGGGCGGCTGGATGAGTTGGGGGTTTTCAATGGGTGGGGTCGAGTAATTGATAGGCAAAGGATTAATATGAAATGGGGTCAGGGAATATATATGGGAAGGGGTTAAATGAAATGGGGGTTAGTAAATATACAAAGCGGGAGGTTAAATAGAATAAGGGGGCTTGGAAAAATATATTAAGCGGGATTTAATTCAAAGTGTATCGAGAGTTTATATTAAGCGGGGGGTGGGGGGGGCTGAATGGAAGTGGGCCCAATTAACATTTTTATTTCACGCTTTAAAACTTTGAACAAGTGGGTTTTCATGTTTTTTAGAAACATAAATTTAATAAAGGGGAAAAGGGGTTTTTCAAAGGGAAAATGGTTTTTAGGAGGGGAAAATGGAATTTTCAAAGGGAAAATGGTTTCCAAGAGAGGGAAAAGGGATTAGGACAAGGAAAAGGTGTTAGAAAATGTTTTTGATCATGGATAAGCACAATGAGGCTTATAAAAATTTTGAGCAGTAATCTACCTACCCTTTTATTCATCCTAACATTTTTTATTTCCTTTATTGGGTGCATTTGAGCTTGCTGACCCTTTTATTTTCTTTTGATAAGAAAAATAACTTATTTCTAACTTTATATCTTCCAATGGCTCAGATTAAACTTGTGAGCTCATTTTTATTCTCTATCTAGCTACTGATCTGCCAAGATTAAATGGTTTGGTCAGATCTTTAGTCACTAACTATCATAACATGAAATTTAAAGGCATGAATGATCAATATTAGACTGTTTCATAATCATGAATTGTGGAATTTTGGACAAGCTGCACACAAGTTATTTACAAAAGTAAAGTAAACTAAGAGTACTGGAATTCGAATGTGCAACACTTTCAGAATTTATTTTTGTATCTTTTTATGGGGTTCATATTTTATATCTTTCTTGATCTTTCTTTCTTTTGGTCCTTTGATTATTCTTTTAGGACATACCCTCTTTTAATTTTTTAATATGGAAAACATTTGCAGAAAGAGAAGGTATGTACAATATTACAAGACTTAACATATTCAATTCAAAAATTATGATCCCTATTATTATAGGACCCTAACAGTGGCTCCACTTGGGGATAACATATCCTTGTGAGATGTCAAGAACTTTTTGATCAGTGGCCTTGGAACTTTGACTTTGCTTTGCTTGGAACTGCTTTCTGTGATATCCTTTATTCAAACATATGATGTTATATCTTATAAAGCTTAAGATTTCTTTTTAGAATTCAACTTTAGAAGATAATCATCCACTCCAATCTAAAATTTTCTATGGTTTACAATGGGTAAAATAAAATAAATGAATTACTGGCTAATCTGGTGAAAAATAGTGCTTTAGCATTCGACCATTAACTGGTCCACCAGGTAGATATGTTCCATTCAACTCTTTCAATAAAAATGCATTGTTACCTCTGTAACCATAAATAATGTATGGGTCCTTCCATAGAAAGTCAAATTTCCCATGTTTTCCTTTGTCTTCCCTTCTGGAATCCCATTTTAGTACTTGATCACCTATGAAAAAATCTTTTGGTTTAGTTTTCTTATTAAATATATCCTTGATTTTGTCTTGAATTACTTGGGCTTTGATATAAAATTCTTCCTTGGTTTTCTACAAATGAATTGTTTGATTTATCCTCCTTTGGATGTCATTTGGTTCTTCTTGCAGCTCTTGAATCATTTTCATTACTGACACTCCTAATGAAGATGGAAAAAAATCATCCATCCCATATACCAATTGATAGGGAGATGTACCAATAGATTTTTTGGTAGTTATTCTGTCTGCACATAGGGAATTTACCAATATTTTGTTCCAAGTTTTCTTTTATCTTCTAATAGCTTCTTGATGATGTTGACTAGGCTTTTTTTCAAATATTCTGCTAGTCCATTACCTTGAGGGTAATAGACAATGGAATGGCCTAGGGTGATATGGTATATGTTACAAAAACCTATCATTTTCTTGGATTTGAAGGTAGCAACATTATCAGTGATGGATTTCCTTTGCAAAGGCTATATCCATAGCTCTTTGGAATGTTTCTCCTGTATTCATTAGTCCAAAGGGAATTTTCAAGTACATGAAAGTTCCCTAGGGAGTGATGAATGCAGTCTTAGCTTGATCTTCAGGTTAGACTAGGATTTGGTTGTATCCAGAAAATCCATCAAGTAATGAAATTATGGATGACTCTAATACCCTCTAGAGAATGTGATCCATTTTAGGGAGGGGATAGTTGCCCTTCAGTGATACTTTTTTTAAGTTTCTGAAATCGACATAGAGTCTGATTTCTCCTATTTTCTTTCTAGTGGGGACTAAATTAGAGACCCAATCAAAATATTTGATGGGTGCTATAATTTGAGCATCGTACATCCTTTTAACTTCTTTCTCTATCAATGGCATAAAAACAAGGTTAATTCTCCTAAGATTTTGTTTAAAGGGCTTTTGAATTTCTTTAATTGGTATTTTATGCTAGATAATGCTAGTATCATAAGACTTGAGGTCCTCATAATTCCATGCAAAGATTTATTGGAAATCTTTAAACAAGCTAATGTACTTCAACTTTTTAGCTGGAGGTAATGTCTTAGATATCTTGATAAGTTTAGGATTTTATTTGGTTCCTATGTTGCATTACTCTATATCTAATCTTAGAGGCTCCATTTTGGGTTTTCTAGCTACATAATTGGATTCAAATAGTTCTTCCCTTAGGCAAAAAGTTGTCTTTAAGGTTTAAAACATTTGATTCATCATTGATTAATTCCTCAATTTCTACTGTTTCTAATTTTTCTATTTATACTTTTGTGAATTTAGTTGGTTCTATCTTATTTACATCATTTACATCTATTTCATTTTTTATAGTATAATCTAATGTACAGTTAGTATCTATATTACCATTTTGAAATTCTCCTTCATAAATCATAAAATCACGAATTTGATTGTCTTGTGAAAATATTTTCCAATACTTTAAATTATCAGGTATGGTTGGTCTATGTCTTACCTCAGCAGTTTACTGATGATTTGGCTGAAAGGGTAACCTGCATGTGCTAGCAAAAGTGGCTAAACCATGAGCTTTCATATTCTACTTTCTTGGAATGACAGCAAAGTCAGTTTCAAGGAAACATCTTATCAAGTCTAGGGTTATTAGTAATGTACTCTCCCTTGACTTGGTTTACGATGAGTTCTGAGTCTCCCAAGATGGAAACTCTTTTGGCTCCAAGTTTTCTTACGATTTGAAGGCCTAACACTAATGATTCATATTCTGCCATGTTATTAATGCGTTTGAAATTTAGTTTGAAAGCATGTCCTTTTGAATAATCATTTTATAAATTTTAGATCCATACTCCAGCTCCTACTCCTTATCTATTTACAGATCCATCAGAATCTAAATGCCACATAGAATCATGTGCTATATTTTCACTATCGATTTCTTTGTATTTTTCTTCTACAGCTATGATTTTATCTTTGTTATTTTCTGAATTATATAAGATAAATGAGTCTAGATCAGAATGCATGGAATAGATAGGATAATTCTGTGGTATTTTTGAACTACTTACAATGAATTTCATCAAGGTTTCTCTATAAATCTTCCTTTGCTGGCCAAATATAGAAATGGTATCATATGACATGTCTAATTGCAGTGATCCCTGTAATTTTTCTCCCCATGAGCGAGATAATAACATACCATATTTGGGAGGGATATCAGCAACTACTATGTCCATAACGATACTCTTTGCTGGGCACTGGACTAGAGTTACAAACATGTATTTTATCAGGCCAAGACATTTGACTTGACTAGAATAAAAGGAGAACAAGTCCTTGTAGGGTCTCGTGATGTATAAGTTTTATTTTTCCATGACTGCTTTAGGCATTAAGTTATGAGATGCTCCTGAATCCAACATAGCATTGTGTAAGATTTTATCATGAACGTTTAAGATAATATAGAATGGAGGGACACCCCCTTGTTGATGTTTTCCATTCACTTCAGGACCAAATAATAACTCAGGTTGATCATCATTGAGGTTGACAACATCTTCACCTTCACCTATGTTTAGTGTTTCAGTAATTTGTGCCTTGTATGAGTCATTTTTCACTAGCTCTGTCAAAGGAACTGGTATTTTCAATTTGGCTATCTCAATTTTGATATTGAATGGCATTTGAGTTTTGTCTAATTGAATGATTTCATCTTTAGCAATTGTTGTTTGTGTTTTTTTGTCTTCGTTATCAACAGTTGGTACTTCAGTTTGTGTGTCAACTGTTTTGTTTTCAATTTTCTTGTTTGGAACAGTTTGAGTAGTAGTTGAAGTTTGAGTTGCAGTTGATGTTATGTCTACAAACTTTGGGCTAGAATTTTTTTGAGTTTCTTGAAGGAGAATTTGTAGAACTTTGGTCACAGGAGCTTCTATTGTTTTCTTAGTTTGGGTTTGGACTGATTTCTTAATATGAACCTCTGTGCTCTTTTTTCTTCTAAGGCTATACTATTTATGAACTTCATAGATAGCAGATTCATAGCCTTTTTTGTAGTCAAAGGATTCTCCAGATTATAATTGTAATTGTTGTAACATGTACAACTCTTGTTCTTCCTGCGTGAGAAAAATGGTATTTTCATCATTTATTCCCATCAAGTTTATTTTGGTGTCCTAGTCTTCTTCATGCCGTTGTGAACTTTCAGCATAATTTTCCTGGAAAAGTGGTCTAATCTGTTGATCAGGTACAACTTCTCTTGATTTACCAGCGTTAGGAATTTTCCTAAAGTTGGGGTTTATAATTTGGGGACCTTTTTTATTTTACCACTAAGGTTTTCTTTCCATGTTCTCTAATCTATCCATTAGTATTTCTACACTTTTAGCTAAACTATCTATCTTAACATATGAAGTGGATGGTTCTTCCTTAATGGTCACTCACCTCTCATTCCTCATCCTTGCTCTTTTAGCTAGTAAGTTAGCTTCTACACTAACTGCATCACTTTGCATCTGTTATAAAGTTGCAAGGTTTCTTTCTCTTAACTGATAGGACATGTGAGCATATCAAAACCATCTACAATTTTGATAAAAGCCAAGTCTAGTGGAGGTCCGATATTCACTGGAATTGAATTGTAAATCTTGTTAAACCTAGTACAGTAATCCTGAACAGATTCATTAGGAGATCTACTAATGTTCTCATATTCAGATAATATCTGGAGAGGGTTTTTCTTTCTTTCCCATCTATTTATGAACAATTGGTGGAAAGCAGCCAAATCAGAAATATGGTTAGCAGGTGAATATTTAAACCATTTTTTAACATCTCCTGCTAATGTTTGTGCAAATAATCTCATTTGTACATCAACCTCATCAACTTCATGTAATTCAAAATAATCTGTCATTTTATTTTCATATTGTTGAGTAGTATATTGACCAGTACCATCAAACTGAAAAATTTTACTCTGGTAATCTTGTGGCATGGCATCTAAAGGGGCCTGTAAGACCAAAGGGGCATATCTGGCTGCCATGGCTAAGACTTTAGCTTGACTGGGAGGTAAAGTAGTGGTTCTTAGAGATGAACTTGAAATGCTTAAAGATGAACTAGAAACACTTGAAGATGAACTTGAAACATTTTAAGACGAACTTGAAACATTAGGTTGGAGAGGAATTTTAGGTATGAATGGCTTTATGGAATGTGTTATTGCTAAATTGCACCCGATAGGCTGCTAATCAGACAAATTCATGTAACTGTTTCAAACCAACTTGTAACTGAAGCTTAGCCTCTTTAGTCTGAGAAGGCTCTCTCAAAGGGGTTAATGATATTTGATAAATATGTATCTATATGGCTAACTCTAGTTGGAAAATAACTTGCTTGTGATGTGTGTAGGTTGAAAAGAGTATAAGTTTGTAATCATTGGGCTTATGGCATCAAAAAGTTCAGCAGTTCATTGGTAAGTTTACTTGACATGGAAATGGAGGCAGGTAAGAGTTTTTAGCAGAGGTAAATTACACATGAAACATGAAATAACACAACCAATTCATCAGTAAAGGAAGTCAGAGCATACACCTATCAATTCTGAGTATTAAAGATGAAAACCACTACAAATGTTACACATAGAAAGTATAGATCAAGTAAGTACTAAAAACTCCATGATAATCTTAGGTTGGTCAAGTAAAAAGTCCTCTATATTACTGAAAATAGTCAAATTACATAAAGCTACAATATTGCCAAAAAATCTCCAACCCTTTACAAATTCAAATCTATGCTCTTTAATAGACCTGTTATATGATGAGATGATCCATCTCCTGGCTAGATTCATCGAAATTATCCTAATGAAACCTTGAATAAAAAGAAAACATCTATTTTACTGAGAAAATGACAACTATTCTATTTAACAGTCCTTTTCCTAATAGGATTCAAATTGTTCATTATTACATCAACTACCTTATCTCCTAAAACAACTACATCTTTGAAAACTATTCCTTCACATGTTCCAATAGGATGTGATGGAACTCATCACTACATGACATCTTAATTAGCCTCCTCTAAATCTGGAAACAAACCCTGCTTTTTAGGAAAACTGGTCCTTATCTTCAACGAAAGGTTTGGCTCATGAGTTGTCTTCAGCTCATGGTCTTCAAGTCCTGGATGAATGTTGACATAGTCCTTTGACCCTTTGAAAGTATCCACCTATCCAAAACTACCCAAAAAATTTCTTATAAATCTTCAATATAGTACGCTACGAAAGTATGACAGCTTCGTAGCCTACTTTCGTAGAGTTACAAAAATTCCCTTTTCCATCAAAATTTCTTTCTCTTTCTTTTTGTATTGTCTTCATCATGCCCATACACATCTTCCATATCATTTTCACCTCTTGGAAGCTTCTCAAGGTGGTTTAAAATGCAAAAGTAAAGCTACAAGTGGTTTCGTAGTGTTTTCCTGACTTCAAGCCTAGGAAACACTATGAAACTACTGAAAACAGTGAAAATTCTAGATTTTTGTCTAGCTTCAAAAATATACTTTCTAGGTGTAAATTTTTTTTCTAACATGCCATTGACCTTTAAAAACATAAAACAACTCAAACTATAAGTCTTGAGGTGTTTCTTCCTCATTGATGATGAGTTGAGCTATTGGCTCCTCAATTATTGTCATTTTTAAGCCTTTCTTCTCCAACTCCTCATGGATTATTTCTAGTTGTTCCTGAAGGTATTTAACCTCATCCTTCAACTTTCTGTTGGTAGATTTCAAATGCAAGTTCATTCTTTTGAAATTTTTGAACTCTTTCCTCAATGGCATAGTCCATTTCATTAACTGTTGTGTGTTGTCTAGGGTATTTGATACAGTGTCAACTTGTTCTTCCCAAACATCTTTCATCTTTTCAAACTGAATCTTCTGGATATTATGTTTCCTTGCTTCCTTTTTCATGACAACTATTTCATGCTTGGCCAACTTCAACTATTCTTCAAGTAGTTCAAACTCTGTTTTTTCCATTATTTTCTCCTTTCCTTTCTTTGGCCTGCTAACTGGATCTTTCCTTGCAGGTGATGAAAGATCAATGATATCTTATGGTGGTTGGATTGTCTCAATGGGTGAATGAACCTCTTTACTTCTCTCCAACAGCTTTGTAGCATGCCTTATCATGGGCTTCCTAGCCTCGAACATAAAACCTGCATCCTCACCTTCAAACTTCAGCTTCTTTGCAGATTTAGCTTTCTTGAGTTTCTGTCCACCTTCATCTATATCCTCAACCTGGACTATAGGAGTCTCTTCTATATCAATGGCATGTAGTATGTCTTCTAAATTTCCTTTAGCAACTATTTTGACTTCTAAAGCCACTGTTTGACTTCTTGTAATCGTTTTTCTTCCTTGTTTACTCACAACTTGCTCTTTTTTTGAAGGTTTAATCACTTTTGATATTTGTTTTCTAGGTGGGACATTGGGTGTATCAAAACTCCACAATTTCTCTGTTTCCATCATGATTGTTTCACTTTTCTCTACTCTTGTTGGTTCACTTGGTTCTGCCACTAATGGTGATGGGATACCCCTAGGTTTTGGAGTTCTTGTAGGAGTAAGGCTATCCAATTCAAAACTACTAACAAATAAGAAAGAGGACCAGTCTCTGCCTAGTATTTGGAACTCATCTAAAACCAACAATTTTATTAAACCATGATGAAACAATGAGGTTTCACTTCCTTCAGATTTTTCTTGGACCTTATCTGCCATTTTTGCTAAAATTTTGTGTAAATAGAAGGGCAGATCAAGAGATATCTTGCCAACAAAGTGTAGGAGAAGCTTGAAATGGTAAGAATATACTTTATGGTATCTCCCTTCACAAATGAAATATTTTTGGATGATGAGCAGAAACTTTGAGTAGTTATCCTTCATATAGCTCCCTGGAATGGCATTTGTAAGGTCCATTTCACTGTTTTCTAGCTTGATAAACTCTTTGCACTCCTCCATCTTGAATTTGAACCCTTTGAACCATTTCTCTTGTCCCCTTGGAATCCATGTTGCTACTGCAATGACCTCTGGTGTAATGTTGAGATTCAACATCCCCACTTTAGTGGTTGTTCCACTAAAATTTAGATCAAATTATTTGGAAATTTGTACATGGAAGCCTTGTAGTATTTCACAAAACTATAAACATCTTGTCCTTCTGAAGACTTCTACAGCTGTTGGGCCTTCATTGATCAAAATCATATCAGATGGCTAATATCTGAGACATTGGCCACCCTTATTTGTCTTCTTTATTGCAGCCATATTTTCTTTATTGTCTTCTCTACCTCACTTGATAGTTCTCTTCCTTGCTTGATCACTAATATCTGCAACCTTTGAAAATACCAACCACAACTTTGGCTTAATGAAATGCTCTCCAGATCTCAATATCATGCAAAGAAGGAATGAAGAATGAGAAATGACTTAATCTGGAAATATTTTGAAGTTCGATGCCCACTCACAACACAATGATGACTCATACATGCTTAAAATGGTGATGATGAATTCAACCCTAACCATCTAATTTGGCTTAATGAAATGCTCTCCAAAGCTCAATATCATGCAAAGAAGGAATGAAGAATGAGAAATGACTTCATTTGGAAAGATTTTGAAAATACCAGCCACAACTTTGGCTTAATGAAATGCTCTCCAGAGCTCAATATCATGCAAAGAAGGAATGAAGAATGAGAAATGACTTAATTTGGAAATATTTTGAAGTTCGATACCCACTCATAACACAATGATGACTCATACATGCTTAAAATGGTGATGATGACTTCAACCCTAACCCTAACCATGGTGATGATGAATTCTAACACCTAACATCTAATTTGACATGACAGACAAGAAACCTCACTTTCATAGAATTCTTAGTGTGTTTTTGGGCATTTTCGCTAAGAAAGTATCAGCGATTTCATAGCGAAAAGTGAAATTTCTCAGTGTATTTCACTATGAAACGGTGGTTTCTTGGCTAAAACGACCATTTCGGTACTAAAACCTTGGGAAATGAAATCTTTCAGAAAATTATGAGTGATGTGACATGAGGGGGTTTGAAAAAGAGTGGTTTTACACCTTAGGGTAAGCTTAATAAGAAAATTAAAAATTTTCCTTGCCCAAGTAATGAAAAATGAACCCTACAACCCTACCTTTGACACATGAACCTATATTACTTTTTCAAATGATGCTTCATTTTTTTTTGAGTGATAACAGTGGCTCCACTTTGGATGGTGTGCCCCAGTGGTACACCAAAGAACTAGTAGTTCCAGTGCTGATATCCATCTTCTTGAAAACAAAAAATTTTGAAATTTGCTAAGCTTTCCTTCCAACACTAATGGCCTTCACCTCGGGCTCAAGCTTGATGATCGAATTTTCACTATTAGCAGAAACACATATAAAATGGAATATATACAATTGAATGAATGATCAGCATAATTTAAGAAGAGTAGTGCTTCAAAAACATGCCATTGACAGACCCTCCAGCACATGGTTATCCATCCATCTCCTGCAAAATGTAAGTGTTGTTCCCATGAAATGTAGCTACTCTGAATGGACCTTTCTAAATGTTTTCAAACTTACCATGTTCTCCCTTCTCTTCAATCCCGGCCTCCCATTTCAAAACCAAATCTTGGATTTGAATTTTTTCTTCCTTGACCTTCTTGTCAAATGTCTTCTTGATTTTGTTTTGAGATTGTTGATTATTGTTATAGACTTCCTCCCTTTTCTCTTGCAAAGTTATAAACTGATTAATCCTTCTCTGAATTGAATTTGGCTCGTCCTCCAATCCTTGCAGTAGCTTCATGATAGGCACTCCCAAGGATGTAGGAAAAATGGTTGCAGCTCCATAAACCAACTCATAAGGTGAAGTTCCAATTGACCTCTTTGTGCACACTCTATTAGCCCACAGAGCATACTTCAGCTTCAAATTCCATGACTTCTTATTTTCCTACAACACCTTCTTAATAATCCTCACAATGCTCTTATTAGAAGATTTAGCAAGACCATTACCTTATGGATAATATGCAGTAGAATGCCCAAGTGAAATGTGATATTGATGACAAAAACTAATCAGCTTCTTATATTTGAATGCTTGTGCATTATCAGTGATGATCTTCATAGGGCAGCCAAACCTAGACAATATATTATTTTCCAAAAATGAAATGATAACAGAATCATTTGCTTGCCTAGTTGGGATTGCTTCAGTCCATTTGGTGAAATAATCAGTTGCTGTAATAATCTAGCGATGCTGACCTGATGATGAAGGATGAATCTCACCAATAAAATCTAGCCCCCATTGCTGAAATGGTGCCTCAACATAGATAGGCATCAAAGGTAAAGGTACAAGCTTCTTCTTACCATCAAAAATCTGGCATTCATGGCAGGCAACAATATTTTTGTAGACATCTTTAAACATTGTAGGCCAATAATACCCTGCTATGAGAATCTTATTTTTTGTAGCCTTCCAATAATGATGACCTCCACAATCTCCTTTGTGAAACTCCTCAATCACTTTTTTAGCCTCCTCTTCCAGCAAACAATTCAACAAAATACCACTGGTATCCTTCCAATACAGATTTTTGTCAATGATGCAATACCTCAAAGACTTTAGCTTCACAAATCTTGCCTTGGACTTTGTCAACTCAACAGGTTCTCTATGATGATGTAAGAAAAAAACAATGTCTTTGTACCAATCTAAAATGATGTACTTTTCCTCAATTGGAATCAGCTCTTCATCTTCACCTGAAATTTCTACAATTAAGTCCATGTCAAGAAAGTCAAAATTTGACCATGCCATCAACTTTGCTAGGCCTTGACCTTTGACCAATTTTGTGGGATTGATCTCTATATCATATTCCAGCAAGTTATAAATCCATTTCTCCTTCTTACCATTAGGATCAGCTTGAGTTAGAATGTCTTTCACAACAGCATTAGGAACAAAAGCTATAATATGAGATTGCAGAATGTAAATTTTGAAATCTTTGATGGCCTTGAACAAGGCATAAGCTTGCTTCTCTAAAATGTTGTACTTCAGCTCTAAGTTAGCTAATTTCCTACTAAAAAATGAAATGGGTTGCTCAGTACCTTGTTGTCCTTTCTGCAACAAAACTCCAACAATTGTATTTTCTGATGCAAATGTGAAAACCAGAAATTCCTTAGAAAAATCCGGACTGATCAACATTGGTGCTTGAGTGAGTGCCTTCTTAATCTCCTCAAATGAGTGTTTTGATTCTGCTGTCCACTTGATGTCAGCTCCTTTCTTCAACATCTTTGTTATGTGCTTTACAATATTAGCAAAATTAGGAATAAACCTCCTCACAAAATTTACCTTTTCAAGGAAAGACTCAATCTCTTTACCCTGTTTGGATCAATATTAATCCCATCTTTAGAAAAATATGTCCAAGTAATTTACCTAAAGTTAGAGAAAAAATTCTTTTAGTGGGATTGAGAGAAATGCCAAACCTTCTACGCTTCAGCAGGATCTTTTGTAGGTGCTTCAAGTGATATTCTTCTCTCCTTGAGAAGACTATTATGTCATCTAGATATAAAACCACCATCTTGTCCTTCTCCTCAGCAAAAGAAACTTCCATTTCTCTTTGAAAGGTAGCTCCTACATTCATCAGACCAAAGGGCATCTTGGCATACATGGATGTGCCCCTTGGTGTAGTAAAGGTTGTTTTTTTCCTGATCTTCTGGATGCACAAGTAGCTGATTATACCCTGAAAAACCATCAAGCATAGACATCCTTTGGGAACCAACAATGTTCTCCAAAATTTGGTCCATCTTTGGGAGAGGGTAGTTGTCCTTCAGAGAGGCTTTATTCAAGTTTCTGAAGTCAATACATATTCTGATTTCTCCACTTTTTTTTTGACTGGAACCAATTTTTCAAGCCACTTTGAGAATATAATTGGAACAATGATTTTAGCATCAAAGAGTTTCTCGATTTCCTTCTCAATCAGGGGCATGAAAAGTGGATTAATTCTCCTCAGCTTCTACTTGAAAGGATTTTCATTTTCTTTTATGGGAATGGTATGCTTAATGATAGTAGGATCATACTTCTTCAAATCAACATAACTCCAAGAAAAAACATCTATGAACCTTTTCATCATCTCAATATATTTATGTTTCATATCAACTGAAATAAATTTTGAAAGCTTAATCATTTTTGGCATAGCTATTGTACCAAGGTTACAAACTCTCTACGTCCTCATCATAAGCTTGTATCCTAGGAGACTTGAACACATCATTCTGATCAAAAATCTTCTCAAGGGGTATGAGACCTTTGGGTATAGAGTATTCTTCAGCTGTAACACTTCAGAATTTCCCTTAGATTCAGCAAGCATGTTTTTCTGATCTACTTGTTTACTTTCAAACTCTTCTTTAAGCTCTATAAAGTTTTTGACTTGTTATTCATCCTAAAAAAATTACCAATGGATAATGTTATTAGGGATAGTAGGTCTATGACAAACTTCAACTTCATATATTTTAGTGGAATGAAGAGGAATGATAACTAGACTTGCAAAGATAGCTAGGGAGTCACATGCTGAGTTTTGGTCCCTAGTATTTACTATAAATGAATGTTCTTGGAAATTTTCCAACATGTCCATGACTAAATTTCTGTATGCCCTCATTCTCACATCCTTTGTTTGATACACACCCTCAACTTTCTTAATAACTAATTCAGAATCTCCACAAAAAGAAATCTTTTGGGCGACCATATTATTTGTGTAATCAAAATTCAATTTGTAAGAAAAGAACTTACTTTTATCTTCTGGAGTTCTGATCCAAATTCCTACACCTTCCCCCTCTCTTCCTACTTATCCATCAAAATGTAACAACCACCAACCTTCCACCTTCTCCTCACTAATTTGTTGATTTGTTGTTTGTTGATTTTCTGTCTACTGAATTACAGTTTGCATATTTTCTTCCTTATTTTCATCCTATTCTTCATCAGTCAATTCATTGAAATGAATAACAGATCCAAGTTCAGTATCAACAGCATATATTGGAAATTTCTGAGGTTTATCTTTACTACTCACCATGTAAGCCATCTGTGTTTCTCTATAAAGTCTCCTTTGCTCACTAAAAACAGGGATGGTGGCATAAGTTAGGTCCATATGCATTGTACCTTTGGTTTTTGCTACCCATGACCTTGATAACAGCATGCCAAACTTAGGTGGAATTTCTACTACCACAATTTCCATGACCACTGTCTTGGCAGGGACTTGTGTAAGACCAACAAAAAAATATTTATTAAACCAATGCACTGAACTATTTTTGAATCAAAAGAAAACAAATCCTTATATGGTCTAGTAATTTCCAACCCCATTCTTTCCATGATTACCTTGGGCATAATATTGTGAGAGGCTCCTGAATCCAACATGACATTATGAAATGCCATGTCATGAATGCTAAGGCTAACAAAAAAATGAGGCACCTACTCATTCTGCTCATCCTCTAATCTTGGACCGAAGTACATGGTTGGATGATCTTCTTGAAAATTTAGGATATTAGCAGCTCCTCATTGGGAATTTATCATTTTCACAATCTTACTTCTATATTCATTTACCTTAAGAATTTCTCCAAAAGGTACTGGGATTTTGATCTTAGAGATATCACTCTCCAAACTGAAAACAAAAGTAGATTTTTCAGTCTCTTTAGCAGGAGGAGGAGGTGTTGTATCTTTCCTAACTTCAGCAGCCTTGGGGGCATCTTTATTGGGCCGTTTTTTGTTTGCAGTAAGTGCCACATTTCTATTTCTGAGGTTGTACGGTTTCTGCATCTCAAATATTGCATGTTGATACCCTTTAAGATAATCAGATGGTTCCTCACTCTTTTTTACATCATGATCTGACTCATCATGTTCCTCCTTAGTTAAACACGTCGTTGACATATTTTCATCTAAGCAACGAATTGAGTCTTCTTGTATTTTAGGGTGATCTTCTTCATCAACTAAGTTTTGCTGAAAAGGAGGCCTTACTTGAGGGTCAGGTGCTTGATTTCTATTTTCCCTTTGCCTTTGCTAGTTTTGACGTCTTCTAAATTGAGGATTTCTAAATTGAGGCTCATGTTGTGCAGAAGGAGCAGAGGAATTACAAAGGCCAAGCCTATCCATCAGTTTTTCCATTGTCTTCATCATGGAATCAACTTTGTCATCAAAGGTGGAAGGCTTATCTTCTTCTTTCAACTTAGTCTTACCCATCTTGGACTTTTTTACTGCTATCATATTTACCTCCACCTTCACTACATCATATTTAATTTCAACAACTGAAGGGGATTATCCCTCTCTCAGCAGTATAGAAAAGTCATAATCAAAAGCTTCAACATATCTCAACTGAGCTTATCCTGGAGGAGGCTTCATATGGGCAGGGATGGAGTCATACACTTTGTTAAATCTCTTTTAAAAGTTTTGAAAAGTTTCATCAGCAGCTCTCTTCAAACTATTATACTCATTGAGGGCTTGTACATGGTTGGTTCTATTTCCCCACTTCCTCAAGAAGATATCTTCAAATTCATTCCAACTATGTAGGCTTCCAGGAGTAAGGGCTTTGAACCACTTCCTAACTTCACCAGTGAAGCTCTGAGCAAACAATCTCATCTTGACATCCTCATGGTCAACCTCCTCCCTGTCTATAAATTCATTGAACTGGTCTACATGCTCTTCAACTATAATCTCTTCATCACTTCCCCAAGTTTTTATTCTAGCAGAATATTTTCTAGGAAGAGAATTTAGGACAGCTAGAAGGGCAAGAGGAGCATACCTAGTAGGTGGAGGTGGCACATTTCCATACATGATGACTGGGACTGTGGTAGTTTTATGGACAGCAGCAGTAGAGGAAGAGGAACTGTTAGGAGGAAGGCTATTTGGTCTTTGTTTTCACAATTGAACTCCAATCAGGAAGAGGAACACCAGTTTTAATTCTTAACAAGATTTCAAATGGGTCTAGTTCCTTCAACCTATCCAATCACTCTTTCTCTAACAGTAACTCTGAAGTGATGACTTCCCAAAAAATTTCTTTGTCTTTTTGTGTCACTAAGGCTGAGGTATCAATACCTCCTCCATGTAGGTCTAAGACAATTTCAGTCAATTATTTTTCACTTTCAGACCTAAACAAGACTTCTTGAATTTTATCATCAAACCTTTTATCTTCAGGACTTCTTAAAACTTCAGGGGACAAGGATTTTGAATGCAATGGAGTACCTGATATTGTAGAAATTCCTTGACTACCTCTGGAGATGGTGTTTGGATTGTCAACAATGGTGGGTGGATCTGGGTCAGGATTACTCCTTGTGTATCTCCTTATCGAAACCACATTTGAACATAAGAATTTTGAATGGAGTCACCAAGGTAGATGCAGCCTCGAAAAACTTTCTGAGCTCCTGCTACCTTCAGAAGTTCAGCTTCAAAATTTTGGGAAAGTATAATCTTCAGGCTCCTAGCAAACACACCAAAATGTTATCACAAAATTTCACCTGATAGGCTGCTAATGAGAGAACTTCATGTAACTGATTCAAACCAGCTTGTAACTGAAGCTTAGCCTCTTCAGTCTGAGAGGGCTCTCTCAAAGGGGTTAATGATATTTGATAAAGATGTATCTAGATGGCTAACTCTACTTGGAAAATAACTTGCTTGTGATGTGTGTAGGTTGAAAAGATTATAATTCTACAATCATTGGGCTTATGGAGTCAACAAGTTTAGCAGTTCAGTGTTAAGTTTACTTGACATGGAATTTGAGGTAGGTAAGAGTTTTTAGCAGAGGTAAATCACACATGAAACATGAAATAACACAGCCAATTCATCAGTAAAGGAAGTTAGAGCATACACCAATGAATTCTGAGTATTAAAGTTGAGAACCACTGCAAATGGTACACATAGAAAGTATAGATCAAGTAAGTACTAGAAACTCCATGAGAATCGCAGGTTGGTCAAGTAAAATGTCCTCTATATTACTGAAAAGAGTCAAATTACATAAAGTTGCAGTATTGCTAAAAAATCTCCAACCCTTTACAAATTCGAATCTCTGCCCTTTAATAGACTTGTTACATGATGAGATGATCTGCCTCCCAGCTAGATTCATCGAACTTATCCTAATGACACCTTGCATAACAAGAAAATGTCTATTTTAATGAGAAAATGACAGCTATTATATTTAACAGTCCTTTTCCTAATAGGACTCAAACTATTCATTATTACATCAACTACCTTATCTCCTAAAACAATTACATCTTTGACAGCTATTCCTTGACATGTTTGAATAGTTTGTGATGGAACTCATCACTACATGCCATCTTAATTAGCCTCCTCTAAATCTAGAAACAAACCCTGCTTTTTAGGAAAACTGGTCCTTATCTTCAACGAAAGGTTTGGCTGATGAGTTGTCTTCGACTCAACTCATGGTCTTCAAGTCTTGGATAACTGCTGACATAGTCCTTTGACCCTTTGAAAGTATCCACCTGTCCAAAACTGCCCAAAAACCTGTTTATAAAGCTTCAAAACAGTACACTACGAAATTATGATAGTTTCATAGCGTACTTTCGTAGCGTTACAAAAAATGCCCTTTTCCATCAAAATTTCTGTCTCCTTCCTTTGGTATTGTCTTCATCATGCCTATACACATATTCCATATCATTTTCACCTTTTGGAAGCTTCTCAAGATGTTTAAAATGCCAAAAATAAATCTACAGGTTGTTTCATAGCGTTTTCTTGACTTCAAGCCTAGGGAATTCTACGAAACTGCTGAAAACAATGAAAATTCCAGATTTTTTCCTAGTTTCACAAATATACTTTCCAGGTGTAAAAATTTTGTTTATAACATGCCATTGACCTTTAAAAACATAAAATAGCTCAATCTATAAGTCTTGAGGTGTTTTTTCCTCATTGATGATGAGTTGAGCTATTGGCTCCTCAACTACTACCATTTTTAAGCCTTTCTTCTCAAACTCCTTATGGATTAGCTCTAGTTATTCCTAAAGGTCTTTAACCTCATCCTTCAACTTTATATTGGTATATTTCAAATGAAAGTTCGTTATTTTGACATGTTTGACATATTTCCTCAATGGCATAGTCCATTCGATTAACTATTGTGTGTTGTCTAGGGTCTTTGATACAGTGTCAACTTGTTCTTCCCAAAGATATTTCATCTTTTCAAACTGAATCTTCTGGATATTATATTTCCTTGCCTCCTTTTTCATGATAGTTATTTCATGATTGGCCAAATTCAACTATTCTTCTAGGAGTTCAAACTCTGTTTTTTCCATTACTTTCTCCTTTCCTTTCTTTGGCTTGCAAATTGGATCTTTCTCTGCAGGTGATAAAAGATCAATGATATCTTGTGGTGGCTGGATTGTGTCAATGGGTGAATGAACCTCTTTACTACTCTCCAACAACTTTCTAGGATGCCTTGTCATGCACTTCCTAGCCTGGAACATAAAACCTGCATCCTCACCTTCAAACTCCAGCTTCTTTGCAGATTTAGCTTTCTTGAGTTTATTTCCACCTTCATCTATATCCTCAGCCTGGACTATAGGAGTATCTTCTATATCAATGGCATGTAGTATGTCTTATAAATTGCCTTTAGCCACTGTTTTGACTTCTAAATCCACTGTTTGACTTCTTGTAATCATTTTTCTTCCTTGTTTACTCACAGCTTGCTCTTGTTTTGCAGGTTTAATCACTTTTTATTTTTGTTTTGTAGGTGGGACATTGGGTGCATCAAAACTCTGCAATTGCTTTGTTTCCATCATGACTAGTTCACTTTGCTCTACTCTTGTTGGTTCACTTGGTTCTGCCACTAAAGGTGATGGGATACCCCTATGTTTAGGAGTTCTTGTAGGAGTAAGGGTATCCAATTCAAAACTAATAACAAATAAGAAAGAGGATCAATCTCTGCCTAGTCTTTGGAGCTCATCTAAAACCAACAATTTTACTAAAACGTGATGAAACAATGAGGTTTCACTTCCTTCAGATTTTTCTTGGGTCTTATCTACCATTTTTCCTAAACTTCTGTGTAAATAGAAAGGCATATCAAGAGAGATCTTACTAGAAAAGTGTAGGAGAAGCTTGAAATGGTAAGAATAGACCTTATGGTATCTCCCTTCACAAGTGAAATATTTCTGGATGATGAGCAACAACTTTGAGTATTTATCCTTCATATAGCTCCTTGGAATGGCATTTATAAGGTCCATTTCACTGTTTTCTGGCTTGATAAACTCTTTGCACTCCTCCATGTTGAATTTGAACCCTTTGAACCATTTCTCTTGTCCCCTTGGAATCCCTCTTGCTGTTGCAATGACCTCTGGTGTAACGTTGAGATTCAACATCCCCACTTTAGTATCTGTTCCACTAAAACTTAGAGAAAATTGTAGGAATTTACAAGGTAAGTTCCGTAGATCAAGAACCAAATCTCACTACTCAAAAACAGATCATAAATCAGCACACTAGTATAATCACGTGGTTAAAACCCTCAAAGAGGGAAACAGTTCACGACCTAAGTCAAAGCGGCCACTTCAAGGAATTTATTAATATAAAATAAAAGTTACATATGTTTGTCTCATAAACGGATACCGAAAAAATAACCCTCCATGCTCTTTAAATAGAGATCATGGACCAATCGGGTGTTAAGCCACGTATCAAGTTCCGTTAATACCGAGGTGAGAGATAACCGTCGGATCACTACAAATCGCGACCGTCGGATTATAAGTTACAAATGTACATGGTAAAGAAACACACTTTACCTAACTCTACACTAGACTAAGTTATTCTTAACTATTTCCTATGTGTTGGAATATCCTAACATCCCCCCTTAAGAACAACTTGGGATAGGATTGAAGGATTTACAAAGGTCGTGGCCATTTTAGGGAATTTATTAATATAAAAGAAAAGTTACATATGTTTCTCTCATAAACGGATACTGGAAAAATAACCCTCCATGCTCTTTAAATAGATATCATGGACCAATCGGGTGTTAAGCCACGGATCAAGTTCCGTTAATACCGAGGTGAGAGATAACCGTCGGATCACTACAAATCGCGATCGTCGGATTATAAGTTACAAATGTACATGGTAAAGAAACACACTTTACCTAACTCTAAACTAGACTAAGTTATTCTTAACTATTTCCTATGTGTCGGAATAACCTAACATCCCCCCTTAAGAACAACTTGGGATAGGATTGAAGGATTTAAAAAGGTGAAACAAAAGGAGCCTATTTCCTGTGTGTCAAAATATCCTAACATCCCCCCTTAAGAACAAATTGGGATAGGATTGAAGGATTTACAAAATTAACACAATAGGAGAAGGAAGGAGGCATTAGAGCCTATCCCCCCTTAATGAAAACTTTCCTGAACTCCAAGCATGGATCGAAGTTTGGTAAACTTCGCTTCTGTGAGAGCCTTCGTAAAGATATCAACTACTTGATCATTGGTCAGACAATACTGCACTTCAAGAACACGATCACGAATGAGCTTTCTGATGAAGTGTATGTGGATTTCAATGTGTTTCATATGCTGATGTTGAACTGGATATTTACATAGCTGAATGGCACTCTGATTATCACACCAAAGTGTAGTGGGATGTTGCTGATGAAGACCAAATTCAAATAGGATCTGATGAAGCCACATGGCTTCCTTGCTGGCTTCGACTGCACCACAATACTCTGCTTCTAGTGAAGAAAGGAAGATGGCACTTTGTTTCTTACAAGACCAAGTAATAGGTCCTAAACCAAGAGTGAATACATATCCTACAGTGGACTTCCGATCATCAGGGTCACCAGCCCAATCAGAATCTGTGAAACTAATCAACAAGGGAGATGCACCTGCACTGTAATGAATCTTGAACTAAACTATACCTTGAATATATCAAAGTATTCTTTAGCTTCTTTCCAGTTACTTTCATGAGGTTGATGCATAAACCGAGCGACAAGACCAACGGCAAAGGAAAGGTCAGGACGGGTATGGGTTAGATACAAAATTTTACCAACAAGTTGACGGTATAAGGAAGCATCAACTTCAAGGGTAGTATAGTTGACTGAAAGCTTGACTCCAGACTGAAAGGGAGAAGGGGCGGGCTTACAGTCTTCCATGTTAAAGTGGTGTAGAAGATCACAAGCATACTTGGACTAAGAGAGGGTAATGCCTTCCTTGGATTGCAAGACTTGAAGACCAAGGAAATAATGCAATTGTCCTAAGTTTGTCATTTCAAACTTCTTTTTGAGGCTAGACTTCACATGGTTTATATGGTTTGGATCACTACCAGTAAGGATAAGATCATCAACATAAAGAACAAGGATGGTGAATGAATTACCCACTTTCTTGGTGTAGACAGTGTTGTCAGAATGACACCTAGAAAAGCCATTATCTAAGAGAAATCAATCCATTTTGGCATACCAAGCCTGAGGAGCTTTTTTGAGACCATAGAGATACTTCCTAAGGCGACAAACAAGGCTGAAGTCTTTTTCGATAAAGCCAGGGGGTTGTTCCATGTAGATTTCTTCATGCAAATCTCCATGTAAGAAGGCGGATTTAACATCCATCTGATGGACTTCCCATTTTAAGGAGGCAGCAAGGGAAAGAACAAGGCGGACATAATTCATTTTGGCACTAGGGGAGAATGTTTCAGTATAGTCAATGCCTTAAACTTGTGAAAATCCTTTAGCGACAAGACAAGCTTTATGTCTATCCACTTTTCCATCTGATCCAAACTTTGTTTTGTAAACCCATCTACATTTGACAAGTTTCCTTCCTTTTGGAAGAGGAACAAGATCCCAAGTATTTTTGGCCAATAAGGAATGATACTCTTCATTCATAGCTTCATCCCAATCTGGATGACCAGAGGCTTCTTCAAAGGTTTTTGGATCAAGTTTTTCTGGAACTTGAGCCAATAAGGAAGAGGCTCTTTCAAACTGAGAACGTGTACGTCGTCGATCGGCGAAGTCCCAGCTACTTGAGAAGCTGGCATTGCCTCTCTAAAATTAGAACGGACCCGATCTTGTAGATGATGGACATGCAGAACAATTTCCACAGTGGAGGAGGATTGTCATCCTCCCCATCCAACATCCCGAACTAGAAAGATGCTATTAAAAATAGAAGAGAGAGAGAGAAGAGTGGCACATATGCAGAATCGGGCTCGCAGGCTAGGTGGCACACCAAATAACCCAAATCTGACGATATATGATCATCAAAATTTATCTCTTCGATGATTATATTTTAAGGATTTTGGTTGAAGAAGTCTATATCCTTTGACATCTTGAGAATATCAAGCAAAAATACATTTTTCACTCTTAGGTTCTAAGGCTTTATGTTTCGCATCTGGAATATGGGCCCAAGCATCACTTCCAAAAACATAAAGTGACTTACATCTGGTTTGATTGAGCTCCAAGCTTCTTCTGGAGTTATATTCTTTAAAACCTTAGTAGGAGTGCGATTTACTATGTAATTTTCACAGTTAATGGCTTCTACCCAAAAATTGAGACCAAGTCCTTTAGATGAAGCATACAATTAGCAATTTATTTTAAGGTGCAATTCTTCCTTTTAGCTACACCATTTTGTTGTGGAGTATATGGAATAGTATGTTGCAATTGAATGCCTTGCTCAGTGCAGAAGTTGATAAATTTGTTGTTAACATATTCTCCGCCATTTTCTGATATTAACTTAAGAATTTGATGTCCAGATTGTTTCTCAACAAAGGCCTTAAAGGCCAAGAACATGTTAAAAAATTCACTCTTGAGTTTTAAGAAATATACCCAAGTGCGTCTGGAAAAATCATCATTGAAAGTTAAGAAGTACTTGAAACCAGAGAAAGAAACAACAAGAAGTGGACCACATAAATCACTGTGCACAAGCTACAAAGGGGCTGAAGCATGCCAAAAGGCACGTTTGTCAAAACTATCCCAATGATGTTTTCTGAGTACACATCCGGAGCAAACACCATCCTGGCAAGATACCATAGGAAGGCCCGTCACCATATTTTCCTTACATAGAGTTTGAAGAGAGCGATAGTTTACGTTACCAAATCGCTCATGCCAAAGTTTTCTCACATCATCATTATGAGCAACAAAAATAGAGGGAAGATATGATGACCCAAAGTTGTCAAACTTATACAACCTTGTGGAATCATCAACAATTCCAGTAGCTAAAATATGTTTAGGATCTTTAAGGTCCTTGATTACAACATCATGAGGTGAGAATTCTACTCTTTTCCCTTCACTTGAATGATTTATCTGATAAATAGGTGGAAGGTTGCATGACAAGGTAGGAACACATAGTACATCATTAAACTGACCATTATCTAGATGAATGGTTCCAGATCCTACAAGACTAGGAGATTTATCATCACCAACATAAATATGTTTGGTGTTACAATCATTTAAAGAAGAAAACATGGATTTATTTTTAGCCATGTGGTAAGAAGCTCCAGAATCAATGAGCCACTAATGAGAAGGAGAAGAAGAAGTTACATTTAATGCATAACCAGTTCTTGATGCTTGACAACCACAAGCAGAAAGTTCCATGCCTAAAGATGAAGGTGAAGAGTGCTCCAAATTGATGTTGCGCTTCTTCATTGCTGCTTCTAAGGCTTCCATATTCTTAAAACATTTGGACTCTATATGGCCATCCCGGTTGCAAAAGTTGTAATGTCTCTCTGTCTTCTTCCCTTTGTTTTGATTTGCCTTATTATTTTGGTGATTTTATTTTTCAGTTTGCAACTGAAATTTCTTAGGGCCCTTGTTTGGTTTAGGACCATATTTTTTAGGATACTGCTTCCTGGGATTCTTTTGATATGGTTGTTGTTGGGCTGCTAAGGCTTTCTTAGAAGCATTTCCAACAGTGATAAGACCAAGGTGTAAAAAATTTTCTTGTTCTCTTATCAAAGAATCACAAAATGCATCAAAAGAGGGATTCTTGTAGGTGGTTCCTGAAGAAATTATGGCTTCTCTGGTGGAATGGAAGGTGGAAACAAATACAGAGTATGCAGGACCAAGCTTTTCAAGAATGAAATATATGAGGCTACCATCATCCTTTTTGATCTCACAACCTTCTAAAATAATTCGAAGGGTCTTAAATTTGGACAAAAAATCTTCAATGGAGGAGAAATTATTGGGGTCCAAAGTAAGCAACTCATTTTCAAGCTGGTGGGCCCGGATTTGATTTTGAACGCCAAATTTTTTTTTTAGATTTTTCCAAGGCCTCATCAAGGGTGTCAATGTCAAGGATATGAAATCAAAGATCTTGAGAAATGGACATTCCTATCAACCCTCGTGCTTGATCTTGTTTATTTTCCCATTTAGCAAATTTATCATCATTGGAAGGTTTAGTTTCTTGTCCTATGGCTATTCTATAAAGCCCTTTACTTCTAAGTATATCTACCATGTAAGGTAGCCATTGGAAATAATTGGTGCTGTTAAGAATAATCGGGCATGCACTTTCCATTTTTTTTTTAAACTGAAGTTAATAAAAGTTGAAACTAATTGCTCCAATGGAAAGATCTCGAAAAATTACACCGTTTAAAAAAAAAATGGCTCGAAAAACGGCTTCTGGATGAAGAAGTTATGCCTTTTGAAAAAACTGAGTTGTAGATGCCGAATAGTTATGGGAACGGGATGAAGTGCGGCTTTAAAAAAAAAAAACTACCCCTTTGAACAAAAACTTTTTACAAAAGAAGCTTGAGAAGAAGACTTGAACCCAAGACCTCTATTCTCATAAACTAACCCCTCACCAAGTGAGATAGTAAAAGGATCATGTTATTTTAGAAAGGAGGAAGGTGGGATTATTATTATTATTATTATTCTTCGGTGTGCATGTCTTTTCCTGCACAAAAAACACAAAAAAGGAGAAAAAAAAAATGAAATGCAAAACCTTACAGCAGAATTTTAGATTCTCGGTTAGACTTACCAAAAACTATCACTTTTTTCACTATTTCTAATTTTCCGAGATCACACAAAGACGTAGGGAAAGAGCATATGTAGCAAAAAAATCCCTTTTTCCTGTTTCTGATTTTCCGAGATCGCACGGAGCGCATAGAAAAGAGCATACACAGAGAAGAGGGTATAGATCTGGCAAATAAATAAAACCTTAATATAGAAAAAAAACCAAAATAAGCAGAACTATTAACAAATATAACTGCAAAATAGATGCTTTATACCTCCAGATCTAAACTGACATAACTTGGGCAGCCAGAAACCTTTTCGCATGAAACGAAAGGAGTTACTCACTGTAACAGACACTCCGGACACAACCGAGTAGTTATCCAAGCCCAAAAAAGTTCAGAAATAGTAGATCTACAAAACAGAATTCGCATGCAGTCAAACTGGCTTCAGATTTTGATCAACAACGGACGTGGCCCTCAAAATAGATCTGATACCATGTAGGAATTTACAGGGTAAGTTCCATAGATCAAGAACCAAAGGTCACCGCTCACAAAAAAATCAAAAATCAGTACACCAGTATAATCACGTGGTTAAAACTCTCAAAGAGGGAAACCATCCACACCCTGAGCCAACGCGGCCACTTCAGGGAATTTATTAATATAAAAGAAAATTTACATATGTTTCTCTCATAAACGGTTACCAGACAAATGACCCTCCATGCTCTTTAAATAGAGATCATGGACCAATCGGGTGTTAAGGCACGGATCAAGTGTCGTTAATACCGAGGTGAGAGATAACCATCGGATTATAAGTTATAAATGTACATGGTAAAGAAACACACTTTACCTAACTCTACACTAGACTAAGTTATTCTTAACTATTTCCTATGTGTCAAAATATCCTAACAAAAATTCTTTGGAAATATGTACATGGTAGCCTTGTAGTCTTTTACAAAACTGTAAACATCCTGTCCTTCTGAAGACTTCTACAGATGTTGGGTCTTCATTGATAAAATTCATATATGATGGCTCATATATGAGACATTGGCCACCCTTATTTGTCTTCTTTATTGCAGCCATAGTTTATTTATTGTCTTCTCTGCCTCACTTGATAGTTCTCTGCCTTGCTTGATCACTAATATATGTAACCTTTGAAATTACCAGCCACAGCTTTGGCTTAATGAAATTCTCTCCAGAGCTCAACATCATGCAAAGAAGGAATGAAGAATGAGAAATGACTCAGTTTGGAAATATTTTGAAATTCTATGTGTTGGCCGGATAAATCGTTCTTGCAGACAAGACCGATCTCCCTAGTGTCAGAAGACAATATAGCAAAAAACGAACAACTAAGTTTGTCTTTCTCTAAATATATTAATTTTACAAATAAATGCTATAAAGGTGTCGATCCTACCTTAGATCCAAATGCTTATTTGCAGTCGTAGTGCTTCCGTCGCATCAATAATCCTTCGTCGCAACAAGAGTTCTTTCGTCGCAACAATAATCCTTTCGTCGCAACAAGAGTTCTTTCGTCACAAGAAAGTGTCTTCTTTTGTCGACCTGCAATCACAAACAAGCAAATATTAAATAGCACCTGTATAACAAATAGTCATAAAACATACCTATCATAGTGGTCAAGGAATCTATGAAATAAACAATCAAAGGACAGCTTATTGAAATAAACAATCGAACGACAATTTATTGAGAAAAACAAAACTTGATTGTATTAATCTTAAAAATAACAGAAGAACCTTACAACCTTAGCCTTGATGTTTGAAAGGCCTTCCCAGGGTTTGAAGCAGGAGTCTCCTCTACTTTGATAAGTCTTGCACTCTTTCTCTAGGAGCACAAAGAGGTATGTGATCTTTCCTCTCAAAATCTCAGCAGAAAGAAGTCTAAATCTCAACAACACTTCAACTCAATCACACATAAAGCTTGAACTCCAATTCTCAATCTCCAAAATCTAATCCTTTGAGGCTACCCAATGCCTCCTTTTATAGAGCAGATGATGAGGTTAGGATTCCACCTTTTAAGGGATAGAATCCTCCTTCAAAGGGATAGACTCCTTACATCAAGGGATTAGTTCCTTAAGTTGAGGGATACATGAACCTTATCAAAGCGTACTCACCCCCAAAGATTCTCATCTAGAACCTTTTAGAATTGACCTCAAACCAACTTTTTAACTTTACTTTCTCACTTTTTTGAGTTTGGAGGGGGTACGCAGGCATTCTTAAGGAAAACTGCGTTCTGGAATGCAGGTAAGCCATGCATTACCTGCGTACCCAAGCCAGGAATGCAGGCAGGCTTCATGTTACCTGCGTACCCATTCTTTCAAAGGTTTTTAGGGTTTTTCTTCTTGTTTCAGGGCTTGACATGAGGAGTAAAGGTTGCAATAATTGCAAAGGAGGTATGTATGAGTGTTAATGAGCTCATACAGCTAGCAGAATGTCAAGGTGACAGTTTTTAGTGTAACACTATGCCCACTCATAACATAATGATCACTCATACATGCTTAAAATGGTGATGATGACTTCAGCCCTGACCATGTACCTTGATCATTACCTTCACTGAATTGAATGGTATCTAACTTATCCTTTTCAAATGATTTTCTAACACCTAAAAACTAATTTGACATGACAGATAGGAAACCTCACTTTCGTAGCATTCTTAGTGTATTTCTGGGCATTTTCACTACGAATGTATCAGTGATTTCGTAGCAAAAAGTGAAATTTCTCAATGTATTTCGCTGCAAAACTATGGTTTCTTGGCTAAAATGACCATTTCGGTACTAAAACCTTGGGAAATGAAAACTGTCAGAAAATTATGAGTGATGTGACATGCGAGGATTTGAAAAAGAGTGGGTTTAGACCTTAGGGTAAGCTTAAGAAGAAAAATTAAAAATTTTCCTTGACCAAGTAATGAAAAATGAACCCTACAACCCTACCTTTGACACATGAACCTATATGACTTTGTCAAATGCTGCTTCATTTTTTCTGAGTGATAACAGAATGAACTATGGTGGAGATTATGTGTGAGGTGGAACTAAATGGATCTGTTTTTATAGTTTCTAAAGATACTATAGAGAGCTTCGGGGTAGCAGCAGTTAGGGCAACTAGTTCAAATTACTATTGAAAATAGGCTTCGTCTATATCTTTTATGAAATTTGAGGTCAAAACATCAAGTTTGTCAAAAGTATCTAGAACCTATTGATCTAAATCAAGTTGTATAGTATCCTTCTTTGATTCAATAACTTGAATAAAATTGGGGTCTATTACAATATCATGGACTTAGTTTTCAGATTTGGTACGAAATAAAGAATGCTCAAATGATAAATCAAATTGAATATCATGTATGCTTGATAACTCCTTAGGAAGTGAATTTTCTTGAATTAACTAGCTACTACTTCCTTGATTCTCTACTTTTTAAGGTTTTCTTAAAATTCTGTGAGGATCATCAACAATTGTAGCAGGCTGTGGATCAGGATGAGCACTGGTATAATATGTTCTTTCAGAAGCCATAATTTTAACTTATTATGATAGATTCTAACAACCCTTTCAAAACCTTAATGTGAAAGATGAGGAAAATTCTTTCTTTTAAGATTGATTTTAACTAGGGACTGATTTCCCCAGTGTGGTCGCCAGTATGTTATCACTCCGAAAATTTCCAAAGGTTATTATAAGTGTTCAAAAGAAATATCATAGGTAACCACAAACCTACTTTGGAGCTTAGGATCTAGCCTTCCTAAGCTCAGAGAGGGCTCTCTCTTAATGATTTAACTTTGTTTGTTTAATAGATTTTAAGCTAGTTATGTATGTTTAATTTAGATGGTTTTTTATTGGTTTTGGTTGGTTGGTGGAATTAATGATTTAGATGAATGGGTGCTTATCAATTTTCCATTGGACTATGGAGTCAATGTGCTTTGAAATAGAACTGAATCATATTATAAGGAAAGTGTTACAGGGCAAGATAGGTGAGCAAAATCAGATCTCAAGGCTAAATGGTGAAGTAAATTTTCAATCATGATCAAGGAGCAATTAAGAATTCCTTAAACCGGATAATGAAGAAGGATGAAAGAATCAATCGAGATCAGAGGGAAATTAATCATTCTCTAAATCGTATATCAGAAGAAAACATAAAAATGTATAACAGTAAAAAGCAGAGTGTAAGTTTTAAGAAAATTCTACAGTGAAATTCCTATTATAACATTTAGATTTACAACACATATAAGTTTATGGAATACTTAAAGAAAGAACATGAACAATTGAAACTGACACTTCAATAAGATGGCTCATCACATGAATCCTATAAAGAAGTTTCTTTATTACTAGTTCAGTTTGTCGACTGGAAATTGGTACAATAACCCTTTAGAAAGAAGATCAGTCAACTAACAAAATGTTCAGAAGTCCACACTTGACTGACACTTGATACTTCAAATGATGAAGTATTTATACAAAACTTTACAAAATATCCTATCAACTGATTTAGGATTTATTCAAGGAAAATGAAATATCTTTATGCAAAAAGATAGTGCCACCTATTAACTGACTCAGATCTGTCTCTGTTTTATTTGATTGTTGTTACTTGACTTTTTCTTTCACTTTGTCTTTCTTTCACATTGCCTTCTTTCATCTACTTTATTTCATGTTATTTTCTCTTTCACGGTGTCTGCTATTTTACCCTTTATAGTAAATCACACAAATTTTCCCATGTTTCTTCATTTGGGAGTTTGATTTTCAACATTCTCTGGTAAATGTCATTTGCCTCTATATATTTGGAAAATGTAGGCTTATCTACAAAAAGGTTATTTACCTCATGTTGGAGGTAAAATAAGTTTTCTAGAATTTGAAGGAGTACTTTGCCTATAGGAATTCCTTTCAATGAAGAAATATTGGAAGATTATTTGGCTATTTACCTTATCTTATTATCATAATCTTCCCGTCTCATGAGTTTATCATTGATTACCAGAAGATTAGGTAGACCCTTCTATCTTAATACATCAAACTTGTTCATAAATCTGTTCACTGCAAGTTCCATTGTTTAACATTTGTCCTCAAGCTGTATCATCAGATTTATCATGGAAATCACTTTTCTCACTTCTAAGATAGTCTCTATTCTATCAGAGATCCCTAGTTCTTATAATTCATACTTGTTTTTGGAATTAAGGAGTTTTATTATTTCAGAGGCTTCCTCTGGTTTCTTTCCAAGATCAACTTTTACCTTTTGAATTTCATCACCAGCTTCCTTCACCAAGTCATTCTGCTCAATATGAGTTGTATGGAGGGCCAAATATCATTAATTGAGTTAATGATATTGGCCCACAATTGTTGTTTAGGCTTGGGATAAAGGCTATGCTAATGTCAATTCCTTTTCTAACTTTTGGATTCTGTCAGTCAATCTGTTGGATTTCTATGTCAGAGCTTTATGCATTACTTGTGCGAATTTATTTTCCTCCTCTAAGTTATTTAATTGTTCCTTGAGCTTGTTGATATCTGTATTTTGAATGGACATGTATTCCATTGATTTGATCAATTTGTTGGCCTCGTGAGTGGGATGGGTTGCTTGTATTGTTGATGTTGTTGTTGATGTAGTTGTTGGAACTGATGTTGATACTGGGGCCGTTGTAGTTGTTGTACCTGATGTTGAAGCTATAGGAATAGCAGTAATGGGAAGTGCTTGTATGCTGGCTTGTTTTTCCTACACAAGTTTGTCCATTTCTATTTCCATTTCTTTCAGTTGAGCTGTCAACTGAATGATGAGATTGATCATTTCATCTTTTTTGATTATCAGTTTCCAAAACCTCTTTGGTTTGTGGATGTTCAGTAGTGGGTAAATTTAGCTGTTTCTTAAGTGCAACTATGTTTGCATTCTTCTTCTTTATTAGTTCTTCTATTGCTTTGATATATTTTGGATTATAGCCAAATTCCATTCCCAAATTTTCAAGTGACTTTATCCTGTTATCCTTTGCTTGTGATGAAGATTTCTCTAGGTTTATCTATGTCTTTATATTTTCTAGAGAATTATGTACATTTTGGACACTTAAAGCTCTGTGTATCATGGTGGAATATATCATTTCTCCTACATGTTTGTGAAGCTAAATATAATCAATTGGATGTACATATTTTGCAAGAACTTCAAAGGTTGTCTTCTTATAATCTTCTGATGTTTTTGGAGCCTGCAACTTTGGCTATAGAAATTTCATTTACATATTCCTTCTTTTGTAGTCAAAATATGAAATCAATATGGTCTGATCACTGGGAGTTTGCTTCCAGTACTATGCATATGTTACAACTTTCAATGCTTCATTTCTGATTTTAATCTCTTTGTATTTCTCCATGATATCTTTTTCTTTCTCCACTCGTTTTCTGGATGATGAAACCTCTACACTATTTTGTTTCTGAATTATTTGTGCACTGGAATTTGATGGCATGTGTGTTTCTTTTGAAAGTGTTGGAGGTGCATCATCTTTGACAAAAAAATATGTTTCAATGGTTTCAACTATTTCAACTATCTCTTCTTCCTCTATTACTGGATTTAATTTTGTCCTCTTTCTATCATAAGTTTGAATTTAGTATTAGAAGTAGTTTCTGCAAAATAAGAACCTTCTTCTCTAGCCCTCTTTGAATTTATGTCCTGTGGGGCTGGAATAAGCAGGATGGAACTAGCATCAACCTGCTTCTCCACCCCTTGTAAAGTATTTTCCAACCACTCTGACTGGTTGGAATAATTTTCAATTTCAGGCTTTGACTCATGAATGAAAGGGGTCAATTTGAACTTGACTCTTAATTTACTTATAACACCCAAGGGGTCATATTTCCATTTGAAAATGCTACTAAATTTGAACTCTTGTAAACATCTGTCTGCTTGTTGTCCAACATTCCTATTGTTGCAGATAAAAGGCCTTAGTTGGTTTTTGATCTTGAATTGGATCTTCTTTTTAGTTGAAAGGAAATTGATTTCATTTGAATTCAAGATTTTTTTGATGTATTCTAAATAAAATATCCTCATTGGGAGGTATTTGGGAACCTTGGATGGAGTTAGTTGGCTTCCATACACTCTAATTTATGTGTGATTCTGGTATAAATAATAGTCTCTTGTTTTACTCTGATCTGATAACTATAGAACCTTTTTTATTTCTTCACTCATTTTAGGTTGAATACTACTGCTAAGCATGTTAACAACTAGATATATAAAGGAATAAATAAATTCTTTGAAACTAAATTCCGTGGAATCCTTTCTGATCAAGGATGTCCAAAAGACAACAAATTTGGGATTACCCTCTGTGTCCAGTTTTTGTAGGTTGACTGCAAACCTTTCTGATTGAAATATATGAACATATGAAACAATAATGAGGAGTATTTGAATACTCCTTCTTATGGATTTTTTATCAATTGATCTTGCATTGCATCTGCCAAGTATTGGGTAAAATTGAAATTTGTAGCTGGAGGCTGACCTGGGAAAAATATATATAGGAAACCAAGAATAGATTCATCTACATGCTCATCAGTGAAATATCCTAAAACACAGGACAACATGGTCAAAATTTGTCTGGTTCTTTCTGAAAACAAGATAGAAGAGTATGGAGGATTGTTTTTAGGAATGTCTATTGATGGAGGGAGGAAAGTCTGAAAGATTTGAAACCTTTTAGGGAAGTCCAACTTTAAGTAAAGTTCAGTAAGGGTTTCAATGGAGAAAATCACTCCCTCTAGTTGTGATTGAATCTGTAGCATTTGATTGATGGATTGAGCAGTGATGGTAAATAGGATTTCTTGGTTTGGGATAACTATAGCGCTTTCATTGGGAAAATAACTTATTCAAAATAGTTTGATGAGTTCATGGAACTAATAGGTTTGTGGGAATATGTATTTGGGTAGATTCGAGTCCCACAAATGAATATCATCTGCCTGATCAACAAATTTATCATGCCTCCAGAAATGGAGCTCCAAAAGATTGTTATCAGTCACAGTGTCATTTATTTTGAAGTCCTTATTAGCCAAAGGAGTGTGGTTGACATCTAATAATTGGGGTTGAAGAGGGTTTACAGTCTGAACGCTCTATGAAGCCATTAATTTGGTTTAATTATTGAGTTAATAAGAAAATTATATGGTTTCAGGTACTCATAATTACCTAGATTATCGTGAATTTGGTCGTGGAAGGAGTCTAGGAGACAAGGTTCAAACTGAGTTGGCAATGTGTTTCAGGTCTTTTTCGCAATTCAACTAAAATAGTGAAATAATGGTTAGGGCAGGGTTTTATTACTTTTGAAAATTGAGACTTTATTGCTTGGCGTGGGGCTGGGTTATTTCAAATAGTGGAGGTTTCATCGCATGCCTTGGAATGGTTTAGTGGTTTATCACACGGTGAAAAGCGGTTTGGCAGTTTTGGGTAAGGGGGGTGCGATAAGATCTTGTGGTGCCACATGGCAAGGGAGGGGGTGGATAAAACCACCCATTTCGCACCCTCCCCATTGATTTTAAAGATCAGACGTCAGGGGGTGTGAAAATGTTTATTGGTCGTTAGATTTGATGAATGATGATAAGGTGGCTGGATGAGTTGGGGGTTTTCAAGAGGTGGGGTCTAGGAATTGATAGGCAGAGGGTTAATATGAAATGGGTTTGGGGAATATATATATATATATCTCTGTGTGTGTGTGTGTGAATGGGTTAAATGAAATGGGGGTTAGTAAATATATAAAGCGGGAGGTTAAATGGAATAAGGGGGGTTGGAAAAATATATTAAGAGGGAGTTAAGTCAAAGTGTATCGGGAGTTTATATTAAGCGGGGGCGGGGGCTGAATGGAAGTGGGCCGAATTAACATTTATATTTCGCGCTTTAAAACTTTGAATAAGTGGGTTTTAATGTTTTGTAGAAACATAGAGTTAATAAAGGGGAAAAGGGATTTTTCAAGGGAAAATGGTTTTTAGGAGGGGAAAAGGGAATTTTCAAAGGGAAAATGGTTTCCAAGAGAGGGAAAAGGGATTAGGACAAGTAAAAGGTGTTAGAAAATTGTTTTGATCATGGATAAGCACAATGAGGCTTATAAAAAAATTTAGAAGTAATCTACCTACCCTTTTATTCATCCTAACATTTTTTATTTCCTTTATTGGGTGCATTTGAGCTTGCTGACCCTTTTATTTTATTTTGATAAGAAAACTAAATTTTTTCTAACCTTATATCTTCCAATGGCTCATATTAAACTTGTGAGCTTATTTTTATTCTCTACCTAACTACTAATCTTCCAAGACTAAATGGTTTGGTCAGATATTTATTCACTAACTATCATAACATGAAATTTAAAGGCATGAATGATCAAGATTAGATTGTTTGATCATCATGAATTGTGGCATTTTCGATAAGATGCACACAAGTTATTTGCAAAAGTAAAGTAAACTAAGAGTAGTGGCATTTGAATGTGCAACACTTTCATAAATTTATTTATTTTTTTTTTATTGGGTTCATATTTTATTATTTTCTTTATATTTCTTTCTTTTGGTCCTTTGATTATTCATTTAGGACATGCCCTCTTTTCATTTTTTAATATGGAAAACATTTTCAGAAAGCAAAGGTATGTACAATATTATAAGAATTAACATAGTCAATTCAAAAATTATGAACCCTATTATTATAGGACCCTAACACCTCCTTTACTACACACTATGCATTCTCAGTCCTCAAGCAACAATATTGTCTGTTGGAAATGTGGAATGCATAATATCTTCCTCCCATAACTATACACTGTGCAATCTTAGTGCTCAAGCCCATCCCGTGAGCTCCAAAAGTGCACAATCTTTCTCTACAGCCAAGCCTGAACTACGCATTGCATAGTCTCAGTGCTAAAGCATCAACCTTTAGCTAATAAACTACTTAATTGCGTAACCTTTGAAGTATGATGGATAACATGTTTTTCATGCATGGATTATGAATATTTGAAATATTGTTCTATAAATGTTTGTGATTCATGTTTGCTTTCACATGTACTGAATTAGTTGAACTATTTCGGTTATTTTAGTTCTTATCATATTGAGAATATTTTTTAGTGGTTGTAATGGTCGTCGCGTAATTGTGGACTATTCCGTTGGATTTTAGATGAGTCCTTCATTTCTATGTATGTCTCTGTTATGGTTGTACTATTAACTCTCTCTTACAGGCTCACTTTCATCTCCCTCCATAGTAGAAGAACCTTGATACACCTGTAGGCGAACATATGTGATTCTCTCTCTTGTTGATAGCTAAAAACAAGGAAAACATTTAAGTATACGAAATCCAGGCCGCATTCTGGATGGGGATCATACACCAAATGGTGTGAGGTCTAATTGGGACCTCATATCGAGGAGACCCCTTTGAATGTTGGCAAGTCCAGTATTGTCAACACCATCAAAGGATTGTAAGGTTATACTTGACTTAACTTGTGTTGGAGAACCAATATCCTTCCAACATGACACTGACATCACACAACTAGAATACTCTTCATCAAATAGAGTGTGGTATATGTCCTTACTAATCATACACTCTATGATATGAAAAGAGACCTAATGAGAGTCTAAAAATGATCGGTTTCAATGTAAAACATGATAAAAATAAACTCTAAGGGATCCAACCCTCCGATAGCAGTTAATAAGGCTTTTCATTACATAGAAAAACTCTGCAAAACCTCCAAAGTAGACATGCCACATAGTTCTTGGGCTAAGTCCTAAAAAATATTGTAATGTTCATTAGTCCCCACATGGGATTATGTGTAGACTTTCAGGAAAAACCTTTAGGTGGGTGATATAATGGGTTCAGAGGCATATCTAGCACAAGAGGTCCAATGGAAGAAACAAGGGTGCTTGAGTCCTTAAAGGAAAAACTTTGATCAAGATGGTCATAGGATTTCACTCTCAATGACAAGTTAACTTGTTCCTTGAGCATAACAACAAGTGCATTATTTCCAAGAACATAATATTGTTGACCCCCATTACCCTCGGGTAGAGGTTGAGGAGCTTGAGTAAGCATTTTTTGTTGTGGTTGGGCAAGGAATGGATGAGCTAAAACTTTCAATTATTGGGTGTCCATCGGTGGTGTAAGAAGGAAATGGAATTCATACATATGAGGGAACTTATGAGTTAAGTGTTCTCCTTAACAAATATTACAATAAAACTTAACCTTTCAATAATGATCTCTTGTTCCCCCACCCAGGTTAGGTTCATTTTGGGCATTCTACTAAGAAAGTTTATTCTTTTTATTTTTATTTCTAGGTTGTTGAGGATTATTTGGTGTTGTGGACTTCACCGTGAGAACCTCGGTGGACTGTTCAAAAGAAGGTGCTTGTTTAGATTCATATGCACTTGTTGGGGCTTGAGACATGAAAATATTTTTCCCTAGCTGAGTAGCTATCTAGCTCATAGTATCAGAAGAAATGGAACCAATGACACCATCAAAGTGTGGTCCTGAATTCAATGATTGTGGATTTGTTGAAGGTCAAGGATCATTAGGGATAATTTCATACAATTTTCTTGACTGATAATAAATCAAGCCCAAATGATTAGCATGTAAGATTTCTTTCTCCTTAGAATCCACCCTAATCATAGTGACATCCTTGACTATTTGTGGAGAAATCAATTGAGTGAACCCATCTCTATGAACATCATGAGGAATCCTAGTCTGTACTAACCTTGTATATCTTTACCACTTAGAAATATGATTAGATATGTGAGCAGCATTATCCTGTTTGAAATTGGAAAAAAGGTCAATCACAAGATCCTATCATGTAAGTAACTAAAAATTATTCAAGAATGTAGGAGCAAAGGAAGAAAAGTCACAATAGGAATCCCTATCAATTTCGATATACCATTTTGTGGAATCACCAGTTAGGTTTATTTGGAAAAGTATCAACCACACATGATCACCCACCAAAGAGTTAGATGAACACCATATATGATAGGTGGTGATATGTGTGGAAGGGGAATCTCCCAAATTCCCTTCAAACTTAGGAATATAAAATAGAAGCTCTGTGCATCAAATGAGTGTTGTAACCCCATTTGAAAGATGTGGCCTCTCTCACTATAATGGAGTGAAAAATAGGGTTATAACAAGAACCTTCTTGTCTTCAACCACATCTCTCCCAAAGTGATAATAAACGTCAATTTTCTTTATCTTATAATGATAATATAGGCTCTTTTCCATAAATACTACACTTTTATTGTCAAAATCTAACTTAACATCATGTTATATAAACCTATTACCTAAACAAAATATTTGTAACCATACAATATCCTTACTTGCATGAGTGGTTGCAATGTATTCAACTTTTGTACTTGAGAGTGCCACTATAGACTATATATTTCTCACCCAAATAATTTCTTCTCCAATTAGGCTAAACAGATAATCACTTACGGATTTCTATGATCCATATCTCTAGCATGGTTTGTGTCAAAAAATTCATGTATGCCTGACACTCTATCTGATCCATGTCTTCCTTAGTATGCATAGATAAAAATACATGCGAGAATGTTTGTCATGTGTTATATTCTTTGCATGATTGGCCCCATGTAGGACACATGTTCTATAAATTTATATAGAAGTAAAGCGGGGTAATGGGGGGGGGGGGGGGGGAGATGGGGGGGGGAGCTAGCCACCTCATTCATGGGTTTAGGTTCATATCCACTAAGAAACAAATGGGATGGTTTCCTAGGGTTATGGTTCCATATGATTCAAACCCCTAATCTATTGACCCATGTTAGATTCCATGACTAGAATTACATTTTAATAGGACAAAAAACAGTTGGCCAAAAATCATAAGAAATAAGCCAAAAAGGAACCAAAAAGATCCCAAAATATATTTCTTAATGACAGAGGTTTCCTTGCCTAGCCTATGATCCCCCTTTACTCCCATATCAACATACAATACAAGGGGCCAATCATGCAAAGAATATAATGCATACCCAATTCTCTCCCACTTAATTTTTTTCTTTACATATAATGGGCATTATAGCCTCAAAGTGGAAGTGCATTTTTTTTAGATATTCTGAAGATCTAAAAGGTTATATAGTTCTTCAATTGAATTCCAATGAAATTATTAGTAGGAGAGATGTTAAGTTTTATGAAATTGTTCCAACATATAATCGTAATTTGGTGATTGAGAAATATTCGACTTGTCATCCATCTTCACTGTATGTTCCATATTCTCTTGCCAATCTTTTTATCAGTAATGCTGTTGTGGTATATTCTATAGATTATGTATATGGGGATTAAAATTCACCTTTTCCTACTTACCTTTCTCTATTTGTGTCTATTGACCATGAATCTACATTGACATCACTACTTCCTAGATAGTTCCATACAACATCAAATGAAATTGGTGACCTTTTCAATGATCATGTTGTATCTCAATAAAAAATCCCTTAGCTGTGGTAATGAATCAGTTCTTAAGAAATTTTGATAAATGTATGTCACAATTACCATATCAAATGGCCTTTGTTTAACACCCTTGGAATTCAGCTACTTAATACCCTCAATAATCTGATATAATGAAAGCCTTCACAATGCCATAAACTGTTGATATTTGAATGTAATGAAAAGAATAACTGTAAGAGAAACTCAAAATGATATGCTGAAAACACATAATCTACCACTTTTAAGTTTCAGAGGGAATTCGTGAAGGAAGAGAGAACTTAAAATAATATGATATAAACACAGAATCTATCACTTTAAAGTTCTATCAAGATTTTATGAGGAGAGAAGAGATGAGGTGAAGGAGCGCAAATTAAGGTTATTTAACTCTTACTCACAAATGTAATTAAGAGACCTGCTGCTACATTACTTCACTTCATTCAAAGAGGAATAGTCACAGAGCGAAACAAGAAAGACGTATCAACATTAACAAGTGTAGGAAACTTGATCTTCTTTCATTAATTTCTAATAGAATTCAGTCCTAAACTAACAGTCATCCGGAGCTCCAAAATGTTGGCATGTGTTGTCCTTGATGGCAACTTAATTGATGAAATGGGATGATTGGCAATATGATGCAGAGTGTTGTCCTTGATGGCAACCTCTCTGATGAAGTTGTACTTGATGAACTTGTTAATAATGTAAATCTGATGTATCTACAATTAGTACAGAAGTTGCAGAAGAAATAATCTTCAGTATGTGTAAGAAGAATTTTAAACAAGGTATGTCACAAAGCATACGCGGGTTTGTTTAAGGGAAGGCGCGTATACACGTGGAAAGGATCATGCCAAGTCGTGTATGCATTATTGCGCTCTAAATTTATAAAACCAAGGGACTTTACCATGGTATTGACCCATTGTATTGAGCGTTGGATTGTCTAAATGATCCCGCCCAGGAATACCATCGGAAGTGAAGTGGTTTTGGCTCATGGTATTGACAAAGGCTAAATATATTTAAGGAGAATAATTTCATTATGCAAGTGTGGAAGAGGTCTGGGTTTTAATGAATACTTCACTCTGAAGTTTATCTATATGGTTGAACTCTATTCTTAATCGATAGATCTGAATCTATGATGCACCTATGAATATGATGAAGGTTCAAAATCTCTAGATCTGGAAATGTTGAATCTCTAGGATGATCTGAAAAGAAGTATTGAAGACCTGGCACAAATCTATTGAAGAAATTGAAGAAATCTGGGTAAGTTCATAGATCTGGTTTGTTCTGCAAAGTTTATCTTTTATAGATCTATACGCAGGTTCATTTAGTTAAAAGCGCGTGTATACGCGGATCTGTTTAAATGAAGGCACGTATGGGCAGTTAGGGTTGTTCTGGAAAATGCACAGATGTATACGCGGGTTCAGTTCGTGAAAAGCGCGTGTATACGTGGATCTGTTTAAACAAAGGTGCGTATGGTATCTGAACTTATAGTTGCTCAAGGTTGAATGTGATTTTTCATATCTATTTTGAATTCTGGGTTATCTCTGATATTCTGGTTACAGTGGGTCCACTGTTCTATTGGAAGCAATGGACAAAGGATGTTTGTTGATAAGTGAAGAATTGTGTTGAAGCTGTTTAATCCAGTTTGAAAATTGATGAAACGTGGTCTGCAGTGGATCTGAGGGTTGAAGCCTTCAGTATGAAAGTAGAAGCTTTCTGACAGTAGAGGCTGGTGCTGTTATCAGGGGGTTGTAGCTCCCTTCTAGGTGAGGCTGGTAAACGATATCAGGGAGTTGTTGCTCCCTTCCAGGAGAGGCTGGTAAACGAGAGAAGGTTGTAGCCTTCTGCAAGTGGGTGCCTGTGTGTTGGTATGAGTCTGCACCAGTACATGTTGTAAGAAGTTTTATTAATAATAAATATTGAAGACTGAGACGACGGCAGCGGTGGTTTTCTCCCGAATTGGGTTTCCACCTAAAAATCCTGGTGTTCATGTGTGTTTCTTATGTGTGATGATTATTCTGTTCTTTCTGCACCTGTTTATTGTTTTCTAAACATTTGATGAATGATTAATGCAATGATCTAAGTCAAGAACTAAATGCATAATTAGATCTCTGTATATACGTGAGTTATGTAAAGGATATCCGTGTATATACGCAAGTTGGTGTCAGGAAAGTAGCGTATGGGTTTTTAAGAAAGAAATATCAAAGTTTTATTGTCTGCACTAAATACTGATTCACCCCCCCCTCTCAGTATTTTTCCCAACAATTGGTATCAGAGAAGGTCCTTCTGAAAAAGGCTTAACCGCTAGAAGGAAGATCAAGCAAGATGAGAAATCAAGAGGGAAAAACATCTATCAAGCCTCCGCTCTTCAACGGAAGTAATTTAATCTTCTGGAAAATAAGTATGAGATCCTATCTTCAGTCTATGGGAGCAGATATATGGGCCATTTTTGAACAAGGATATCAATATCCAGCTGCTATACCAACAAATCCAACTGAAAGGAGGAATTATGAATCAAATGCAAAGGCAGTCAATGCTCTAACCGAAAGTCTAACTGAAGCTCAATTTAACAAAGTCATGCAGCTGAATACAACAAAGGAAATATGGGACAAAATCATTCTAAGTTATGAAGGTGATGAAAAGGTAAAAATTGCAAAACTTCAAACTCTCAGAATTGAATATGAAAATTTAAAAATGCATAGTGATGAGAGTATTGCCAGTTTCTTTTTACGTCTTGATGATGTTGTAAATCGTATGAGAAATCTGGGAGAAACAATCACAGATTCTACTTTGGTTGAGAAAATCTTAAGATCGCTAACGGCAAAATTTGAATCAAAAGTCTCTGCTCTTGAAGAAAAACAAGATCTTCAAACTCTTACTGTGGTGCAACTTCATGGCATACTGACTGCATATGAAATGAGGAGAGGAGGACCATCTGAAGTCAAAGAAGCTGTTTTTAAAGCTTCTACAAAAGGGAAAGAAGTTCAAAAGGCAGAAGGTTCAGGATATATCTCAGAAGAAGATGAGGCAAATTTTGTGAGAAGACTCCAACCAGGAACCGGAAGATTCAAAGGTAAGCTTCCTTTCAAATGTTTTGATTGTGGAAGAGTTGGTCATTATGCTGCAAAGTGTCCTTATAAAGAAACACCTACAAAAGGGAAGGAAGTAGCAAGAAGGAATAAGAATCAGTTTAACACTAGAAAAAGTTACTATACTCATGAAGATAGTGATGGGTTATCTGATAGTGAGGAAGAATGTGAACAAGATCTTAGACTTCTCATGGAATTTGAATCTATAGAAGAAAAGGATACGTTTGTGGATGCTCTAGAGGAAAATGATTTTCTTGAAGAAAACAATCAACTCAAAATATGCTTAGAAGAATGTAAAATACTCTTAGAAGAAAGGAAAATAACCATAGAGACTCTGGAAAAGCAATTTGAAGAAGCAAAGAAACACATTGAGAAATTAGAATGTGAAGTGGTAAGTGTAAGAAAATATTTTGAGAAAGAAAAGACTCTGAATCTTAGATTTGATAAAGGATCTGAAACCTTAGATGAGATTATCCAGGTACAACGTTCTCCTCTTATAAAGACAGGTCTTGGATATACCGGAGAATCTTCTCAAGCTTCAACACCAAATTATCTAAAAGCAACTACAGCTGGTTTACTACATTCTGCCACTCAGCAAGGGAATAAAGAATCTTTACAGGTAAAGCATGATCATCTCAATTCAAGGAACACTAACAGGGATATCTTTCAAAGAAGCTACAACCAACAGGTAAATTCAAATAGAAGATTTCATGATCGCATAAATTTCTACTTCAATGGACAATGTTTCTCATGTCACAATTTTGGTCATAAAGCTGTTCAATGTGTTGCATATAAAACCATCATGACAAGAGAAGCAAGAAAGAAAAGGATGGATATTGAACCAAAGAAGAACACCTATAACAACTTTTCTCCTCTTCAAAATGAAGTTGAATGTGCTTATCGCAATAACTTTGGCCATGAAGAATCTGAATGCAGGAGCAAAGTCCAGCCAAAAGAACGTGTTCCTTCAAGCTCCAAAGTGTGGAAGAAGAAGGAAATACAGGTTGAAAATTGTGGCATATATTTATTTGTAGAAGGTGAAGAAAATCAATGGTATATTGATAGCGGATGCTCAAAACATATGATAGGTGACAAAAACAAACTTCATGCATATAATGCCCTAGAAAAGGAAAAGAATGTTACATTTGGAAATGATACTCCTGCTATCATTAAGGGAAAAGGGTCTGTTTTTCTAAAAGAAAAGGTGAAAGCTAATAATGTCATGTATGTGGATGGATTAAGACATAACCTGTTAAGTGTGAGTCAAATGTGTGATCAAGGAACTGAGGTTGTATTTAGTTTAAAAGAATGTGTGGTACGTGATATTGATAAAGGTAAAACAATTATAAAAGGAAAAAGAACTCCAAGCAACCTGTATGTATTGAAGAACTGCAAAGATCAATGTTACTTGAGCAAATCTTCATAAAACTGGCTATGGCATAGAAGGCTGGGGCATCTGAGCTTCTCTCAAATCAACAAATCAAGAAGACTTAAAGTTGTTCGTGGTCTTCCCAATATTACTCTACCAGAGAGTATCATATGAAAATCTTGCCAATTCGGTAAACAGACCAGAGTACATTTTAATGCCAAGGAAGGTTCATCAAGTAGGCCTCTTGAACTCATTCATACTGACATATGTGGACCTATGAGGAAAAATTCACCACGTGGTGAAGAATACTATATCTTATGTATTGATGATTTCTCTAGAATGTGTTGGATTTGGTTGATTAAACACAAAGATGAAGCATTTGAAATATTTCAGATCTTCAAAGCACAGGTGGAAAATGAATTAGATCTAAAAATCAAGTGTCTTAGGTTTGATCGAGGAGGAGAATATACATCAAATGAATTCCTTGAATTTTGTGAACAACATGGCATAAAAAGACAATTCTCTGTAGCTGGCACTCCACAAAAAAATGGCGTAGCAGAAAGAATGAATAGAACAGTTCAACAAATGGCTAGAGCCATGCTTGATGATTCTGGAACACCTGACACTTTCTGGGGAGAAGCAGCACATACAGCAGTAAACATTCTCAACAAGGCACATGTTCAGGTAAATAGTGACAAAACTCCATATGAACTCTTGTATGGTAATTCTCCCTCTGTGAAGCATTTTAGAGTTTTTGGAAGTAAATGCTTTATCAAAAATAATGATGAAAAGCTTGGAAAGTTTGAACCTAGATCAGATGAAGGAATACTTCTTGGTTACTCATCTACAAGCAGGGCATACAAATGTTACAATAAAAGGCTTCAAAAGATTGTTGAATGTATTGATGTTGTTATCGATGAGTCTCATGCAGTCCCTAAAGAAGAAAGACAAACAACAGAAGAAGATGATGGTGACTTTTGTCCTTCTACATCAAATAGAAATGATATAGACAATGGATCCAATGAAGAACCTGAAGATGATTTATCTGGAAAGGCTCCATCCAGATATGTTCAAAAGAATCATCCTGAATCTCAAATTTTGGGAGACAAGGAATCAGGTGTACAAACAAGGAGGACTCTTGTGGGATCTCCTAGCTATCTGGCATTTCTATCCATGATTGAACCACACAATGTCAATCAAACTAGCAAATATTAATGTTGGATTCAAGCCATGAATGAAAAGCTTGATCAAATTGAAAATAATCACACTTGGGAATTGGTACCAAGACCACATGATAAAAATGTCATTGGAACCAAATGGATATTCAAGAACAAGTTAAATGGGAATGGGGACGTTATAAGAAACAAAGCTAGACTGGTTTGCAAAGGGTATACTCAACAAGAAGGTATAGACTTTGAAGAAAATTTTGCTCCTATAGCTAGACTTGAAGCCATAAGAATGTTTCTTGCTTTTTCAAGTTTTCAACAAATCAAAGTTTATCAAATGGATGTCAAATCTGCATTCCTCAATGGTGATCTAGAAGAAGAAGTTTATATAGAACAACCATAAGGATTCATTTTGGGAAATGATGAAAATCTTGTTTGTAGACTTAAAAAGGCTCTATATGGTCTCAAACAAGCTCCAAGGGCATGGTATTATCGTCTTGACAAATATCTTCATCAACAAGGATTTTCAAAGGGGTATGCTGATAGCAACTTATACACAAAAATTGAAAATGTTAAACTATTGATTGTGGTGGTTTATGTCGATGATATCATTTTTGGGAGTAATGAAGAATCTATGAGTCAGAAATTTTCTTCTGTCATGCAGCAAGAATTTGAAATGTCCTTACTTGGGGAACTAACATTCTTTCTTAGCTTGCAAGTGCATCAAACTACAGATGGTATATTCCTATCACAAGCAAAATATCTTAAGCAAATTCTGAAGAAGTATGGCATGGAAGAATGCAAACCTGTAAGTACACCAATGATAACCAGATGCAATCTCAGTTCTCATGATGATTCTCCCACGGTGAATCAACCAGAATATAGATTAATGATAGGAAGTCTACTTTATCTCACTGGGACTAGACCGGACATTATGCATGCAGTTGGTATTGTTGAACGATTCCAAGCTAATCCAAAAGAGTCTCACCTTTAGGCTGTCAAAAGAATATTCAAATATCTACAAGGAACTCAAGATTTTGGACTATGGTATCCAAAGAATGATGATCTTACTCTTCATGCTTACACTGATGCAGATTGGGCTGGAAATGTTGATGATTGAAAAATCACTAGTGGTGGTGCATTCTATATGGGGCCCCGATTAGTATCTTGGTTCAGCAAGAAGCAAAATTCTATTGCTTTATCTACAGCAGAAGCAGAATATGTGGCTGTCGCGTCTTGTTGCACTCAACTCCTTTGGATGATGCAAACCTTACAAGATTTTCAAATCAAAAGTACACCTCCTATCTCCATTATGTGTGATAATACAAGTGCCATCAGTATCTCAAAGAATCCTGTTATGCATTCGAAGACCAAGCACATTCCCATCAAGTATCACTTCTTACGTGAACAAGTGCTTGAACAAAAGGTGAAGTTGGAGTATGTTCCCTCCAAAGAACAAGTTGCTGATATCTTTACCAAACCGCTGCCCAGGGAAGCGTTCGAATATCTAAGACAGAGGTTGGGAGTAGTCTTTGCCAGTCAAAAGAAAAAATCTGCTTAAATTCAGAATATTAAATTGGATACGCGGGTTTCCTGAAAGACAGTCGCGTATATACGCGAGTTTATCCACAGAAAGCCGCGTATGGTTGGTTGCTGACAAATTTTGTTTGGGGTCGGCATTTTTCAGCACAATGCAGTACTGTTTGGTATCTCTAATGTTGTTTGGTATCCCTGGTGATATTTCAGCTCTTATATTTCTGTTTCATTCTCTATTGAGTGAAGATGCCTTGATTATTTGCTGTTGAAAGTGTTCAGGATGCACAAGAAAAGGGGGAGTTTTGGTCATATGAAAAGGATGCATTGGATGCACAACTTCAGGGGGAGCATTAGTCTTGCTGAGTACAATGCATTGTTGGCATTATGTTGGTTCTGAAATATGATCTCTCTTGAGGTCCTTCTGGTATTGGTCATGAAAATTCATATTTGTAATTTGATAGAAGTTCATGATGAGACCTATGATGTAAAATTGTAATATTCAGTCATGTAAGGACTTGTTTAATTTGTAAACCCACTTGGTTGGGTAGTTGAGTCAAAATGTGTAAACCCACTTGGTTGGGTACTTGAGTCACATATGTAAATCCACTTGGTTGGATCTTTGATGTAAGTATGAGTCCTTGGTGATAGGAAGGTCATAGAGTCATGTAATTCATTGATAAATATGTTTGAAGATTCAGCTTGAACTCAGGGGGAGCATGGTAACTTCAATGCACATCAGATCTACAGTGCTCTTCTTTCGACATGAGGAGAAAAACCTTGTGTTGGTGTTGATCCTCCCTTTTCCCTTGATGTCAAAGGGGGAGAGTGACATGGTGTTTGAATAAGGGGAGAGTAAAATGGTTATTGTATAATTGTTATAATCAATGTATCCATCTGTTGTGGTGATCAAACACCATCGTGGTTGCCATCAAGTCCAAAGGGGGAGATTGTTGGCATGTGTTGTCCTTGATGGCAACTTAATTGATGAAATGGGATGTTTGGCAATATGATGCAGAGTGTTGTCCTTGATGGCAACCTATCTGATGAAGTTGTACTTGATGAACTTGTTAACAATGTAAATATGATGTATCTACAATTAGTACAGAAGTTGCAGAAGAAAGAATCTCCAGTATGTGCAAGAAGAATGTTAAACAAGGTATGTCACAAAGCATACGCGGGTTTGTTTAAGGGAAGGCGCGTATACACGTGGAAAGGATCGTGCCAAGTCGCGTATGCATTATTGCACTCTAAATTTATAAAACCAAGGGACTTTACCATGGTATTGACCCATTGTATTGTGCGCTAGATTTTCTAAATGATCCCGCCCAGGAATACCATCGGAAGTGAAGTGGTTTTGGCTCATGGTATTGACAAAGGCTAAATCTATTTAAGGAGAAGAATTTCATTATGCAAGTGTGGAAGAGGTCTGGGTTTTAATGAATACTTCACTCTGAAGTTTATCTATATGGTTGAACTCTGTTCTTAATCGATAGATTTGAATCTATGATGCACCTATGAATATGATGAAGGTTCAAAATCTCTAGATCTGGAAATGATGAATCTCTAGGATGATCTGAAAAGAAGTATTGAAGACCTGGCGCAAATCTGTTGAAGAAATTGAAGAAATCTAGGTAAGTTCATAGATCTGGTCTGTTCTGCAAAGTTTATCTTTTATAGATCTATACGCAGGTTCATTTAGTTAAAAGTGTGTGTATACGCGGATCTATTTAAACGAAGGCGCGTATGGGAAGTTAGGGTTGTTCTGGAAAATTCACAGATGTATACGCGGGTTCAGTTTGTGAAAAGCGCATGTATACGCGGATCTGTTTTAACATAGGCACGTATGGTATCTGAACTTATAGTTATAGTTACAGTATGGTTCTTCATATCTATTCTAAAGTCTGGGTTATCTCTGATATTCTGGTTACAGTGGTTCCATTGTTGTGTTGGAAGCAATGGGCAAAGGATGTTTGTTGATAAGTGAAGAATTGTGTTGAAGCTGTTTGATCCAATTTGAAAATTGATGAAACGTGGTCTGCAGTGGATCTGAGGGTTGAAGCCTTCAGTCTGAAAGTAGAAACTTGCTGACAGTAGAGGCTGGTGCTGTTATCAGGGGGTTGTAGCTCCCTTCCAGGTGAGGCTGGTAAATGAGATCAGGGGGTTGTTGCTCCCTTCCAGGAGAGACTGGTAAACGAGAGAAGGTTGTAGCCTTCTGCAGGTGGGTGCCTGCGTGCTGGTATGAGTCTGCACCAGTACATGTTGTAAGAAGTTTTCTTAATAATAAAGATTGAAGACTGAGACGACGGCAGCAGTGGTTTTCTCCCGAATTGGGTTTCCACCTAGTGTTCATGTGTGTTGCTTATGTGTGATGATTATTATGTTCTTTTTGCACCTGTTTACTATTTTCTAAACATTTGATGAATGAGTAATGCAATGATCTAAGTCAAGAACTAAATGCATAATTAGATCTCTGTATATACGCGAGTTCTATAAAGGATATTTGCGTATATACGCTAGTTGGCGTCAGGAAAGTAGCGTATGGGTTTTTAAGAAAGAAATATCAAAGTTTTATTGTCTGCACTAAATACTGATTCACCCCACCCCCCCTCTCAGTATTTTTCCTGACACAAAACTCGGAACCCAATTTCGTTATTTCTATATACTTAAATACATCATAGTGGTTCATAGCTACTGAACTTCTTGAAACTATTCGACTACCTAAATTGTTAAGATTACTTATGCAATCATACTTGAGAAAGAAAATTAAAACTGGAAATTTTGTTCATTTTACTGAATCTGTTGTTGTTGATGCCTCCTCCTGAAGTGTCGAGGTGGCCTTTCTGGTCATGATGCAATGGTTTCACAACTCTGAAACGATGCCTCAGTGCTTGATTTGACCCAGCTATCATGCCTCGAACAATGTTGTTATACGCTTTTCTACCCAACTCTGCATATGCCCTTGTGCTTCAAATTTTGTTAATCATATCACCTGCTACCCAAATCTGACTATTCTCCTTTGATCTGCATCGGGTCACTTGCCTCAGTTTCTCTGTCACGTTCTGCCTATTTCTCATTACCAAGGCGTTTCACCAGTTTTACGTTATAACCCTCTTTTCTTCCTCCGACACGATTTAGCACAAGAAATGCCTTACCTACGGACATGAAAACCTTTGGAGTTCGTTGTTGAAACTGCATCGCATCAGCTCGTACATCACCCTTTACTTCCTTTCACTTTTCCTTAACAGTTATCTTTTAACAATAGCGATGTGTGGTATGCGATCGAGCCCCGACGCATCACACATTGCACTTCGACGACTTTATCACTTACCTTCCGCAGTTATCCTCTAAAACTTGCGATTTGCAATTTTGCGATTGTGCCCCACCGCATCGCACATCACACTTCGGCGACTTTATCACTTACCTCCTACGATTATCCTTTAAAACTTGTGATTTTCAATTCGGCCCCACCGCATCGCATATCATATTTCGGCGATTATAAAAATTACCCTTTCCACTTAACTTTTAAAACTTGCGATGTGTGGTACGCGGGCCAAGTTCATGTCATCGTGCCACATCATCTTCCTATGTCATCGCCTGCACATCGCATTTCACAGTTTATGTTACTTATCGCATCGCAACTTAAACAGTTTTCCGTGCGATTTATTATCATATAAATGTGAAACTCGTCGATATGCGATATGTGATTTAACCTCCGCCGTTGATCTTTTCCTTTATTGATCTGCGCTTTGATCCTGACCATCTATTTTTCCTTTTTCACCTCCTCCAAAACTCTTAAGTTTTTAAGGGAAATGCGACATTCCTCCACCTTCGGGAAATTAGTTTTTTTGCTCCACGATGTAACCCTCCTGAGCTTATCCGGTGTTATGTCGTGCTAGTCCCTCTTGAGCTTGCGAATAAACTCGACTCGACCCTGTCCTGTGTGCAATGTTCTGAACATGCCCATCTATCCAGTTCTCTAACTGTCCTCCACGTGAATGAGCCCGACTCGAACCACCTTCACATCTCATCACGTAATGTTAATGTACCGACATATAAATCAAAATTATTCTATGACACACAAACTTTTACATTTTATAACATATATTTTTTTTTTGGTGTTATGAAACATATTTCAAAGGTAAATGCAAATGAGCTACAATAGATCCTATAGATTATAATTATACGTGTTCACAATCCAACAACCCACATCTCATTTGGCTCAAGTTTTAGAGACTCGTTATTGAAAATCATTTCTAGAATCTTCTATCCATCCATATCGGTGCACAACAATGAATGAATAGTAATATTATTTAATGGTGAATGATAAGTGTTCTATCACTTCCAAAAGGAAGAAAAATAATTACCTATGAATGGTTGTATAATATTAAGTATACTTCAATTCGAACTGTTGAAATACATAAGGCTAGGTTATTTTACAATTTTCTCAAGTTGAAGGGATTTATTAAAATGAAACCTTTTCCCCCATAGTCAAATTTAATTCCATCCAACTTCTTTTAACCCTTTCTATGTCGGGAGGTCCATCAAGTGCATGTTAACTTCAACTTATTGCATGAGGACTTGAAAGAAGAAATTTACATGGAACAATCTCCTAGTTATGTTTACAATGAATCCAAACTTATTTTTCACCTTAAGAAATATTCATATATTCTAAATCAATCTCCTCACCCTCGGTATGCTAAAATGGATAAAGTTCTCCTTGACATAGAATTTCCTAGATGTCATTATAACCCCAATGTCTATATCAAGAAAGTAGGTAACTATCTCATAATACTTATTCTTTATGTTGATGACCTTGAACCTGAACCTTAAACCATGTGAAGTATAGCCTTAAGAAGAAATATAAAACTACATAAGCTATTTTCACTATTTCCTTTCCTTCCAAGTACTACAAAACAAGAAAGGAATTTTCCTTTATTAGTATAACTATTCCAGTGACTTTATTACTTCCTTTCACATGGAAGATTTTAAAAAATCCCTTCTTCATTTAAATTTGGACTCAAACTTGTTTCCACCTATAATACACCCAAAGTATATGCCACTTCATACCATTATTTAGATGGTAGATTTTATGTTTAACTCATACTTGTCCTTATATTTCCCTTTTTGGTGGTCTTGTTGTCTGGTATATGCCAAAATTCCATGAGCCATTAGAAAGAAACAACAACAATAGTTTGCTATATATAAGATATAGCTCATTTTAGGATACATTACAGTTTGGGGGTACTCATTTGTTAGCTGGTTTCACTAATTCCAGTTGGTCTAGTGACATTAATGATCATAATTTCACTAGAAATTATGTTTCTAATTTTTCACTTAGTCTTGTAAAAATATACAAGTTCTTACTCTTTCTTTAGTAGAAGTAGAGTATTGAGAAATAATTAATGTAATTAAAAAATACTTGTGTCTTCGATATATTCTTTCATAGTTTGGATTATAGTAGGATCATTTGAACATACTTTATTGTGACAATTAGAATGTTATCTAGCTAACCAAATATCCCATTCAACATCAATACATTGAACACATTGATATATACATGCATTTCATCATAAATTTGATTCAATATGACATTTTGAAAGTGATCTTTTTCACTATAGATGATCATGTGACGTGACAAACATTTTCACAAATTCCTTAGAGAACTAAAGTTTTCCAAACTTCAACCTATGTTATCAATTTAAGAAGTTTAAAATAAGGGGGAATGGGCTCTAATGGCTCATTTCTTCTCTTATTGTGTGACCTCTAAAAATCATTCAATCATATCTGAAGTTGTTTCTAAGAAGGGTAATAGGATATATAGACACTTATAAGTTAGTCAAGATCAACTTGGTATAATGTGTCATTAGGTAAAGTGTGTTTCGTTAGTATACATTTGTAGTTATGTAATTGGATGATCATGATGTGTTCTAAAAATATAATGATCTGATAGTTAATATTCTCCTTAATACCAATGGTTATATTTATTTGTGTCTTAAATCTAGATTGGTACATGATATTTATTTAAATATCATTTAGGTTCACTTTTTTAGCTCCCCGTAATTTTCTAGATTGATTAAGATACAAATGGACAAGGGTAACATCAAACCATGCTTTGGAATCCAAGGACCTAGCCTTCCTAGATTTGGAGAGGGATCTCTCAATATGTGCAAAGATATGTCTTGTTTACTTATTAGGGTTGATTTTAGGCTAGATGTTAAGTGTAAGGTATTTGGATTTTTTTTTGGTTGGGTATGATACTTTGATAGATTTTTAGATAGGAAACATGGAAGATTGTTAAGTTATTGGGAAATGGAGTCTAACAAGGTCTAGATAAGTTTATCAATGGTGTTAAGAGCATTTGCAAGGCAAGTTTACTTGGTTGGTGGACCTTTTAAGGTTATAATGGATCATGAGATGGACATTAAAGATTGAGAACAACAAATTAATAAAGGGCTGAATCCGAATCCTTTATATACTTGTAAACTGAGGGAGTTAGAAAATTGATAAGAACAACAAGAGAATCAAAGGCATAAGTAGAACCTAATCCATTTGATTTTGAACTGAAAACAGATAGTTAACCAAGACAAACATTTAGATAAAAACTTAGAAAGGTAAGAAACTTATCCAACTTTCAGAGCCTTTAACATATAGAGCAGAAAAACATTTAGGATACACAAGTAACTATAACCACAAAAGGAGAGAAAAATATAGCATCCAAAGTTACAGATATAAGGTTTCCTTAAAAAAATTTAGCTAAGTAAAGGCAAAGAGCATGACTTTAAACAGACTTCTTTGACAAACCTAGACAAAGCTGCTTTAAAGAGATGATTCCAAGAACAGAATATTTCAGTGGCAAAAATATGCAGGGCTAACCATAAATCATAATTGATGCTAATTGATCTAAACTATTCAAGAAATGGACAATATAAGAACTTGTTAGAGAGAAAATAAATGATTTCTCTAATGTATCTTAGCAGAAGAAAACATTAAGGCAGTGAAGGACAAACAGATTTAAGGTGCCATTAGAAAAAATTTCTTAATCTAAATTCTTTGTCCTACTGCAACATAGCAAGATGGAAAACATAATGGAAAACTAGAAAACATAAACAAAAGAAAACGTCACCATCAACCAAGCTTATGGATCCTGCAAGCAATCCTTCTCCATCAACAAATAAATCAGATAATGCATGAGTTCCAAGACATCAATTTCTCTTCAAGAGCTTCAAAGGACTATGTATTATTCGAGCATCAGTCATCAAAATCCAATGTTTACAATGGGTTCCAATGTAGCATTTATACTACAAATGAGGAGGTGGAACTCTTCTAGGGTTCAAAATGTTATTAATGACAGAGTAAATACATTCCTAGCCTTGAAAACCATGCAAGGCCTAAGGTAGGAACATGTGTGCAACTACTTCTTTGTTAATAACTCCGCCTTAACTGTCTAAGGAGAAAATAGGTAAAAGATTGACCTTTAAGGCTTTACCTTATATTTACAATAACTGTCCTGACATTTTTTAATATATTCTTTTGTGTAATAACTGCTGATTTGTTTTACAGATAAGGGTAGGCCAAAGGTGTCAGTTTGATTTATCAAATGAAATAACTGCTCCCTTTTGATGTGTTCAAGGCTATCTTTAGGCCTAATTTTCCTTTATTTCATCATTAAACTTTATTTAAGGCCTTTTAGCCTTTATCTGCCTTTAATTAATCTGCTTTTATTGTCCTTCTTCTTTTCTGCTTTAAACAACTGCTTTAAGCTTGGATCCTTTATCTTGCGACCTTTAGCCTTTAATCACTGATTTTTTTAAGGGCTAATCTTTTCAGCCTTATCCTTTAAACTGTGTTTTAACCTTTAATATTCAAACTTTGCGCTTTAATCCTTTCTCTTTAATCTTTGATCTCTTCTGATCTTCATTTCTTTGTTCGATTTGATGTATAGGTCTGCTGCACTGGAAGGTTTAGTATAACAGTCAGTGATTATGAATCACTAACCAAACTTCAATAATAAACGCTAAAAATTCTCGTTCCTTCGTTATTTCACCCTGACGATCATCATCATGGTTTTGCCACTTTTTCCTTGGTTGTGGAGGACCTTTTAACACCTTGGCCGCCATTAAAAAACCTGCAACACAAACAAATTATTAAATAAACCCTACATTTTTGTGGTTAACTGCGTTTCAGAGTTTGGGAGGTGTTGAAGGAGCACTGAAGAGGGAGGGAGAAGAAAAGGAAGGGGTTCCATGATGAGAACAGTGAAAACAAGGTTTAAAAAATGGCTTTGGTGCGAAAATGGGTGAAAGTGGTTTCAGAAATCCACCGGCGGTTTTCGCGCTGTCGATTGGTGGTTTCTAGTTTTTCCCTGGGGTAACGTGATACCATACACCGTTTTCCACGCATCCAAGACAAAACCACTTTTTTCACGTGAAAATGAGGTGTTAAACCTCGGCGTCAATTTTCGCGCGATATCAGACTTGGACCGTCAGATCTGGGGAAACCAGATCGACGATGGAGAACGAGCACGACAAGAAAAAGTGCTCGGTGGGCGACGGTAATGGATGGTGGGGCCGATGTTGACGTCGACTATCTTATCGGGTAGCAGGTTTGTGTGGGGAATGGGTGAAATGATGGGGAGGAGGGTGACCATTGGATCTAGGCCTGGTGCCTTTGATCAATGGTGAAGATCTTTCAAGGAAAAAGTGAAGTGAGCGAAGGAAAAAATGAAATGGAAAGGTGGGGGGTTAGTTTATACGAGGAAAAGGAGCTTAGATAACAAGTGGAGGAGATGGTTCTGTGGGGAGAATAGGACCGAGGGTCAGAAAAGGATGAGGGCTTTAGGACCTCGCTGATGGTCACACCCTTTGGGTTATATGAATAGAAAGGGGTGGGGGCTTAGATTGTAAAGGGGAAAGGAGATTAAAAAAAAGCGGCAGAAAAAACTTGGTTTTATGGAAGTCATAGTGAACCAAGGCTAGGGTGAGGAAAAGGTTTAAGGACAGCGGGTGGTCGCGGTTCATAGTCATATGGGGAATAGCCTAAAATTAGTTCTTTTATGAGATGACAGGATAACTTGGAGGCTTTGAGTGAAGATTTTCAGTGAATTGATAGACTTAGGGTAATGAAGGCCGTGAGATTTCTAGAACTCACAATGTGTCTGCAAATATTGTTTCTAGAAATAAGAGTTTTTCAACTTTATTCATCTTTGGATAAAGTCAAAATTATGGATGACTAACAGTGGCTCCACTTGGGGAGGACAAATTTCTTTTCAAGGTGTCCAGAACCCCAGAAAAAAAAAAAAATAAATAAATAAAATAAATAAAAAATAAAAAATAAAAAGTCTTTGAGTTTCAGCAAACGAGTGCCTCATCCATTGGGAAGATTCCTCCCTTTGTTACTGATATTTCTCTGAAAAAGACAACCTTTATCAATCTGCAACATGTAATTTCTTCAAAACAGCATCACTACCTACCCAATCCTGCTTGTCCTAGCATTTTCTCTTCTGTGAGTGCATTTGGACTAGCAAACTCTTTGACATTTCGTTCTTTTATTGAAAGCAGGAAACTGATCTAAATCTACCCTTATAACTTCCATGAGTTCGGTTTAAATAGTTGAACTCATTAGCTTCTCTACCTAACTACTATCTGTCAGGATTAGGCTGTTTGACAAATTTTATTCTCTATTTCTAAGATAGGAAATTTAAACACAGTCAAATCAGGATTAGACTGTCTGATTTGCTATGGTGTCTATGGTTGTATGTACAAGCTGCACATAGAATTTATTTGCAGAAAATTAAAACAAAATTATGAAGGCTTAAGGTCTGAAAATTAAGAACATCCTTCTTTGTTTCCTTGGTTCAGATTTTGATTTTTTTAGAACCATCTCTATTTCTCCTAATCGAATCTATTGATAAGCCAAGTCTGAAATGATCTTATCAATCAATGTTTCTACTATTTTATCAACATAAATTTAAAGCATGTTCATTCATGATTAGGCTAGATGACTGAACAAGATATCATTTTTGAAACAGTAGTGTCATTTAGACTTGCACACTTTCATAAAATTCTCTTTTTTGGGTATGGGGCTGTACCTTTTCTTTTGACTGCCCTCTTTTTCCTCTTTCTATTGTTTTTGTGTTTTTCCTTTTCAAATCTTAAAAATAAATGTTATATACAATGAAAAAAAGTTTTGAAACTAAGATTCTTGGCAAAGATAGTGCTTGAGCATCCTGCCATTGACAGGACCTCCAAATAGATCTTGTCCATTCAATTCTTGCAGGAAGAATGCATTATGGCCCCTTATAGAATGAATGACGTAAAGCCCTTTCCACAAATTCTCAAATTTTCCATGCTTTCCTTTCTCCTCCCTTCTAGAATCCCACTTTAGAACTATATTTCCAACTTGGAAATCATTTGCTTTAGTCCTTTTGTCAAATAGTTTATTGATGTTCTCTTGGACTATTTGTGTTCTTTTGTACACTTCCTCTCTTGACTACTGTAAATGAATGGTTTGATTGATCCTTCTCTACATATCATTCTCTTCAGCTTGTACTTCTTGAAGAATTTTCATGACTGGAACTCCTAAGGATGTTGGGAAGACTGCATCCATACCATAAACTAGTTGATAGGGAGACATATTTATTGATTTTTTGGTGGTTAATATATCAACCCATAAAGCATGAATAAGCTTACTATGCCATGATTTCTGATTCTGCTCCAAATTTTTTTTGATAATATTGACAAGGCTTTTGTTGGAAGATTGAGCTAATCCATTCCCTTGGGGATAGTAGGCAATAGAATGACCCAATGTGATATGATATTTATAGCAGAAGTCAACCATTTTTTTAGACTTGAAAGCAGCAGCATTATCTGTGATAATTTTTCTAGGACAACCAAATCTGGTAGTATGTTAGTTTCAAGGAACTTGATAATGACAGAGTCAGTAGCTTTCCTAGCAGGTATGGCTTCTATCCACTTGGTAAAATAATCAGTGGTAGTGAGGATCCACTTATGTTGGGCTAAAGAAGATGGGTGAATTTTCCCAATGAAGTCCAAGCCCCATTGTTGAAAGGGAGCCTCAACACTGATGGGATGTAAGGGTAAAGGTAGGAGTTTTCTCTTGCCATCAAAAATTTGGCAGTTTTGGCAGGACATGACTAACTTATGGGTGTCTGGGAAGAGGGTGGGCCAATAGTATCCAAACCTGAGGATCTTGTTTGCTGTGGTCTTCCAGTTAAGATTTCCTCCACATTCTCCCTCATGTAGCTCATGCATGATTTTTCCTGCATCAACATCAGGTAAACATTTAATCAAAACCCACACAGCATTTTTCCAATACAAAACTCCATCTAATATACAGTAATTTAAAGCCTTCTGTTTTACAAATCTAGCTTTTGTTTTTTACAAAGAAGGAGGAGAATTCAGATAAAGCAACACATATATGATGTCAGCATACCAAGGAGAGTTCATGAATGTTTCTTCAATGAATGGTGTTGTGCATTCTTCTATCTCTTCCAAAATATCAACCATGTTCATATCTAAAGCTTGGAAGTTTGACTCAGCCATGAGTTTTGCGAATCCATGCCCTTTGATGAGTTTGGTGGGCCTGATCTCTAATACATATTCTAAAATAGTAGCAATCCACTTGCCCCTTTTACCATCAGGGTCTTTGACAACCATGTTTCGGACAAAGGCTATGATAGGTGAATGCAAAATATAAACTCTAAAATCCTTCAAAGCTTTGATTAAGGAAAAGGATTTTTTCTCCATAATGTTATACTTTAGAGGGGAATCCCTTAAGGCTTTGCTGAAGAAAGCTATGGGCTGTTCTTGCCCCATGATGTTCTTTTCCGATAATAATGCTGCCACAGTATGTTCAGAGGCAAAGGAAAAAATGTAAAATTATTTGGTGAAGTCAAGGCTGATTAAGACTGGTGTTTGTGTGAGTGCTTCTTTTACCAGTTCAAAAGATTGTTTTGCTTCCACATTCCACTTCACTCCTACTTCCTTTTTCAACATATTCATGATATTTCTTAGGAGCTCAGCAAGGTTAGGGATGAATCTTCTTAGGAAGTTAATCTTTCTAATGAAATATTGCAGCTCTTTAATGATCCTAGGATGGCTGATTTGTAAGATGCCCTCTATTATTTTGGGATCTATCTTGATTCCTTCCTGAGAGATGATGTGACCTAATATTTTTCCTTCCTGAAGGCCAAACAAATTTTTCTTAGGATTTAGGGACAAGCCATACTTTCTACATTTTTCAAAGACTTTTCTCAAGTGGACTAAGTGCTCCTCATCAGTCTTAGAGTAGACAGTGATGTCATCAAGGTATATGACTATGAAGTAACCTATGTATTCTGAAAAATCTATGTCCATTGCCCTTTGGAAATTAGCCCCTACATTCATTAAACCGAATGGCATTTTAACATACATGAACGTATCCCAAGGTGTAGTGAAAGCAGTTTTAAGTTGGTCACCTGGAAAGACTAGAACTTGGTTATAACCTGAGAAGCCATCTAGCAGTCAGATTATTTGTGAACCAACTACTTTTTGGAGTATGTGATCCATTTTAGGCAAGGGGTAATTGTCTTCCAAGGAGGCTTTGTTCAAATTTCTGAAGTCAATACAAAGCCTAATTTCCCCGGTCTTCTTCCTAATTGACATAAGGTTGGACACCCATTCTAAGTATTGGACAGGGACTATGATCCCAGCATCATACATCTTTTTTATTTCTCTTTCAACTGAGGGTAACAAGAGGGGGTTTATTCTTCTCAAATTTTGTTTAAATGGTTTCTGATTTTCTTTGAGAGGAATTTTATGTTGGATTATTTTGGTGTCATAGGATTTCAAGTCTTCATACCCCCAAGCAAACACATCTTTAAATTCTCTAAAAAGCTCAATGTATTTCTGTTTTGTGTGAGATGGGAGAGTTTTGGACAACATGATTATTTTGGGCTCTTTCATCCCTCCAATGTTACACTCTTCTACATTTGTTTCAATGGGTTCCATCTTGGGTTTTTTAGCTACATCATTAAAATCAAACAACTCTTCTAGGGGTGTACGGCCTCTTGGCAAGGTGTCATCTTTGTACTGCAGAATTTCAAGTTCTCTTTGATATGATTTATCAAATACTTCTGCAACACAAGGGTTTTGAAGGTGGTTTATATCATCATCAAAGGGCAGCTCTGTTTTGGGAGTTTCTTTTTTAGTAGAATTATTTCTTTCAAATCTCAAACTCTGTTTTGTGCTTGCAAATTCATTTCTGGATTGCAGAAAATCATCTATTTGGTCATCATTGTCAGAAACTTGCTGTAATGTTCCTAAATTAGCTTCAGCTAATTTGGAACATTAATTTTTCCTTATTCATTTTGTATTTCATGATTAATGAATAAATTGTAAGGGAGAATTTCTAATCCTCTTGTAAATCAAGAATAAATTAGTGCTTATGTGAAAAGAGACATATTTAGGCCATTACAATAAAATTTTGTAGGTGTGAAAGGGCCAAGACCACCAAAGGAGATCCTATTTGACCAATTCAACAGCACTGTCTAGGTTCATTGAACCTCCTTGATGGACTGCGCAGTTCTAGAAGGGGTTTCCAAGTGTGAAAAGAATCAAAGGATGAAAGTGGTTTAGGGTTTGTCAAGAGACTCAAATGTTATAAAAGGAGGATGAAGGCTCATGAGGAGGTTGTTGATCATATTTCATTTTCTGAGCTTGCTAAGGCAACTCCATTTCTCTTTGCTATTTATCAAGAGAAAGAGAGGATTTCCTGTTTAGGAATCCTTTATCCTTCTTGAGTAGCTCTTGGAGGTAAATGTGGTAGATTGAACCACTATTAGGTTGGAGGCCAAGCTATGCTTGCATTGACAACGCTGGATCACTGAGGGTTTTGCTGCTGCTGTAAGTGTAGTAAGTGGGAATTCTAGATCTGCAAGGATCTAGTAGTTTTGGGGGATTTCTCTCAGGGAGGGTGTCTTGTGACCACCCGGAAGAGGATATCTGTCATATTTTCATTTCAGATCTATATATTTTACCTATTGTAACATTCATCCCTAGCTATTGTGCAATCTCCTTTTTCTACTGTGTTATTTTATGTATTGCTTCTACTGCTAGTTGCATATCTCTCATTGTACTTGTTTCTGGTGATTGAGGCTTGCCTCTCACCTTGAAGATTAATGAAGTAGCTTGCTGATATTTTATGTTCACATCTGATGTATATTATGAATAAATTCACCTTCAGAAATTACTAAAGCTTTCTACAATTCTGTGTATAAAAAGTTAGATCTACACTTTATTATTCAGTATTTTGATGAAATCCCAAAGGAATCTTGTAAAGAATGTTGTGTAGTTTCCAGATCTGATATGGATCTGATGTTTTAGCCAGATATTTTCTGTAGATCTGTAATCTAACATTATACTACTGAAGCATGCTTAGAGGGACGCTATCCATTCATTTCTGCACTTTATACATACATTGCAGCTCCCATTTCTGAAGATTACTTGCTTATTTCTTCATAGAATTCACTGTACTTCTTGAGAATCTCCATTAAAAGTCTGATTTTCTGCTGCTATACTGTAACCATTTCTGATGGCTGATTTCTAGTGACTCTTTTTTGAAACTGTGCAATTCTGAAGTGGGTTCTTCTTCATTCCATCATCTCTTCTCTTTAGCTGATTTTTAACTAGTCAGCGTCGTGGGAGATCTGTTTAAGGCCCTTAAACCCATTTTTTTTCTTGAAATTCAGCATGGAGGTCCCACACAACCTATAATAAGGGAAACCATCCCTCAACAACATTATTCTTGTACCATTTTTCTTATACAACGTTTTCCCTGAGCCTCTTGCAGTTTTGCCTAGTAGTGGAATTTTCCGCTCCTTGCTTGTTTGGTTTTTTCTTCTCTTTGGATCCATTATTTAGATCCGTAGATATAAGGTTACTAAGGGATGAAAAATATAATGGGAGTGTGTCATTCCCACACTTTCTGTGTCTCATCAGTCTTCTATAGACAGAGTCTGGAACAGGCCAGGAAGCCTCTGGTTTTCACCCTCTCCTTAGAGGTGATATAACCAGTAAATGCCCAACCAGTCCATCTATGGTTTAGAATTTGCTGGCGTTTTTTCCATACTGCTGTGTTCCCATAGTGGAATATCTTAAGATATTCCCTACTATGCCTATTTTTCCCCATTTGGAATATTACAGTGGTATCAGAGCATGACCTCTGGCCCCGCTTGTGGGATCAAGCAATCAGTGAAATCAAGAGCAAGGGAAACACGAAGAAGATGAATTTAATCTCATCTATTTTTATATTTAAGAACCTCCCCAAGGATGATGTGCAAGAATAAAAGAGAAGCAGCAATGAAGTTTTCAATGATTTTAAAAAAGAAGATCCTCCAATCAGATCTACAAGATCTGTGCGTGAGGAACATTTTGAATCCTCATCTCATGGATATGTGCACTTAGCCATATCATCAGAGCTTCAGCATTTTGATAGTGATTCCTTCATGAAGGAGGAAAAATAAGGCGTGACCTTGATTGATGCATTTCCAAGGGCAAGATCTCCATTTGGTGAAGAGTCCTCATCTCAAGAGGAAAGCATGAAGGTTTCTCCTTCAATAGTTAATCAAGATCTATTGTCTCTCATTAATGATGGGGAAATTTTAGTTATTGAAGAGGAGGAGGAAGAAGTGGGAGATCAGAATGCAGTCACTTCAAGGGCACCTCAAGCACTTCATGAGGAATATTTTGGAGCACTTGCTCCAAGAGGAGAGACTCTTGCACCCTTGCAAAGAGTCACACAGGATCTCATGCATGAGGAGCATGCACTATCATTGATCAATGATAAGGTCTTGGAGATAGGGGAGGTGGAAGAGGAGGAAGAGAATCATAAGGTGGAGAGCATGAACCCTTCTCTACTTCAGAGCTTGGAAGCACAAAGAAGGCAAGAGGACTTATACATTGAAGGTAGGGACAAATATGTCTGCCTACATCCACATTCTACTCTATGCCTTGACACCTCTTTGCAAGGAGGTCCTCTACTAGGATCACCTCTTGATAGGAGGAAATCTAAAGTGTTCTCTCAACTATGGGCTGCATATGCATACTTGGCTAAAAAGGGAGCATTTGTAGAAGCTAGCACAGCGCAGAGGATCTCTCAAGCATTCAGGAGAGAGATGAGCAGTTTCCTGAAAGGGACATTGCAAACTCCCACTCAGATATCTGCGCTGAGGAAGGAGAAATCAGATATCTATGATGACATGAGCATAAGGGCACATGGAAAATCCATATCTTTGGGGCAGCCCATGATCTCTTCATTCACAAAGAATATTTCTGAAGATGGCAAGGGGATCCTAACCCTCTTGTACACATGGGCCAAAAGGAGAAGGTTTTGGAAAACAAGGACTTTCCAAGGGGAAGTTGATTTCCATATGCTCCAATCTTGTCTTGTGCAAGAACAGCTGCAAATGGGGCAGAAAAGGAACGATTATGATGCTCCAAAATGTAATCTTGATATCAAGGATGTCAAAGATGGGAGCCATGAGAAGACAAGGGCTGCATTTCAAACCTCTACAGCATTGTCATTCTTGGAGAGCTTGGATCCTTGTTGAGATTCCCAACTCACAATGGAATACTCCAAGGACCTTTTCACATGGGGGGTTCTTGAAGGGGAAGGAAAGGATGAAAGGTTCAAGGTGGTAGATGGAGTTATCTATTTCTACAATCTTATTCTTTTGGCTGGTGACTCCAAACTCAAGGAGGGACTATTTGATGCCATCTATGAAATCCTGCTTTCCAAACCCACTGGTTTTTTCAGAGAATATCATACTCTCTTGGGTGGATTCATATGGGAAGGATACAAAGAAGATGTGTAATCTCATATGAAGAAGTGCATGGACTACTTCGTAGAGGAGGAGGAACATAGCTCTTGGGAGGAGCCACCATTCACACCTCCTTGTTCTTTGAGTATGAGAGGGAACTCATCCATGAGTTGCCCCACTATTGTAAAACAAGTATATAGAGAGGCTCATCCTCTTGAGCATTATTTTTCATCTTCTATATGCTTATATTTTTCTGACACTCATTTGCAGGGCATGGTGCCAAGATGGGGCACTAAGTATGATGGGTCTCATGGCCATCTAAGGCCATGAACTATGTTGATGCAAGCCATTCCTTGGAGAACCTTGGGAAGCTTTTATATTCCTCATGGTGTGATTATTTTACACCAACCATGATGTACATTCTCCAAGCATTCCAAAGACATGAGGCAGAAAACAAGTGTTGGGGGTGGCACTTGTCATATCTTATTCTATGGCAATTAAGGATAAAACTGCGTTGTTTTCACATGAGGGAACATCTTCCTTCTTACCTATCACACATGGCAGCTAGCATGCTTCTAATCATGATCCCACAAGCTGAATATGTCTGTACCTTTTTTGGGGGCATAGTTGGAGGAAAGGCACACTTGTTGAATGTGCCCTTGGGGGGGAAGGAGTTCCCCATTCTTATTGCATTGCATGCTTCCATGGGAGCATGAGATTTTGTATGGTCACTATGATTAATCACTTTCCTATTTGTCAGGTGAGCCATATGTTGGATGGTGACATGCCTCTCACATGTAGTGGGGAGGAGATCTTCTATGGATTGCCAAGATGGGAGGTAATCCACTTCATTTTGATGATAGAATGGGGATGGGAGTCTTTTATGGATTATGGAAACCCCATGATAGAAATCACTTCTATCTTGAGGAGGCCATGGATCAGCAAGAAGGTTTCCACAACAACCTTCCATTTCTTCATGATGAGAGCCTTTGAGTTTATTCATCAAGGGAAAACTTGCATCTTAAGGAACGACCATTGGGAAGACAAAGATATTGCAGAAAATTCAGAGCAATGGAGGAGACTATTTGATAAGGGGGCCCCAAGAGAAGAAGGAGGAGTTTTGCAACAACCTTGCAGTTGCTTGAGGAAAAGCAACATTTGGGAGGGGGAGACTGTAATGTTCCTAAATTAGCTTCAGCTAATTTGGAACATTAATTTTGCTTTATTCATTTTGTATTTCATGATTAATGAATAAATTGTAAGGGATAATGTCTAATCCTCTTGAAAATAAAGAATAAATCAATGCCTATGTGAAAAGAGACATATTTAGGCCATTGGAATAAAAAAATTTAGGTGTGAAAGGGCCAAGACCACCAAAGGAGATCCTATTTGACCAAGTCAACAACGTTGTCTAGGTTCATTGAACCTCCTTGATGGACTACGCAGTTCTAGAAGGGGTTTCCAAGTGTGAAAAGAACCAAAGGATGAAAGTGGTTTAGGGTTTGTCAAGAGACTCAAATTTTATAAGAGGATGAAGGCTCATGAGGAGGTTTTTGATCATATTTCATTTTCTGAGCTTGCTAAGGCAACTCCATTTCTCTTTGTTGTTTAGCAAGAGAAAGAGAGGATTTCTTGTTTAGGAATCCTCTATCCTTCTTAAATAGCTCTTGGAGGGAAATGTGCTAGATTGAACCACTATAAGGCTGGAGGCCAAGCTATGCTTGCATTGACAGCGCTGGCTCACTGAGGGTTTTGCTATTGCTGTAAGTGTAGTAAGTGGGAATTCTATATCTGTAAGGATATAGTAGTTTTGAGGGATTTCTCTCAGGGAGGGTGTCTTGTGACCACCCAGAAGAGGATCTCTGTAATATTTTCATTTCAGATCTATATATTTTACCTATTGTAACATTCAGCCCTAGCTACTGCGTAGTTTCCTTTGTCTACTATGTTATTTTATGTATTGCTTCTACTGCTAGTTGCATATCTATCACTGTACTTGTTTCTGGTGATTGAGGCTTGCCTCTCACCTTGAAGATTAATGAAGTAGCTTGATGATATCTTATGTTCAGATATTATGTATATTATGAATAAATTCACCTTTAGAAATTACTGAAGCTTTCTGCAGTTCTGTTTATAAAAAGTTAGATCTACACTTTATTATTCATTATTTTGATGAAATCCCAAAGGGATCTTGTAAAGAAGGCTGTGTAGTTTCTAGATATAATATCGATCTGATGTTTCAGCCATATATTTACTGTAGATCTTTAATCTAAAATTATACTGCTGAAGCATGCTCATAGTGACGTTGTCCATTCATTTCTGCACTTTCTACATACATTGCAGCTCCCATTTCTGAAGATTACTTGCTTATTTCTTCATAGAATTCACTGTACTTCTTGAGAAGCTCCATTAAAAGTCTGATTTTCTGCTGCTATGCTGTAACCATTTCTGATGGCTGATTTCTAGTGTCTCTCTGCTGAAACTGCACAATTCTGAAGTGGGTTCTTCTTCATTCCATCAGCTCTTCTCTTTAGCTGATTTTTAACTAGTCAGCTTCGTGGGAGATCTGTTTAAGGCCCTTAAACCCATTTTTTTTTTTTAAAATTCAGCATGGAGGTCCCACGCAATCTATAATAAGGGAACCCAGCCCTCATCAGCATTATTCTTGCACCATTTTTCTTATACAACGTTTTTCCTGAGCCTCTTGCAGTTTTTCCTAGTAGTGGAATGTTCCGCTCCTTGCTTGTTTGGTTTTTTCTTCTCTTTGGATCCATTATTTAGATCTGTATATCTAGGGTTCCTAAGGGTTGCAAACTCTAATGGGAGTGTGTCATTCCCACACTTTTTTTGTCTCATCAGTCTTCTATAGACAGAGTCTGGAATGGGCCAGGAAGCCTCTGGTTTTCACCCTCTCCTTAGAGGTGATATAACTGGTAAATGCCCAATCAGTCCATCTCTGGTTTAGAAGTTGCTGGTGTGTTTTCCATACTTCTGTGTTCCCATAGTGGAATATCTTAATATATTCCCTACTATGCCTATTTTTCCCCATTTGGAATATTACACTTGCCAATGGTTCAAGTTGTCCAGTACAGTATGCTTGTTCTTTATTTTGATGAGGCATTGATTATTTTCATAAGGTAAAGAGAAATTGCTAGCAGCAAAGGCAAGCTCATTGGCAAGGCAGTTTTGGGCCCTAGGGATGAAAGTGAGCTCATATTTCTTGAAGGCTTTGAGAAGGTCTAGGGTAGCATTTCTATATTCCCTTAACCTAAGGTTCTTGGCTGAATATTCTCCCTTAATTTGATTGATGCTTAGTTCAGAATCTCCTTGGATCAAGATTTTCTTGGCTTTGAGATTTTTAAGTAAGTATAGAGTAATAAGGAGAGCCTCATACTCTGCAACATTATTGGTGAATTGAAAATCTAACCTATAGGAATGGCCTTAATTTGTGTTGTGGATCCAAACACAAGCCCCTGATCCGGCCTTACCATAAGAACCATCAAAACTCATATGCCAAAGGGTGTCAATTTAATTTTTTTTCAATGTTCTGTACTTCAAGGCTGCTAGAGTTTTGGGAGTCATTTTCTTGATTGGAGAGCTAGTTTGATTGTTCTAAGGGACTTAGTTCTCTCTCATTGTCATTCACTTTTTCACTTATGTCATTTTCATTGTACAGGATGAAGGAGTCAAGGTCTGAGTGAATGGAATAATCTGGTGTGTTATTTAGCCTATCTATGTTACTCACCATGTATTTCATGTGGGATTCTCGATACAATATTCTTGTTTGATTGAAGACTAGGATGGTGGCATAAGTCATTTCCATTTGAAGGTTTCCCTGGAGTTTGGCCCCCCATGACCAAGATAAAAGCATGCCATATTTTTGGGGGATGTCAGCCACAACTATATCCATGACTAGACTCTTAGCAAGGATTTGTGCCAGATTGACACACAGATCCTTGATTAGGCCTAGACACTTAACCCTACTAGAATAAAAAGAATACAAGTATTTGTAGGGATTTGCAATTTCTAAGCCCAATCTCTCCATCACAACCTTTGGCATGAGATTATGTGAGGCACCGAAGTCTAGCATAGAATTATGCAGAATTTTTTCATGTATGTTCAGACTTACATAGAAAGGAGGGACTACTCCTTCTTGATATCTTCCCTCTACTTCAGGACCAAACAATAGTTCTGGTTTATCATCAGTTAAGTTTAAGGTATCAGTATCCTTACCTATCTTTAACACTTTGAAAATCTGGGATCTATATACCTCTTGGGTTACCATTTTAGTGAGGGGTATAGTGATCTTGATTTTGGCAATCTCCCCCTCAAAATTGAAAGGCGCAGGTGTCTTTATTTCATTTACATCAGTTTTATCAGCCATGAATTTTTCTACATTTTTAATTTGCTGATTCTGATTTGATGGTTTGGACAGTAAGGTTTTTCCAGGGCCACTATTTGAAGTACTAGGGTAGCTTGAATCATTACTAGGCTGGCTAGTCTTTTTCTTGTTTAGTTCAGTTTTCTTAGCCATAGTATTTGTGTTTTATGCTATCTTTTTAGGAATAGGTTAAGAGGTTTTTCTAACAACAGTGTTTGGCTGATCTGTTTTAGGAACATCTTGAATCTTCTTGCTCCTAAAGTTATGTTTGGTCAATTTAGTGTGTCCTAAATTGCTACATTAATTTATCAATCCAGACGTAAGCTGATGAAGTGTGGCACACTATATGTGCAAGATAACCTATTTCTTAACTTTTTGTCGTTTTTGGTTTTCTAATGTGAGATGGAAATTCTAAAATAAAAACAAGTATGGTTATTATTGTTCAAGGCAATGATATCCTTTATAATAATTTACCAACTTCAAACTTAAAAAGGAATTTGAAACATACAATGTCAAAACTTGAAAGGAAATGAAAATGTGCTGCTAGCCTAATAAATCAAACAGTGAACTATTGAGCATGAAAACCAAACTATCCTTGTTGTTGTCTAAAAAGAAACTATGCTTAAAGAAATCCAAGAATTGCAACAAAGTAAATCTACATCAAATTACATCAACTTATATTCTGATCCCTCGCCATTAGTCCAGCTATGGCTTTCGGAGGTAACCATAAAAAACTTGAGCAATTTGATATCTAATTTGTAGAAAAAGAAACTAATATCAAACTACACACTCATACTTCAATCCCTCACCATTAGTCCAGCTGTGGCTTTCGGAGGTAACTGAAAATGACATGAGCAATTTAATATATCTAACTTGCAAAAAATAAATTAATATCAAACTACACACTCATACTTCAATCCATCACCATCAGTCCAGCTGTGGCTTTCGGAGGTAACTGAAAATGACATGAGCAATTTAATATATCTATTTTGAAAATAATATCAACTATATACTAGTCCTCTATATGGATCATTGTATTTAGGTGATTTGAAACATTGTGAATAATTAACTATCATAATCAACTCAAATGTAATAGGATAGCATCTTCTTTGTGATGTTGATTAATAAAAATAGTGCGTGACAGAAATAAATATGATATTCTATAAATTCAATTAAAATGTAATATTTAAGACACATTATTTTTAATAAACAATTTATTGATGATTAACATTTGTATAAACATGAAAGATTATGGACAGAAGTAAGATGTAAAGCATGAAAGATTATAAACAGAGATGAAGCATAAATACCATGAAAGATACAATGTATAAACACATGAATGACTTATGGCATAATGAACTTAAAGAAATAAAACAAGAACTATACAATAATGCACAAAACCTCAGCGTGTAAAGAAATAAAACAAGAACTATACAATAATGCACAAAACCTCAGCGTGTGCAGGGGCCCTCTGCACCAGCCTTGGCAACAGCCTTCAAATACAAATTACGCTTGGAAACAGAGTCTTCTTATATATTAAAATGCAGTCATAATAGAGAGATAATATTACGGCACAGTGGCAACGTAATTACATTACAGAGCTATCTGGAGGCTAATGGAGACTAATCTAATATGCGTATGCAAATGCATTATTTATAACAAAGGAAATATAACTAATTCCCTAAAGTTTATGCTGATAGAAAACACGTAAACCATTACGTCCAGAGATCTAGGATCATGGCCGCGTTGAGGAGTAAATCTATGAAGAGTGGATGTTGGATTTGGCTTATGGAGCCATGTACAGGTGTTGATGTGTCTCCCGTAAGTTAGAAACGGTCATGCAAATCCTCACGTGATGAGAAACAGAGTCCTGTCACCGTGGGACTCTATGGTTGACTTCCACTTGGCCACCTTTGACCACAGCCTCCTTAAGTGAATTTGCTCGAGCCAATAGGACACGATCCATGTCCACATCATTTCTGACTTGCCCATGTGGCTTGTTTTACCTGAAGACACCTGTAACATGGACTTTCACAAAATGGCTGTGGAAAGTTGCAGCAGCTGCGGAAAGTGGCAAGATTCCGCAGCTAAATGAGCAAAAATCTAAATCAAACAGCAGACACAAAATATAGTTAAAAACCATTTTAGATGCTCTTTTACAATTAATATACAATGATATTGACAACTTGGAAGGTTCAGGTGAATGAAAAAGGTCTAGAATGGTGTATAGGAAAGATGCAGATTTGAGACTCAACATACCCCCACTGTGAAGGTGTTGCATGTCCTCATGCAACCAAAATTTTGATAATCCTTCTTCAGTTTATATGCCTTGACACTTCAGCCAGTACATCCAGCCCTCTCCTCTTTTTCCTTGGTGCTGCCAACATCCTAGGCTTCTTCATTAAGCATCTAAATTTGATATTCACTAGTGCTCTGCTTAACTTCTGGCATTTCTTTTTCAATTTCTTGTTCTTCTTCTGCCATATTCCCAGATGTAGCATGGTATTATCATGAATTATTTTTTCCAATTTACCTTGTTCCTTCAATGCCTCATTTTCATTTTTAATGTGTTTATTTAAAAGCTCTAGCTCAAAGACTTCATGTTTCAGTGATTGGACTAAATCATTTTGTACTGTGTGAGGCTAAATGGATGAAGTACTGGGGCCCGTAGCTGCTCTTTCCAAAGATTCTATATAATCATATACTTCCTGCTGCTTGGGGTCTATATCAGGTGTCATTTTTATTGGGCTGTCCCAAAAATGCCGTGAAGGAGAGTTATCTTCAAAATCTGGCTGAGAAGGGCTCACATCAACATCTTGCTGAGAATGGGATGGACTATGTTCAATGTCTGACTGAGAATGAAATGAGCCAGGTTCACTAACTGATTGAGAGTGAGATGGACTATGGTCAGCTGGGAACTGTTCAGATGTTTCTTCTCCCAAATCGATAAAATGAGGTCCCTTCATTTGCATTTTCCTCAATTTCCACTTAAGTCTGGAACTTCTTCTCACATGCTGTGGACCACTATCTTTTTGCTTTTGTTTCCCTTTCTCTTTCTTCTTGGCTATAGATAATTGTTCTTGAAGATGAACCAATCTTTCAGATAACACTTGATGATCTTCTTCTTCGGAAGAAGGGGTTTGATGTATAGCCTCAATACTTTTTCTCTCTTTTGATGTTATTGGCTTTTTACCCTTGGTTTCTTTCTTCTTCCTTTTTGACAACCTCTCTTCCCTACTAGTTCTTTCAATTGTAGTAGTAGGAGTACTTTGAGTTTCATCACTTGTTCTTTTTCTCCTACTCCTTCTTGATGTGCTACCTTCAGGAATTTTTTGAGGTTCCTCAAAGAAATTTCTAATAAAAAATTGTTCCCATGTGTTCTTCTTCTCCTTTTACTCTTTTTCAATCAAAATTTTTACAAGACCGTGGTGATATAGATGTGGTTCTACATCCCCTAAATGTTTCTGAACAGTCACAAACATCTTCTTCAAACTATTTAATAGAAAATATGGAAGATTGAGAGTTTGATTATCTAGAAAATTCATCAGTAATCTGGTATGGTACATATACATGGACCCAAAACGGCCTTCACAGGTGATGAATTTTTGAACAACTAGTAGCAAAGTAGCCCATTCCTCTTTCAAAGCATGAACAGGAATTCCTCTTTTAAAAATAGTTATGTCCATACCTGGGTTATGTAGAATTACTCTCCAAGCTTCATCACTAATGCTTTTGTTCTTAAACCATCGTTCACCCTCTTGAAGAAGTTCTGTGGTAGATGCTATAGATGCCTCATTCACCATGAACTTAAGGTCTCCAATCTCTACCTCCAGGCCATTGAAAGACCTTGCAAACGCTTTTTTCACCTCTTTATGGTAGCCTCTAAACTTTTGGATAAACCGTAGCCACTTTTCCTTCTTCAATATATCCCTGACTTGCGGATATCCTTCCATGAATTTAGGTCCCTCTGGTTCTGCTCTCAACAATTTACCCATCCTTCTTTCTGCTCTTTAAAAACTTGCCTACGTGAGGAGGTTTCAATGGAAGTAGGACGGATGAATGAACAGAAATGAGCACGATGAATGTAGGTAGATATCAGAGAGTGGGTATACAGACTGTAGCGTAACAGAGAATGAAATGGAGAGAAGCGGAACAGAGAAGGGTTACGTGAGCACAGCGGAAATGCGGCTGTGAGATTCATAGAACAATAGGAGGAGTATAATACATCCGGAAGTGTTTTAAAATTTGGTGGCTGCAAAATAAATGTTAGCACGTTTAAACAACGGCTATGGATTTTATGCGGCTGAAAGAAGCCGTAGTCAAATCAACTACGTCTCATTGTCACAGGTGGAATATCGGAGTATGAGTGAAGATCGGAGGTTTAATTATGGGACCGTTTGAGAATGAATGTGAGGATTGTGGGAGGATTGTACAGAGATCATGGAGTGATTACGGAGTTTGTCAATATAATCATTGCACATAATGGATGGAGCTTATGGTTTATAACTATATAAAAATGTGTTTTAAATGCTATTTGAAATGAATTTTACTCATACCTTGGAATTCTTGCCATTTTTCCTTGGTCTTCAATTAGTTGCTCCTCATTGATATCATGAATGCTCCATGTCTTCATAATTGGTCATCATACCTGCATTTTATTTCATGATTATGGAAATAACATCTGGCTGTACATTCTTTTGAAAACAGAGTGGTAGCTGTGGAATTTGCTTCTGGCTGCGGAAACTGGTGTCAGCTGCGGAAACAGATGTCAGCTGCGGAAACTGACACAGCTATTATTTTGGTGAATAGAAATGAACGGATGACAATTGACTAAATGGAAATGGTCATGAAAGAGAATTTTATTGGTGAAATGGAATGAAACAGATAAAATGAAGTGGAATGGAGTGAAGTGGAATGAAGTGGAATGGAATGAAGTGGGTGGTCACAAAACTTGTGAAATGAAAGAGAGATTTTTTTTTTTTGGAAAATATAGGGTGTCAGGTGTTCCTGATTTTCACCCAATATTTTCTGTATAAGACTTCCAATCAGTGATTGGTTTTCAGGCTTATACAAAACTCTTTTTTTTTTTTTTAACTGAAAAGAACAAAAGCTAGGCTGGTGGAGAAGAAGAATTCTTCTGTACCAGCCTGATTGCAGAATTTTCTTGAAACATTTTGACAAATTCCTCTTTGGAGAGTGGCTTATGATAAAATTTCAATCTGTGGCCATTCACAATAAGAGGAGTTTGAAACTCATCAATGGTCTTGATTCTTACCGCTCCATTGCTAAAGATCTTGTCAATCTCATATGGCCCAAGCCAATGAGTTTGAAATTTTCCTTGAAAATCTTTAAACTTGGAATCAAATAACAATTCCCAATCTCCTTCTTGAAACTTCTTCTCTTTGATGTACTTGTCATGCCATTTAGCTCTTTGATATTGAACTAGATCAGTTCTTAAAATTGCTTCTTGTCTGATCTCATCTAGCTCATTCAACTGCTTCATTCTATGCTTTTGGGCTTCTGATAAGTCCATCCCCAACTGAACTGCTATCTTGAAGGTCTTGACTTGGAACTCAATGGGGAGCAAGACTTCTTTCCCATAAACAAGTTCATAGGGAGAATGTCCCGTTGTATTTCTCCATGTAGTTCTGTAGGCCCACAAGGCTTCAGGAAGCCTTTCTGCCCAATCTCTTCTATGTAGATGAACAGTTTTGGTGATGATACTTTCGAGAACTTTGTTGGTAGACTCCACTTGACCATTTTCTTGTGGATGGTAAGGAGTAGATCTTCTATGCTTGATTTTTTATTCTTCCATCAGCTTCTCCACCAGGTTGGATGTGAATTGGCTTCCTTGATCTGTCACAATTTCTCTTGGAACACCAAAGCGAGTAAAAATATCCTCATAAAGAAAATGAACAACTGAATTTTCAGTAGCAGATACTAATGCTTTGGCTTCTACCCATTTAGTAAAATAATCAGTACAAACCAATATATACTTCTTTTGCTTAGATGGTGGATTAATAGGTCCAATGAAATCTAAAGCCCATTTTTCAAAGGGTTCGATGAGTACCTGTGGTTGCAATGGCATTTCATTTGAAAGTGTAGGTTTCCCTACTCTTTGGCAGCTGTCACACCTTTTGACATATTGTTTTGCATCTTTGAAGAGGGAAGGCCAATAATATCCTAAAGAGAGGATTTTATAGGCCGTCCTTTTGTCTGCAAAGTGTCCGCCGCATGGTTCATCATGACATGCCTTAAGAATATCAGGCATTTCATCTTCCCTGACACATCTTCTGATCACAAGATCTGGCTCTGTTTTAAACAATTCGTTAGAAATCCATGAATATTTTGAACTCTCCTGAATAATTTTTCATTTTTCACTTGGAAATAAATGTGAAGGCAGTTTCCCTGTAACCAAATAGTTAGCAATATCTGCATACCAAGGAGTCTTAATAGTTACTGCAAACAAGTATTCATCAGGAAACTTATCCTCTACAGGAGAATATTCTTTAGTATTCTGAATCCTAGATAAGAAATTAGCTACTGTATTTTGTTTTCCTGGTCTATCCAACACAGTAATATTGAATTCTTGTAAAAGTAAGAGCCATCTTGTCACTCTGCCATTAGTAATAGGTTTGTTCATTAAATATCTAATTGCAGAATGGTCAATATGAATAAAAGTTTCATAGCCTGTTATATAATGTCTAAACTTATTAATTGCATGAACAACAGCTAAAAACTCTTTTTCAGTCACAGTATAGTTTAACTCTATGGGAGTCAAATTTTTACTGGTATAATAAATGGCATAAGGAACTAAATATTTTTGACCCAACACAGCTCCTAGAGCTGTATCTGAAGCATCCATAGAAATATGGAAAGGGAGTTTCCAATTTGGTCCTCTCAAGATAGGTGCTTCAGATATTCTTGTTTTCAAATTTTCAAAGGCTGATTGACAATCAGGATCCCATTTAAATTCACAGTCTTTTGTAAGCAATTTGAAGAGTGGAGATGTTATTTTAGTGAAGTTTTCTATAAATCTTCTATAGTAACCAGTAAATCCTAGAAAACTTCTAACATCCTTTTGACAATTTGGAATAGGTAACTTGGAGATGACTTCAACTTTTGATCTATCAACCTTAATCCCATCTCCCGAAATATGATGTCCTAAAACAATACCTTCAGTAAACATCATAAAGCATTTTTCATGGCTTAATGAAAGGTTTGTTTCCTTACATCTTATAAGAACTTTTTCCAAATTTTCTAATGCCTCTTCAAATGAATTACCATAAACTGTAAAATCATCCATATAAACCTCTACACAATCATGGATTAGATCAGAAAAAATTCCTAGTACTGCTCTTTGGAATGTTGCTGGTGCATTACATAACCAAAAAGGAAGCACTCGGTAGGCAAAAGTTCCCCATGGACAAGTAAATGTGGTCTTATCTTGATCTTCAGGTGCTACCTGAATTTGATTATAGCCACTAAAACCATCCAAAATGAAAAGTACTTTTTACCTGCTAATGTATCTAATACCTGATCAATAAAAGGCAAAGGAAAGTGATCCTTCAAAGTTGCTTTGTTCAACTCCCTGTAATCAATGCATACTCTCCATTTACCATTCTTTTTAGGTACTATAACCAAAGGAGAAATCCATCGGCTATCTGAAATTGGATAAATGAAGTTTACATTGAGAATTTTTTGGAGCTCTTCTTTCACTATCTCCCTAAGATTTGGATTCATCCTTCTTTGAGGTTGTCTGATTGGTCTACTGTTTTCCTCAATATAGATATGATGGGTGCAAGTCTTAGGATCAATACCTTTCATGTCAGTATACTCCCATGCAAATGCAGTAGAATGTTTTTGCAAGATTTTGATTAGTTCTTCTTGTTGTGACTTTTCCAAATGTTTGTTGATATTCAATGTTTTTCCTGGAAAAATCTCAATAGTAGAACTACCAAAATCTTCCATAGAGTAAAGAGACATTTGCCTTGATGATAAATATTCTATGTCAGATTCCAATTGAAATTGTGTAGGGTCATATTCTGAAGATATCTCAAAATTTTCTAATGTGTTCATAATTTGACTATCCTCACTGATTTCAGAAATGGTAAAGACAGGTTGTATAGTGTCCTCATCATCAACCCATTCATTGTCTCCTACTTCTGTGATTGCTTTTGCTGGAGGATACAAATTGAATTTCTTTGTCGAATTACCATTAGAAATGTACATATCCCCGGATCTACAACTAATGAAAGCATCAGCTGTGGCTAGCCAAGGTCTTCCTAAGATAAGTGGGTGCCCTCCTAGATTACTCTTGGGAGTCAAAATCATAAAATCTACTGGATATTCCCAAGAATCTAAGGAGACCGAAATATCTTCTAATACACCATCTGGTTTAATAATTGATCGATCTGCAAGTTGCAGTAAAGTAGGTGTAAAAAGAAGGTTAGGAAGTTTTAGCCGGTCCATAGTCTGTCTACTCATAATGTTGATAGCAGCCCCTAAGTCAATCAATGTGTTTGGAATTTCTATCCCATTTATATGTGTCTTGACAATTGGACTTCCTGGATCTACATACTTCGGCATGGTAATTTTTCCCATCATAATATCTGCAATCTTTCCTACCAGGTGGATTCTTCTTGTGTCTTTTAGTTTCCTTCCTGGTCTTTTGAAACTCAACTCCTTTATGGTTTTTGCTAGAATAGGAATCTCTCGAATGGCTTGTGGCAAGGGAATCTTGATACAAACATTCTTCAATTCATCTAGAAAATCATAGTTAGGCAACAAGATTTGTTTTTCCACCCCCTTGTCAATTTGTAGTCTTTCAAGAAAAGGAGGTGTAGATGAAGATGTAGGTTGCTCAACTATAGGAGTTGTGGGTGTTAAATTTTCTTTTTCTTTTTGAATGTTTGAATTTTGAAGAGATGCTTCCTCAGAACCCTTATTGACTTGAAGAGAATCCTCCTCAGAGGTATCTTGCTCTTGAATATCTATAGAAGGTTTTTCTAAAACTCTACTAGATCTGAGTTGTACATCGTTGAGAGGAACAATCATATAGGTAGGAAATTGTTGTCCTTCTACCATATAAGTATTCTGAGGATTTTTATTATTAGGATTTGGCAATGGCTGAGCTGGAAGTTGATTTGTCTTCTTTTGGTATGGAAGCATGAGTTGAGGATTTGTATTTTGTTGAGAAGGTTGTTGTTGTGGAAATGGCAATGAAAGTTGTGGATTTGGGTTTGGAAGTTGTGGAGCTTGTTGATTTTGAAAAGATGGAGGATATTGATAAAATTGAGCAAATCTCCCATAAGGATTTTGCATCCCTTGTACCCATGGCTGATATGATTTTTGATGTTGGGGCCAAGGTTGTTGCCAAGGATTCCAATTTGGTGGGGTTTGAAAATTCATAAGGTTGTTAAACCCTTGAGTTTGTTGTCCCTGCCAAGGTCTTCTTGCAACAAAACAGAGAGATTCTACTGAATTTGGGTCTTCTTGAAAGACAGCTTTGAGTCCAGGAATTGAAGGACAATCCTTGATCTCATGATTCTCCGAGCAAATTATACATGTTTCTACAACTTTTGCATCCAAGGGACATTCCCTTAAAGCATGTTTCTTCCTACATTTCGGACAAAAGATGGTTAGAGCATTCTGTCAGTTTCGTTTATTTTGGATTTTAAGGGTGTCTCAGTTGTCATTTGCTGCTCCCTAAGATATCAGTTTTGAATTCATCAAGCATGTTACCAATCTCTGCCCTCACGATCATCCGCTTGTAGATTTGTTAGCCCTATGGTGAAGATCCTTAGGCCCTTTTCCTGCTTGGATTTTCTTCTCGGTGAGATACATAGTTCATGAGGTCAGTGGAAGTTGAGAAATGTATCCTTTCCCCATCATGTTTAAAATATCTATCCATTCATCTCTAATGGCTTTTAATATGAGGGCTTTCAAGGTTTCATCATCTAAGTTACTCATCTTTTCTCTTTTTAAGTTGTATTGAAATCTTTCAAGTAAATCTTCCAAATTTTCATCTTCTTTTTGCATCATTTTGAATACCTCATCCTTGTGATTGGTGGGCATACAATAGTCCAAATATCTATCCAAAAATGTTTGTTTCATATCATTCCAAGTCCTAATAGATTGGGTAGCTAATCCCATGAACCATTTCAAAGTAGCTCCCTTCAATGTTGAAGGAAACAGTTTGAGTTTTTGAGAGTCTCCCATATAGTCATAAGTTCGGCACACAACTTCAAACTCAAATAGAAATGTTTCAAGATCCTCACTTCGCAATCCATAAAATTTGGGGAGGACAGATGGTGAGATATTTTTCATCGTTGTATGAGTTTCCTCATCAACTATAGGGAATCCAAACAACTTGTCTCCTTCCCTATTTCTTCCATTATTACCTTCACCATTGTTGTCTCCATTTTTTCCTCCTCCTCTACCTCTACCTCTACCTCCAAATCCATCTATTATTTCCTCTACCATGATAGTTTCTTTAGAGTCCTTAAAGTCCTCTAGTTCTTCTATCAAGGGAGGATGAGAGGGAGTCTCTTCCTTTTCTAAATGAGATTTAGTAGGTGGTATAGGAGAATCCTCTAATTCAGTTGTTCCTTGAATTCCAAAAATCTTAAGGCTAGGGGTAGATGGTGGTGAATCTGGTCTATGCCTTGAAGAAGATGGAGTTGTGAAAATCGAACTCTTGGCTTTAGCTATAAACCTTCCCCTAGAATCTCTTGCTCTATGCATGTAATTTTTTTTTTTTTTTATAAAGTTAGGCTAATAATTCTCTTTCTGATCTTCCAGGTCACACTAGGAGCAAGAAGAGAGCATACTTAAGAAATTACTAAACCAATAACTCTCTTTTCTGATCCTCCAGATCAAACTAGGTGCAAGAGGAGAGCATACTTCAAGAAGTTATCAAGTTTTCCCTTCTTTTATTATTTTGTTTTTTTTTTAAGAAATTGGCTACCTAGTTACACTTCCCCGGCAACGGCGCCAAAATGTTTGGTCAATTTAGTGTGTCCTAAATTGCTACATTAATTTATCAATCCGGGATTCGTAAGCTGATGAAGTGTGGCGCACTATATGTGCAAGATAACCTATTTCTTACCTTTTTTTCGTTTTTGGTTTTCTAATGTGAGATGGAAATTCTAAAATAAAAACAAGTATGGTTATGATTGTTCAAGGCAATGATATCCTTTATAATGATTTACCAACTTCAAACTTAAAAAGGAATTTGAAACATACAATGTCAAAACTTGAAAGGAAATGAAAATGTGCTACTAGCCTAATAAATCAAATAGTGAACTATTGAGCATGAAAACCAAACTATCCTTGCTGCTGTCTAAAAAGAAACTATGCTTAAAGAAATCCAAGAATTGCAACAAAGCAAATCTACATCAAATTACATCAAATTATATTCTGATCCCTCGCCATTAGTCCAGCTATGGCTTTCGGAGGTAACCATAAACAACTTGAGCAATCTGATATCTAATTTGCAGAAAAAGAAACTAATATCAAACTACACACTCATACTTTAATCCCTCACCATCAGTCCAGCTGTGGCTTTCGGAGGTAACTGAAATGACATGAACAATTTAATATATCTAACTTGCAGAAAGTAAACTAATATCAAACTACACACTCATACTTCAATCCCTCACCATCAGTCCAGCTGTGGCTTTCGGAGGTAACTGAAAATCACATGAGCAATTTAATATATCTAACTTGCAGAAAGTAAAATAATATCAAACTACACACTCATACTTCAATCCCTCACCATCAGTCCAGCTGTGGCTTTCGAAGGTAACTGAAAATGACATGAGAAATTTAATATATCTAAATCTAACTACTGAAACAAATGTGCAAGACTAAAATAAACAAACAAAACAGTGCTAGAATTAAACAAAAAGTAAATTAGTAGCAAAACAATATTGATTCCATGTCATTAGTCAAAAGATATGTAAATTCCTGGGCTGCCTATTTTTAATCTGAAACAAGAACACTGATCAGTTAACAACAACATAAAACATGAAAGAATATTGACAGAAGTAAGATGTAAAGCATGAAAGATTATAAACAGAGATGAAGCATAAATACCATGAAAGATACAATGTATAAACACATGAATGACTTATGGCACAATAAACTTAAAGAAATAAAACAAGAACTATACAATAATGCACAAAACCTTAGCGTGTGTAGGGGCCCTCTGCACCAGCCTTGGCAACATCCTTCAAATACGAATTACGCTTGGAAACAGAGTCTTCTTATATATTAAAATGCAGTCATAACAGAGAGGTGATATTACGGCACAGTGGCAACGTAATTACAGTACAGAGCTATCTGGAGGCTAATGGAGACTAATCTAATATGCGTATGCAAACGCATTATTTATAACAAAGGAAATATAACTAATTCCCTAAAGTTTATGCTGATAGAAAACACATAAACCATTACGTCCAGAGATCTAGGATCATGGCCGCATTGAGGAGTAAATCTATGAAGAGTGGATGTTGGATTCGGCTTATGGAGCCGTCTATAGGTGTTGATGTGTCTCCTGTAACTCAGAAACGGCCATACAAATCTTCACGTGTTGAGAAACAGAGTCCTGTCACTGTGGGACTCTACGGTTGACTTCCACTTGGCCACCTTTGACCACAGCCTCCTTAAGTGAATTTGCCCGAGCCAATAGGACACGATCCATGTCCACATCATTTCTGACTTGCCCATGTGGCTCGCTTTACCTGAAGACACCTGTAACATAGACTTTCACAAAATGGTTGTGGAAAGTGGCAAGATTCCACAGCTAAATGAGCAAAAATCTAAATCAAACAGCAGACACAAAATATAGTTAAAAACCATTTTAGATGCTCTTTTACAATTAATATACAATGATATTGACAACTTGGAAGGTTCAGGTGAATGAAAAAGGTCTAAATGGTGTATAGGAAAGATGCAGATTTGAGACTCAACAAGTTATACTGCCTATGGACTTCCATTATGGCATTCTCAAATCCTAATCTATAGTCTTCGAAATCTTCATATGATTTCTCATTTGGTTTTGAAGAAAACATCCTTTGTTATTCTTCAGTAAGGAATGTGTTATCGTCATTATCCAAACCTATGAAATTTACATGGTCTTCTTCCAACTGCTCAGGCTCTCTTTCTTCTTCATCTACATAGTTGTCTTGGAAAGGGGGTCTGATTTTTTGGTCACTCTCTCTTTGTCTGATTTGAGGCAGATTTCTCCTAAAGTTCTGATTTTGACTCTGGGATTGGTTTCTATTTTTAGGAGTGGCTTGGTTTTCTCTAGATTGAGCTTTTTCATATATGCTCATCCTCTCCATCATCTTCTCCATCATCCTTTTCAGTTTTGAGTCAGATGTGGAAGTTATAGCTTCATCCATATATGATACCCTCTTCTCTGCTTTGAGTCTTGCCCTTCTGGCATTCAGGTTAGCTTCTACACTTACTGTCCCCTTTTGCATGTCTTCTAATGTGAGATTTTCCCTTTATCTAAGTTGATAGGCCATTTCGGGATCAAATCCATCAGAGAATTTCATTAGAGCTAGGCCTTGTGGAGGTTTCATATGGATGGGTAGGGAATTGTACACACTATTAAATCTAGTGCAATAGTCTTCGACACTCTCTCCAACATTTCTTTTAAGATCATTGTATTCTGACAGGATTTGAAGGTGATTTCTCTTGACTTCCCATTTGTTTAGGAATAGTTGATGAAAAGCAGGAAGAACATTGATACTGTTAGGGGTTAAGTTCTTGAACCATTTTCTTGCTTCTCCCCCTAAAATTTGAGCAAACAATCTGAATTTAATGTTTTCATCATCTATCTCATTTCTATCAAAATAGTCATTCATCTTGTCCACATGTTGTAAAGCAGTAGTAGAACTATTAGCATCATATAATGGAATCTTGGACTGATAGTCCTGTGGCAAATTTACTAAAGGTAAAGGAAGGACTAGAGGAGCATACCATGTTGCCATGATAGGAGGTTGTGGAAAAAATGGGTGGTTTACAAGTGGAGGGTTTATGAAAGGAGGGGGAGGATGGAATGGAGTAGTTTGAACAGTGGGTGTATGGATAACAGAAGTACTTGGACTAGCAAGAGATTGTTGAGTAGATCTAGGATGAGAGAAACCAGAGTTATGAAAGAAATGCAGATCAGGTGGGGTGGTTTCTCTACTATCAGTATGTTCACCACTATTTTGGGGTGACTGTGGAGGCTCAAAGTCTATCTGATCTATATCACTAAGTGACTTACTTCTGGATGGGTTTCTTATGAATGGTGAGTCAACTTGTGTATCTTGCAGAGTTGAAAGATTATCAGGGACAGAATTAGCTCTATGAATTGGTCTGACAACAGTTGAAGTCTTGTATTTAGGATATTTCCTAAGGATATTTTCTGGATTATCAACTATCTTAGGAGCATTTGAGTCCGGGTGTGATCTGGTATAGATCCTTCATGAAGCCAGATCTCTTTATTCACACAAGGTATAATTGGGCCTTAAAAATTGTTTTAGATTGATTTGACACAATCCTAGAACAACCCATGGGACAAGTGGGATGAGGAAGGCCTGCTGGAGGCTAGTGGAGTCGCCAGGTGGATTTTGTTTTGAAATTTTGAAGATATGTATACAATGGTCCACCACCAAATTCTTGATAAAAAATTAATCTAGGGAGTGCTTTCAGGTTTTTAGTTTCTTTATGCAACCTTAAGGTTAATGAGTATCCACTAACTAATTCATTATCTTGCTAGGATGATGAAGTAATTAGTTTCTACTCTGGCTATGGGTTGGTTTTTTAAGTCAAACTAGGGATGTATATGAGTCCATAAGAGTTTTTTAGGCTACTATGAACTCAGTCCGACCGTGATCACCACTACGTTAGCTCCCTGTAATTTGCAAGACTGATTGAGATACAAATTGACAAGGGTAACATCAAACCAAGCTTTGGAATCCAAGGACCTAGCCTTCCTGGATTCAGAGAGGGATCTCTCAATATGTGAAAAGATATGTCTTGTTTACTGATTAGGGTTGATTTTAGGCTAGATGTTAAGTGCAAGGTATTTTGATTGTTTTTTGGTTGGGTATGATACTTTGATAGATTTTTAGATAGGAAACATGGAAGATTGTTAAGTTATTTGGCAATGGAGTCTAACAAGGTCCAGATAAGTTCATCAATGGTGTTAAGAGAATTTGCAGGGCAAGTTTACTTGGTTGGTGTACCTTTTAAGGTTATGATGGATCATGAGATGCACATTAAAGATTGAGAACAACAAACTAATAAAGGGCTGAATCCGAATCCTTTATATACTTGTAAACTGAGGGAGTTACAAAAATTATAAAAATAGAAAGAGAATCAAAGGCATAAGCAGAACCTAATCCATTTGATTTCAGATTGAAAATAGATAATTAACCAAGACAAAAATTTAGATAAAAACTTAAAAAGGTAAGAAACTTATCCAACTTTCAGAGCCTTTAACATCTAGAGCAGAAAAACATTTAAGATACACAAGTAACTATAACCACAGAAGGATAGAAAATTATAACATCCAAAGTTACAGCTATAAGGTTTCCTTAAAACAATTTAGCTAAGTAAAGGCAAAGAGCATGATTTTAAACAGACTTCTTTGACAAACCTAGACAAAGTTGCTTTAAAGAGATGATTCCAAGAACATAATATTTCAGTGGCAACAATATGCATGGCTAACCATAAATCATAATTGATTCTAACTGATCTAACTTATCAAGAAATGGACAAGCTAAGAACTTGTTAGAGAGCAAATAAATGATTTCTCTAATGTATCTTAGCAGAAGAAAACATTAAGGCAGTGAAGGACAAATAGATTTAAGGTGCCATTAGAAAACATTTCTTAATCTAAATTCTTTGTCCTACTGCAACATAGCAAGATGGAAAACATAATGGAAAACTAGAAAACATAAAAAAAAGAAAAATTCAACATCAACCAAGCCTATGGATCCTGCAAGCAATCCTTCTCCATCAACAAGCAAATCGGATCATGCATGAGTTCTAAGACATCAATTTTTCTTCAAGAGCTTCGAAGGACTATGTATTATTCCAGCATCAGTCATCAAAATCCAACGTTTACAATGAGTTTCAATGTAGTATTTATACTGCAAATGAGGAGGTGGAACTCTTCTAGGGTTCAAAATGTTATTAATGACAGAGCAAATACGTTCCTAGCCTTGAAAACCATGCAAGGCCTAAGGTAGGAACATGTGTGCAACTACTTCTCTATTAAGAACTTTGCCTTAACTATCTAAGGAGAAAATAGGTAAAATATTGAATTTTAAGGCTTTACCTTATCTTTACAATAACTGTCCTGGTAGTTTTTAATATATTCTTTTGTGTAATAACTGCTGATTTGTTTTACAGATAAAGGGTAGGCCAAAGATGTCAGTTTTATTTATCAAATGAAATAACTCCTCCCTTTTGATGTGTTCAAGGCTATCTTTAGGCCTAATTTTCATTTATTTCTTCATTAAACTGTATTTAAGGCCTTTTAGCCTTGATCTGCCTTTAATTAATCTTCTTTTATTGTCCTTCTTCTTTTCTGCTTTAAACAACTACTTTTATCTTGGATCCTTTATCTTTCGACCTTTAGCCTTTAATCACTGATTTTTTAAAGGGCTAATCTTTTCAGCCTTATCCTTTAAACTGTGTTTTAACCTTTAATCTTCAAACTTTGTAGAAATTTGAATAACTGTTAAATTATTCACCGAGATTATCCTGATCACACACTATTTAATCTTCATACATAATACATAACCTCTTCTACCATTGATCATTAATTGTGGAAATATAAACAATCGCATGCGCACAATAAAACCATAATCAATCACACATATAAACACAGTATTTATGGGAAAGCTTAAAGCTGAAAACCCCCAACTATCTGTATATTATAATGATAGAGTTCATGTAACAATCATTGTACAAACTCCTCACAAGCTCTTAGTACAATCTCCAATTGTTACACACTACACAAGCTCAGATCTAGCAAAACACATGCTCCAATCTGCTCCACCTATTAGCCTGCCTCTACTGCGCAATCCAAGATGAATAATGGCTGAATCCAAGTTCGAATCCACCTGGTATGCACTGTGCAATCCTCATTGGCATCTCCATCAATGTGTGGTGCAAACTCATGCACCAGTATAGTCACAACTGATAGTAGACTTGCTCTTTCACCTACCTCTGCACTGGTCTCCATTGAAACTGTCCATGCACTGAAGTTAACTGATGTATTCTTTATTTGATTTATGAGTTAATAATTAGTGAATTAATTAATAATTAATTCACACCACTCTCACTAGTGTATCAATCAGTTAGACTAGATACAACTAGCTCAACTATGTTTAACTGAGTTAAACTGAACACAACTCCATCAACTCCTCAATCAGCTCCACCAAACTCTGTCACCTGAGTTCTAACTGAAGTGTCCATGCAATAGCTCCACTAAACCCTAGGAATAGCGTAATTCCTTCTGTCAGTTGCATGTGCCACATCCGTGCACCGAACTGAAGTGCTGCAAGAGGATAAGATAATGTTTATAGTCCAAATATTATTAAGAGCTAATAATATTCGACATATCTATTTTTAGACTGGAAATCTAAAAATAGATTCCACCCAGTATGTCTAAAAATAGAATTCCATCTATTTTTCCCGACTTGACCAACCATCCACAAATAGCATCCTGCAACTCATAGAACATGATCCATATTTCTAAAAATAGACATAGTCTAAAAATAGACTTTGCGCCAAAAATAGCCTGTAGGCCCACTTAGTGAAGGCGACTTCTTTTCACTAAGCTCATCATCTTGTTGCATTCTCAACACTCCCTCTCAACAAGATATGGATTATCTGCAACCCCTATCCTGCCTCTGTGGTATTCTAATTTGCTCCTGGTGAGCGCCTTCGTCAATATATCAGCATCCTGATCCTCCGTAGGAATGTATGAAAGTAACATGACCTTCCGCTGCACAAAATCTCTGATATGATGATACCGGATGTCAATGTGTTTGGATCTATCATGAAATACTAGATTAACCGAGAGTTTGATGCAACTCTGATTATCACAATAAATCACAGTAGGATCCAAGTGTGAACTAAACAACTCGATCAGGATCTTCCTCATCCATATAGCTTCGCATGCAGCCAAACTTGCTCCCATATACTCGGCCTCTACTAAACTGAGTGCCACGGATCTCTGCTTCCTGCTGTACCAAGAAACTGTTGTCGATCCGGTACTGAAAATCCCTCAAGATGTGCTCTTTCTTTCTGTTGGGATCCCTACCCAATCTACATCCGTGAAGCCACATAGCCTCACCTCATCCGACTGTTTGTACCACAATCCATATCCCGATGTTCCTCTGAGATATCTCAATACATGCTTGCCTGCCTTCCAGAAGAGCTTGGTAGGCTTAACCATAGCTTGTGAAAGCTGGTTCACAACATAGCATATGTTGGGTCGTGTATTGACCAGATACATAAGCGACCCCACCAACTGTCGATAAACAGTGGCATCCACTACCTCCGCCAAAGTAGCATCCTCCTTCATCCAACCTCCAGGAAGAGGAGTATCAATAGGCTTGCAGCCATGCATGTTGAACTTCTCCAGTATCTCCCGGGCATACTTACCCTGAGAAACAAACAGTCCATCACTGCGCTGCCAAATTTCCAATCCCAGGAAATAGTGAAGGAGGCCCAAGTCCTTCATCTCAAACTATTTTGCAAGATCCTCCTTGCATGAGAGTATCAACAGCTCATCACCTGTCAAAATAAAATCATCTACATAAAGTAAAATGATCAGCAACTTACCCTCCACCACAATCTGGTATAGGTTAGGATCCGCCTCACTCTTGGAGAATCCAAGTCCGGTGAAATAACTGTCTGTCCATGTGTACCAAGCACGAGGTGCTTGTTTCAACCCATACAACGCTCTCTTGAGCCTGCACACATGCGACTCGCTGCTGAAGATCTCAAAACCTTCGAGCTGCTCTATGTACACCTCCTCCTCAATGACTCCGTTGAGGAACACAGTCTTCACATCCATCTAATGAATGTGCCATCCCATTTGCGCTGAGAGAGAAAGAATCGTCCGTATGGAAGAATACCTTGCGACAGGTGCAAAGGTCTCCTCATAATCGATCCCCTCAATCTGTGAAAAGCCTCGAGCAAAAAATCTTGCCTTGTACTTCTCCACACTCCCGTCAGCTACCTGCTTCACTTTGTAGATCCATCTCGAACCCACCACCGATTTCCCTTCCGGCCTCAGGACAATCTCCCATGCACTATTTCTGACAATCAAATCATACTCTTCCACCATGGCATCTACCCATGCGAGGTTCTCCACAGCTTCCTCGAAAGAGGATGGATCTGTCACGATACACTTGCTCACAAGAGCCATGTATCCAGTGTACCGCTCAGGTGACTGTCTCTGTCTGTGTTGTGTTGTAGGTGGTCCTACAACCTTTTCTGCATCTTGAGCCAGTTGCTCAGCTTCTGTAGTGCGCTTCCGCCCTCTGATGGTTGGCGCTGCATGAGTGGTCTCTACAACTCCATGAACCTCCTCTTGTAGCTGATCCACATCCTGAGGCTCATCCTTAGGAACTAAGAGCTCCTCATCTGCATGCAAGTGTGGCTCCCTCTCAAGCGAACACTTCATGGCTTTCTCCTCCTGAAATTTGATATCCCATCACACAACAGTCTTGCGACTGTCTAGCAAATACACACGATAGTTGTGGGGCGTATCAGTGTACCCCACAAATATCCCAACCTCTGCGGTTGGCTCCAGCTTCTTCCTGGCATCCTTCATCCCATGAATGTAAACAGGTGAACCAAAAATCCTCAAATGGGAAATATCAGGCTTCTTACCAAAAAATGCCTCCTCGGGTGTACTCATGCCAAGTATCTTATGAGGACAACGGTTCTGCACATATACTGCAGTATTGCATGCCTTAGCCCACAAGTGTATGGGAAGGCCTTGATCATGTAACATCGCCCGTGCAGCACCCACGATCGTTCTTTTCTTCCGCTCAGCAACCTCGTTCTGCTGTGGGTTATGAGGTGCTATGAGCTCTCTTTGAATTCCTTCTGCACTGCAAAAGTCCTTGAATTCGCCAAAGATGAATTCACCACCATTGTCGCTCCTAAGAGCCTTCACCTGCTTCCCCGATTCCTTCTCAACCAGTGCCTTGAACTCACAGAACTTTGAGTATGTCTCTCTCTTCTTCTGCATGAATAAGATCCAGCACTTCCGAGAAAAATCATCAACAAAGATCACATAGTACCTGTGCTTTGTTGTCGAAGCTACTGAGAAAGGTCCACACACGTCTATGTGAATTCTCTCAAGGATCGTCGTGGCATGACTATCCTTCTCGTGAAAGGTGGCTTTCACAAATCTTCCCAAGGTACATCCCTTTCACTGATCTGACTGCACAAGAGTACCCTTAGGAAGCCCAGTAGAAATCTGTTGCAGTATCTTCAAAGCTCCGTGGTGAAGGTGGCCCAATCTCCGGTGCCACAACTCGCCATCATCCCGGCTCACCACTCCTTCTGTCTTGCCTGCCATTGCTGCGCAGCCATCTACCTGCAATTGATAAAGGTTCTTAACTCTAACCCCTATCCTCCGGGTCTCACCAGTTGCCTTACTGCGTAGGAAAGCCTTTCCCTCACTAAAGACAACATCATATCCCTTGTCTTCTAACATCGCCACAGAGATAAGATTCTTCTTCAATCCTGGAACATGCATCACATCCTTCAATAAAAATTGTTTACCAGACTCCCTCTCAAAGGAAATGGTACCGATACCGGTTGCACTGTATCTACCATCATCGCCCATCTCGATGTGCACTCCAAGATCTTTCTCATCCAGATCAGTAAACAAATCTCGATCTCCTGTCATGTGAAAAGATGCACCACTATCTAGAAACCACACTGAACCCATCACACTTGAGACCAAGCATGCGATCAGAAAAAAATCCAGCTCAAATTGTGAGGCTAAGGCCTCTCCAGCTGCAAATCCAGAAGCCTGCTTATTTTTCTTCTTCTGCGGACAATTTGTGGCATAATGTCCGTGTTGGTGACATTGAAAGCACTTCACCTTGGACATGTCCTGCTTCTTGCCTTTCGCACTGGATTGAGAAGATTTCTTGTTCTTCCCCTTCTTTGCTTTGGTAGCCAAAGCGTAATTCTTTTCATCAGATGCCTTTGATGAAGATCCGTCCCTGGTACTTTGCCTTATCTCCTCTTGCACAAGATCTGACCAAAGTCGCTCCCATCCTGGCAATTTCTCCCGACTATTGACATAATCCTGATAGGAATGCCAACTCTTCGGAAGCCCAAGGAGAGCCAAGATCACCAAGTCCTCATCATCTACAGTCACCCCCACACTTCCCAGCTCATCCTTGCAATGGGTGAACTTCGTGAGGTACTTGGGCATACTGTCGCCTTTCTCCATCTTTATGTTTCTAAGTTTATCCTTGAGTGCCAACCTCCTCTGGTCGCTCTTGCTTTGGAATAAATCTGTCAAGGCTTTCCACATCAAGTATGGAGAAGCCTTACCATGCAGGCTGGACACTATGTGATCCTTCACGCCCTCCAACAGAATCCTTCGACACTTTGTTGTCTTCTTTTGCCATGCGTCAAGTACGGCAGCATCACTAGAAGTAGGCTTTGGAATTTCTACATCTATGAACTCCTTCAACCCATTGTCATCCAGCACCACCTCCATCCTGTCCTTCTGTAGTGCTCAACTTAGTGTTCCTAATTTGAGTTCATTAAATGTCAACCAGGGCTAGTAAACTGCTGAAGTGTGGTGTACTATATGTGCCTAGGTATTTGTTTCTCACTACGTTGTATTTAGTGTTTTTCTGATGTCTTTGGTTTTATGGTTTTATGTTGAAAAGGAAAGAAACTAAGTGTTGGAAAAGAGCAAGTGATGGTTACACTAAAACAAAACAAAACCTATTCTAAACTTGTGTATGGCACTAAGGGACAAAAAATGCAAAGCTTGATAATGACTCATAAATCACAACATGAACTCAATAACATGAACTTATCCAATTCACTCATTAGAAATATGTTGGAATAGCTTTAGAAAAGGACAAGTTTAGTGCAAATGAGGTTTTCCTAAGTAATCAATCATCTTACAATATTACAAAGAATCTCATCCATGGTTAGAGGTTTATTGGAACACAATTGGACAAGATTACTTGTAGCACAATAAGATTTCTACTCTAAATTAACTTGTAATGCTAAGATGAATCTATTCTGCATCTCAACTTATCACTACTAAACCTCATTCGAAAGTTTAAATATTTTCTAGAATAATTCTTGGGAAAAAGGCTTATTTGTGAGATTGCAAAAGATTGTAGAACAATCAAGGCCTTAAACTGATATCACCAATTCCTGTCCATATAATGATGCATTAATAGAAAGTCAGAACAATATTAGTTTGTAAATAATGAAGGCCGTGAAGGACAGTTAATACAACTTAAAGAGAAAAGGATAACACTGAGCTAAAATGCAATTAATCAAACTTGAAACAAAGTGACCAAAACTAAACTAGCATGCCATTATCTTAACTTAAAATATAGTGAACAAAGTTGAACTAGAATGCCACTAATATAACTTGAAATGCAGTGAATTAAAACTGAACTAGAGTGCCATTATCAAACTTGAAATATAGTGACAGAATTAAACTAGAATGACATCTACCTACGGAGTGCTACAACTAGACTAAAGATGCAACTAATCACTGGAATGTTTCAACTCTGTCTCATTCGGAATTAGTGGTATTTTGTAATAGTTTGTAGAACAGGACTGGCTGCAACATGTTATGCAAATGAGCATGAAGCATAAATTTCAAAAAAACACAACAAAGCTCTAAAACACCACAGCTATGTCTCATCCGAAGTTAGTGATATTTTGGAATATTTTATAAGATCATGACTCGCTGTAACAACTGATGTAATCGAGCACAAAATCATAAAGTTAAGAGAAATGAAACTAACTCCTAAATACTACAGTTATCTCTCATTCACTGTTTAGTGATATTTTGGAATAACTTGTGAGAATAAGACTAAACTGTAGCATCTAATTCAAGTGAATATAAAACATAAAATTCGAAAAATTGCTTAAACTAGGAACGCAGTTACTTATCTAAACATATGAACAAAGGCTTCTCAGGTAGCAGGGGCCCTCTACCACTGGAGTAGCACGCAATTCTACTCAATATTGACTTATCTCGTGCAATAAAATGATGCTTCTTTCATTAGAGGAGAAAATACTTCAAAACAGAGTGTTTCGGACTTTTGAGTTCTAGCAACCAAAAACAAAATCTAACCAGTTGTTTCTCGGTCTCCCGAGCCACATTTATAACAAAATTACATAACTGTTTTTGAGATAACATAGGAATAACTTTCTTTCCAAATTAAAACCAAACTAGAACTCTGGGGGTGGTCTCGTACTATGATTAAGGACATCTGTACAGTCCTTTTTCTATTAGGAGTCTATCTCCTAGTTTAGTTTCCCACGTGCATAACCACCTTTAGAATTCTGTTCTAACTTCGTGGAGAGCAAGAGATGATGGGGACATGATGTGGAATATGACCATATGTGTTTTTCCTTACAGTGACACCTGGAACCTACGTAAACATGAAGATAGCTGCAGAACAGACGACTGGCTACAGAATGCCTGCGTTTTGTAGCCGAGTCCAGTCAAAAATTACTATAACAACAAAATCATGAAAACATAGCAAGTTAGTCATTATACACATTCTTGAAGCAATCCTAATCAGTCCTATTGATCATTTAAGCCTATAATCAATGAGGGACAAAGGAAATAAAGTGAAATGTGGTGGAAAAGGAGGACATCTTTGGAGCTCAACATGCCCCCACTGCTAGGTTCTTGCATGTCCTCATGCAACTATTCCATGTACTCTGAGGCCTCTGCTAGGACATCCAATCCTCTTCTTCCACTTTTCCTAACAGTCAATAGCCTTCTGGGCTTCCTTATGACTAACTTGAATCTCAAATTTGTAAGTGCCCTACTTAACTTTTTGTTTCTCTTCTTCAATTTTTCATTGACCTTGTACAACTTTTGCATTTGTAGAGACAGAGTTGAATTCATATCAGTTTTCAGCTTAACCTGCTCCCTTAAAATGTCATTCTCATTCTTGATATGCATATTGAGTACTTCTAACTCATATTTATCCCTTCTTAGCATATCAATTGCAGATTTTGGTGGACTAGGAGTTTTGTCTCTACTTCTGAAGCTCTCTTCTCTAGTGTCTCAATATGATTGTAAATTTCTTGTTGTGCTGGGTCTATTTCAGAGGCTCCTTCATCAAAATCCTCCTCATACTGATACTCAGGTGTTCTAGCAATAGTTTTTTCTTCATCCTCAATGTTTATAATTCCATTTTGTCTAACCTCTGTTTTCTTTAGTATACCTCTAAGCCCGTGGCTCCTTCTTGGTTGAGATGGCCCTTCTCCTCTGTCTTTGGCATATTTTCTTATTATTCTCTCCTTCTTAAGATGCTTCCTTATTTGAGCCAATTTCTCAGAAATCATCTCTTCACTGTCCTCTTGAATTGATTTACCAGTTTCAACTTCAATAGCTTTAGAAATTTCCCTTCTCCTCCTTCTTCTTGTAGGTTTGCTTTCAGGTGGAGATTCTTTGGGTTCCTCAAAATGGTTCCTCACTAGAAACTCTTCCCAATTATCTCCCATTTTCCTCAAATGATATTCAATTAATATTTTGACTAAACCATGATGATACAAAGTTGTTTCTAGAAATTGATCTCTTTTTTGAACATTTGAGGCCATTCTTTTCAGACTATGAAACAGGAAAAAGGGAAAATTAATTTCTTCATCTAAGAAATGCATCATTAACCGAATATGATAGACAAAGAGGGTACCGAATATTCCTTCACAAGTGATAAATTTTTGCAAAATGAGCAATAAATTCCTCCATTTGTTCTTCAGAGCCGAGCTAGGGATACCTTTCTTAAAAATGGAAACATCCATACCTGGAGTTTTGAGTATTTGCTTCCATGCCTCGTTATGAAATTTCCTATTTTTAAGCCACCTTTCTCCTTGTCTGGGAAATTTCGTTGCTTCTGCAATGAAAGCATCTATAACAGTGAATTTAATATCTCCTATCTCAACCTCTGCTCCATTGAAGGACCTTGCAAATGTTTTAGTCACTTCTTTGTGAAAACCATTAAATTTTTCCAAAAATTGCAACCAAATAGCCTGCTGTAGCATTTCTCTGATTTGTGGATAACCTTCCAAGTACTTGGCTCCAACTGGTTCGGTCCTCACTATGAGACCCATACCTTCTCTTTTCAACCTTGAAATTACTGCTCCTCTTCTCACGGTGAAAATGGCTGTTTAAAAAGATGTTTCTGCCCCAAAGATGTTTCCTCTGTTTTATAGACCAAAATGGCTAAGTATTGGCTGCGGAAAGGAATGATATGGAGTGGTTATGAAATGAGTGTAATGCGGTGAGGATAATTCACACGGATTAATAATTTGAAATCTATCACGGAAGAAAAGACCGCAGAGATATTTCATTAAGCAATTCAAAATCATCATTAAATACTTAGGCCTAGTGACGTGACTGATTAAATCGCTTCAGTACTTTAACCGTTAAGTATTAAATGATGATCGGATATGGCAAGATGGAAGGTTTTTTTGTCCAAAGTCTTTATGATGGGTTTAATAGGCATGATCAACACGACTAACCAAAATTACTTTTTGAATCATACATGATAACTATACTAAAATTTTCATGATCTGTCACTATAATAATTTCATAACTTTTACCTTTGCCTTCCCTTTGATTCTTTTGTGGTTTTGATATGCCTTGTCCTCCTTTGAAAAGCATTGGTCTTCAGTCCTCATAACTTATTTAATTTTTCTTGTTGTCTTGGATATGCAGGATCAATTTGTTGCTCAATCGGGTGATTACTAGATAGTGTCTTCAGGTTCTCTAGCTGCAGAATGTCTGACTGGCTGCAGAATGTCTGCCTAGCTGCAGAATGTCTGACTGATTGCAGAATGTACCTGTAGAAGACTTGAAACATGAAATGGAATAGGTTGAAACATGAATGAAATGTTGTATGGAATGAGTGAAGATGGATAATGAACTATGGTGTGATGGAGTTATGAATGAAGTGAATAATGGAGTGGAACATATCACAATTATGAAGTGGAGTGAAAAAGTGACCTGCAGCTTCTGATCTGTATTATTCAATTGCAGAAAGAAATCAATCTTAAAACTATGAGATGGAAATGAGGTGGACCATGGAATGAAATGAATGAAGTATGGATGAATGAAATGAAATGGAGTATGGATGAATGGAGTGAAATGGATCATAAGTGAAATATGAGTTTGCACTTATGATTTTGTAACAGCTGCTTGCAGAAAGAACAAATTTGAAAAGCTAAAGTGTCAGAAAGATTCTGATTTTCACTCTACCTTTTCTATATAAACATGCTAATCAGTGATTAGTTTTCATGTTTATACTTTTATTATTATTATTATTATTATTTTAAATATCTGACTTCAGAAAATTCAATTAAGTTGATGAAGAAGAAAAATTCTTCTTCATTAACTTCACATCACTGTTTTCCTGGAATTTCTTGACAAATTCTTCTCTTGAGAGTGGTTTGTGATACAGCTTCAATCTATGACCATTCACAAGAAAAGTGACCTTTTCTTCATCTATTGTCCTGATTTTTATTGCTCCATTGTCAAATATTTTCACAATTTCATATGGTCCAAGCCAATGTGTTTGGAATTTACCTTGAAAATCCTTGAACTTTGAATCAAACAAGAGAGCCCAGTCACCTTCTTTGAATTTCTTTTCTTTGATGTAATTTTCATGCCATATAGTCCTTTGCTGCTGGACTATACTTTTTGTTTGAACTGCATCTTGTCTGATCTCATCCAATTCATTAATCTTCTCCAATCTGTGCTTTTGTGCCTCTGTTAGATCAAGTCCTAGCTGAACTGCCATTTTGAAAGTTTGAATCTGGAACTCTATGGGAAACAAAACTTGATTTCCATAAACAAGTTCATAAGGAGTATGGCCTGTTGTGCTTCTCCATGTAGTTCTATAGGCCCACAAGGCTTCAGGAATCCTATCTACCCAATCTCTTCTATGTAAATGGACAGTCTTTGTTAGGATCCCTTCAATGACCTTATTAGTAGATTCCACTTGACCTTTTTCTTGTGGATGATAGGGAGTAGATTTTCTGTGCCGGATTTTGTACCTCTCCATCATTTGCTCCACTAGACTTGATGTGAATTGAGCTCCTTGATCTGTAAAAATTTCCCTTGGGACACCAAAACGAGTAAAAATATCCTCAAAAATAAAATTAACTACAGATGCTTCAGTAGCAGAAAGTAATGGCTTGGCCTCTACCCATTTGGTAACATAATCAGTGCAAACTAATATATATTTCTTTGGTCTTGATGGAGGACTAATAGGTCCTACAAAATCCAAAGCCCATTTTTCAAAAGGTTCAATATGTACCTGAGGCTGCAATGGCATCTCACCTGAAGGAGAAGGTTTCCCTACCCTTTGGCAACTGTCACACCTTTTGACATACTCTTTAGCATCTTTAAAAAAGGGATGGCCAATAGTATCCTAAATGAAGGATCTTATAGGTTGTTCTTTTATTAGCAAAGTGTCCGCCACAAGGTTCATCATGACATGCTTTGATAATTTCAGGCATCTCATCTTCCCGAACACATCTCCTAATGATAAAATATGGACCTGTCTTGTACAACTCATTAGCAACCCATGAATATTTTGCACTGTCATAAATGATTTTTCTTTTATCTCTTGCATTCATTATTGAAGGAAATTTTCCTGAAACTAAATAATTAGCAATGTCAGCAAACCAAGGAGTTTGGGTAGAAATTGCAAAAAGATATTCATCGGGAAATTGATCTTCAACTGGAGTGTCATCTTTGATGTTTTGGAGTCTAGATAGGAAATCAGCTACTGTGTTTTGTTTTCCAGGCCTATCTAGAATGGTAATGTTGAATTCTTGTAAAAGCAATAACCATCTTATGACTCTGCCATTAGTGATTGATTTATTCATTAGATATCTAATTGCAAAATGATCTGTGTGAACAAAAGTTTCATAGCTTGTTATATAGTGTCTGAATTTGTTTATGGCATGAACAACGACTAAAAACTCTTTTTTCAGTTACAGTATAGTTTAACTCTACAGGAGTCAAATTTTTACTGGTATAGTAGATGGCATAAGGAATCAGGTCTTTTTGTCCCAATACTGCTCCTAGAGTTGTATCTGAGGCATCTGTTGAAATATGAAAAGGTAACTTCCAGTTAGGTCCCCTTAAAATAGGTGCTTCAGATATTTTTGTTTTCAGGGTCTCAAAGGCTAATTGGCAATCAGAATTCCACTTGAATTCACAGTCCTTGGTAAGTAATTTGAAGAGTGGAGATGCTATCTTGGTGAAGTTTTCTATAAACCTTCGATAATATCCTGTAAATCGTAGAAAACTCCTAACATCTTTTTGGAAACTTGGAATAGATAAGTTAGACATGACTTTAACTTTTGACTCATCAACTCTAATCTCATCCCCTGAAATGTGATGTCCTAAAACAATTCCTTTAGTAAACATCATAAAACACTTCTCATGACTTAGTGAAAGATTTTATTCTTTACATCTCTTTAAGACTTTTTCCAAGTTTGCTAAGGCTTCTTCAAATGTGTTTCCATAAACTATGAAATCATCCATATATACCTCTACACAATCATGTATTAGATCTGAAAAAATTCCTAGTACTGCCCTTTGAAATGTTGCGGGTGCATTGCATAGTCCAAATGGCAATACTCGGTAAGCATAGGTACCCCAAGGACAGGTAAATGTGGTTTTGTCTTGATCTTCAAGTGCTACTTGAATTTTGTTATAACCACTAAACCCATCTAAAAATGAGAAGTACTTTTTGCCAGCTAATGTATCTAACACCTGATCTATGAAAGGTAGGGGAAAATGATCTTTAAGAGTAGCTTTGTTTAATTCTCGGTAGTCAATACATACCCTCCATTTACCATTTTTCTTTGGCACAATTACCAAAGGAGAAACCCACTGACTATCCGAAATAGGATAGATAAAGTTGACATTCAACAATTTCTGCAATTCTTCTTTAACAATCTCCCTAAGATTTGGATTCATCCGTCTTTGAGGTTGTCTGATTGGTTTACAATTTTCCTCTATGTAGATGTGATGAGTGCAAGTCTTAGGGCTTATCCATTTCATATCAGTGTACTCCCATGCATATGAAGAAGAATGTCTCTGTAATATTTTGACTAACTCTTCTTGTTGAGATTTTTCTAGGTTCTTGTTTATGTTTAAAGTTTTACCTGGAAATATCTCACTTGTAGAGTTGCCAAATTTATCCATAGAATAAAGAGACATCTGTCTTGATGATAGAAACTCAATGTTGGATTTTTCTTGAAATTGTTCATGGTTGTATTCCGAAGAGGATTCAAAGTTCTCTAAGGTATTCAAAATTTGGCTATCTTCACTAATTTCTGAAATTGTGAAGAGAGGTTGTAAGTCTTCTTCATCCTCTATCCCTTGAGTATCATCTAGATCTGTAATTGTCTTTGTTGGAGAATACAAGGTAAATTTCTTGGTTGAACTACCATCAGAGATGTACATATCACCAGATCTACAACTAATAAAAGCATCAGCTGTAGCTAACCAAGGTCTTCCTAATATAATAGGGTGTCCTCCTAGATTATTCTTAGGAGTTAGGATCATAAAATCTACAGGATACTCCCAAGAATCTAGGGACACTGGAATGTCTTCTATTACCCCATCAGGTTTGATCACAGATCTGTCTGCTAATTGTAATAATGTGGGTGTAAAAGGAATATTAGGAAGTTTTAGTTTATCCATGATTTGTCTACTCATAATATTTATTGTTGCTCCTAAATCAATGAGTGTGTTTTGGATTTCAATTCCATTTATGTGAATTTTGACAACTGGATTTCCTGGGTCTAGATACTTTGGAATAGCAATCTTACCCATCATGATATCTGCTATTTTTCCTGCCAGTTGAATTTTCTTTGTCTCTCTTATTCTTTTTCTTGTTTTCTTCATGCTCAACTCCTTTATTGTCTTTGTTAAGATGGAATTTCCTTGATGGCTTGCAATAATGGAATCTTAATACAAACATTTCTTAGCTCATCTAGGAAATCATAATTAGGCACCATAATTTGTTTTTCTACACCCCTATCAATTTGTAATCTTTCTGGAAAGGGAGGTGTAGAAGTGGATGTTGATGGATGCTCTAACATAGGAGTTGAAATTATTGGTTCTTTTTGTTTTGATTTTTCAATGTTTGGGTCCTGAAAAGATGTGTCTTCTTCAAGAATTTTATTTGCCTGTAGAGAATCTTCCTCAAAGTTGTCTTATTCTTGTATGATCACAGAAGGTTTCCTCTTTTCAAGTATTCTTCCAAACCTAAGTTGAACATCACTAAGGTCTAGAGGAGTAATCAAATAAGTTGGAAACTGTTGGCCTTCTATCATGTATGTGTTCTGAGGATTTTTATTGTTGGGGTTTGGTATGGGTTGGGCAGGTAACTTATTTGTTTTCTAAGGAAATGGTAATGGAAGTGGTTGATTTTGATGTTGTGGATTTTGAGTATTTTGTTGAAAATTTTGTTGAGGAGGGAAATGTGGATATGGTGGATAGGATGGTGGATATTGGTAATACTGAGAGAATCTTCCATATGGATTTTGTGCTCCTTGTGCCCAAGTTTGAGATTTATTTTGAAATTGGGGCCAAGGTTGCTGCCAAGAATTCCAATTTGGTGGAGGTTGGTTATACATATGATCATGGAATCCTTGTGTTTGAGGTCCTTGCCAAGGCCTTCTAGAGACAAAATTGAGAGATTCTGTGGAACTTGTAGGAGTATCTTCTTGAAAGACATCTTTAAGACCAGGAAGTGAAGGACAAATCTTGGTCTCATGTTTCTCTGAAAAAATTACACAATTCTCCACAACTTTGGCATCCAAAGGGCACTCTCTCAAGGCATGTTTCTTTCTACATTTGGGACAAAAGATTGCTAAGGCATCAAATTCAGCTTTTTTCTTGTTTTGTAATTTAAGGGCGTCTATCTGTTCACTAAGACTCATTAAGATGTCAGATTTGAATTCATCAAGCATATGCTCTATCTCTGCCCTACTTACTGTTCCAGAAGCAGATTTACTTGCCCTTGCAAGAGCAGGGTCTCTTGGTCCTTTTACAGTTTTGGATTTCCCTCTTGAAAGGTTGATACATAATTCAGCTATTTTAGGTAATGTAAGTTGAGATATATCCCCTTTTCCCATCATGTTAAGGATATCTAACCATTCATCCCTAATTGTCTTCAACAAGACAGCTTTCAAGGTGTCTTGGTCTAAGTTTTCCATTTTTGCTCTTTTGATGTTGTAGTTAAATCTTTCCAACAAGTCTTCCAAATTTTCATCTTCTTTTTGTAGCATCTTAAACACTTCCTCCTTATGGTTGACTGGCATACAGTAATCCAAATACCTTTCTAGAAATTCTTGTTTCGTGTCTTCCCATGTCCTAATAGAACTATTGATCAAACTCATAAACCACTTCAATGCTGCTCCTTTTAATGTTGAAGGAAATAGTTTAAGTTTTTTAGCATCTTGTAAGTAGTCATAGGTTCTACATAGGACTTCAAATTCAAATAAGAAGGTTTCAGGGTCTTCATTTTTAATTCCATAAAATTTTGGGAGGACAGAGGGTGAAATTTTTTTCATAGTTGTATTGGTTTCTTCATCTACTATAGGAAACCCAAAAGAGCTTCCCATTTCTCTTCTACCTCTTCCTCTGCCTCCTTCTCCTTCTGCACCTCTACCTCCTTCTCCTCTACCTCTACCTCTAACCCCTCCAAATAGTGTGTGTTCTCCATTAAAGACTCCTCCTCCCCCTTCTTCTACCATAGTTGATTCTTCTGTGGAAGTGGAAGAGTTTGTGCCTCTAGCAGGGATCCTTGAATCTTCTTCTAAGACAGGTTCAGTGGATGAAGTGGAAGGTCTTTCTAATGGAATATTTGGTCTTAAGTCCTCTGAGAGTCTAGGATCAGTAAAGGATGGAATGTGGGTTTGAGTTGAAGTTGTGCCCAACTCATGGTCTGGGTGAAGCAGTCAATTGTTCTAGGAATCAAGCTTAAACTTGTGTAGATCTACCCATGAGTCTCTCTCTATGCGTATCATTGTTTTTGGGTTAAAACAAAGATACCTCGTTTGCACTTCCCCAAACAGCATTATCTCAGTGCTCAACTTAGTGTTCCTAAATTGAGTTCATTAATTTTCAACCAGGGCTAGTAAACTGTTGAAGTGTGGTGCACTATGTGTGCCTAGGTATTTTTTTCTCACTACGTTGTGTTTAGTGTTTTTCTAATGTTTTTGGTTTTATGGTTTTATGTTAAAAAGAAAAATAACTAAGTGTTGGAAAAGAGCAATTGTTGGTCACACTAAAACAGAGTAGGACCTATTCTAACCTATGTATGACACTAAAGAACAGAAAATGTAAAGCTTGATAATGACTCATAAATCACAACATGAACTCAATAAAATAAACTTATCCAATTCATTCATTAGAAATATGTTGGAATGGCTTGAGAAAAGGACAAGTTTAGTGCAAATGAAGTTCTCCTAAGTAAAAAAATCATCTTACAATATTACAAAGAATCTCATCCATGGATAGATGTTTATTGGAACAAAATTGGAAAAGATTATTTGTAGCACAATAAGACTTCTACTCTAAATTAACTTTTAATGCTAAGATGAATCTATTCTGCGACTCAACTTATCACTATGATATCATTGATTTAAATATTTTCAGATAATTCTTGAAAAGGCTTATTTGTGAAATTGAAAAAGATTGCAGAACAATCAAGGCCTTAAACTGATATCACTAATTCCTGTCCATATAATGATGCATTAATAGAAAGTCAGAACAAGAGTAGTTTGTAAGCAATAAAGGTCGTGAAGTCTAATTTTGACAGTTAATACAACTTAAAGAACAATGGATAACACTGAACTAGAATGCAATTGATCAAACTTGAAACACAGTGACCAAAACTAAACTAGAATGCCATTAACCTAGCTTGAAATACAATGAACTGGAACTGACCTACAATGCTACTAATCTAACTGGAAGTATAGTGAACAAAGTTGAACTAAAGTTCCATTATCAAACTTGATATGGTGAGGAACAAACAGAATGACATCACCTTGGTCTTACATTTGAATTAATCTGCAATAATCTTCAGATATTTGACTCTGTCTCATTAGAATTGATGGTATTTGGAATAGTTTATAAATGAGGTAAAACGCAACATATATTCAAATGAACGTAAACATAAAATTCAACAAAACACAACAAAGCTCTAAAACACCACAGCTATGTCTCATCCGAAGTTAGTGATATTTTGGAAGAGTTTATAAGATCATGACTAGCTGTAACAACTGATGTAATCGAGCACAAAATCATAAAGTTAAGAGAAATGCAACTAACTCCTAAATACTACAGTTATCTCTCATTCACTGTTTAGTGATATTTTGGAATAACTTGTGAGAATAAGACTAAACTGTAGCATCTAATTCAAGTGAATATAAAACATAAAATTCGAAAAATTGCTTAAACTAGGAACGCAGTTACTTATCTAAACATATGAACAAATGCTTCTCAGGTAGCAGGGGGCCTCTACCACCGGAATAGCACGCAATTCTACTCAAGATTGACTTAGCTCATGCAATAAAATGATGCTTCTTTCATTAAAGGAGAAAATACTTCAAAACAGAGTGTTTCGGACTTCTGAGATCTAGCAACCAAAAACAAAATCTAACCAGTTGTTTCTCGGTCTCCCGAGCCACATTTATAACAAAATTACATAACTGTTTTTGAGATAACATAGGAATAACTGTCTTTCCAAATTAAAATCAAACTAGAACTCTGGGGGTAGTCTTTTACTATGATTAAGGAAATCTGTACAAGCCTTGTTCTATTAGGAGTCTATCTCCTAGTTTAGTTTCCCACGTGCATAACCACCTTTAGAATTATGTTCTGACTTCATGGAGAGCAAGAGATGATGGGGACATGATGTGGAATACGACCATATGTGTTTTTCCTTGCAGTGACGCCTGGAACCTACGTAAACATGAAGATAGCTGCAGAACAGACGACTGGCTACAGAATGCCTGCATTCTATAGCCAAGTCCAGTCAAAAATTACTATAACAACAAAATCATGAAAACATAGCAAGTTAGTCATTATACACATTCTTGAAGCAATCCTAATTAGTCCTATTGATCATTTAAGCCTGTAATCAATGAGGGACAAAGGAAATAAAGTGAAATGTGGTGGAAAAGGAGGACATCTTTGGAGCTCAACACCTTCCATGCAATTTAATTCGAGCTGCCCTCAAGGGCATACTCCAATCGCAATCCGTTGAAAGATATCTCAACTTCGACACCAAGAAAACACTGTTGCCAATTCGAATTCCACCAGCACAAAACTCAACAGCTTCAATGTTTTGCAATTGCTCCAATGATCAATATCGCTCTGATAGCATGTATAAATTTGAATAACTGTTAAATTATTCATCAAGATTATCCTGATCACACACTATTTAATATTCATGCATAATACATAACCTCTTCTACCATTGATCATTAATTGCGGAAATATAAACAATCGCATGTGCACATTAAAACCATAATCAATCACACATATAAACACAGTATTTATGGGAAAGATTAAAGCTGAAAACCCCCAACTATTTGTATATTATAATGATAGATTTCATGTAACAATCATTGTACAAACTCCTCACAAGCTCTTAGTACAATCTCCAATTGTTACACACTACACAAGCTCAGATCTAGCAAAACACATGCTCCAATCTGCTCCACCTGTTAGCCTGCCTCTACTGCGCAATCCAAGATGAATAATGGCTGAATCCAAGTTCGAATCCACGTGGTATGCACTACGCAATCCTCATTGGCATCTCCATCAATGTGTGGTACAAACTCATGCACCAGTATAGTCACAACTGATAGTAGACTTGCTCTTTCACCTACCTCTGCACTGGTCTCCACTGAAACTGTCCATGCACTGAAGTCAACTGATGTATTCTTTAGTTGATTTATGAGTTAATAATTAGTGAATTAATTAATAATTAATTCACACCACTCTCACTAGTGTATCAATCAGTTAGACTAGATACAACTAGCTCAACTATGTTTAATTGAGTTAAACTGAATACAACTCCACTAACTTCCTCAATCAACTCCACCAAACTCTGTCACATGAGTTCTAACTGAAGTCAACATGCAATAGCTCCACTAAACCCTAGGAATAGTGTAATTCCTTCTGTCAGCTACATGTGCCACATCTGTGCACTTAACTGAAGTGCTCCAAGAGGATAAGATAATGTTTAGAGTCCAAATATTATTAAGAGCTAATAATATTCGACATATCTATTTTTAGACTGGCAATCTAAAAATAGATTCCGCCCAGTATGTCTAAAAATAGAAGTCCATCTATTTTTTCCCGACTTGACCAACCATCCACAAATAGCATCCTGCAACTCATAGAACATGAACCATATGTCTAAAAATAGACATAGTCTAAAAATAGAATTTGCGCCAAAAATAGCCTGCGGGCCCACTTAGTGAAGGCGACTTCTTTTCACTAAGCTCATCATCTTGTTGCATTCTCAACAAACTTTTCGCTTTAATCCTTTCTCTTTAATCTTCGATCTCTTCGAATCTTCATTGCTTTGTTCGATTTGATGTACAAGTATGTTGCGCTGGAACGTTTAGTATAACAGTCAGTGATTATGAATCATTGACAAAAATTCAATAATAAACCATGAAAATTCTCGTTCCTTCGTTATTTCGCCCTGAGGATCATCATCTGGATTTTGCCATTGTTTCCTTGGCTGTGCAGGACCTTTTAACACCTTAGTCGCCATTAAAAAACCTGCAACACAAACAAATTATTAAATAAAACCTGCATTTTTGTGGTTAATTGTGTTTCAGAGTTCGGGAGGTGTCGAAGGAGCACTATAGAGGGAGGGAGAAGCAAAGGAAGGGGTTCCATGGCGAGAACCGTGAAAACAGGGTTTAAAAAATGGTTATGGCGCGAAAATGGGCGAAAGTGGTTTCGAAAAACCATTAGTAGTTTTCGCACTATCGATGGGTGGTTTCTAGTTTTTCCCTAAGGGAACGCAATACCATACACCGTTTGCCACGTGTCCAGGCCAAAACCACTTTTTTCACATGAAAATGAGGTGTTAAACCTAGGTGTCAATTTTCGCGCGATATCAAATTTGAACCGTCAGATCTGGGGAAACCAGATCGATGGTGGAGAACGAGTGTGACAAGAAAAAGTGCTCGGTCGGTGACGGTAATGGATGGTGGGGCCGATGCTGACGTTGGCTATTTTTTTAGGTAGCGGGTTTGTGTGGGGAATGGGTGAAATGACGGGGAGGAGGATGACTGTTGGATCTAGGCCTGGGGCCTTTTATCAACGGTGAAGATCTTTCGAGGAAAAGGTGAAGTGAGCGAAGGAAAAAATGAAATGGAAAGGTGGGGGCTTAGTTTATACGAGGAAAAGGAGCTTAGATAACAAGCGGAGGAGATGGTTCTGTGGGGATAATAGGACCGAGGGTCAGAAAAGGATGAGGGCTTTAGGACCTCATGAATGGTCATGCCCTTTGGGTTATATGAATAGAAAGGGGCAGTGGCTTAGATTATAAAGGGGAAAGGAGCTTAAAAAAAGCGGTAGAAAAAACTTGGTTTTATGGAAGTCAGAGGGAACCAAGGCTAGGGTGAGGAAAAGGTTTAAGGACAGCGGGTGGTCGTAGTTTATAGTCATATGGGGAATAGCCTGAAATTAGTTCTTTTCTGAGATGACAGGATAACTTGGAGGCTTTGAGTGAATATTTTCAGTGAATTCATAGACTTAGGGTAATGAAGGCCATGAGATTTCTAAAACTCACAATGTTTCTGCAAATATTGTTTCTAGAAATCTGAGTTTTTCAGCTTTAGTCATCTTTGGATAAAGTCAAAATTATGGATGACTAACACACTTGTCAGTGATTGCTTCTTATAACTCTTATATGAATTTATTTCCTTTTGCATTAATATTCTATTTTATGTGGTCGTGTTGGTTGGGGCCATGGATTGTTTCTTTCTTTGGAGGTTTTAATGTAACCTACCCAATACCCCTTGTAGTTATTGAGGTTATAAGGTACTTCTTCAAACCAAAAAATTTCATGCACAATTATTTATATGATACCTTTCCATACAATTCTAATATTAACTAATTAATTCAGGCTTATGCAAACATAATTAATATCATTCATAGCTTCTAATAAATTTTTAACATGCAACCACAACCGAAAACCTTGAAAACTAATTTAGTTCATAATATAAACGACATTGATTCAAAATCTTCACAAATAAATTACAAGCACTTAGCTTTCTAGGAATTAACACCAATAACTTATAGATGAAGAATGTTCCACCAAACCATAAGCTCTTTGTTGCACTTATTCACTTTGAGATGAGGTCACTGCTAAGATAAGGCTATGACTCCATATGAGATAATTTAACTATGGTTGGCTCTATCTCTTTACACACAACCCAGTTCCCAAAATTTTACAATTTATAAGGTTATACAACTATCCCAATCCACTAAGCCTTTTTCCTCATTAGATTTCAAAAATTAACCAATGGGATCCATGTTAGGTATCTATATTACTAGTGTATCCCCTTATTATTATTAGTGCAGCCCCCTTATTGTTATTGGTGTACCCATGTAACCCCAATATTGTTATTATTGTGCCCTTACATTATTATTGTTAGGTCGGCTAGGATTATATTGTGACCCCATGGACTCCTATATATACAAGAAGGTTTAGTCATTTGTATCATCCAAAAATTGTTCATTTATGTAATGTAAAGGAGGTTTCTCCCTCGAAGTGGCTTATTTATAAGGTGTTCATCTCTCTTTTCTTCTATTTTGGGAGTTGGTTTCATAACATTTGGTATCAGATCTTTGGATTCTAGGGTTTCGCTACTCCAAACAGGTCATCGTGGAATTTTCGCTATAAATGTTTTTTTGCAAAGTCTCAAAAGATTACAATTGTACCACATGAAGAAGAAACCTTGAGGAACGTTTTGCAAAATTTTCAGATCTTGGTTCGCAACATTTTTGGAGATATGATCTGTGGAAGTTAGGGTTTTTGCAGGCTCCCGAATTTCATCTAAATGAGGTGACCTTGGGAAAATCATCATAACTCTCTCTCTCTGAGAATCAAATTGGAATTTTGTAAGAAGTGGCTGAAAGTACACGAAATTTAGTTTCCTGTGTATCAATTTCAGAGCCGAAGGCACGCCGTACAAGTTCGTTCTACTGACCTAGTCCATAATTAGGTCATTGTGGGAGATTGGGCATAACTTTTCCTTGAAGAACTCAAATCAGGTCAGACCTATGGCATTCGAAATAAGATTCAAAGGGATACTATAGGACCAAATTTCAGATATTGAAGGTCCGAAATCACAGAGATAATTCAGTTTCAATATCGAGCTCCTAAAAAACAAGAAAAATGTGTGTGTTGTTTTTCAAATTGCATAACCCTTGTTTGAAAAACCAGTTTGAAGTGATTCCAAGGGCATATTGAAGTTGTTAGAGTCCTATAATAATAGGATTCATAATTTTGAATTGACTTTGAGTAGTCTTGTAAATATGTACATACTTTGATTTCTGCTAATTTTTTTTCCATATTAGAAAATCAAAAAATGTAAAGAGGGTAAAAGTCCTAAAAGAAAAATCAAAGGACTTGAAAGAAAAAATATATCAAAAGAATAGAAAATGGACCCCAAACAAAAAAGAGATATAAATAAAACATGAAATTGATGCAAATCCAAATGCCACTACTATTTACTTTTTACTACAAAATAAAGATTATGTGTATCTTGTTCAAAATGCCAAAATCCATGATAAGTCAAATAGCATAACCTTGAATTTTTCATGTTTTAAATTTCATGTTTTAGATAGAGAATAAATATCTAGCCAAAAATATTAATCTTGGCAGATCAATAGTTAGGCAGAGAATAAAAAGGAGCTCAATAGTTTAATCTGAGCCCTTGGAAGAAATAAGGATAGAATTAGTTAGTTTGTTGTTTTAAAATAACAATGAAAAAGGGTTTGCAAGCTCAAATTCACCCATGTAAATGAAGAAAAAATGTTAAGGTAGCATATGGGTAGGCAGAAGCAGTTTTTACAATCATGGATAAGCATAAAATTGGTCATTTCATTTACTAATTTACCTACATAAATCATTTCCCCTTGTAAAAAATACCCCTTCCCCTTCATTTTTCCCTTTTTCCCATTTTCACTCTTTTTTCCCTTTGCAAAAAAACCCCTTTTCCTAAGTTAAAAAGAAATTTTTCTTAAGAAAAGTGAAATCCTTTAACTAATTCCCCTTTTATTCAAAAATACCGAAGAAACCCAAAAATATTTTGAAATCCTAAGTATAAATGCTCAAATGAGATTTTGGGTCCCATAGTGAATAAATTCACTCCCGACATCAAATTTTACACTATACTTAGTGTATTTTGAATTCCATAGTTACATTACACTTTAACACTAAATTAATGTATTAACTCCTTATATATACCTTTTTAGTCCGTATTAATATAATTCATTTATATATTATTTCCCACCAATATCTTTATTTTAACCTATGATTAGATTTCCCCACATGTTAAATAACCCCTCATCCCATAGGCTAAAACTGTTAAACTCGGCTTATATACCGATCCCACTATATATAATCCTCGACAATTGTAAACTTACATATGCCTGCATCCCATTTGTTAAAAAATACATTATTCTCCACCTATTATAATGCACTCCTGACTATGTATTAAACCTTAGTTTAGATACATATTTAACCACCCGCATAGTCTTACACCCCGGGTCCCACACCATATTACCTTGCATCTCTATTGCACAATCAAATCGTTCGCCTTTCACCCTCCAGATCCGACGACAGTTATCCCTTGTCGCACATTTCATTACGCAATGGTTAACCGACCCCAAAGCTTGCGATAAGCGCAGTTTGTGGGCTTTCTCTCCCCTCTATGTGTCTTGATTCTATTGGATCAAACCGATCAAATTAATTCATCTTACCACAATTGAACTCTGCGAAAACTGCTTGGTGGTTTTCTTTCCCCCGCGCCCAAACCACTCATCCATTTGAATTGATCCCGCAATCAATGCATTCACTATTGAATGGAAAAAGTTTATAAACCACCCAAATGCATTCTTTTCACTTTCTTTTACCATTTTTCACAAAGAAGAGGCATTACAGATGAAAAACACCACTGTTGACTCTATTTTTAAGCCTAAATGAAAGAGAATTCACCAATTTGACTGCTAAAAATAGTGTAGAAGTCATCCAAGTGCTATAAAGACCAACAAAAGCTTCTAAAAGCTTTCTGCAACCTTAGAAACCCTCATGCACAGCCAAAATTGAATTTTCCCAGGTATTTTTCAGAAGAACAGACTCATTCATTAATCTAAAAGAGTAATACGGTGAATCGAATCATTTAGGAGCCTTTGAACCTAAAGAAAACTCCATTTTCTTCCTAAATCTCTTTGTTGTAAACCCTCGACCTAAATGTAGAGTTTACGAAACCCTGGACTATTAAAAAAGCACAGGTTGAGTAAACTGAAGAAATTTAAGTCATCTACAGACCTGAGAAAGCCTTATGTGACCTTCAAAACCCTTTCCTACAGTACTTAGGAATCCTTTTTGCATAAAATTGATGTCTTAAATATTATTTTTATCACAGAGAGTACATTATAAGCCCTAGATATCATTTGCATAAACTCTAAGGTCTTGAATTTGTTTTTTTGTTACATAGATTACATCTAGTTAATTGAATGAATTTAAAACCTTTTTACAGATAATAGATAAACCATGTTCTATCCAAAATCCTTCTGCAAACTGTCATAATTTCCAGAGGTGTTCGTAAAGGCCTAAAATCAGTGTTTCTAAGGTCAAAAAGTATTGAAATTGATAAATTAAGCTAAGAAATTACTTCCAAAAACATTCTAGCAGTCAATCCTCTACAACCCCCTGTTGTAGATGTAGAGCATGTTCCCATGGCTGATGTAGAATTCAAAATTACTGATACAGTGAGAGAATTCAACCTTCTTGAGCTCCACTACTGGAGCCAAGAAAAACCCCTAGATCAGGCTGATGAAGTATTCATCTGGGAATCAAACTTGCCCAAATATGTTGTTCCGCGGACCTTTCAATGCTTAGAAGTAATCAGACTTTGCCAATCATGCTACTTCCCTGATCAGAGAGCCATAGTAAACCCTAAAAAGGAAGTCTTGTTTACTATTTCAGCAGATTCAATCAATCAAATGCTTCAAATAAAGCCTAGGCCAAATGAAGTTCCTTTATCCATTAAAGCCCTCACTCATTTATACTTGGATCTGGACTTCTCCAAGAGGTTCTAGATTTTCTAGACCTTCATGCATTCTTATGTAGAAAACCCCAAGTTAAATCCTCCATACTCTTCTACAAAATTCTTTGAAACAACAAGACATATCATCTCCATGTTGTCTTTCATTCTTGGCTATTTTACTGATGAACATGTTGATGTAGCAGTATTGGGATTTTTGTCTACTTTTACATTTGGTCAGCCTCCTGCCACTATTTTCAAATTTGCACAATACCTTGCTGACAGTATCCATGAGCAATTGGTAAAAATGCATTCTAAAGGTGTTTTCAAGTATTCTTCATTCTTATTTCACATGTTCCTATATTTTTCAGTCTGAGAAGTTCAATATAAACCTTCAGAATCTTAATGTGGAACGAAATCCTCAATCAGTCATATTTTCGACCTCCTTGATAAGGAAATATTCCAATGAGTTCACCTATATATATTTTACAGATTCCTTCACTCATCCCATGGTAAATTTGCTAACCAGCAGTATACAACCCAGAATTAGCAATCAAGTCAAGAAGATCCTGCAATTGTCTAAGCATAACAGGATAGGTGATTGGTACTTGTACCAAAATCATACATAAATAAGAGTTTATGGATCAAGCCTTATCCCTTATCAATTGCCCAAATACCTCCCTATGAGGTTATTTTCCCTGGAACACATAAGGAAGATTCTAAATTTAGATGCAGCTAATTTCTTGGCAGCAAAGAAAAAGACGCAGTTCAAGTTGAAGAACCAGGTTGGTCCCTTCATTTCTAATCATAGATATGCAGGTCCTGAGGCTGAGAAACATTTGCAGGAGTTCAAGTTCGGTCCTTGTTTCCTATGGTATTATGATCCCCTTGGTGTTATTATTAAAATGAGAGTTAAATGCAAATTAACTCCATATGTACATGAAAAGAAGACAGATATTGAAAAATTCTCCAACCAAACTGAATGGTTGGAGAATACCTTGGTAGCGGCAGATAAGAAAAGAGATACTAGTCAAACTTTGCAAACTCTAGCCCAAGAAAATAGGAATGTGAAGAGAAACAGAGAAGAGGGATCATGCATAGCAGAGACTAGAACAGAGAAAAAATTCAAACTGAGATATAGTAAAAATCCAAAGTTAAATCCTGCAAACAAAGAAGTAGAAACAATAGAGGTTATTGATACAGAAATTGCAGCAAAAGAAAATTTACCTAATACACAGGTTGAAGAAGAAAATCAACCCACTACTTCAAACACACAGCTAATTCAGAAACAACCCAGTGTTGAAGTTTCTTCTTCCAAGAAAGTGGCAGAAAAGGAGATGGATATTAAAGAAAGATAGAGGGAAATCAAGGTCAAAAATGAAGAAATTAAAAATGAAATATATTTTGAGTATCTAAAGAAAACTCCTAGCATTCAGAATAGACTACTTTCAACCTTTGACTATAAGAATAAAAATATGTTGATGGCAGTTCTTCAACCCACAGTTCAAACTCCTAAATAATCCTCTGATTATAAAAAGATAGATTTTGAAGTTCCAGTCCAGGATATTCATCCTTTGGACCAAATTGAGTTTCATAGGTAGGCAGGGGAGATGATTTATTCTATCATGACCACCAAGGCCATGAGTGCACAAAACTTCAAACACTCTGGTAAATGTAAGAGATCAGCTCAAATTGGAGAAATTATCTTCATATGCAAAGGACACTAGAATCAAATCCTTGAAAGAGCTCAGAATTGAAGTAGGATATGATCCTCAAAATGTAAAATTTGCAGAATAATTGATCAAAAAGAAAAATGCAAACATCACTGCACTTAAGAAACTATTGAAGTTGCCCCCTATAGAACACCCTCAAGCTAAGGAATTATTACAATATACCAATCAGAAAGATGAGATGATGAGTCTCATTTTACAGTTGACAGCTCAGATAAAGGAAATGGGGATTGAAATGGAAAAGTTGTTCTAGGAAAAAGAAGCCAACAAAGCAGAGGAAGTTCCTGCCACTGTCATACTTGTAGTTACAACTAATGTACCCTATACTTTGCCAGAATCACTGGCTCCTAAAGTCTCAATGGCCACAACACTTCCAGTTACTTCATCTACAACTTCAGCAACAGAGTCTTCAACAACAACATCACAACATTCAGATGAAGTAAGAAAATTATTCAAGGTTATGCAAGATATGTCCATTTATACCAATGAGATAAACAGACTAAAAGAACAACTCAAGAATCTTGAAGATGCAAAGAAACTTGCTCAAATAAATGCTATGAATGAATAACAAAAAGAAAATATATTGAATGAGCATCTGAAAAAGTTAGAAAAAGAACTAACACTGAAGGAACCAATGGCACATGTCAAGCAATAGTTATGGTCCAATATAATTGAAGCAGTCAATGATATTTGTCCATCCATACAGGTCATATATCAGCAGAAAGACTTGGTGAAATCAGCAAGAGAAGAAACCCAAAAGACAAAAGAAGAGCTTGGCTGAGAAACTTGAAGAAGCTCTAGAAATCATCAAGTTCCTAAATTCTAAAAATAGACAAGAGTAGAAGAGATTGTAATCAATGATATAACAGAGACCATCCTAGAAGTTAGGAAGGTAATCTCCAAGAATAATTTGATGATACAATTAGAGGAGAAATGCCAGAACATGGAAATTTCTATCACTAGGTTCATGATCAAATTTGATGTTGTATGGCAAAAAGGTCTTCCCAATCCTCTAGTGATTAATGATAGATTAATGAAGCAGGATGATTATGATAAAAATATAAGAGAGCTTTCCAGAGAGAAAGTGAACAATTCATCCTTGCAGGGAATTCCAACAAGGAAGATGTTATACAAGAATTTTGAGAATTTATTTTAATTAAAGCATGAAGTAAAACACTTATTTGTGAACAAGCCAACATTCTCAAAGTACACTGAAGCTGAGGAGGATTTCAGGAGGATGATGAAGATAAAACTACCAAAGGCAGAATTCTGGGAAAAACTGATTGATCTACTATAAAATCATATTGCAGTAAACACAGAACAGTGAAAGTAAAAAATAGAGCTTGTTGTTTTTACATCAGCATTTACTGTTTTAGAGTGAAAGAGTATCAAGATAAAAAGTATCAGATGAAAGAGTATCAGTTTCAGGTCAAAGTTTAAATTAAATCAAAGATTACAAAGTAGAGATGAATCTTCCAGCATGGAAGACACCTCACTGTCCAGCTGCAGTTTCGTTGAATAGAAATGAGATAAAGTAGTAACAAAATCAAGACAGAAAACCATTTATTTCAATAAAAAAGGAATATCTAGAATTATTTAGGAAACTGTCACTACCTTCTTGCATGAAGATATTTATTTTCCATGAATAATTCCTTAGTTTATTCTAGGATATTTTGTATGATTTTTTGTATAAATTCTTCTCATTTAGAAGTATTGAGTGTGGATGAAATGCTAAACATTTCTATAGTTGTACTATTCTGAACCTAAGGGTGATTGTATCAATTGCAAGTTAGCAAACTGGATTAAATAAATAAAGCATCATATTATAGGATTCATGTGTTGGGCCACTACAGTGAAGTATTTTCACTTGTTTCTTTATCAATTACTTATGTTTTTCATCAATACATGAATGTGTTCTAAATATTAATGATAAATCGGGAATTGTTATTTCAGAATATGTTAAAAGCATTATGTCTTGATTGATTATCATTTATATGTTTTCCACTGATATCTAGATGAAGGAACCCTTAATTACTCCCTAGTTTCGCTTGACCTCTACCTATTCACTCATAATCTGGATTTAAGAACCCTTAGTTTCACTTTTACCCTGATTCAAACCGTTTTCACCATCAGCCTTGAAGATCTGAAGTAACCCAGGTATCTTGCCCTGTAAACATTTTCCCTTTAGTCTTTGATCCTGATCTAACTTCTTGACTCACTGACTCCATTACCCCAATGGAATACCAACCTACATCTATCCATCTGAGTAGGAAATTTCACCACCAAACCAAATCAACACAAATCAAAATCCAAAACCAATTTTCCCTACATAACTAGCCTAAAACCAATTAAAATCAACAAAGATAAATCTTAAAGAGAGAGCCCTCTCTGAGCAATAGGAAGGCTAGATCCTGAGGCTGAAAAGTAGGTTTGTTGTTACCTCTAATATTCTTTAAACACAAAATCAAAAATCTCACAACTATTAAGAATTATTGGAGTGATAACATACTGGCGACTCCACTGGGGAACTAACCGATCCTCAGTGTTTTAAATTAATCTTAAAGGAACTGTTTTCACCTATCTTTTCACCTTAAGATTGTTTTAAACAGTTGTGAGTATATTTTCATAAAAAACTGTAGTTCTGTCTTCTAGAAGAGTCTACTATACCAGGTCTAATCCAAATCCAGAACCTGCTGTCATAGTAGATAATCCTGACAGAATTGTAAAGAAAAACAAAAGAGTAGAGAGTTTAGAAAATAAAAATTTTTTGGTCAAACCAAATTCTCTCCCAAAAAAATTATCAAGTTTACAAGAAATTCAATTTGATCTAGCTTTTGAACAAACTCTTTTTAAAACTAAATCTAAAAGTGACATTTATAATACTGTAATAGAACCTAATTTTATTTCATTCATTGAAACTAAGAAGGAAACTATTTCGGTAGATTCTGATCAAAAAGTTTTTGAAGTATATGATAAACTTGATAATTTAGCTGCAACTTTGATTAAAGAAATAGACTAAGCTTATTTACAACATTCAATTGAATTGAGTGTTTTGTCTACTTATACACCTAAGACTTCTACCAATTATTCAACTCCTAGTCATTTAGAATCTATAGGTTCATATTTGTTTACTTCCACCTCATCTATTATTTCCACCACACTTCCTTCCACAGATTCATTCATTCCCAAACTTCCATTACAACCTATAATTTTATTCCCATCTTCCACCACCGCAAGTTCATCCCATAGAATTTCTACTGCTTTTTCTAGTACCTCATCCTCATTTTCAATCATCTCTTCTAGCACTGCTACTACATTTTCCAGTACTTCAATCAGCATCCCAACTACATCTTCTGCAATCCCAAGCTCATCTGCAAATACTTCCACTTCATCACCTAGTACAAGTGATTTACCTACTAGCCTAGCTACACTTTTAGCCATGGCTGCTAGATATGCACCTCTGGTCCTACCATCTTAGTTACATGATATGCCGCAATATTATCAAAGAAAAATACCTCAATTTTATGGAACCACTCACTACACTGCACAACAACATGTTAAAAAAATGACAGACTACTTTGAACTGCATGAAATAGATGATGTAGATGTTCAAATAAGACTTTTCGCTCAAACCTTAATTAGTGATGTGAAAAAATGGTTTAAAGGTTTGAATGCTGATAGTATAGCTGATTTCATAGTATTTCATAGAATGTTTCCTAATAGATGGAAAAAGAAGAAAAATCCATTACAAATTTTTTCTGAATTTGAAAATATAAAAAGAGCTCCAAATGAAACAGTTCAAGATTATTGTACAAGATATAACAGTATTTACAATGCAATCCCTATTAATCTTAAACCTCCTGCAGACTCTGTCTTGATCAAATTCCCTGATGGATTTGATACAAATATAGCTTACCTATTGAGAGAGAGGAATACTGAAACCTTAGAGCAGATGTAAAGTAATGTTGTAAGTGTAGAATAAAACCGGTTAGCCAAGAAAGCTAGATTAAGAAATGAGAGGAGAGTGACAATAAAAGAGGAAACATCAACCTCAGATTTGAAAATAGATAACTTAGAAAAAACATTAGAAAGAATGATGGATAGTTTAGTTAACATGGAAACGAAGCCACAATGGGATAACCAACAACAAGGACCTCAAATTAGAAATCCCAATTTCAGGAAAAACACCAACACTAGAAAATCTAGAGAATCAGCACCTAACCAAACAATAAGACCACCTTTCCAAGAGAACTATGCTAAAAGTTCTCACCAAAACAAAGATGATGAAGAAACCCAGATATATATAATGGGCATTAATTATGATAATACTATTTTTCTTACATAAGAAGAATAGGATTTATATGAATTACAATAGTTACAATTAGATTCTGGTGAGTCTTTTGATTACAAGCAAGGTTACAAGTTTGCAATTAATGAAGGTCATAAGCAATATAACCTTAGGAGCAAGAAAAATGTAGAGCCCCCTACTAAGAAATTTGCCCAAACCAAAAAAAAAGAAAACAGTAGAGGCTCCTACCACTAAAGTTCTGCAAATCCTCCCTAGGGAAACCCAGCAAAACTCTAGTTCAAAACAGAAAAACTCAGATCCTAATCAGAAAATTTCAAGTCCTAAAATTTCACCTAGTCCTAAAATTGTTGACATAACGATTTTTGTTGTTCAAACATCAACAAATCCTCAAAAATCTGTTGTTCTCAAGACAAAAAATTCTGCTAAAACAACAATTTCAGATCCAAAAACATATGTTGCTAATCTAAAATCAGCTAATCCTAAAACAACAGCTGCTAAAATAGTTGTTGAAACATCAAAACCTGCTAAAACTTCCACTGCATCTCAGACTTTCCCTGAAAAGAAAATTAAAAGCGGTAAAACAGTGGAAACACAAACAGAAAATGAATGAAATAAAAAAGATAAACCCACTCAAAATACAGTTACAAAGGAATAAATAATTCAGCTAGGAAAATCACAAGCACCATTCAACATCCAAGCTGAAATTGCAAAACTGAAGATACCAATTCCTTTGAAAGAGTTGGTAAAACATGACCTATCCAAAACACACATTACTAAAACTTTAAACATGAATGATGGAGAAGATTCAGTTAATTTGAATGATGACCAACCAGAGATAATTTTTGGTCCTGATGTAAATGGGAAACACCAAGAAGGAGTTCCTTCTTTTTACATTAGTTTAACTATTCATGATCAGATTTTACATAATGTAATGCTAGATTCAGAAGCTTCATGCAATTTAATGCCAAAAGTAATAATGGAGACCTTGAATTTAGACATCACTAGACCTTATAAAGATCTCTTCTCATTTGGTTCTAGTAAAGTGAAATGTTTAGGTTTAATCAAAGATTTATGTGTTACATTAGTTCAATATCCTAGAAAAAGCATGATCATGGATATTGTAGTAGCTGACATCCCTCCTAAGTATGGAATGCTACTATCTCGCTCATGGGGGGCTAAACTGCAAGGATCTCTACAACTTGACATGTCTTATGCAACAATATTTGTTTTTGGCCAAACCAAGAAATTTTACAAAGAGACATTGATGAAATACATGGTTAGTAGTGTAGAAAGACCTCAAAACTATCCCATTTATTCTACACCTACTGATATGGACTCATTCATTTTATGTAACTCTAATTCTGGTATAGAGAACAATACTAAACTAAAAAAGAAAGAAAAATATCCAGACAATGAAAACATTTTTCATGAATCAATGTGGCATTTAGGTTTTGATGGATCAGTTAATAAATTAGGAGCAGGAGCAGGAGTTTGGATACATAACATGGAAAAGAATCATTCTGAAGGTCATGCCTTTAGATTAAATTTCAATTGTACCAACAACATGGCAGAGTATGAAGCTCTAATTTTAGGATTGCAGATTATCAGAAATTTAGGAGGAAAAAGAGTTTCTATCATGGGAGACTCTGATTTAATTGTAAAACAAATTAGAGGAGAATATTATGTTTATAATCCAAGATTAAGCCAATATAGAGAAACAGTGTTAGATTTGATCAAAGAATTGCTTGAATGTGACTTTGTTGTAATTCCTAGAAAACAAAATGTGCAGGAACACAGTTTAACAACTTTTGCTAGTACTTGTAATCTGCCTTTTTAGCCTAATCATCAATATATAGCAGAAGTTAAACACGGGACTACAATACCAGACAATCTAAAATATTGGCAAATATTTTCACAGGATGAACAAATTTATCATTTCATGAATGCTGAAGGAGAGCTTCAGAATTATAACATAGACACATATTGTATAGTAGATCAAAACATGGATAGTGAGATTGATATAAACAATGTAGATGTAAATAACTTAGATTTCACTAAACCCACTAAATTTACACAAGTAGAAATAGATAATTTAGAAAAGGTAGAGATTAAAGAATTAGCAGATGATGATTCTGATATTTTAAACCTTAGCAACTTTTTACCTAAGGGATTAGCCCCTTTAGAAGATCTTTTTGATTCTAATGATGTTGTAAGAAAATCAAAGATGGAACCATTAAGATTTGATATTGAAGAGTGCAATATAGGAATAGAACTAAAGCCTAAGATGATAAAACTTTCAAAATCCTTACCTCAAGAAGAAAAAGTAAAATACATAGCTCTGTTTAACGAATTTTAGGATGTATTTTCATGGATTTATGAAGACTTAAAATCTTATGAAACTAGCATAGTACAACACAAAATACCCATAAAAGAAGATAAAAAACCCTTCAAACAGAAGCTCAGAAGAATCAATACATTTTTATTACCTTTGATTGAGAAGGGCGTTAAGAGAATGTATGAAGCCCAGATCATTGCACCAATCAGATATTCTGATTGGGTTTCAAACTTAGTTCCCACTAGGAAAAAGACTGGGAAATCAGACTGTGTGTTGATTTCCTGAATTTAAATAAAGTGTCCTTCAAATACAACTACCCTCTTCCCAATATGGATCACATTTTACAGAGGGTGGTTGGTTCATCTAGGATTTCATTATTTGATGGATTCTCTAGGTATAACTAGATTTTAGTTCAGAAATAAGACCAAGAAAATACTGCTTTTACTACTCCATGGGGTACTTTCATGTATGTCAAAATCTCTTTTGGGTTAATGAATGCAGGATCTACTTTCCAGAGAGCTATGGATATAGATTTTGCTAAAGAAACTCATGATTTTCTTGTAATTTATCTAGATGATATTACTGTATTTTCAAAGACTGACATTGAACATCTAGATCATCTCAGACAAGTGTTTATCAAATGAAGGAAATTTGGCATTTCTTTAAATCCTAAGAAGACTTTATTTGGACTGGTAGAAGGTAAATTGTTAGAACATGTCATATCTAAAGAGGGAATTAGGATAGACCCGGCTAGAATAGAGGCAATTCTTAACAATAGTCATCCTAGGAATATTAAAGAATTGCAGGCTTTCTTAGGTAAAACCATTTTTCCCAGAAGATTCATTTCAAACTTAGCAGAGTTAATTCGATAACTTAACAATATGTTGAAAAAAGACTCAGCACTTAAATGGAAAGTAGAGGAAAATAAATCATTTGAATCAATTAAACAAGCCTTGACAAAAACACCAGTCCTAATAAGTCCTGATGTCAAAAAAGATTTCATTATTTTTTCTTTTGCTTCAGAACATACTATTGTTGCAGTCTTACTGCAGAAAAATGATCAGGGCTATGAGCAGCCCATTTCTTTTTTCAACAAATCACTTACAGATTCTACTCTAAAATATAACATCATGGAAAAGTAGGCACTAGCATTAGCTAAAGCTATCAATAGTATATATCTTGTATTCACATATCATTACTTATGTTCCAAATTCAGTAGTTAAGGACATTCTGACTCAGAATGGGCCTGATGGTAAAAGAGGCGAGTGGATTTACGCCATTTTTGAATATGACATGGAAATTAAGCCCACCAAACTCATTAAAGGTCAAATTTTAGCCAAACTCATGGCTGAATAAAACTGCTAGGCCTTGGATATTAATTTTATTGCCCAATTAGATGATCAGGAAGAGATGGCGACTCCAGAGATTAGTGAAGCCTTTTCAGACTCACCATGGTATGTAGATATCATATGTGTATTACTTAATTTACAAGCTCCTCCTAGATTGTCAAGAACCAAAGCTATATTTTTAAAGTTAAAGGAAATGAAATTTTGTATCATAGATAATGCACCCTTTTGGAAAGATCATGGTGGCATTTTATTGAATTGTTTGCTTAAAGAATAAGCTGATAAATTTTTGAAATAGTTTCATGCAGGTGACTGTGGAGGACATCTTTACTAGAAGACTACTACAGATAAAATCCTAAGAGTTGGTTTTTACTAGCCTACACTATTTGGAGATGTGGAAAAGTATGTGCCCTCCTGTCACAAGTGCCAAATATTTGAGGGGAAGAAAAAGATGTTACCTTTACCCCTTAAACCCATATCCACAGAGATTCCTTTTCAACAATGGGGCCTTGAATTCAATGGTGAAATTCACCCTCCATCCTCAGCCCAACACAAGTGGATTTTAACAGCCATGGACTATTTCACTAAGTTGATAGAAGCCATACCTTCCAGGCAAGCCACTAATACTGTCATAATCTCATTTTTAGAAAACAACATACTCTCAAGATTTGGATGCCCCCAAAAGATCATCATTGATAATGCAGTTGCATTCAAGTCCAAAAATATGATTGAATCCTGTAATAAATACCACATTACCCTTGGCCATTCCACTTCTTATTACCCTCAAGGTAATGGTCTTGTTGAATCCTCCAATAAAAACCTTGTGAATATCATTAAGAAACTACTAGAAGACAATAAGAAAACCTAGAACAAAAGATTAGTCAATGCCTTATGGGAAGATAGACTTACAACAAAGAAATCTATTGGTACATCCCCTTACCATCTTGTTTATGGGATGGAAGTTTTTTTTCCATCCTCTCTAGGAGTACCAGTGATGAAAATAATCCAAGAACTGTAGCTTGAAACCAATGATAGCCAGAGAAGGATAAACCAAACAATACACTTGCAACAAACTAGGGAAGATGTCTATCTCAAGTCTCAAGTTGTTCAAGAGAAGATTAAAAATATATTTGATAGAAAGACAAAAGAGGATGATTTTTACATAGGTGAAAAAGCTCTTAAGTGGGATTCAAGGAGAGAAGAGAAAGGTAAACATGGGAAATTTGATTTCTTATGGAAAGGTCCTTATGTCATCTATGGTTACAGAGGTAACAATGCTTTCTTTTTGAAGGAGTTGGATGGATCAGATCTACCAGGTGGACCTATCAATGGTAGAATGTTCAAGCATTACTATTCCCATGACTAATAGTAGTTCACTTTGTTTACTTTACTCATTGTACATAACATTGTAGATTTTAGATTGGATTGGATGTTTTTCTAGAAAATTTGAAGCTCGAAGAGAAGGCCCTAATATTTGAAGGACAAATATCATAAGTATGAATAATGCAGAGCTCATAAAACAGTTTCAATGCCAGCACAGTTAAATTCAAAGACTACTAGTCTCAAAGTTCTTGAAATTTCACCAGGAAATTCCATCCCCATGTGGAGCAACTTCTAGAGTCCTATAACAATAGGATTCATAATTTTGAATTGACTTTGATTAGTCTTGTAAACATGTACATAATTTTCTTTCTGCAAATTGTTTTCCCATATTAGAAAATCAAAAATTGTAAAGAGGTTAAAAGTCCTAAAAGAAAAATCAAAGGACTTGAAAGAAAAAATATATCAAAAGAATAGAAAATGGACCCCAAACAAAAAAGAGATATAAATAAAACATGAAAGTGATGCAAATCCAAATTCCACTACTATTTATTTTTACTGCAAAATAAAGATTATGTGTTGGTTGTTCAAAATGCAATACTCCATGATAAGCCAAATAGCTTAATCTTGACTTTTTCATGCTTTAAATTTCATGCTTTTAGATAGAGAATAAAGATCTAGCCAAACAGTTTAATCTTGGCAGATCAGTAGTTAGGTAGAGAATAAAAAGGAGCTCAACAGTTTAATCTGAGCCCTTGGAAGAAATAAGGATAGAATTAGTTAGTTTTTTGTTTTAAAAGAAAAATGGACAAGGGTTTGCAAGCTCAAATGCACCCATATAAATGAAGAAAAAATGTTAGGGTAGCATATGGGTAGGTAGAAGTAGTTTTTACAATCATGGATAAGCAGAAAATTGGTCATTTCATTTACTAATTTCCCCACAAATTCATTTTCCCTTGTAAAAAATACCCTTTCCCCTTCATCTTTCCATTTTTCCCCTTTTCACTCTTTTTTCCCTTTGCAAAAAAGCACCTTTCCCTAAGTTAAAAAGACATTTTGCTTAAGAAAAGTGAAATCCTTTAACTAATTCCCCTTTTATCCAAAAGTACCCAAAAATATTCTAAAATCCCACGTATAAATGCTCAAATGAGATTTCGGGTCCCATAGTGAAGAAATTCACTCCCGACATCAAATTTTACACTATACTTAGTGTATTTTGACTTACGCAGTTACATTACACTTTAACACTAACTTAATGTACTAACTTCTTATATATACCTTTTTAGCCAGTATTAATATAATTCATTTGTATGTTATTTCCCACCCATATCTTTGTTTTAACCTATGATTAAATTTCCCCACATGTTATATAACACCTCATCCCATAGGTTAAAACTATTAAACTCAGCTTATATACCGATCCCACTATATATAATACCCAACAGTTGTAAACTTACATCTGTCTGCATCCCATTTGTTAAAAAATACATTATTCTACACCTATTATAATGCACTCTAGACTATGTATTAAACCTTAGTTTAAATACATATTTAACCTCCTGCATTGTCTTAAACCCTGGGTCCCACACCATCTTACCTTGCATCTCTATCGCATAATCCAATCCGTTCACCTTTCACCCTCCAGATCCGATGATAGTTATCCCTTGTCGCACATTTCATTACACGATGGTTAATCAACCCCAAAGCTTGCAATAAGCACGGTTTGAGAGCTTTCTCTCCCCTCTATGTGTCTTGATTCTATTGGATCCCACCGATCAAATTAATTCAAATTACCACCTTTGAACTCTATGAAAACTGCTTGGTGGTTTTCTTTCCCCCGTGCTCAAACAACTCATCCATTTGAATTCACCCCTCAATCAATGCGTTCACTATTGAATGAAAAACGTTTATAAACTTCCCAAATGCATTCTTTTCACTTTTTGTTACCATTTTTCACGAAGAAGAGGCATTACAGACAAAAAATACCGCTACCGACTCTATTTTTAAGCCTAAATGAAACAAAATACACCAATTTAACTGCTACAAACAGTGCAGAAATCATCTAAGTGCTATTAATACCAACAAAAGCTTCTAAAAGCTTTCTACAACCTCAGAAACCCTCCTGCACAGCAAAACTTCAATTTTCCCAGGAATTCTTCATAAGAACAGACTCATTATTCAATCTAAAAGAGTAATATGGTAAATCGAATCATTTAGGAGCCTTTGAACCTAAAGAAAACCCCATTTTCTTCCTAAATCTCTTTTCTCTAAACCCTCGACCTACATACAGAATTTCTAAAACCCTAGACTATTAAAAAAGCACAGATTGAGTAAAATGAAGAAATTTAAGTCATCTACAGACCTCAGAAAGCCTTAGGTGACCTTCAAAACCCTTTCCTACAATATTTAGGCATCCTTTTTGCATAAAATTGATGTCTTAAAGATTGTTTTTATCACAGAGAATACATTATAAGCCCTAGATATCATTTGCATAAGCTCTAAGGTCTTGGATTTTCTCTTTTGTTACAAAGATTACATCTGATTAATTGAATGAATTTAAAACCTTTTTGCAGAAAATAGATAACCCTTGTTCTATCCAAAATCTTTCTGCAATCTGTCATAATTTCCAGAGGTGTTCTTACAGGCCTAAAATCAATGTTTCTAAGGTCAAAAGGTATTGAAATTGATAAATTAAGCTAATCAATGACTTCCAAAAACATTCCAGTAGTCAATCCTCTACAACCCCCCATTGTAGATGTAGAGCATGTTCCCTTGGCTGATGTAGACATCAAAATTACTGATATAGTAACAGAATTCAACCTTCTTGAGCTCCACTGTTGGAGCCAAGAAAAATCCCTAGATCATGTTGATGAAGTATTCATCTGGGAATCAAGATTTCCCAAATATGTTGTTCCTCAAACCTTTCAATGCCCAAAAGTAATCAGACTCTGCCAATAATGCTACTTCCCTAATCAAGGAACCATAGTAAACCCTGAAAAAGAAGTCTTGTTTACTATTTCAGCAGATCCAATCAATCAAATGCTTCAGATATAGCCTGGGCCAAATGAAGTTCCTTTATCCATTGAATTCCTCACTCAGTTATACTTGGATCTAGACTTCCCCAAGAGGTTCTAGATTTTCCAGACCTTCATGCCTTCTTATGTAGAAATCCCCAAGTTAAATCCTACATACTCTTCTACAAAATTATTTGAAACAACAAGACATATCATCTCCATGTTGTATTTCATTGTTGGCTACTTTACTAATGAGCATGTTGATGTAGTAGTATTAGGATTTTTATCTACTTTTACATCTGGTCAACCTCCTACCACTATTTTTAACTTTGCACAATATCTTGCTGACAGTATCCATAAGCAATTGGTAAAAATGCCTTCTAAAGTTGTTTTTAAGTATTCTTCATTCTTATTTCACATGTTCCTATATTTTCAGTCTAAGAAGTTCAATATAAACCTTCAGAAGCTTGATGTGGAAGGAAATCCTCAATCAGTAATATTCTGGACCTCCTTGATAAGGAAAGATTTCGATGAGTTCACCTATATAGATTTGACAGATTCCTTCATTCACCCCATGGTAAATTTGCTAACCAATAGTATACAACCTAGAATTAGCAATCAAATCAAGAAGATCCTGCAATTGTCTAAGAATAATAGGACAGGTGATTGGTACTTGTACCAAAATCATACAGAAATAAAAGTTTATGGATCAAGCCTTATCCCCTATCAACTTCCCAAAAAGCTCTCTATGAGGTTATTTGCCCTGAAATACATAAGGCAGATTCTAAATTCAGATGCAGTTAATTTTTTGGCAGCAAAGAAAGAGACACAGTTCAAGTTGAAGAACCAGGTTGGTCCCTTCATTTGTAATCACAGAGATGCAGGTCCTGAGGCTGAGAAACATTTACAGGAGTTCAAGTTCAGTCCTAGTTTCCTATGGTATTATGATCCCCTTGGTGTTATTAGTAAAATGAGAGTTAAATGAAATTAACTCCATATGTACATGAAAAGATGCCATAGATTGAAAAATTCTCCAACCAAACTAAATGGTTGGAGAATACCTTGGTATAGGCAGATAATCAAAGTGATACTAGTCAAACTTTGCAAACTCTAGCCCAATAAAATAGGAATGTGAAGAGAAACAGAGAAGAGGGATCATACATAGTAGAGACTACAATAGAGACAACATTCAAACTTAGATACAGTATCTTAGCACCTGAATTGAACCCCAGGCTGAAAAGGCAAAACAGGGTAAAAAATAAACCATGCCCAGCCTTGTAGTTAGCCCTACAAGGACAGGAGAGGGCTCTCTTCGTGAAAATATATTCAATGGAACACAATAAATGGACTGATATTAGGCTAGGTAAAATGATAGGGATAAAGGTTTAATAGAATGAATGAATGAAATAATTTCAGGGATGTGTGGGATATAAAGTGACAGTTTGAAAGCAAGAATTAAATCAGGACACAGGGTATTTCATGGGGCAAGATAGGCAGGAAAATTAGCAATTAAAATTTAATGAGGATGGGATGGAAAGACTGGCAAGGAGCAAAAAATGGCACAATAAATGGATCCTTTTCAAACAGAAGAAAAAACACAGAGCATGAATGATTTCCTAAGGCGGAGCATATAAAATGGATTCTACCTTTCTATCTTGAAAGCGTTCAAAAATAAATTTTTATGGATGGATGGGACACATAACAATTCACACGTGAAACAAAGGAGAAAAACAAATGCTAAATCTCATACCACATGGATCCCACAAATAAGAGTTGCATCTCTTATTAATTCATGTCAAACTGTACAATGTAGCGTAGAGATGTTCTTCCACACTATTCCCCTACTTTCTAAGTTACAGACTCTCGGACCCTTACAAATGATTTACAATTACAATAAATACACTGAAATGTTGGAACATAGATCCACAAAAAAGGGAGTTGTTCTAACAGTTGAAGGACTGCAATACAATCATAGTAAAGAAATACAACAATCTACCCCTAAAAATAAGGGACAACATTACATTTGACTGCTTGGAGATTTTGTTGTTAGGTTGTATGAACAAAAATAGGTAATCCGATGAACAGATCTCCTATTTTGTTGTTTGCTGTAACAACCTTTGTTTTAAATAAGCTCTCGGCCGTTTGACTTTCGTTTTTCTTTTCCAATATTTGTTTGAAGAACACTGACCCCCTTTTTTTAATAAAATACTTTGGAATAAAATAAAATGAATTTATGCTTTAGTGAAGGGAAAAACAGCGAATAGGAAGGAAGGGAGAGGAGGCGGGACCCATATGGAAATCGCAATCGGAATATCGAAGCGGAGAGATATAATATAACAAACACAATGTAATATGGCGCCATCGCAATCGGAATCGGAGTTGGGTAAGATATTATTTGAACGGAGAAACGAAAGTTCCGATGCGATTGGGACATGGACCTTTGTAATAAACAAAATGGGTAAATTTAACTTTTACAAAGGAGAAATGGGTTTTGTAATGAATGGCAGAGATTTTTATGTGGTGGGACCAGGAATTATAATCGCAATCGGGGATCGGAATCGGGAGATGGGCAGAGTGATTTATATGAAACAACATTTCCGATGCAATGGGAAGAACCCTTTGTATTATAAACTAAAACCAAAATTTTGGTTAACAAAGGAAAAGGCCCCTTATTATATGAACGGGCGGATGTATTGTATGGTGGGGCCGACCAATCGCAATCGCATCGGAGATGGGGCGATGGGTAATCGCATCGAAGGAAAAGGGTTTGCGACACGATCGGAGAAGGGACTTGCGATTAATCGCATCACAGTAATAGGAAAGGGACGCGATGGGCCGATCGGAAGATGTTGTGATTGGCGGATCAGAGGAGGGGTGCGATCAGAAGATCGAAGGAAGTGATGCGATCGGAGGATCAGACGATGTGCTGCGATTGATGGATCGAGGGATGGTGCGATCAGTGGATCAGAGAATGTTGCGATTGCGATGAAAGGTTTTGGATGGGCAGGTTTTTTATTATAATAAATACTTTAAACTTTATATTATAAATTTTTATCATAAGCATGGTGGGGAAGTGGTTTGGCATTGCAATGCGACGGAACTTTATAATATAAAGCTTTTATTATAAAGTTCTACAGGGAATGGAGGGGAAGTGGTTCATAATTCAATCGCATATGTGTTAAAATAATTTATAATGTGAATTTATAATCGGAAAGGGGAAAAAGGGGTTTTTAAAGGGATATAAAACTTTAATAAAACAAAGTTTAAGGGAAAAAATGGGAAAAGGGGAAGGATTAGGATATAGAGGGCTTTTACTTCACTTAAGCATAAATTTCAATCCCGAAGTCAGTTTTGAAAGTGTAGTATACCATTGAAAAGCTCTTTCTGGTATCTTTCTGATGGATCTACTTGGAAGATGATTTGGTACTAAACATGCTACAGAAAACTCTCTGAAGGCAGGTACATCACTTTGTCGAGATAACGGCTTCTGAATTGTGACTTATTACACATGATGATATAGAATTACATAATGAATGATAATAAAGGCAAAATATCATGTTTTCACCTCAAAACATGGTTTTGAGGTGAAAATTACATCAAGCTGAATAAAACATCTTTTTGATCTTCCAGGTGCTATGACTTTGAATTTATTGACTTCCTCATGACCTTGCTGATATTATTGACATTTGACTCATTAATTTGACCATGGTGAGACCCTAGAAACTAATGAGACCCATCCTATGACCTACTGATATGATTTTGAGAATGAAAGTGACTAATGACTAAAGACCATAGAAAGGAAAATCAGCAAGTAATTCATGAGGGACAACTGATAAAAATTACTACCATCAATGAATCCATGACCTAGCGGAATGGTGAAATTTATTCGGTATGAGACACCTAATATGCAAATGTAAAAGAGCAGTTTTGATCATTGATGGCAGTATGACTAGACTGACACTAAAATTGGCTCCAATGGGGATGGTAGCTCCTTGGAGGTGCCAAGAACACCGTAGACCAAGTAGCCTTATCCATTGGGCATGGAGTCAAAAATTTTAAAAACTGACACAAATGCAAACTGACTCTGACTCTAGACTAAGACTGAAAACTAAAATAAAACCAAACCATACACATATCATCCAAGTTTTATAGCCTTCACCTCGAGCCCCAAACTTGAATGACTGTGCATTTTGAACTCTGAAACTATGTTGAAACTGACTAAAACAAAAATGACTCAAGACCTACTTAAATGAAATCATTACTCACAAAGATTTTTTAATGGCAGAAGTCCATCGAGATTTTAGGACTTCAAATCATGATGACAACCAACTGCCTACTGATGGAATATGTACAATCATGTGTAGTGAGCCTTCCAATGTAACCAATCCAGCAGATGGCTACATACCGAAATTCGGCTCTCACTTTTCTCGAGCAGGTAGAACGATGTACATGTAGGCAACTCACAATAACCACTGAAACCAAGGCTTATGATAACGAACCAGGCAACATTTATCTTTTCTAATGCTTGCAAAAGAATTCCGAAGGGATCTTGAAAATCCTGAAGCACTAGCTTGTCTTGAGATCCAGCAGCAAAAATACAAGCACTCCCTTCATTATGATCTTAAAGAACAATTGATTGCTGAGTGATAGGAAGGCACAGAGAGGTATAAGCTTCTACCATCTGAGTGTTAGCTGTAAATTCCCTGACCCTGAGAAATTCTGGCATATTTTCTCTCTCAAGCTCATATTCCTCAACTTCATGGTCTAGGTCATTCTTAAACAGAAAACAATCTTCAAGATTATCAAACATGACAGCCTTATCATCTTCATGAAAGAAAATATTATCTGTTTGCTGATTTATAAAGCTAATTACAAGACCGTCATCATTTTCAAAAGAGGAAGAAGTTTCACCAACACTTTCTTGACCATGTGGGCACTGCAAATCTGCTTTAGCTTGGGCTGTAACATGACCTTTCAGGAGTTTATCTATCTCATCTTCAGACAAAGGAGATAATGATTTTTGTTTTCTTTTGCTCAAATAGTCATTGTCTTCATGAAATAACATGAAAAACATGAAAAACCTGAATGACAGTACTTAATTCCCTGATCTTCTGAAATTTTAAAACATTGTTGATCATCTTCATATGACATGGCAATCAAATTATCATTTATCACTAAGTTATTGAAAGAAAATTTTTCGCTTACTTGAACAAAGATCTCATCTTTCTTTTCATGAACTGAGTAGATTACCTCTCATGAAGGCTTTGTTCTAATGAAATGAGAACGTTTGGATCGATAACTCTATTTTCTTAATTCCATATGATATCAACAGTAGAGCTCTCCTTCATGGGATTCAGCACAAGGTATTCTTGATCATCACAATCTGAATCTAGATATGAAATAGCTGACTTGAATTTATCACATTCTGAAATTGAAACTTGACTTTCCTGCATATTGTCTTCTTCTATGGACAGATTTGAAACAAAACCTTCTCTTTCATCATTTTCCATTGTACTAAGATCTCGATCCTACTGCAAAGTTTTCTGAGCATCTTGATGGGTATCCTCTAAGTTCTCCTTATGCTGCTGAAATGGATTTTTGTACAGCGCCTCCATGATCTCATCATCCATGAAGTCATCATCTTCATAAACTTTTTCAAGATTTTCAATAAAACTATGAACATGGCTACAACAGTTCTGAACTAAAGTTAAGGATGGATAAGATTCTTTATACCTTTCAAAGAACATGGTATGAAAATCCGTTAAACAGTAAATACAAGTAGGCGGCAAACTTTCATACCAAGATCGAGCTTCACCTTCCAGAGTGGCCATGAATATCTTCAGCAAGCAGTCTTCAGGAAAATCAACCTTCAACTTGTGAATATGTATGTGAAATCTAACCAGATGTAAAGCAGCATCCTTCCTATCATCATCTTTTAACGTAGGCAAATTCCTCTGCCAATCTACCTTAGGAATTTTATTTGGAAAACCTGGAATATGATCTCGACTCATGGGAGCATACCTTCGATCCAGTGAAACCATTTTAATAATAATGAATTCACCAAGATATTCCTCAGGCTACTGATTCTTGAAGAGTAGAGTCGCCATAAAAATTCTAAAACTTGGGATTCTTCGACACTGGAGTCGCCAGGTGAATGATTTCAGCCTTCCTATGTCTGATCGTTGTCCACCATCAACAATAAGATCTGAACTTGATTAGATCTTACTGAGGAAACGAGATGTTTAATTCATAAACTGGACCGGAGATTGACTGAAGCAGCGTTTATCTACTTTCGCTAATGCAAAGAAAGAGCGTTTTGAAGGCTACCTGGCTAACTTCAGGCTCCGTCTGTAGTTTATAAAATGAATAACACTAACAAGCTAACCAGTTTGTCCCCAGTATGGTCGCCAGAGATGTTAGCACCTGAATTGAACCCCAGGCTGAAAAGGCAAAACAGGGTAACAACTAAACCACGCTCGGCCTTGTAGCTAGCCCTACAAGGACATGAGAGGGCTCTCTCCATGAAAATATATTCAATGGAACACAATAAATGGACTGATATTAGGCTAGGTAAAATGATAGGGATAAAGGTTTAATAGAATGAATGAATGAAATAATTTCAGGGATGTGTGGGATATAAAGGGACAGTTTGAAAGCGGGAATTAAATCAGGACACAGGGTATTTCATGGGGCAAGATAGGCAGGAATATTAGCAATTAAAATTTAATGAGGATGGGATGGAAAGACTGGAGAGGAGCAGAAAAGGGCACAATAAATGGATCCTTTTCAAACAGAAGAAAAAACACAAAGCATGAATGATTTCCCAAGGCAGAGCATATAAAATGGATTCTACCTTTCTATCTTGAAAGCATTCAAAAGGAAATGTTTATGGATGGATGGGACACATAACAATTCACATATGAAAAAAAGGAGAAAAAAAAATGCTAAATCTCATACCACATGGATCCCACAAATAAGAGCTGCATCTCTTATTAATTCCTGTCAAACTGTACAATGTAGCACAGAGATGTTCTTCCACACTATTCCCCTACTTTCTGAGTTACAGATTCTCACACCCTTACAGATGATTTACAATTACAATAAATACACTGAAAGGTGGGAACATAGATCCACATAAAAGGTAGTTGTTCTAACAGCTGAAGGACTGAAATACAATCATAGTAAAGAAATACAACAATCTGCCCCTGAAAATAAGGGACAGCATTACATTTGACTGCTTGGAGATTTTGTTGTTAGGCTGTATGAATGAAAATAGGTAATCCGATGAACAGATCTCCTATTTTGTTGTTTGCTGTAACAACCTTTGTTTTAAATAATCTCTCGGCCCTTTGACTATCGTTTTGCTTTTCCAATATTTGTTTGAAGAACACTGACCCCCTTTTTTTAATAAAATACTTTGGAATAAAATAAAATGAATTTATGCTTTAGTGAAGGGAAAAATAGTGAATAGGAAGGAAGGGAGAGGAGGCATGACCCATGTGAAAATCGCAATCGCAATATCAGAGCAGAGAGATATAATATAACAAACACAATGTAATATGGCGCCATCGCAATCGGAATCAGAGTCGGGCAGGATATTATTCGAACGGAGAAATGAAAGTTTCGATGCGATTGGGACATGGCCCTTTGTAATAAAAAAAATGGGTAAATTTAAATTTTACAAAGGAGAAATGGGTTTTGTAATGAATGGCGGAGGTTTTTATGTGGTGGGACCGAGAATTATAATCACAATCGGGATCGGAATCGGGAGATGGATGGTGGAGTGATTTATATGAAACAACATTTCCGATGCGATGGGAAGAACCCTTTGTATTATAAATTAAAACCAAAATTTGGGTTAACAAAGGAAAAGGCCCTTTATTATATGAACGAGCAGATGTATTTTATGGTGGGGCCAACCAATCGCAATCACATCGGAGATGGGGCAATGGGTAATCAAATCAGAGGAAAAGGGTTTGCGACGTGATCGGAGAAGGGACTTGCGATTAATCGCATCGCAATAATCAGAAAGGGACGCGATGGGCCGATCGGAAGATGTTGCGATTGGCCAATTGGAGGAGGGGTGCGATCGGAAGAATGGAGGAAGTGATGCAATCGAAGGATCGGAAGATGTGCTGCGATTGATGGATCGGGGGATGGTGCGATCGGTGGATCGGAGAATGTTGCAATTGCGATGAACGGTTTTGGATGGGCAGGGTTTTTATTATAATAAAGACTTTAAACTTTATATTATAAAGTTTTATCATAAGCATGGTGGGGAAGTGGTTTGGCATTGCAATGCGACGGAACTTTATAATATAAAGCTTTTATTATAAAGTTCTACGGGGAATGGAGGGGAAGTGGTTAATAATTCAATCGCATATGTGTTAAAATAATTTATAATGCGAATTTATAATCAGAAAGGGGAAAGGGGTTTTTAAAGGGATATAAAACTTTAATAAAACAAAGTTTAAGGGAAAAAATGGGAAAAGGGGAAGGATTAGGATATAGAGGGCTTTTACTTCACTTAAGCATAAATTTCAATCCAGAAGTTAGTTTTGAAAGTGTAGTATACCATTGGAAAGCTCTTTCCAGGCTCTTTCTGATGGATCTACTTGGAAGATGATTTGGCGCTGAACATGCTATGGAAATCTCTCTGAAGGAAGGGACATCACTTTGTGGAGATAACAGCTTCTGAATTGTGACTTATTACACATGATGATATAGAATTACATAATGAATGATAATAAAGGAAAAATATCACGTTTTCACCTCAAAACATGGTTTTGAGGTGAAAATTACATCAAGCTGAATAAAATATCTTTTTGATCTTCCAGGTGCTGTGACTTTGAATTTATTGACTTCCTCATGACCTTGCTGATATTATTGACATTTGACTCATTAATTTGACCATGGTGAGACCCTAGAAACTAATGAGACCCATCCTATGACCTACTGATATGATTTTGAGAATGAAAGTGACTAATGAATAAATACCAAGGTAAAGGAAAATCACAAGTACCTCATGAGGGACAACTGATAAAAATTACTACCATCAATGAATCCATGACCTAGCGGAATGGTGAAATTTATTCGGTATGAGACACCTAATATGCAAATGCAAAAGAGCAGTTTTGATCACTGATGGCAGTATGACTAGACTGACACTAACACAGTAAAAAGCCAAAGTTAAATCCTACAAACAAAGAAGTAGAAACAATAGAGGTGATTGATACAGAAATTGTAGCAAAAGAATATGCACCTAATACACAGATTGAAGAGTAAGATCAGCCCACTACTTCAAAGTACACACAGCTAATTTAGAAATAACCCAGTGTTGATGTTTCTTCTTCCAAGAGAATAGCAGAAAAGGAGATGGATATTAAAGAAAGATACAAGGAAATCAAGGCCTAAAATGAAGAAATTAAAAGTGAAATATATTCTCAGTATCTAAAGCAAACTCCTAGCATTCATAATAGACTACTTTCAACCTTTGACTACAAGAATAAAAATATGCTGATGAAAGTTGTTCAGCCCACAATTCAAACTCCTAAATCATCCTCTAATTATAAAAAGTTATATTTTGAAGTTCCAGTCCAGAATATTCATCCTCTGGACAAAATTGAGTTTCATAGACAGGCAAGGGAGATGATTTATTCTACCATTACCATCAAGGCCATGAGTGCACAGAAACTTCAAATCACTCTAGTAAATGTAAGAGATCAACTCAAATTGGAGAAATAATCTTCATATGAAACGGACACTAGAATAAAATCCTTGGAAGAGCTAGTAATTGAAGTAGGATATGATCTTGAAAATGTAAAAGTTTCAAAAGAATTAATCAAAAAGAAAAATGCAAACATTGTTGCACTTAAGAAACAATTGAAGTTTCCCCCTACAGAACACCCTCAAGCTAAGGAATTATTGCAGGATGCCAATCAGAAAGATGAGATGATGAGTCTCATTTTACAGTTAACAGATCAGATAAAGGAAATGGAGATTGAAATGGAAAAGTTGGTCCAAGAGAAAGAAGCCAAAAAACTATAGAAAGTTCCTACCACTATCATACCTGTAGTCAGAACTGGTGTACCCTCTACTTTGGTAGTATCACTGGCTCCTAATTTCCCAATGGCCACAACACTTCTAGTTACTTCATCTACAACTTCAGCAACAGAGTCTTCAACAATAGCATCATAACATTCAGATGAGGCAAGAAAATTAGTCAAGGCTATGCAAGATATGTACATTCATACCAATGAGATAAACAGACTAAAAGAACAGCTCAAGAAGCTTGAATATGCAAAGAAAATTGCTCAAATAAATGCTAAGAATGAAGAACAAAAATCCAATAGATTGAATAAGCAACTGAAAAAGTTAGAAATGAACTAAAACTGAAGGAACCAATGACACGTGACAAGCAATAGCTATGGTCCAATATCATTGAAGCACTCAATGATATTTGGCCATCCATACAGGTCATATATGAGCAGAAAGACTTGGTGAAATCAGCAAGAGAGGCAACCCAGAAGACAAAAGAATAGCTTGGTAAGAAACCCGAAGAATCTCTAGAAATCATCAAGTTCCTAAATTCTAAAAATAGACAAGAGCTAGAAGAGATTTGAATCAACGATAGAACAAAGGCCATCCTAGAAGTTAGGAAGGTAATCTCCAAGAAGAATTTGATGATACAGTTAGAGGAGAAATGCCGGAACATGGAAATTGCGATCACTAGGTTCATGATCAAATTTGATGTTCTAAGGCAAAAAGGTCTTCCCAATCCTCTAGTGATTAATGATAGATTAATGAAGCGGAATGATTATGATAAAAGATAAGAGATTTTTCTAGAGAGAAAGTGAACAGTTCGGCCTTGTAGGGAATTCCAACAGGGAAGGTGTTCTTCAAGAATTTTGAGAATTTATTTTACTTACAGCATGAAGTAAAACACTTATTTGTGAACAAGCCAACAATCTCAAAGTACACTGAAGCTGATGAGAATTTCAGGAGGATGATGAAGATAAAACTTCCAGAGGAAAAATTCTAGGAAAAACTGATTGATCTACTGTAAAATCATATTACAGTAAACACTGAGCAGTGAAAGTAAAAAATAGAGCTTGTTTTTTTTACATCAGCATTTATAGTTTTACAATGAAAGAGTATCAAGATAAAGAGTATCAGTTCCAAGTCAAAGTTTAAAGTAAATAAAATATTACAAAGCAGAGATGAATCTGCCAGCGTGGAAGACACCCCAATGTCCAGCTACAGTTTCATTGAACAACAATGAGATAAATTAGTAACAAAATCAAGACAACAAACCATTTATTTCAATAAAAAAGGGACTACTAGCATTAGTTAGGAAACTATCACTATCTTCTTGCATGAAGATATTTCTTTTCCACGAATAATTCCTAAGTTTATTCTAGGATATTTTGTATGATTTTTTGTATAAATACTTCTCATTTAAAAGTATTGAGTGTGGATGAAATGATGAACATTTATATAGTTGTATTATTCTAAACCTAAGGGTGATTGTATCAATTGCAAGTCAACAGACTAGATTAAAAAAATAAAGCATCATATTATAGGATTCATGTGTTGGGCCACTACAGTGAAGAATTTTCACTTGTTTCTTTGTCAATTACTTATGTTTTTCATCAATACTTGAATGTGTTCCAAATCTTAATGATAAATCAGGAATTGTTATTTCAAAATATGTTAAAAGCACACTGTCTTGACTGATTATTGTTTATATGTTTTCCACTGATATCTAGACTAAGGAACCCTTAATTTCTCCCTACTTTTGATTGACTTGTGCCTATTCACTCATAATCTAGATTTAAGAACCCTTAATTACTCTTTTACCCCGATTCAAACCATTTTCACCATCATCCTTGAAGATCTGAAGTAACCTAGCTATCTTGCCCTGTAACAATTTTCCCTTTAGCCTTTGATCCTGATCTGAATTCTTGACACACTAAATCCATTAGCCCAATGGAATACAGACCTACATCTATCCATATGAGTAGGTAATTTCACCACCAAACCAAATCAACTCAAATCAAAATCCAAAACCAATTTTCCCTACATAACTAGCCTAAAAACAATTAAAATCAACAAAGATAAATATTAAAGAGAGAGCCCTCTTTGAGCAGGAAGGCTAGATCCTAAGGCCTAAAAGTAGGTTTGTGGTTACCTCTAGTATTCTTCAAACATAAAATCAAAAATATCATAACTATTAAGAATTATTGGAGTGATAACAGAAGCATATGTATCAGTGTTGGGTTCTAAAATGCCCCCTAAAAATAATTCAACACCCATTAAGCCCTCAGAATAATCTACTATGACTCATGAATATGAAGAAGTGCAACATGATATATCAAAATTACAAGAGCGAATGCACCAAATTTTTCTCTCTCAAAGAGAAACAAAAAATGAAATGGAAGTTTTGAAGAAAGATGCGGAAGCTAAGATGGATGGTTTGAAGAAGGGAATGGAAGCTAATATGGATGGTTTGAATAAAGGCTTGGAAGCTAAGATGGATGGTTTGAAGAATGGCATGGAAGAAATGGAAGCTAAGATGGATGGTATAGGAGAAAAAATGAAAGACAACATGGAGACATGAAGAATGATCTAAAAGCATACATGGAAGGTTTGACAAAGTTGATACAAGAATTGTTTCCTAATGGTGAAAATATAGTAGAGGAAACTCATGATGAGAAAAAAAAAATATTAATCCTAATTTCATAAACTCTAATGTTGGATTTAAGACCCACCATATTCCAAAGATCGATATGAGGAAGTTTGATGGCAAGGATCCCGTAACATGGATACTACAAATGGAGCAATATTTTGATCTCAATAATGTGAAAAACACATAAAATGTACACATTGCAACTCAATTTAAAATGGATGGAATTCGAAATGGATGGTCATACCCCTTGGTCTTCTGCCTCCTCATTTCTTTATCCAACTCAATTTAAAAACATAAAAAAAATATGTACAAAATTTCATGCTACAGTGGGATTTTGACTTTTCCTTAGGATACTTGCCTTTGCATCACAAACAATAAAAAATTAATTACACCATTTACATTCACATTTTTAATTACATATTTCAATTTTACTCAGCTCCTTTTCTAGATTTTGGCTTTACTGGATTTTTCTTTTTCTGCTGCTGTTAAGAACCTATTCTGCATACTCTTTGTTCACTGTCATCTACATATTCCCTATTTTCTGTGCTTATTCTCCTATCCAACTCATTCCTGTACATATTCCTGTCAAACCTGTAATCTTTGTGTATCTTTGCATGCTCTCCTCTTCTTTTTCCTTTTCCATAATTGCATTCAAGTTTTATGCCCAATCATTTCCGAATCCAGGCTATCTCACACTTCTCTTTAATTCCACACTGGAAATTTATATAAACAAGTCTGGGTTATTTTAATATCTCAATTCAGAGAATTGCGATATTAATTCAATACTCCTCTATATTTATAACCTGACAATCTCTTATGTGTACATATGCGCTAATTCTGCATTTACAACCATTCTACGCAACATAATAATTGACCCTCGGTGTATTAAACCATATTCACAAATTCCATGTTTCGCCACTTCACATATACAGTCATTATACATAATATATACACACATATATTACGCTTTATTTAATATTGGAACCATTACAACGGATTCCAAAGATAATCGGCAATCTTTTATTAATTAGAAACCTTAGTCTTCCACCGTATGTTAATAACCCGTCAAACTTTAATAAACATCATTAATATAGACCAAATTCATTGAATATATCTCCACCCCGGGCCCACAGTACAATTGTGAATGCATAAACCGTACCTCTGTTAACTCACGCGCCCATCCGACGGCGCTCATTGCATTGCCCAATCCAACGGATATCGCACGAGCAACTTGCGCGAAAGATAACGCGCGATGGTGCTCCGTACTCGGGTTATCCTCCACACACCTTGGTTAAACTCCAGGCAAGTCTGACGCACGGTCACCGTTCGATGGCCCTCTTCCAGATCAACGGCTCGTGTCAATTTCGCTCCGCGTCCTGGTATGAAAGTTAATGCGCAAAGGCGCACGTTAAATGGTGGTTTTACTGTTCATCCAGGTACACGCGTCGATCAATCAATGGAATCGCTGCCAATTCGGGAATACCGCCTTCCTTATAATAGTGGTGCGATGAATACCACCGTTCACTTTAAACTGCCGTTACTGTTCATTCAGCTCTTGGTTCCACTTCTCCCTATGCTCCAGGTTCCGGTCCTTCTTTATTATTTAAAAAATTGCTTACTTTTCAATGTATTATTATGATTCGAAATCGGTGTTGACGCACAGTTTTACCATATATACAACCCTTGTTTTGGTTCCACCTCCATTCATGATTATGGTTCTTATACATGGGTTAGTGAGATTCGATTTCTTTGACGCATAGCTCACTACAATGTACAATTTAAAACACAGCATCGACCAGAAGTCGAGTTCTTCAACTAAATAAAGAGCATTTGAATATAAAGTCCGGAAATTAATTTATATTATGTGTAATGCCCGGCTGTATAAAATATTCTCAGAATATATATATATATATATATATACATATTCTTGGAATAACAGCGGTTTCTCTGCAATAACAGTTGTGGCTCTGCCTCTGCCGCTTCTGTCACTCTGCCTCTGCTTCTACTGCTGTGATAATGGCTCTATCTCCGTATTTGCTTCCTCCGCCTATGCCTTTCTCCTTTATATTCATTTCCTCTTTGCTGCCTCCATTGTCTGTCTTTGTCTCCTTGTAACTGTTCATGTCTCTGCATCTGCTACCTCCTTTTCCATCAATGACAACATTTCCAACAGTCTCCCCCTTTGGCATTGATGGCAATACATTTTCTCTGTTTTCCTGCTCTTTCTCCTGTTGCTTGCTCTTCCTCCCCCTTTTACATCAATGGCAAAGGGTTGATTTTTGCATTTCCTCTCTCTGAGTTATGTTTAGGCCCTCTTTTGCTGACTTTGTACCATGCTGCTCCATAGTGATGTATAAGACTTGTTGAGAGAACACTTTGAGGATTATCGAATTTGAATATACACTGTAAATTGATACAGTTCTTTCACTTGTATAGAGCTAAAAGTGAGAATAATGATACTTCATAGAATACATTGCATCAGCTTTATCTAGTCAGAGATGTATAATCACTACTCGTCTTTTATGTTTCAGATTCTTAATATAATGTTTCAGAGCACAATATTGATCCTTTTGCTCTGTAATTGACCTTTTGATGCTTGAATAATGCAGATAACTTTAGGATAATAACTTGGTGTTCTTTTGCCTTAATCCTTTGATCCTGAGGACCCGATTCATGCTTTCCTTGCTGGCTGTTCTCCCCCTGAAATGATATTTTCGTTTTTGTTCTCCCCCTGAAATTGTGCTTTCTCTTTTTATCAGAGAGTAGCATCTGCAGATACTACTCCTAGTTTATCTCTCAAATATTGAAATGGTTCTCGAGTAAGAGGTTTGGTAAATATATCTGTTGTCTGTTATTTTGTTGGTACATATTCCAGCTTTACTATCTTCTGAGCCACTTGTTCTCGGAGGAAATGATACTTGATTGGAATATGTTTAGTTTTTGAATGAAGTACAGGATTTTTAGATATACTTATAGCACTTGTATTATCACATTTGATTGAGATAGGTTCATCAATGCTTAATTTCATGTCTTGAAGAGTTTGATTCATCCACATGACTTGTGTACAACATGTTGCCACTGCTATATATTCTGCTTCAGCTGTAGACAGAGAGATGGATGTTTGTTTCTTGCTTAACCATGCCACCAGACTTTCTCCTAGATAGAAATCACCTCCACTTGTACTTTTCCTGTCATCAACACAGCTGGCCCAATCTGCATCTGTGTATGCTGTTAAAGTGAAGCTTTTGCTTTTAGGATACCAAAGTCCATACTTTGTTGTTCCTTGTAGATATATGAGTATTCTTTTTACTGCCAGAAGATGGTTTTGTTTAGGTGTTGCTTGATATCTTGCTACTAGTCCTACTGCTAGCATGATGTCTGGTCTAAATGCTGTCAAATACAGCAGGCTTCCTATCATGGATCTGTAGAGATGCTTACCTTCATGTCTTGTAGAGTTTGCTTCATCCACATGACTTGTGTACAACATGCTGCTGCTGCAATATATTCTTCTTCTGCTGTAGAGAGGGAGATAGATGTTTGTTTCTTGCTTAACCATGCAACCAGACTTTCTCCTAAATAGAATGCACCTCCACTTGTACTCTTCTTGTCATCCACACAGCTGCCCCAATCTGCATCTGTGTATGCTGATAAAGTGAAGTTTTTGCTTTTAGGATACCAAAGTCCATACTGTGTTGTTCCTTGTAGATATCTGAATATTATTTTGACTGCAAGAAGGTGATTTTGTTTAGGTGCTGCTTGATATCTAGCCACTAGTCCTACTGCTAGCATGATGTCTGGTCTTGATGCAGTCAGATACAATAGACTTCCAATCATGGATCTGTAGATTTTTTGATCTATATCAGCAGACCCATCATCAGCACACAGCTTGCAACCTGTGGTCATGGGAGTTGACACAGGTTTACAATCCTCCATTTTGAATTTTTTTAGCATTTCTTTTAGGTATTTTTCTTGAGAGATGAAGGTGCCTGTGTTCTTTTGTTGAATTTGCAGTCCCAAGTAGAAACTGAGCTCTCCAATCATAGACATTTCAAACTCTGTTTTCATCTCATCAACAAACCCTTTTGCTAGTTCATCTTTGTTGCTTCCAAACATAATGTCATCAACATACACTACAACAATCAGGAGTTCATTTTCATGGGCTTTTATGTATAGATTGTTGTCTACTCCACCTCTCTTAAAACCCTTTTTTTGCAAATATTTATCCAGTCTTGAGTACCAAGCACGAGGAGCCTGTTTCAGTCCATATAGGGCCTTCTTCAGTCTGCATACATAGTCTTCTTTGTTTGTCAATGAGAAGCCTTCTGGTTGTTCCATGTATACTTCTTCTTCTAGATCTCCATTAAGAAAAGCAGACTTTACATCCATTTGATATACCTTGAAGTCTTGGTAGCATGCAAATGCCAGGAACATTCTGATAGCTTCCATTCTGGCTACTGAGGCAAATGTTTCTTCATAATCAAGTCCTTCAATTTGTGAGTATCCTTTGCAGACCAGCCTGGCTTTATTCCCGATTACTTGTCCTTGCTCATTCATTTTGTTTTTGAATACCCATTTTGAACCAATGATATTCTTCTCAATTGGTCTAGGAACTAGTTCCTAGGTATTGTTTTTCTCAATTTGGTCCAATTCTTCATTCATTGCTTTTACCCAATACTTGTCCTTGCTGGCTTCTTCAAACTTCTTTGGCTCTATTTGTGATAACATTGCTATGTATACTTCTTCTTTCTGTTCAGCTAGCTACCTTCTTGTTTGCACTCCTACACTCTTGTCTCCTATGATTTGATCTTCTGGATGGTTCTTTTGAGTGTATCTTGAGGGGGTTTTTGAGTTCAGTTCAACATTTTCTGATGTTTTTCTTGTTTCTTCATCATCTTGGTCCTCTTCTTCATGATTTTTAGGATGGCTGCTGTAGTCTATATCTCTTGTCTTGTTTGGAAGTTCTTCATCAAATCTTACATCAATACTTTCTACAATTTTTCGAAGAGTCTTTTTGTAGCATCTGTATCCTTTACTCTTGGATGCATATCCTAAGAGTATTCCTTCATCTGCTCTTGCACCAAACTTCCCCAGATTTTCATCATTATTCTTTATGTAGCACTTCCTACCAAAGACTCTAAAGTGCTTGATTGATGCAGGTTTACCATGCCATAGCTCATAAGGTGTCTTGTCACTGTTAGGTATTAAATGAGATTTGTTTAGAATATGTACTGCTGTGTGTATAGCTTATGCCCAAAAGGTTTGAGTAATGTTACTCTCTTGCATCATAGCTCTGGCCATTTGTTGTACAGACCTGTTTTGTCTCTCTGCTACTCCATTCTACTGAGGTGTCCCTGCAATGGTAAATTTTTGCTTTATTCCATGTTCATTACATAGGTCTGCAAAGTCATAATCTGTGAATTCTCCTCCTCTATCTGGTCTGATACATTTTAGCTTACATCCAGTTTGATTTTATGCTAATGCTTTGAAAGTCTTAAACTTTTCCAGTGCTTCTGATTTGTTCTTGAGAAAAGCAACCCATGTCATTCTGGAGAAATCATCTATTATTGGCATGAATTAGGATTCTCCACTTGGTGTCTTAGTTCTAGCAGGTCCACACAGGTCCATGTGCACAAGCTGGAGTGGTCTTCTTGTTGATATCTCATCTTTAGATCTAAAGGATGTGCAAGTCTGTTTCCCCAATTGACAAGATTTTCATATGGTATTTGAAGGCCTTTTTATTTCTGGAATATCTCTGACAGCTTTCTTCTTTCTCAGTCTGATGATATGGTTGAAACTGAGATGTCCCAATCTCCTATGCCATAACCATGACTCCTCAAGTTTGCTAAGATGGCAGGCTTCATCCTCCTCTTTTACTATGTAAACATTACTCTCTGTTTAAACACCTTTGAGTAGAGTCTTTCCTATTGTGCTTGATCTGACTTCACAATCTTGTGCTCTAAAGAGAACTTCACAGCCTTTGTCACACATCTGACTGACACTCAGTCAATTATCTTTCAGCCCATCTACAAATAGTACATATTGGACCTTTCCTCTTCCATTATCTATGTTGACTGAGCCTTTTCCCTTGATCTTACCTGATTTATCATTGCCAAAAGTAACATTGCCAGATTTCTTTTCATCAAGAGTTATAAACTTGCTTTTGTCTCCAGTCATATGTTTTGAGCAGCCACTATCCAGGTACCACTGGCTTTTCAGGTCTTGAGTGGTTAGGGCCAGGTCACATTTATTCTCCTTCTTTATCCACTGGAGGCATCCTTTTGTTTGGTATCTTTTGTGAGTTGATGAATCACATCCTTTCAGAGGACATTTGGAAGGAATATGTCCAGCTTGATTGCATATAAAGCATTTGATCATAGTTTTTGTAGTATTGTGAGTATGAACAGAATTTCTTTGATTCATGAACCTCCTTGAGGTGTTGAACATCAATCTTTGTCCATACTTTCTACATTCAATAATTTTATGACCAAATTCCTTACAATAGAAATAGTAACCATAGAAACTATTTGCATACCTGATGTAAGGTTGTCTTTTCCATTTGTTTGCTTGAGGCAGTCTTTTCAATGTTTGCATCTTTTGCTGGTTTGAATTACTCCTTCTTGCATGACAATATGCAGCAATGTGTCCCAACTTGTGGCAGACATAACAGGTGGTATTCTTCATTGGAGGGAAGAATCTCCTTTGATGGTTTCCAAATTTTACATATTCAGGGGTCTTAGTATTTATTACATTCTTTGCCACTAATGGTTTCTTCTGATCTCTGTCTTCCTTATTGCAGATTTCTTCTTTTGTAGGAATTGTTTGAGTTGCTTCATCATTCTTCTTTTCTTTTACAAAAATAATTTCTCTGTCAACCTTTTCTTTTCCTTTACTTGATTCTCCTTCATAGCCTATTCCAGTCTTTATCATAGGGGATCTTTGAGCAACCAAAATTTCATTCAACTTACTAGAGCTTATTGTTTGGGAAGAGTTTATAACCATTTTCCTTTGAGCATTTACTAATTTCTTTCTGAGACATACTACTTCTTCTTCTAACTTTTCTTGTTTTTGAGTTTTTTCTTTGATTTGCTTAAGTAACATGTCCTCTATCTTCTTGGCTTCTTCAAGCTCTATCTTTAGCTGCTTAAGGACTTCTGAACTATGTTCTTCTCGTACATACTTGAGGAGAATGTCTTTTTGTTTTCTGCATTTCAGTTTGAGTCTATCAATCTCTTCTAGAGCACTTCTTAGCTCCCCCTCAAGGTCGACTTCCCCTTCTTATTCTTCATCTTCTAGCAGGAGTCCTTCAAGTTCTTCTATGGCCATCAACAAGAATTTGGAAGTTCCTTCTTCACTTGAGGGTTCATCTGAATCTTCAAATGTATTGCTGTCTTGTTGAGCGTAGAAGGATTTTCTGCTGAACTTCTTTCCTTTCTGCCAGTTCTTTGATTTATTTCTCTCTGACTCTTGAGGCTGATTCCTTACTTTCTTGTGAGGACACTTAGCAGCATAGTGTCCAACTTTTCCACAGTTGAAGCATTTAAAAGGAAGTTTACCTTTGTATTTACCTGATCCTCTATCCAATTTCTTGACAAATTTTGCCTCTTCTTCATCTGAGCAAGAGCATATGTCTCCTTCTTCTTCTTTCTTCTTTTCTAATTTAAAAGTTGCCTCCCTCGTACTTGTCTTCTTCTGTGGGAGCCTCATTTCATAGGATGTTAGATTTCCAAGTAGCTGGTTCATGGTCAAGGTCTCCCAATCAGCTATTTATTCTATTGCAGACACCTTTGGATTAAACCTGGATGGAAGAGATCTTAGAATTTTTGCACAATTATACTTTCTGGAATTTTTTCTCCAAGAGCTTTCATATTGTTAATAATTTCTACAGCTTCTAGAAAGAAACTGGAAATTTCTTCATCATCATTCATTTTTAAGTTCTCAAACTGGGCTCTATAGACTTGAAGTTTGGCAGTCTTTACTTTCTTGTCTCCCTCATGTATGTTCTCAAGAGTATCCCATATATCTTTGGCAGTGTCTTTGTAGTATAGTATAGCAGTAGACTTAATATGAGAGCAACAGGTATTAAGCAGATGATACATATCAGATCAATACATAAATATCATGCATAGAGACACCAGATATAAGTGGAAACCCATAAAGGGAGAAAACCACATCTTATTATTGTTGTGATGCAAAGGCAAGCTCCAACTCCCTCTCACCACTATTTTTCTACAGGCACCAACCTACAGGAGGCTCCTACCTCAATTCTGCAAGCTACAACTTGCAAGGAAGCACCAACTCCCTTCAATTTTCTGCAGGCACCAACCTACAGGAGGCTCCAACCTCAGTCAGCTACAACTGACAGCTATCAAGCAACAACTTGATAGGGAAGCTCCAACTTCCTCAATTTATCAAACTGAATGTTTGCTGATTTACTCCAGATACCAGCTCTGTTCTGTATCTTCTCTTCTTCTCTTAATCTTCTCTGCTTTATTCTTCTATATTGTGCATTCTCTGTATTTGCTCTCTCTCTCTCTCACCTCTCTCATTTTGCATATCAAGTTGATATTACTTATAGAAATTTCTTGATGACTGTTTGTTTTCCTCTAGGAATTCGAAATGGATGGTCATACCCCTTGGTCTTCTGCCTCCTCATTTCTTTATCCAACTCAATTTAAAATCATAAAAATATGTACAAAATTTCATGCTACAGTGGGATTTTGACTTTTCCTTAGGATACTTGCCTTTGCATCACAAACAATAAAAAATTAATTACAACATTTAAATTCACATTTTTAATTACATATTTCAATTTTACTCAGCTCCTTTTCTGGATTTTGGCTTTACTGGATTTGTCTTTTCCTGCTGCTGTTAAGGACCTATTCTGCATATTCTTTGTTCACTATCATCTGCATATTCCCTGTTTTCTGTGCTTATTCTCCTGTCCAACTCATTCCTGTACATATTCTTGTCAAACCTGTAATCTCTGTGTATCTCTGCATGCTCTCCTCTTCTTTTTCCTTTTCCATAATTTCATTCAAGTTTTATGCCCAATCATTTCCCAATCCGGGCAATCTCACACTTCTCTTTAATTCCACGCTGGAAATTTATATAAACAAGTCTGGGTTATTTTAATATCTCAATTCAGAGAATTGCAATATTAATTCAATACTCCTCTATAGTTATAACCCGACAATCTCTTATGTGTACTTATGCGCTAATTCTGCATTTACAACCATTCTACGCAACATAATAATTGACCCTCGACGTATTAAACCATATTCACAAATTCCATGTTTCGCCACTTCACATATACAGTCATTACACATAATATATCCACACATATATTACGCTTTCTTTAATATTGGAACCATTACAACGGAGTCCAAAGATAATCGGCAATCTTTTATTAATTAGAAACCTTAGTCTTCCACCGTATGTTAATAACCCGTCAAACTTTAATAAACATCATTAATATAGACCAAATTCATTGTATATATCTCCACCCCGGGCCCACAGTACAATTGTGAATGCATAGACCGTACCTTTGTTAACTCACGCGCCCATCCGACGGCTGTCATTGCATTACCCGATCCAACGGATATCGCACGGGCAAATTGCGCGATGGCGCGTCACATCTGGACTATCGTTCGCGCACCTTGGTTAAACTCCGGGCAAGTCCGACACACGATCACCGTCCGATGGCCCTCTTCCAGATCAACGGCTCGTGTCAATTTCGCTCGGCGTCTCTGGTCGATAGTTAATGCGCGATGGCGCAAGTTAAACGGTGGTTTCACTGTTCATCTAGGGACACGCGTCGATCAACCAATGGAATCGCTGCGAAACTCCAAAATACCGCCTTCCGTATAATAGTGGTGCGATGAAATCCACCATTCGCTCCAAACCACTACTACTGTTCATCGGGTCATGGTTCCACTTCCCCGCTCATGGTTCCATCTGTCTTTATTATTTAAAAAAAAATTGCTTACTTTTCAATGTATTATTATGATTCGAAATCGCTGTTGACGCACAGTTCTACCATATATACAACCCTTGTTTTGGTTCCGCCTCCATTCATGATTATGGTTCTTATACATGGGTTAGTGAGATTCGATTTCTTTGACGCAGAGCTCACTACAATGTACAATTTAAAACACAGCATCGACCAGAAGTCGAGTTCTTCAACTAAATAAAGAGCATTTGAACATAAAGTCCGGAAATTAATTTATATTATGTGTAACGCCCGGCGGTATAAAAGATTCTCGGAATTTATATATATATACATATTCTTGGAATAACAGCGGTTTCTCTGCAATAACAGCTGTGGCTCTGCCTCTGCCGCTTCTGTCACTCTGCCTCTGCTTCTACTGCTGTGATAACGGCTCTGTCTCCGTATTTGCTTCCTCCGCCTCTGCCTTTTTCCTTTATATTCATTTCCTCTTTGCTGCCTCCATTTGCTCATCTTGTCTCTGGTGGAACTGCTCCCTGCCTCCGCATCTCACTTTCCCTTTGCCATCAATGGCAACATTTCCAACATATCTCGACTGCAGTGAACACTGGTTAAGGCGAGAGGGGGGGTGAATCAGTTTAACAGCTTCATTTATCTCTTAAAAATTTTCATTAAACTTATTTACACCTTCATTTCATATCCAATTTAATATGTGAGTAATCTTGGAATGTAAGCAGCAGATATTAGTATAATACAACAGTAGAGTTAATATGAGAGTAGCAGGTATTAAGCAGATGATACATATCAGATCAATACATAAATATCATACACAGAGACACCAGATATAAGTGGAAACCCATAAAGGGAGAAAACCACATCTTATTATTGTTGTGATGCAAAGGCAAGCTCCAACTCCCTCTCACCACTTTTTTTCTGCAGGCACCAACCTACAGGAGGCTCCAACCTCAATTATACAAGCTACAACTTGCAAGGAAGCACCAACTCCCTTCAATTTTCTGCAGGCACCAACCTACAGGAGGCTTCAACCTTAGTCAGCTACAACTGACAGCTATCAAGCTGCAACTTGATAGGGAAGCTCCAACTTCCTCAATTTATCAAACTGAATGTTTGCTGATTTACTCCAGATATCAGCTTTGTTCTGTATCTTCTCTTCTTCTCTTAATCTTCTCTGCCTTATTCTTCTATACTCTACATTCTCTGTATTTGCTCTCTCTCTCTCTTGAGCTTATCAAATTGATTATATATAGAAATTCTCACATGATTGTTTGTATTTCACAAGGAATTTGGAGTGAACAGTCATGACTCTTTGGCTTCTGTCTTCTTATTCCTTTTTCCAACTCATTTTTAGAATTACTACAATATGTACAAATTTCCATGCTACAGTGGGATTTTGTCTTTTCCTTAGGATACTTGCCTTTGCATCATAAACAATAAAAATTAATTACAACATTTACATTCACATTTTTAATTACATATTTCAATTTTACTCAGCTCCTTTTCTGGATTTTGGCTTTACTGGATTTGTCTTTTCTTGCTGCTGTTAAGAACCTGTTCTGCATACTCTTTCTTCACTATCATCTGCATATTCCCTGTTTTCTATGTGTATTCACCTGTCCAACTCATTCTTGTACATATTCCTGTTCACCGAACTTTCATCTCTGCACGCTCTCCTCTTCTTTTTCCTTTTCCATAATTGCATTCAAGTTTCATGCTCAATCATTTCCCAAGTCCGGGCAATCTCACAATCTCTACTTTTTTCTACGCTGGCAGTTTCAATGCTTAAATCTGAAGTGTTAATAAATCAACCATATTCCCAGTACTTTTCAATATTTCACTTAACTGTGTGTAAATGCATCCCAAGCTTCATGCCCAATCATATTCCAACCCGGCAATCTCACTCTACACTTATTCTACGCTAGCAAACTCAAACAAATAATTCTGGTCATTTTTAATGTCTCAATTTAGAGAATTGAGATATTAATACAACATTCCGCCATGGCTATAACCTGACCGTCCATCTTCATATAATCCTCGATTGGTACATATATTAAACCACGTCCATATTACACCAATAAACATTATATATATTATATATGTTACGCGCCCTTCAATTATTAACAAAGTCCAACAATAATTGGTATTAATTCACAACCTTATTCAAACACTTTAATATCTTCCATCGGACCTTGTATTAATACTCCACGCTTTTTAAACAAAGAAATTATAACAACCTTTTAATTTTGGGCCCCACCTTATGTAGCCAATCAAATGCTCGTCCGTACCTTGGTTGATTCCACGCGCCATCCAACGGCTGTCATCACGTTGCCTGATCCAACGGATATCGCACGGGCTACTTGCGCGAAAGATATCGCACGATGGTGCATCGTACTCGGGTTATCCTCCGCACACCTTGGTTAAACTCCGAGCAAGTTCTGCGAATGATCACCGTCGAATAGCCCTCTTCCAGATCAACGGCTCGTGTCAATATCTCTCGGCGTCTCTGGTCGATAGTTAATGCACGATGGCGCGGTTTAAACGGCGGTTTTCAATTTCGTTCAGGGACACGCGTCAACACCTCTATGGAATCGCTACGAAACTCCAAAATATCGCTTGCCTCGTAACAACGATGCGATCAATACCAGGAAACCTCCATTATTGTTCACCGGTCATGGTTCCACTCCCTCTACGCTCCAGGTTCCGGTCCTTCACGATTTCAATTATATATATATATATATATATATATAACTTTTCATCGCATTTCAATTGTATATATTCTTTGTTATGACTATGGTTCCGCCTCCACTCTCACTTCAGTCAATACACAGTTTCTTGTTATAAAAAAGTTCTTTTATACTCTGACGTAGAGTTCCACCATACATAACCCTTGCGGCTATGTTTACAGTGTTCATCCCCACAGAGCCTATTCACGCTGGTTCGCAAAGCTCATTACACTCTAGGTATGTACAATTTAAAAACACCACATCGACCAGAAGTCGAGTTCTTCAACTAAATACAGAGAATTTGAATATAAAGTCCAGAAATTAATTTATATTATGTGTAACGCCCGGCTGTATAAAAAATTCTCGGAATTTATATATATATATATATATATATACATATTCTTTGAATAACAGCGGTTTCTCTGCAATAACAACTATGGCTCTGCCTCTGCCGCTTCTGTCACTCTGCCTCTGCTTCTACTACTGTGATAACGGCTCTGTCTCCGTATTTGCTTCCTTTGCCTCTGCCTTTCTCCTTTAGATTCATTTCCTCTTTGCTGCCTCCATTGTCTATCTTTGTCTCCTTGTAACTGTTCCTGTCTCTACATCTTCTACCTCCTTTGCCATCAATGACAACATTTCCAATAGTCTCCCCCTTTTCCATTGATGGCAATACATTTTCTCTGTTTGCCTGCTCTTTCTCCTGTTGTTTGCTCTTCCTCCCCCTTTGACATCAATGGCAAAGGGTTGATTTTTTCATTTCCTCTCTCTGAGTTATGTTTAGGCCCTCTTCTGCTGACTTTGTACCATGCTGCTCCATAGTGATGTATAAGACTTGTTGAGAGAACACTTTGAGGATTATCAAATTTGAATATACACTGGAAATTGATACAGTTCTTTCACTTGTATAGAGCTAAAAGTGAGAATAATGATACTTCATAGAATACATTGTATCAGCTTTATCTAGTCAGATATGTATAATCACTACTCGTCTTTTATGTTTTAGAACACAATACTGATCCTTTTGCTCTGTAATTGTCCTTTTGATGCTTGAATAATGCAGATAACTTTAGGATAATAACTTGGTGTTATTTTCCCTTAATCCTTTGATCCTGAGGACCTAATTCATGCTTTCCTTGCTGGTTGTTCTCCCCCTGAAATGATATTTTCATTTATGTTCTCCCCCTGAAATTGTGCTTTCTCTTTATATCATAGAGTAGCATCTACAGATACTACCCCTAATCTGTCTCTTAAATATTCAAATGGCTCTTTAGCAAGTGGTTTGGTAAATATATATGTTGTCTGTTCTTTTGTTGGTACATACTCCAGTTTGACTATCGTTTGAGCTACTTATTCTCGGAGAAAATGATACTTGATTGGAATATGTTTGGTTTTTGAGTGAAGCACAGGATTTTTAGATATACTTATAGCACTTGTATTATCACATTTGATTGAAATAGGTTCATCAATGCTTACCTTCATGTCTTGAAGAGTTTGTTTCATCCACATGACTTGTGTACAACATGCTGCCGCTGCTATATATTCTGCTTCAGCTGTAGACAGAGAGATGGATGTTTGTTTCTTGCTTAACCATGCCACCAGACTTTCTCCTAGATCGAATGCACCTCCACTTGTACTCTTCCTGTCATCCACACAGCTGGCCCAATCTGCATCTGTGTATGCTGATAAAGTGAATTTTTTTCTTTTAGGATACCAAAGTCCATACTGTGTTGTTCCTTGTAGATATCTAAATATTCTTTTGACTGCAAGAAGGTGATTTTGTTTAGGTGCTGCTTGATATCTAGCCACTAGTCCTACTGCTAGCATGATGTCCGATCTTGATGCAGTCAGATACAATAGACTTCCAATCATGGATCTATAGAGGTTTTGATCTATATCAGCGGACCCATCATCAGTACATAGCTTGCAACCTGTGGTCATGGGAGTTGACACAGGTTTGCAGTCCTCCATTTTGAACTTTTTCAGCATTTCCTTTAAGTATTTTTCTTGTGAGCTGAATGTACCTGTGTTCTTTTGCGAATTTGTAGTCCCAAGTAGAAACTGAGTTCTCCAATCATGGACATTTCAAACTCTGTTTTCATCTCATTGGCAAACCCTCTTGCTAGTTCTTCTATGTTGCTTCCAAACATGATGTCATCAACATATACTACAACAATCAGGAGTTCATTTTCATGGGCTTTTATGTATAGATTTTTGTCTACTCCACCTCTCCTAAAGCCTTGTTTTTGCAAATATTTATCCAGCCTTGAATACCAAGCACGGGGAGCCTGTTTCAGTCCATATAAGGCCTTCTTCAGTCTGCACACATAGTCTTCTTTGTCTGTCAATGAGAAGCCTTCTGGTTGTTCCATGTAGACTTCTTCTTCTAAGTCTCCATTCATAAATGCAGATTTTACATCCATTTGATATACTTTGAAGTTTTGATAGCATGCAAATGCCAGAAACATTCTGATAGCTTCCATTCTGGCTACAGGGGAAAATGTTTCTTCATAATCAAGTCCTTCAATTTGTGAGTATCCTTTGCAGACCAGCCTTGCTTTATTCCTGATTACTTTTCCTTGCTCATTCATTTTGTTTTTGAATACCCATTTTGAACCAATGATATTCTTCTCAATTGGTCTAGGAACTAGTTCCCAGGTATTGTTCTTCTCAATTTGGTCCAATTCTTCATTCATTGCTTTTACCCAATACTTGTCCTTGTTGGCTTCTTCAAACTTCTTTTTCTATATTTGTGATAACATTGCTATGTATACTTCTTCTGTCTGTTCAGTTAGTTGCCTTCTTGTTTGCACTCCTACACTCTTGTCTCCTATGATTTGATCTTCTGGATGGTTCTTTTGAGTGTATCTTGAGGGGGTTTTTGAGTTCAGTTCAGCATTTTTTGATGTTTTGCTTGTTTCTTCATCATCTTGGTCCTCTTCTTCATGATTTTCAGGATGGCTGCTGCAATCTATATCTCTTGTCTTGTTTGGAAGTTCTTCATCAAATCTTGCATCAATACTTTCTACAATTTTTCGAAGAGTCTTGTTGTAGCATCTGTATCCTTTACTCTTGGATGCATATCCTAAGAGTATTCCTTCATCTGCTCTTGCATCAAACTTCCCCAGTTTTTCATCATTATTCTTTATGTAGCACTTGCTGCCAAAGACTCTAAAGTGCTTGATTGATGCAGGTTTACCATGCCATAGCTCATAAGGTGTCTTATCACTGTTAGGTCTTAAATGAGCTTTGTTTAGAATATGTACTGCTGTGTGTACAACTTTTGCCCAAAAGGTTTGAGTAATGTTACTCTCTTGCATCATAGCTCTGGCCATTTGTTGTACAGACCTGTTTTGTCTCTCTGCTACTCCATTATGCTGAGGTGTCCCTGCAATGGTAAATTTTTGCTTTATTCCATGTTCATTACATAGGTCTGCAAAGTCATAATCTGTGAATTCTCCTCCTCTATCTGATCTGATACATTTTAGCTTGCAACCAGTTTGATTTTCTGCTAATGCTTTGAATGTCTTAAAATTTTCCAGTGCTTTTGATTTGTTCTTGAGAAAAGCAACCCATGTCATTCTAGAGAAATCATCTATTATCAGCATGAAGTAGGATTTCCCACTTGGTGTCTTAGTTCTAGCAGGTCCACACAGGTCCATGTGCACAAGCTGGAGTGGTCTTCTTGTTGATAGCTCATCTTTAGATCTAAAGGATGTGCGAGTCTGTTTTCTGATCAGCAATATTTGCATACTATTGTTTGAAAGGCCTTTTTATTTCCGCATATCTGCGACGGCTTTCTTCTTGCTCGATAGATGATATGGTCGAAAGGCACAAATGTCCCAATCTCCTATCTATATCGCGACTCCTCAATTTTATTAGATGGCGAGGGCTTCATCCTCCTCTTGCTATGTAACAAACATTTCTCTTTGTTCGAACACCTTTGAGCAGAGTCTTACCTGTGGTGCTTGATATGACTTCACAGTCTTGTGCTTTGAAAAGAACTTCGCAGCCTTTATCACACATTTGACTGACACTCAACAAATTTTCTTTCAACCCATCTACAAATAGTACATCTTGGGCCTTACCTCTGCCATTATCTAAGCTGACTGAGCCCTTTCCCTTGATTTTTCCTGATTTATCATTGCCAAAAGTAACATTGCCATATTTGTTTTCATCAAGAGTTATAAACTTTCTTTTGTCTCCAGTCATATGTTTTGAGCAGCCACTGTCCAAATACCACTGGATTTTCAGGTCTTGAGAAGTTAGGTCCAGGTCATATTTATTCTCCTTCTTTATCCACTGGAAGAACCCTTTTGTTTGGTATCTTTTGTGGGATGATGGACTACATTTTGTTAGAGGATATTTAGAAGGTATATGTCAAACTTGATTACATACACAACATTTGATCATAATTTTTGCAGAGTTATGAGTATGAACAAAATTTTTTTGAATCAGAAACCTCCTTGAGGTGTTAAACATCAGTCTTTGTTCATACTTTCTACATTCAATGATTTTATGACCAAATTCCTTACAATAAATGCAGTAACCATAGAAGCTATTTACATACCTGATGTAAGGTTGTCTCTTCCATTTGTTTGCTTGAGGAAATCTCTTCAATGTTTGCATCTTTTTCTGGTTTGAATTACTCCTTCTTGCATGACAATATGCATCAATGTGTCCCAACTTATGGCAGACATAACAGGTGACATTCTTCATTGGAGGGAAGAATCTTCTTTGATGGTTTCCAACTTTTACATATTCAGGGGTCTTAGTATTTATTACATTCTTTGCTACTAGTGGTTTCTTCTGATCTCTGTCTTCCTTACTGCTGATTTCTTCTTTTGTAGGAATTGTTTGAGCTACTTCATCATTCTTCTTTGCTTTTACAAGAATAATATTTTTGTTTTCCTTTTCTTTGCCTTTACTCGATTCTCCTTCATAGCCTATTTCTGTTTTTATCATTGGGTATCTTTGAGCAACCAGAATTTCATTCAACTTACAAGAGCTTGTTTGAGAAGAATTTATAAGCACTGTCCTTTGAGCATTTTCTAGTTTCTTCTTGAGACATACTACTTCTTCTTATTTTCTTGTTCTTGAGTTTTTCTTTGATTTAGCCAGCGATACTGTCCCTCTATCTTCTTAGCTTCTTGAGCTCTATTTTATATGTTTAACCCAGGACTTAAGTTATGTTCTTTGTTACATATTTGGAGAATGTCCTTTTTGCATTTAGGTTTTTAAGTCTGTCAATCTCTTCCAGAGCACTTCTTAGCTCCCCCTCAAGGTCGACTTCCCCTTCTTCTTCTTCATCTTCTAGCAGGATTCCTTCAAGTTCTTCTATGGCCATGAATAAGAATTCGGAGGTTCCTTCTTCACTTGAGGGTTCATCTGAATCTTCAGATGTACTGCTGTCTTGTTGAGCATAGAAGGATTTTCTGCTAAACTTCTTTCCTTTCTACTAGTTCTTTGATTTATTTCTCTCTGGCTCTTGAGGCTGATTCCTTACTTTCTTGTGAGGACACTTAGCAGCATAATGTCCAACTCTTCCACAGTTAAAGAATTTGAAAGGAATTTTACCTTTGTATCTTCCTAAGCCTCTATCCAATTTCTTGACAAACTTTGCCTCTTCTTCATCTGAGCATGAGCATATGTCTCCCTCTTCTTCTTTCTTCTTTTCTGTTTTAAAAGCTACTTCCCTGCATTACTTGTCTTCTTAAATGAACCTCATTCACCAAACAATAGATTTCAAATGTTGGTTCATCAGTCCAAGGTCTCCCAAATCGGTGTTTCTTCATTGGATACATATGGATTCAGCTTTTGGATGGAAGAGATCTTAGAATCTTTTGCACAATTATACTTTCTGGCATTTTTTCTCCAAGAGCTTTCATATTGTTAATAATTTCTGCAGCTTTTAGGAAGAAATTGGCAATGTCTTCATCATCATTCATTTTTAAGTTCTCAAATTGGGCTCTATATACTTGAAGTTTGGCAGTCTTTACTTTCTTGTCTCCCTCATGTATGTTCTAAAAGGTGTCCTGTCTTTGGGTGTCTTTGTGCATTACTTTAATAAACTCTGCTTCACATCATCCATTCAGGATGGCATTCATGGCTTTTGCATTAGCCACAAAATCTTGTTTTGAGTCCTTTTCTGAGTCAGTTGCCTTCGGGGCATATCCTAATTGCACAGCAGCCCAAACTTCTATTCCTAGGGACATTATGTATGTCTTCATTCTGATTTTCCAGAAAGCATAATTTTCACTGGTGAAGAAAGGGGCTTTATTGGTTGAGCATCCTTCTTTACTAGCCATCTTGGGAACCTAGGATCTCCTTTCAGTTGTTAGACTTGTACAAAGGAACCTGCTCTGATACCAATTGTTGAACCTCTAATTAAACTGAGAGGGGGGGGCGGGGGGGGTGAATCAGTTTAATACATTCCTGATCTTTTAAAAATTTTTTCATTAAACTATTTACACCTTCATTTCATATCCAATTTAATGTGTGAGTAATCTTAGAATGCAAGCAGCAAGTATTAGTTTAATATAGCAGTAGACTTAATATGAGAGTTGCAGGTATTAAGCATATGATACATATCAGATTCAATACATAACTATCATGCACAGAGACACCAGATATAAGTGGAAACCCATAATGGGAGAAAACCACATCTTATTATTGTTGTGATGCAAAGGCAAGATCCTACTCCCTCTCACCACTGTTTTTCTGCAGGCACCAACCTATAGGAGGCTCCAACCTCAATTCTGCAAGCTACAACTTTCAAGGAAGCACCAACTCTCTTCAATTTTAGGCTTTTGACCTACGGAGAGCTTCAACGCTAGTATTATTTGTGACTATCAAGCTGCAACTTGATAGGGAAGCTCCAACTTCCTCAATTTATCAAATTGAATGTTTGCTGATTTACTCCAGATATCAGCTATGTTCTATATCTGCTCTTCTTCTCTTAATCTTCTCTGCCTTATTCTTCTATATTTTGCATTCTTTGTATTTGCTCTCTTTCTCTCTTGAGCTTATCAAATTGATTATATATAGAAATTCTCACATGACTGTTTGTATTTCACAAGGAATTTGGAGTGAACAGTCATGACTCTTTGACTTCTGTCTTCTTATTCCTTTTTCCAACTCATTTTTAGAATTACTACAATATGTACAAATTTCCATGATATAGTGGGATTTTGTCTTTTCCTTAGGATGCTTGCCTTTGCATCACAAACAATAAAAATTAATTACAACATTTACATTCACATTTTTAATTACATATTTCAATTTTACTCGGCTCCTTTTCTGGATTTTGGCTTTACTGGATTTGTCTTTTCCTGCTGCTGTTAAGAACCTGTTTTGCATACTCTTTGTTCACTGTCATCTGCATATTCCCTGTTTTCTATGTTTATTCACCTGTCCAACTCATTCCTGTACATATTCTTGTTCACCGAACTTTCATCTCTGCACGCTCTCCTCTTCTTTTTACTTTTCCATAATTGCATTCAAGTTTCATGCTCAATCATTTCCCAAGTCCGGGAAATCTCACAATCTCTGCTTTGTTCTACGCTGGCAGTTCAATGCTTAAATCTGAAGTGTTAATAAATCAACCATATTCCCAGTACTTTTCAATATTTCACTTAACTGTGTGTAAATGCATCCCAAGCTTCATGCCCACTCATATTCCAACCCGGAAATCTCACTCTACACTTATTCTACGCTGGCAAACTCAAACAAATAAGTCTGGTCATTTTTAACGTCTCAATTCAGAGAATTGAGATATTAATACAACATTTCGCCATGGCTATAACCCGACCGTCCATATTCATATAATCCTCGACTGGTACATATATTAAACCACGTCCATATTACACCAATAACCATTATATATATTATATATGTTACGCACCCTTCAATTATTAACAAAGTCCAACAATAATCGGTATTAATTCGCAACCTTAATCAAACACTTTAATATCTTCCATCGGACCTTGTATTAATACTCCATGCTTTTTAAACAAAGAACTTATAACAACCTTTTAATTCTGGGCCCCACCTTATGTAGCCAATCAAATGCTCGTCCGTACCTTGGTTGATTCCACGCGCCATCCAACGGCTGTCATCACGTTGCCCGATCCAACGGATATCGCACGGGCTACTTGCGCGAAAGATATCGCGCGATGGTGCATCGTACTCGGGTTATCCTCCGCAAACCTTGGTTAAACTCTAAGCAAGTTCTGCGAACGATCGCCGTCGGATAGCCCTCTTCCAGATCAACGGCTCGTGTCAATATCGCTCGACGTCTCTGGTCGATAGTTAATGCGCGATGGCGCGGTTTAAACGGCAGTTTTCAATTTTGTTCAGGGACACGCGTCAACACCTCTATGGAATCACTGCGAAACTCCAAAATACCGCTCACCTCGTAACATCGGTGCGATCAATACCAGGAAACCGCCATTACTGTTCACCGGTCATGGTTCCACTCCCTCTGTTATCCATGTCAGCCCCCCATCAAAATTTTTGACCATTAGCCCCTCCATTTCAATTTTTGGCTTACAGTCCCATTTAAACCCGTTTAGACCCCCTTTCGTGGCCTAAAAACTTCATATCCTACCTCTCGTTATCATTCCCGCCCACGAAATACATTGGGCAAAAGGCTGAAATCTGCGCGTAAAATTATATCGGGCCTAGCCCCTTCGGTTTTAGCCCTAGCACCTATTCCTTCCACATGACCTTGCCCCGAGACCAAACGCTAAATCCGAAGGCGCTTGTCATGTACGGCTATCGAGTGTGTTCTCAGCCACACGATCAAACATAGATCGACGGTCCGCATCCTGTCGCTGTCCAGTGGTCCCTGCCGCGCCTTACCCCTAAAACCGGCCTGTTTATTTCACACAGCTTTTCAGCAGCAGGCGGTATTCTCAAAATCCCAGCGATTCCATTCAGCAGATGCCACGCGTCCCAGGCCACTGTTCCAAAACCGCTCCATTTCGCGCGTTATCCTTCGGCCATAGACGCGCAGCGAAATTGACGTGAGCCGTTAGATTTGTGAGTCTTCATCCAATGGCTATCATCCTTCGGAGCTGCGCAGAGTTTAGTCCATATATTAATTGTCCCGGGCCCGCCAAATTATTGCTTTCCCATGCATTTCTAACTGTTGATCTCGTTCTAGGATTGGATGGTCATGATCTGCCCATCCCTCGCTGTTGACCAAACCCCGTAGTCTGTCCTCCACGTCGCAAATTCCACATGTACGCCATGTTTCCCTTCCATCATCCATATATCCCATTCATTTGTCTTTTTAATGTTCTGCGTCCATCGCTCTCACAAGTCTATCCTCCACAGCTTCACCAAAGTTTTCCACCACCCTACATGGTTTCATCGTTCCGCCATGTCCTCACCACCACCTCCATCGACCCCGCCACATCCACCATCCCCGTGTCTCGTTTTCTCTAACAAGTTGTGGGTTTTGCAGGTTTACAATGAAGAAGAACTATCATAATTTTACCGCCTCCATTACAGAAGCCGAGAACGCATGACAGGACCCTGTTTCAGGAGCAAAATATGTGAAGAAAGATCCGGGAGCCGCTATGACATGACCAACATTAAATGAAGCAAGGGTTAAAATCTGTCAAAACCTCCAGAGAAATTCAAAATGCAGATTTTACAGATGGAGATATTAATTGTTGTGGCAAACAACATCAATGAAAGATCCAAGGAATGCAGTGCCTGGCATTGAAGAATTTAAATCTCAAATTAGGCATTCAGAAGACAGAGAGTACAAGTACATAAAAATCTTATCCTCTAGGTTTTACTTCAACATATTTTTCTCTCATGAAAGTACAGAGTGTTATATATTTTATTCTTCACACCTCACCTCTAAAGAGATCTTCTACCCAGTGCATTTACTTCATGGAGCTGGCCGCAAAGTACATGTAATATTTCATGGCTATCAAATAGTATGGGCATGAAATGTTTCCGCCATTTTGTTTTAATGAAACAATTAATTATTTTCACCTACCTATTTTATCAGTTTCTCTACTCCCTCTTCTATAAAATGGAGGAAGAAAGACATGGTAAGGGTTCCAGACTTGTATCAGAAAATTGTGCAGTGAAAGGCACGTTTGTATACATTTTTCAAAGCTTCTGTATGAAGGCTCAAAGCGCGTAGGGTCTCAGTGAGGAGGAGTTCTATCTGTAATGAGGATTCTGGTCTTTGGTATTTCACAGTATGTAACCTTCTCTTATGTGATTAATACAATATTTCATTTCATATATCTTATTGTATCATGTACTGGAATGTGAGTGGCTCGTTGATTTTAGGTAAGGATTCATCCTAGTTGATGCCCATACCTGGATCAGTCAAGCGCTTTAAATATGGCTCAGGCATGATATATTGTTCCATGTTCATCTCATCCATCTTTCTGCTATATTAGTTGCTTTGGGAGGGTGCTTTTAAAATTCCATTTTCATGTATGGATTCTTAGATTGATAAGCCCATACCTGGTTCTGTTGTGTATCTGGGTATCAGACCAAAGTTAACCAATATCTTTTTATATTTCTTTCACTACATACACCTTCTGATACTTGATTTATGTGGTATATTATTTGAATCG